>CM053588.1:47312816-47411907 GCA_028646515.1 Pseudochirops corinnae
CACACACACACACACACACTCTCTCTCTCTCACACACACACACACACACACACTCTCTCTCTCACACACACACACACACTCTCTCTCTCTCTCTCTCTCTCACACACACACACACACACACGCACTTTTTTTTTTTTAAACTATAGTTTTTGAATAAAGAACCAAAATTCTGTAGCTCATCAAGACCTTAGAGATCATTGAAGGGCCAAGAGGGATATGCATCAACCTTCTTAAATGTGGTAACTGTCTTCACATATTTGATGGGCTGTCATGCAGAGGATGGAATATCCATGTTCTGCTTGACTCCAGAAGGGAGAACCAGGGGCAGAGAGCAGAAGTTGCAAAGAGGCTTTAGTGCCCATAGGCTTATAGTTTTAGAGGTGAAAGGGTCCTTAGGGGTTCTCTGGGCGTCAAGAAAGAAACGGGGCCAATAAGCCCATTATACTATAATAAGGGTCCTTGGTGGCATATTGATTTTTTGGATGTTCTAACTGGATTTTTCTTCCTTCCTTCCTTCCTTCCTTCCTCCCTTCCTTCCTTTCTTTTGTTAGATATTTTATACATATTATTTGTTAGAGATTTCCTTATTACATTTTAATCTGGTTGGGTGGCATTTGGGAGTTCAGAGCTGCAGTACAGGCTATGTTTGATATCTCTGATCAGACTTGATCCTCTTCTTTAACAGAGGGGGAAACTGGGGCCTAGAGGAGGGAAGGGACCTGCCTAAGGTCACACAGACAGTAAGTCAGAAGAATATTCCCTTGAGTCTGCAGCAAAGCCCTTGTATTTTGTTCTGGCTATACTTCTGAAGAAAATATCTCTTTGTAAAACTTATTAAGATTAAAATTATTAAAAGATATTGTGGAAGAAAAAGATAAGTCCAAGTACCTTAATAAAGCTAAGTATTTTACATATTTTATCTTATTTAATCTTCACAACAACTTGGGGAGATGGGTGCTATTATTATCCTCATGTTACTGATGAGGAAACTGAGGCAGGGATGAAGTGACTTGCCCAGGGTCATGCAGCTAGTAAGTGTTTGAAGCCAGATCTGAACTCAAGTCCTTCCTGACAGTGGATAGAGCAGTGAGTCTGGAGTCATGAAAGCCTGAGTTAAAATCTAATCTCAGGTACTTACTAGCTATATGATCCTGGGCAAGTCACTTCACCTTGTTTGCTGGAGAAAGAAATGGAAAATTATTCCAGTATCTTTGCCAAGAAAACCCCATGGACAGTATAGTCCATAGGGTCACAAAGAGTCAGACGTGACTAAATGACTGATCAATAATCTTCCTGACTCTAGGCCCAGCACTCTATCCACTGCTGGAATTGGTGGAAATGGTGTGTCAGTCACAGGTTTTTACCAATAAGGAGGCCACAGCTGGTGGGGGCTCAAGCTGATGGTGGTGAGGAGCTACTCCCATCCCTCAGAGTCATCTCTGGAAAGCCAAGGTGGCTGAGAGAGAGGGAGCCAGAGCAAGAGTGCTACAGGACCATTGAGCTACAGTCGGAAGGCACAGAGCTGGGGGCTATCTCGTCTGACCCCCTCCTCTTACAGAGAGGCGGCCCAGAGCACAGTGGACCTGCCTGAGCTCTCATGGGTGGTCAGCATGAGAGCCACAATGTAAGCTCTGTTCTCTGACTCTAAATGCCATCTGCTTTCCCTATGTTTGTAAGGAGTTAATACCCAGTCATGTATTTTTCTAAGTCAGTGAGTATTTATAGCATAATTACGATCACTTGTCAGAGATTTTCCAGGATCTAAAAGTGGGTCTTGGATTCCAATTAGATCCATTGATGCAGAGCAGCTTTATAGGTGAAGAACTGAGGCCCAGTGAGGTCAAGAAGATTGTACAAGGTCACAGAAGAAGTAAGAGATATCAGAGAGAAGACTCGAACCCAAGCCCTCTGACTCCAAATCTATTGCTACTTCTGTTATGGCCCTTGCCTCCCAAATCAAGGTAAATGCATGCTTCACGTGAGAAAACTCTTCCTGTCCATCAGAGCTGCTTCAGACTGGGATGGGGAGGTCATAGGCTCCCATTCATTGCTCTCTCCTTCCTTCTCAAATGACCCCAGATGTGCTTTCCTCTCCCTGCCCCTCCAATAAGCCTCCCAAGGGCAAGGACTGCATTTTGTTTTGTCATTATATCCCCAATGCCTTGTACAGAGCCTTGCATACTGCAGATGTTTAATTAGTGCTGGTTGGACTAGAATGCATGGTTGTCTTTGTTCAATAGCTTCAGTCGTGTATGATTCTTCCTGACCTCATTTGGGGTTTTCTTGGCAGAGATCCTGAAGTGGTTTGTCATTTCCTTTTTCAGCTCACTTGACAGATGAGGAAACTGAGGCAAACAGGGTGCCATGACTTACCCAGGGTCATATAGTTAGTGTTGTTCAATAGCTTCAGTCGTGTATGACTCTTCCTGACCTTATTTGGGGTTTTCTTGGCAGAGATCCTGAAGTGGTTTGTCATTTCCTTCTCCAGCTCATTTGACAGATGAGGAAACTGAGGCAAAGAGGGTGAAATGAGTTGCCCAGGGTCACACAGTTAGTGTCTGAGGACAGATTTGAACTCAGGAAGATGAGTCTTCCTGACTCCAAGTCTGGTGCTTTAACTGCACCACCCAGCTGCCCCTAGATTGCATTGGAGGTCTTCAAACAAAGGGTGAGGACTTGGGAGTGTTATGAGGGCAGGGGGACAGTTCCTCTTTGTGTTAGACTAGATGGTCCTGAGGGCCCTTCCAACTCCGGAATTATGGGATTCTGTGAAAACAAACCACCTTCCCTTTCCTTCCCTTCCCTTCCCTTCCCTTCCCTTCCCTTCCCTTCCCTTCCCTTCCCTCTCCTCCCCTCCCCTCCCCTCCCCTCCTCTCCCCTTCCCTTTCCTCATCTCTTCCCTTCCCTTTTCTTCATTTCTTTTCTTAACTAAAGAGTTAGAATTTAGGAATTCTTGACCAAGGGTCTATAAACTTTTTAAACATTTTAAATAACTATTTCAATATAACTGGATTCCTTTATTTTATGCATGTAAAAACCTGTATTCTGAGGAGTCTGCGGGCTTCATCAGACTGCCAAAAGGTCTCACAACACACAAAAAGGTTAAAAAAAAAACTGTTATTAGATGAACTACAGCAAGAAAGCAAGTGATTCATTCTCAACAATCAGGACTTTTTCTTCTCATCCAAAAAAAAGTTGTTGTTTTTTTTTTAAACCCGAAAAGAAAAGAAATTGGCAGCCAAGGATGTGGCATCAAAATTGCAGCCTTCAGGCCTCTGCTGACAGTATATTTGTCTTGTCACCTAGCATCATTCCGGGGGCAGGAAGGAAGCCGGCCAAACCGTGTCTGTCAGTGCGACTCCCTTTTCATCTCAGACTTGCAGAGAAGAATCTATTGGCTCGTGGCGCCCTCTAGTGACTACAACTGGGAGCGCCGCATTCACTCAGGTGTGAGTTGATCTAAGGCAGTGTCCTTTCCATAGCCCAGAAGGATTAAAAAACCTGGCAAGGGGGGGCAGGATAGGAAGAAGGGACATTTAATCAGACTCTCACAGTGTGCTCACTATGGAGAGGCTCTGCGTAATTTCACATGTTCAGCCTGTATTTGATTGCTTGTCCTTCCAGTGGGGGTGGGTGGTGAGGGAGGAGGAGAAAGAATCTGGAATCTGGAGTTCCATAATCAAATGTTATGAATGTGTATATATATATATATATATATATATGCAATTATTATTATTATTATTATTATTGACTGCATCCAACTGGAACTTGAGATACACAGGCACTGTGGTTGGGAGATCCATCCTGCCCTACCGAGAAGTGACATAGGAGAGAATAGACTGGGGGAGGGGGGACACACTGGGATGGCTGTTTTGGGGCGGTGGGTGGGGGAAAGAGGGGGAGAAAATATGTAACTCAAAATCTTGTGGAAATGAATATTGCAAACTAAAATAAAATTAAAAAAAAAATAAAAAACCTGGCAAGAGGGATGGGGAAATAGGTAACTGGAAGGTAGCTCTACCACAGATTCAGTTTGTCCAGGACCTCACCGGCTAGTGGTCTCTGCACTTTTTGGTCCTTTCACAATCAAACCTCAAAAAGTCCCACTGGGACCACTGCCCCCCTCTCCCTGACCCCCACCCTCCCATCCCCAAATCAGTAGCCCAGCTCTGACAAGGAAACACTGAGCCTTTGGTTGGCTTTTTTTTTTTAATTCTATCCCCTGGTAGTTTTCTTTACCTGCCTTGAGATGAGTCGCGGCTCAGGCTAAGAAAAACCCAGGCCCAACATGTAATTTAGGGTTATAAGTACATGATGAACGGCCAGAGACTTAAAATGAGCAAAGAAACACAATCCTGGGGCATGACGCTGGTGGCTAAGCGCCTGGATGTCTGCTGGGGCAGCAGGACTTGGGGGGAGGCACAGATAGAATAACCAGGCTCTATCCGCCCTAAAAAAAGAGTGAAAACTCTGGGAGGGGCATCAGTGATCCGAGCGGTTCTCCAGCCTCAGTGGTGAGCCTGGCTGGGTAGCTTTTTTGTGCAGGACTATTGGGAAGTTCACTCCAAATTACAGTGAGGTTTGGGACTCTCTCCAAAAGGCAAATATGTATTTGATTGCTATAAACATGCCCCATTAGGCATTCTCCTGCCAGCCCTCAGCCTTTATAATCAGCAATACTTAAGTGGAAGGGGGGTGCCAAATACTGGGTATAGTGAAAAGTGGCTCGACTGTCAGTGCCTGGCAATCAGGAAGTCAATAAAAGTTTGTTACGTGCCAACTGTGCCTCTGGTACCCTGCTAAGTGCTGGAGTACGAAAAAGCAAAAGACTGTCCTTGCTCCCGAGAAGTTCACAGTCTAATGGGGAAATAACATGAAAATGAATATGTACAAACAAGTGATATTCAGGAAAAAGAGGAAGTAATTAAGAGAAGGAAGGCATTTGAATTAAGAAGAGTTCTGAAAGACCTGTAGATGATGGGATTTTAGCTGGGACTTAAAGGTAACTAGGGAAGCCTGTAGGCGGAGATGAGGAGGGAGAGCATTCCAGGCAGGGGCTGGGAGGGGGAGAGTGGAACAACAGATAGAGAAAATGCTGGGAGTTGAGAGATGGAGGGTCTTGTTCATGGAACAGACAGAAGGCCAGTGTCATATTGGGAATAAGGTGTGAGAAGACTGGAAAGGTAGGAGAGAGCTAGGTTATAAAGGATTTTGAATGCCAAATAAAGGATTTTGTATTTGATCCTGGAGGCTATAGGAAACTGTTGAAGTATTTTGAATGTTTGAGTAGCAAAGTGATGTAGCTGCAACCACACTGGCATACCCAGGATGGCTGCTAGCACAGGTTCTTAGATCTGCTTTACTAGGAAGGATAGCTGTTCAAGGGGTCAACAATCTTTTTTTTTTTTTTTGGAGGGGAGAGGGCAGGGTAATTAGGGTTAAGTGACTTGCCCAAGGTCACATGGCTAGTAAGTGTTAAGTGTCTCAGGCTGAATTCGAACTCCTCTTCCAGGGCTGGTGCTCTATTCACCTAACCACCTAGCCACTACTTTACTACTTCAGGGGAAAAGTCAGCACCCTGAACTTCAGAGAAAATGCAGAGAAAATACAAGCAGAGAAATAAAGACTAACAGACAGGACTCTGACTGCCTGAATCAACTATATACTTTACATACATCTCGAGACTGAGAGAGCCTTTACATCTGAGCAGTCCAGGAGCTCTGAACATGCGGCCACTCAGAACCTCAACCAGGGAATCACAAGATCCTTCTCATAAACAAGCCTCCAAAGCAAAATACCAGCTCAGGGTATATATACACTTCTCAGAGCCAGAAGGCATCACAACCTCCCCCCCCCCATTCAGTGACTAATTAAAAATTAGCAAAAGGTGTGAAAGCCTTCCTATAAGCCACCTCCCCTAAGCAAGCTGCCCTTAATGGGCTCCAGGTGAGGCCATTAACGGGCCAGGAAGATATTAAATCCCATTAACATTATAGGGGACAAGGTAATTAATCAATAAACTTATTAAGCGCCTACTATGTGCTGGGCACTGTACATACAAACGCAAAAGAGAGAGATGGTCCTTCCCTCAAAGAGCTTACAGTCTAATTGGGAGAAAACAACAGACAAAAAGAAGTTGAAAAGGGAGGGAGGAAAGGGGAAGTACCCAATGCAGAGGTTATTTGCTAAGCGCCTACTATGTGCCAAACCCCTTAGAGACAGAGATACAAAGACAAAAACGAAATGGCCCCTGACTTCTCCCCCTATGCAAAACAAAACAAAACACCTGGTATTCACACATACATATTTCACTGAAAAAAATGAAGCTATTTGCCAAGAGTTTTCCTGACTCCAAGACTGACACTGTTCACTACACCTCATTGCCTCTTCCCTTCCTTCTATGGATGAAAAAACAGGCTCATAGAGGGGAAGTTCCCTGTTTGAAGTTCTGCAGCCTCAGTCTCTCCTCCAGAGTCATCAAAGTCCAACAGCAAGACAAAAGTCAAGGTGGCTCGGATGCAGTGGGCGACCTTGGCATCTTCGATGTCTGACCAAGCTCTCCACAGCACCTGCTTCAGTTGCCCTCATGGCTTTTGGAACAAATTGTTCATACCCACATATTCCACTGGGGAGTTTTCCCATGCTTGGGGTAGACACGTCTTAACTTACTGACAGGTTTGAGACCCATCAGTTCCCCTCCACCTGGTTTGGCCTGTCTGCTGATTTTACCTGGGTGTGGCCACTGCATGTGCTACAGCTTCTTGGAATCAGGGGTGAGAGTTGGGTGCTGATGGCCACCAAAGGGGGATGGGAGGTCCTGAAAAGGGCTCAACAAACCCTCCCACCAGAGGTACTAGTCCTGCCTGAATACCCCATATACCTAATAGTGATAAGACCTGGCCTCAATACAATGCTTTAAGGTTTTGATAGCATTTTAGATGTTTTATCTCACTGGACCCTCACGCTTTGGTGCTAGAGGTATTACTATCTTCAATTTACACATGAAGGAATTGAAGGCCTGTGAAGGGAAGTGATTTGCTCCTGGTCACCCAACTAGGGAGTGTCAAAGGCAAGATTTGGACACAGATCACTTCTGGAGTCAGAGGACCCAGGATTAGATCCTATCTCTGATACTATGGGAGGGATCGGATGTGTCATCTACCCACGACTCAGTTTTCTCAGCTGAAAAATTAGGAGATTGACTTCCGAAAGTCCCTTCCAGCTTCAGCTCCATGACTCTGTCATCCTATGGCTCTAGATTTAGTGGCAGTGTCAGAATCAGAGGCAGAGGCAGAATGAGTACCTACTATGTGCCAGGCAATGAGCTTAGTGCTGGGAATACAAAGAAAGGCATAAGACAATTCCTGTCCTCAGGAAGTTCATAATCGAATGGGGGAAGACAACACATAAAAAGCAGCTAAAAAGCAGAGGAGTGGGAAATTGACCCCACTTGGGGTGATGAAGTCTTGTGGGTTGGGGTACAAAATGATCCCAGGAGGTGAGAGTTTTAGAGTTGATTTCAACTTGCAGAATGAAGCATTTCTGAAGATCAAGTCCTGGAAAGTAGCCAGGTGAGAAATGAGGCGGTGAATTCCTGGGGAGGAGTGCAAAGCATCTCCCAGATGTCCACTCCCCCACCACATTCTCTCCAACCAAAAGGAGGGAGGGGCCCCAGGAGCAGGGAGTCCTAGAGAGCAGAGAGTGGGAAATCATGAGATATTCGAATCCCAGGGATGCTCTTCCTAAATGTTAGTGGATCTGAGAGGAACTCTCTAATCAGAAGGTGGGAAGGCTAATATCCAATGTGAAAGTATTTGCAGATCCTATACTTGATTGCATACTGTCGTGAGTGGGGCAGAGGGGAGAAGGAGAGGAGAAAATTTGAAACTCAAGGGATTGTGGAACTGAATCTTGTAAACTAAAAGTAAATAAACAAATCAATTAAAAATTTAAAAAAAAAAAAGAAGAAGAAGGTAGGAAGGGCTCCAGGGGCAGGGAATCCTGAAAAAGTGAGTTTCAGAGGTGATTTCATCTTAAGAAATGATGAGTTTCTGGAGATCCTGGAGTCCAGGAAAGTGTGGGTCTGGGTGTGGGGGAAGAGAGAGAAATGTGTTCTCATACTGCCACCCCACAATGTATTCTATCCATTCAGTTTCTTTGATCTTGCCTTGCTTTACCTTTAAGCTGGGGATGTGGCACACATAGGTGTCTCTTTTTTTGGTGAGCTTCTATATTCCAGATTCCACTTCCAACCCCCTGTTTGGGATGAAAAACCCCATCCAAAAATTTAATTAGAAATTCAGACATGTCTTAGGATAAAAACAGGAGTTTATTCTCTTCCCTGGAAGAAGAGGGAGGTCTTCCCATGACTGATCATGAGAAAGAGGCATGTTACAAAAGACAACAAGAATTTATGCCCTTACGCAGTCAAGCCCCCTTCCCCAACTGTCTCCTGTCTCATTGGCTGAGAGGTGGACTCAAGTCTTGGCACCAAAATCTTCCCCAATGGCAAGTCACAGGGAAGCTCGCCACTATCTTCCAGTGGCTGGGAAATAGGTTTACAAAGAACAAGGATGTTGACTGACAGCAAGGGAAAGGGGGGAAGGGTCCCAAAGCAAGGGAAGAGCAGTGAGCCTGGGATGTCCCTGACTCCCACTGGCTGGGAGGAGGGGCCCACAAAGGCGGGAAATCAGAAAGGGCTGACTGCTGATTGACAGCAGTATGGGGGGGGGGGGGGGAAGTTAATCCAGAACTGCCTGAGAAGTTTGCACTCTTCCCAGACACCCCCATTTCTTTTCATTGTTGTTGTTTTCATTTCACTTTTACTTGCACCTAATGTCATATTTACTCCTGTGCCATAAGTTTTTGTTTCTTCAAGTTTCTTCTGGGATATCTGGGTGGGTGGGGGGGAATGATTTTAAAATGGGCAGCTCTCAAACACTTGTTCTTCACTATAAAAACTGATTTTTCATTCCACTATGCTTCAGTGACTCTTCACCAATGATGACATTTCAATGTATTGGAAAGTTCAAGAATGAAATTGGGGTTGCTCAGAATACAAGTTTTTTTGACTGTTATTCCAAAGGTGTCCTAAGATTGTCATCATGGCAACCAGAAATCTAACAGTGACATAAAAATCCAAATTTTTTTTAACCTTTTTCTTTTGAGCCATCTCCTCTTCTGGTTTAGGAACAATTTGTTCCTTAAGTATCATCTTAATACAGCAAGGAGAACTCATGTATGGGTTGATTCAACCTTGAGCCCTGTATGTACGCCATCGCATTTTGGGAGCCTTATTAACCTGGATATGCTCAATGACAAGAGAATACACATCCAAGCCCTTCAGTTCTGCATTACTCTCTTCATTTTTCAACATATGCAGCAAGAATACAGCACTCTTTTTGGGCCACCAACCCTGTGTCCAACCCCGTCACTTAGCTTGGGCACACTTGCCAACTCCACCATTATATCGACGGAAGGGAACATATTGTTTCTTCAATGTGACCTCTTTCAAATAATTGGTAGCTTTTCAGATATGCATGCCCTTGGTAGCTTGGGCTGTTTCATGGGTGTTCTTGAAGTGGACCCAGAGATTTGAACCCGTTGACTTGCATGATTTTGTGGGGTCCTCTAGATCAAGACAGTACCTTACCATTTTAAATGATTACCTAAGATGGCTCAAGGGAAGAGACTCACCCCCCATTTCACCTATTGCCTTGGGGACCTGGGCTTCTAGTCTGACCCTCATCCTATTCTTTCCCTGCCATCTTTACATCATGGTGCTGCACCAATGCAGTATTTACAGTGCCCATGATCATGATAAAGACTGTGACTATAAATATTGCATGACGTTCAATCACCAAAATATAACAAACTCTCCATATGGAGGACAGAATTGAAACATTTATTTAGACACCAGAAAACCGAATCCCAAAACCAGTAAGCCTATTCCATCACAGTACCAAAGATATTAAGAAGCCATAATAACACCCAGAGCCACAGCATCTTTTAGCCTTTCCACAAATCAATATTAGATCAACAGCTACTCACAAACCTCTCTATCTCCTTGCCTGAGCACCTCTCTCTCCCACCCTCTCTCTGGCTCTGGCTCCCAGCTTCCTATGGGCTCTGCTTCCCTTCAGGAAACTCCTCCCACTACAAGCTCCATGTGACTACATTCAGCCTATCAGGGGACAGAGTTTATCTTCATAGCGGGCTAAAGTCTTCAAACTCCCCCCCCAGGTCTATTAAGGAACAGGGAAGATCTTCAAATTCCCATTCCGATTACACATGGCTTTCCCCCCATCTCCACTCTGAGAACAGTAATTATATCAACATTACTACTCCTGATGTATGGGGTGGGTGTTCAGGGAGGACTAGCACTTCTGGTGTGAGGGCTTGCCAAGGCCCTTTCTGGGCTGCTCATCCATCTTTGGGAGCAGCTAGGTGGTACAATGAATAGAGCGCTGGCCCTGGAGTCAGGAAGACCTGAGTTCAGATCCAGCTTCAGACACTTACTAGCTGTGTGACCCTAGGCAAGTCACTTCACCCTGTTTGTCTTAGTTTCCTTATCTGTAAAATGAGCTGGGGAAGGAAATGGCAAACCACTCCAGTATCCTTGCCAAGAAAATCCCAAATGGGGTCATGCAGAGTGGGACTTGCCTGAAAAACCACTCAACAACAAACCAACACCATTCACATTTGGTGTCCACCTGTAAGCCCTCACCTGTGGCTCTAAGAAGCTGTGGATGTACAGTGACCACTCTTGATAAAACCAGACAACAGACAACAAGGGAAACCAGTTTGAGGATAACCAAAAGTCCTCAGACCCACTGGTGAGTTGCAGGGGGCGGGTGTCCATCCCCGGCATGTGAAGATTTCCCCTGGCAGAATGGACCAATGAGAAGGATTTGTCCCAATGGCCATGAAAGCAGCTGAAGCAGGTGCTACAACACACTTACGTTTAATAAGACACTGAAGACACCACCTACTGCAGGCCTTCTTAAACTTTTTCTACTCAAGAAATTTTTATGCAACCCTGGGCATATAGGTATATAAAATAGGTATACAAAGCAAACATCTGCTGATAATAAATCATAAAGAAATTTATTTTAAACCAATTCTTTGGTATACGTGTAATTTTACCATTTATTACAGATGAAAACAAATTTGCATACTGAGATGAATGTGCTGCTTATTTATTTTTACACAAAGAATTAGATCTTGGCAGAATATTTGATACTGCAGGACACAGAGCATCTTCAACATTTTTCAGAGTTGATCAATATTTTGATTTTATAATCGTCAGTGCTGAGAACACCAATTTGCATAGATATGTAGTACAAAATGGCAGAAGTATGTTTAGGATCATTTCAGAAATTGTTGGAAATTCTGTCCTAATCTCAAGTCAAAATTAATTTAATAATTTTTTTTTAGGAAACTCAGGTTTTAAACCTGGGTTGCTTTGGTAACTCAGCAAATTCTTTTTGAACTTTTAATGGTAGATAACTGACATTTTTTTATCTCAATTCAGCGTGGTTTACGAAGCCAACTTAGTTTTTTAGAATCCAAATTTGAAAGGAAGCATTCTGAAATTGTCTCCAGGCACTTCAGATGATAATAATAACTCTTACAATTAAATCTTTGGGAAGATTATTTTCAATTATAAAATCATCTGCAGCTGTAAACATTTCTAAAGAACCATTTCCACCCTATTCTTCCATATGTTAACTTTTTTAGTAAAACTTGCAATTTTATCTTTTAATATAAATATGTTACAATGTTTTCCTTGAAGAAACATGTTTAAATCATTGAGTTTTTCAAAAAAATATCTGACAAATAATACAGTTTTGAAAGCCATAAGTCATTGTGAAAAAAATTAACAAAATTGGATTTCTGCCTAGTCAAAAATATAATAATTTCACCTTTCAATTTCAATAATCTGTTCAGACTTCACCCTCCTGAGAGCCACCTTACCTCTGCATATAGTAATAAGTTTTCATAATCAGAGTCTGTCTTTCCAAAGGTTTGAAAACAAACAACTGTTAAGGGCATGAATTTTAATGAAGTTAATGATAGTGTTGTAAAGCATAACATCTAACTCTGATGATATTTTGTTTTTTGGCTATGAGTGCCTCCTGATGCAAAATGCAGTGAGTAAAAGTGATATATTCATTGCCACCAGCTTTAACTTTTGTTACAAATCCAACATTCTTACCCATCATTGCTCCAGCACTATCTGTACAGAATCCAATGCAATTTTTCCACTTTAAAATTTCATTTTGAAAAATTCATCAACTTTAAGATATATATATATATCTTCCTCTCTTGTGTGCCCTTCCAAAGTGCAACAAAACAATAACTCCTCAAATCTTACATAAAGTGACAACTGTGCCACGTTAGAAATATCAGTTGTTTCATCTAATTGAATTGCAAACTCTGGGCTGCCCTTAAGCCTGGTAATAAGCTGCTGGAATTTGTCATTGCTAATTTCAAAAATTCTTTTAGAAACAGTATCATTCAGTAAAGGAATTTGACATGTCTCATCCCTATACTTTTTCCTATGAACTATTTCTGACATTTTAATGGCAGCAGGTAACACGAGATCTTCTATCGCATAAGGCTTTTAAGTTTTGCAATTAAATAAGTTTTATAAAATGCAAGTAAATGCTTTTTGTTGACAGTAACAAATTTCTCACAACATTTTTCTTTATTTATTCTTTATTGTTTTATTTCTTTACATTATTTTCTTTCTTATTTTCTTTGTTTCTTTATTTTCTTTTTCTTTATATTTCTACATTTACTTATATTTTTTCTTTATTTTATTTTCCATAAAAGTCATTCAAAATATTCCTTTGGTTTATTGCAGTATATTGCATGCTGGGTATTAAGATGTCATTTTAGTTTGGCTGGTTTCATGCTCTCTGCAGCCAAAACTTTGTTACAAATTAAGTGAAGAGATTTTTTTCATACCATCATAATTATGAGAAGTAAATTCATATTGTAAAAATGATTCAACATATTTTCTTTTTCTCATCAATTTAGGCATACTACAACCTGATAGGGAAAACTCTGCCTCATTGTCATCAATATTTTTACCTCTTCTGTCTAAATTTAGCCATTTATCCGATATAACCAAAAAATATTTTTGTCCTAAAATATAAATAAATATTGCTAACAATTTCTCAAATAAATACTAGTTTTAGTTTATGCAATTATATTTGTTTGTGCTTAATTTTAAAAATTGATATTCACACTTACATACACATACAGCTGTGAGGGTAGAGAAATAATATTAAAGAACTTTTTTACTTGCTGCAATTAAATACTTAACATTTCTGGGAAAGAAAGAGAGAACAGCAATTTTAAAAAAATATATTACAACATAATACAACTCAAAGATATACTAATTTGATATTTATATGCTGAGGAATGACAGTAAGAAAATTATTAAAAGTCTTTATTTTCCATAATTAGACTGTTGTGTTTCTGAAAGAGCAGAAAACTGTATGTACAGTAAAAACACTGCAATTCATAACAAACAGTAGTCTTGAATCTGAGGCAAGGTGTTTCTGACAACGTTTGTTGGTGTTGCATAGTGTGACAGCATGTGCAGTGCATGTCACACAAAATGTTGTATATTCAGAGCCAAGGCTGTATTGAAGTCGAGTGATACAACACACACAGGCACTGCCAGAAACACCTCGGATTCATCATGTGTTCAATTTTGAATTAATTTTTGTTCATTGAATGTTCAGAAACCTTTTACTATTGCCAAATTTTTTTCACAACACCCACATTCAGTTACGTGATCCCATATGGGATCACAACTCACAATTTAAGAAGTGCTGATCTACTATCTCCTGGGCCATCACTGGTCATCCTGACTTCTGTCCTGCCACTGGACGTTGATAGCTATGGAAGAGAGAATGAGGCTAATGTCTTTGTGCAACTCTGCCTCACTTAAATCCAAGTCACTCACCAGTCATGACATCACCCCATGACATCATTGGACCTCTTCAAGAGCAAAGGATGAATAACACCACACCTGGAAAGGGCAGATCACTCCAATGCTCTGTAACTCTGTTGACCATCTCCAATTTATCTCATCTTGTTTGTACATAGCTCTTTCCTTGTTTTTCTCTCCCATTAGACCAGTGGTTCTCAATCTTCCTAATGCCGCAACCCTTTAATACAGCTCTCATGTTGTGGTGACCCCCAACCATAAAATTATTTTTGATGTTACTTCATAACTGTAATTTTGCTACTGTTATGAATCTATCTGATATGCAGGCTGTATTTTCACTGTTACAAATTGAACATAATCCACAGGTTGAGAACCATTGCATTAGACTGTGAGCTCCTTGAGAGCAGGGACTATCTTTTGCCTTCTGTGTATCTCCAGTGCACAGTCCCTGGAATATAGCAGGAATTCAGTAAATGGTATTATCGACTGACACCACTCACCATCCCTGACCAAAACACTCTGCCCTGGCCCCCACCCTATTGGATATGTTGTCTTTCTCCATGAAGTCTCTCAACTTTGAGAACCTGGGAAGTCTGCTTCTAGGAGAAAGGGGATGACATATAAGGGAAGTGCCTCAGAAAGTCAGGCTATGGAGAAGGTATAGACCTTCTATAATTGCTTCTAGTTGAATAACTACATATTGAAGGGTAGCTCTTTGATTGGCTTGTGAGGCATTTGAAAAGGGCTGTCATTTTCAGTTCCTGTCTCAGCACCTTTGGAGGGAGTTTGGTGAGTTAGTGAAGGGAGTGGTGCCTCTAATCTTAGGAGTTCTAAAGGTCTAGAGAGCTCCTTCACACCCCGTCACACCAGAATCATAATCTGCAGCCAGGGCAGTATTGATGCCTCAAGGGGCAAGAAGTCACTTTTGAGACCCAGCCAAGTGGTAAATGAAGGGAGGATTCATCTGACATTCATGCCACCTATGTACATGAACTTGGTGGGACTAATGCTATGTAGGAACTCGGTTCAAGTTTTACAAAATAAATCCTTTTATTATGAAATTTGGATTCAGTCAAAAGGCCACACTTGAGGATCTAGAGGGCCACATGTGGCCTTGAGGTCACAGGTTCCCCACTCATGAACTAGGTTTTGAGCTTACTCCTTACTGAGCCAGTATAGAGGAGAGGGTGTTCCTGAGGTGTTGGGAGTAAATATCTGTACTTTGTTCTTGCTATACCTTTGGAAAAAAAACAGATACACACACACACACACATATATCTTTGTGAAAACTAGTTGATTTTAGGAGGTTAAAAGGAATTGTAGTATTAGTCATAAGCTGCTTCCATTGGAAAGAACACAACTGGATGGGGTTTGACCCCATGGGTTGTATAGAAGTCACCTCAACCCCTAGAAGTCACCCCCTGGAGCTGTGAGGGGCAAATGAAGCAGTCTGGCTCTGGGAGAGATGAAACCAAGGCATACACACCAAAGAACCATAGATCTGAAAGTGGAAGGGCCATCTGGTCCAATGCCTTCTTTTTGACAGAGGAGAGACCCAGAGGGGAATGGACCTGCCCAAGCTCTCTTGGGTATTAAACACGAGAGCCCACAATATAAATTCTGGTCCTCTGAGTGTAAAGTGTAAAATTTGCAAAATTGTAAACTGTAAAATTCTTTCCCTGTTATTGCAAGGGATTGACACCCAGACAAACACTCTCTCATTTAGTGGGTTATCTATAGTATAATCATCTTGGGGGTTAGGGAAATGTTTTAACATTTTAAATTAGTCCACATCTAATGCCTTCAATATATGGATTACAAAACTTAAGGCTTAGAGAGATTAAGCAACATGCTCAAGATCACACAATTAATCAGTGATGGTTGGACTAGAACTCAGGTCTCCCAACCACCAAGAAAGTGTCCTTCCAGCTTCACTAGGTGTTAAAAGAGGGGAAAACACCAACTCACAACCCCCCCCTCCCCCGCCCCGCCCAGGCTCCAGATCCAAAGAGCCCTTTTTCAGAGCACCCGCCTCGTGCATGATGTGGAGAGAGACCCAGCACTTTCCATTGCCAAATTTCCTGCATTGAAATGCAGTTGGCAGAGGTGGGGTATTGGGTCACCAACAGAAAAGCTGTTTTCTTCCAACTTTATTAACTTTTGAGCCATTTCCTGTTTTCCTGTTGGGGCCAAAACCACCCTCCTGGTTGATTGGAAAACCTGAAAACTTGAATCAGATTCCTGACTATGGAGTCACCCTGATCCATGGCCCAGCAAAGGAAGTGCTCCCGTGGCAGCCAGGGCAGAATGATCTGGAAATAAACAGAAGATGACGCTACCTAATGCACATCCTAATCCTAGTCTGAGCCCTGGGATCTTCAAGACTCCGAGGAGGAGAAGCTTCGGGGAGGTACTCCCTCCCTCTGCATCTCTGACTTTCTGAAGCCTGCTTGTCCTTCAAGGCTCAACTCTATTTCTTGAGTCTTCCTTGATGCCTGAAAACTCTCTGTCTCTGCCTCTCTGGATCTGTCATTCTCTCTGCTTGCCTTTCTATCTCCCTCCATAACTCTTCCTCTCTATTTCTCTGTTTCTGTCTTTTTGTGCATGTGTCTCTGTGTCCTTCCCTCCCTCTGTCTCTCTCTTACCCCTCTATCTTTGTCTTTCTGTGTTTCTGTCTCTATCTCTACCCCTTCCTTACCCCTCTATCTTTGTCTTTCTGTGTTTCTGTCTCTATCTCTGTCTTTCTGTCTGTCTGTCTGTCTCTCTCCCTATCTGCCCTTCTGTCTCTATCTTTCTAGTGAGAGGCAGATGCTTTCATTATCCCCATTGTGTAGACCAGGGCTGATATGCCCAGGCTTCCCAAGTAGTCTTAACGCCCTCAGCCTGGATCTTTTCTTTAGCCTTTCACTCCACCCCCTGTCTAATGCTTTTCTAGTCCATTCTATAGCCCCCTCAGTAAAGTGCAAGCTCTTTGAGGTCAAAGTCTTTCATTTTTGCCTTACTCCAGCCCCTGGCACAGAGACTCCCTCCCAGTAGGTGCTTAATAAATGGGTGCTGAATTAGATTGGGGCTGGCTATCAGCCTGGGAGTATTGATCTATCAATCTATTATCAATCCTAGGGAGTCTTTGTCACTGGAGTCATCCTGTCTCGACTTCTGCCAGACTCAAATTTCAGACTTTCATGCTGATTTTTCAAAACACCAACACACTAGCATATATGCCCCAAATATGCACTCTAGCACAGGCAGCATGTTCAGAGACCACCCACCTCTCCCTCCAGTCTTAGAACCAGGAGGGTGCACATCGTTCCTCTGACACACACTGACCATGTGATCCTGGGCAGGTCACTTAACTTTTCAATGCTCCAGGAACATTCTCAGATTATAAATTACAGAGAAGGGGTCAATCTGCACTGGTAGGAGAAATTTCCCCTCCTGGGAATTCCCTACCAATGAGATCCTAGGTCCAGTCCCTATCCTGTATGCCAATAACATGCCAGCACATATATGTACACACACAGCTCCCACAAAGGTTTTTCAAGGTCTGTCTTTCCCTTGAGGTAAGCTAAGGACCAAGAAGGTATTCAGCGCCATGGCATACTTACTGGAAGATGGATGGCTAGTGCTCGGCCTCCTCATTTCAAGTATCAACCTTCAGACACCTTCTCTCTGTCTCAGTCTCTCTTTCCCTCTCTCTCTCTCTCTCTGTCCCTACTTGACTTTTCAAAGCTCCTTCCACACTGGGCAGCATTCATTCAGATTGTTTTCTGAGGCAGAAGGCCGGGTCTTCCTAATGAAGGGGCTTTCTGAAAACACCCGTGAAAGGGCCCTTCTGTGTGCAATGGGGCCTCCGTGGCCTGAACTGGGAAAAAGAGCCACCTCCCCCAACCTTGGTTTATCCGTCTGATGCTCAACCTGGATAAAAAAAACGCTGGCACAACTCCTCGGCCCCTTTGAGTCCCAGGGGCCCTGGTAGGTGTCACCGTTTGCATGAGCTGACTCAAACAATAGTGCATTTGGTAGAGGGAAAGCTGGAGTGATCTGCTGTCACATCTGACAAAGTGATTTCAATAGACCCAGGGCCTTGGAAATGGGAGCCCCTGTCCGGCCCCTATCCCTTTTGTGGGCACAGAGATGACCCTGGTGAGGGCAGGCAATTCCAACAGACCTCGAGCTCTCACACAGCCTCCCAAGCTGAAAGGCTTCAAATACAGGCTCGGTGACAGGGTGTGGCTATCACTGGAAGACAAACAAATCATTTTTTTTGAAAAGCCCACAGGATGTGATCTTGGACAAATCCCTTCCCCTCTGGGCCTCAGTCTTCCCATCTGTAGGATAAGTAGGTTGGATTAAATGACCTGGGTCGCTTTCCAGTTCGAGATCTAGGATCCTATTATTACTTATTGATTATTTTCCTTTCAATCTAATCAGTATTTATTAAATGCCTACTATGTTCCAGTTATGATGCTAGGCCCAGGGGATACAAAGGCAAAGATGAAACAGTCCCCAACTTCAATGAGGTGACACTGAACTGTTCTGTGATTCACATTTGATCATCACAATTCTGGGAGGGAGGTAGCAATGGCATTATCATTCCCATTTTACAGATGAGGAAACTGAGGGTCAAACAGGTGAAGTCACTAACCTTGTTCAGTCCCTCATCTCCCCTCACCTGCCTGCCTCTAACCTCTCCCCTCTCCAACTCAGCCTCCACTCAGCTGTCAATCATCTTCCTAAAGCACAGGTCTGATCGTACCTTCTTAACAATCTTCAGTGGCTTTCTATTACTCCTAGGATAAAATTCAAACTCCTTATCCTGGATCTTGAGGCCTTTCCCCATCTGGTTCCAACCTGCCTTTACAGCCTTATTTCATATTATTCCCTTTGTTGTACTCTATGTCACAGACAAATTGTAGAGTACTAGAAATCACTGGATTTGGCATCAAAAGACCTGAGTTTGAATCCTGCCTCTGCCACTTAGTAACTCTTGACAGCCAGGTGGGGCAATGGATAGAATGCTGGGCCTGCAGTCAGGAAGACCTGAGTTCAAATCCACACTCAGACACCTATTAGCTGTGTGACCTTGGGCAAGTCACTTCACCCTGTTTGCCTCAGTTTCCTCATCTGTAAATGATCTGGAGAAGGAAATAGCAAAAATGACTCCAGCATCTTTGCCAAGAAAACCCCAAATGACTCATGACTGAAACAACTAAACAATATCCCTTTGACCTAGGGTAAATCATTTTACCTTATGTAACTTGACTACCTCATTTAGAAAATGAATAATTTCTAGTAGATGACCTCTGACATCCCTTCCAGCTCAAAAACAGAAGGTCCTGTAATCTCAATCCCTCCCATCATTCTTGGTACTGCATTTGTAGGAGACAGTGCATTCGACAGGGAACAGACACATACTGTCCATACAGACACTGATACAGAGAGTCAGCATTCAAGAGACTCCAAAGAGAGACCTCTGATAGCAAAGAAGGGAGCCAGCTGTGGACTCAAGATGAAGTTGCCCCAGGCAATCAGGAAGAGCCCTGCTGGACAAACCATTCAGCAGAGGACTTTTGTGAAGACTTCAGTATAAAAGAGAAAGGATATGGGGGCCCTGGAGTACAGAGTGGCCAGTTGCTTCGGCCACATGTCTTCCATAAATGTACACATTACTATTATTATACTATTTGTACTTATTCTTTTCGTGGATGATGTTGTGTAATTGTAGGAAAACGTGCCCTAGGTTTGTGGTGAGAATGATTTGTAGCTAGGGCTGTGACTATGATATTTCAGCAAATTTTTTTTGGATGAACTCAATGTGTTTACTGGCATAACTATTAATGGGAAGCACACTAATGGGGGCTTATGAATTATAGTTTAGGATTACAGCTCCATAGACTACACTTTGAATCCAAGGGAGTAGAAGCTGCCCTCTAGACTCAACCTGTAAGTGTGAATGCAAATTGTGGGAGTACCATAGAGGGTCACTACCAGCACCCCTGGAAACACAATCCATAGGTGAATATCAGTTCTGTCTATAGTATGGCCATCTCAGCTGCTTGCGCATGGTAATGAGCATCTAATCAATGAAATAGCTACAGAGGTAAATGGGTGGGATGGTCAAGAATGTTCCAAGAAGCATGCCACATTGAGGCAGAGAAAAGAATACTGAGGCAAGAGTCAGGACACCTGAGTTCTAGACCTAGCTCTGCTCTAGCTAACCTTGGGTTGGACCCCACCCTGGGTCTCAGGTTCCTAATCTGTAAAAGAAGGGAGTTGTATCAGATGGTCACAAGTTTTTGCTTTAGAAGGTCCTCAAAGATAACCTATTTCAATCCGTTTTACAGATGAGGAAACTGAGATCCTAAGAACTGAAACCAAGTCAACAAATGTTTATTAAACACCTGCTATGTGCCAAGCACTGTGCTAAGGATAAGGGATATGAAGGACCTCGTGGTGTATAGGGGGAGACAGCATACACTTATGTGTAAACAAGTTATGTACGGGATAAATCAGAAATAACAGAGAGGGCACTAGCATTAAGGGGGCTCAGGAAAAGTTTCTTACGGAAGGAGGGACTTTAGATGGGATGTGAAGGATGCTAAGGAAACCAGGAGGGGGAGATGAGGAGAAAGAGCATTCCAGGCCTGGGGGCCAGCCAAGGAAAAGGTCCAGAGCTGGGTGATGGAGGGTCTGGGAGACAGTGGAATCTGACTCAGGTAGCCGGGTTCGATTCTAGTGCTCTTTCAACTGAGCTACTGAATTTTCCATCCAGAGGCACCTTATGATTCTAGGTAGCCTCGTTATTAGGTGTTTGACCATGTGGCATCTGAGCTCTAGGACTAAGTTGTGGAGAAAGCAGGAAGACGACAGAAGGAAGTCAGAATGTACACTGAGTTTGGATGTGAGACTCTCTGTTCTAAGGGAGCTTATATTCCCAACAAGCTGGGGAGGGCGGACTTAAGTCGTAGATTTTTATGTCTGTCATCTGAGGACTGATGAGTCTGGAGAGGTCCATCACCAGGTTGAGTGACAGCTGGTCGATTTTTTGGCCCAAAGCTATTCCCCCCACTTTTTAAATAATGCTCTCATTTCCCAAGGACTGCTCCTTGACCAAATAGATTGTAACAAAGAGGTATAGGTAAATAAAGGAGGCTGCTAGGTTGTTCAGTGGATACAGCACTGGGCCTGGGCTCAGGGAGACCTGAGTTCAAATCCAGACTCAGACACTTCCTAACTGTGTGTGACCTGGAGCAAGTCAAGTAACCTCTGTCACCTCAGTCTCCTCATCTGTAAAATGGGGATAATGCTAGTACCTACTTCCCAAGGTTGTTGTGAAGATCCAATGAGATAATATTGAAAAGCGATTGCCAGTATGCCTGGCACGTAAAAGATGTTATGTAAATGTTAGCCATTATTGTTATATACCAGTAGCCCCCCACCTTTAGACTGAAAAGAGGGAGATAGTGATTCATTGTTATTTCACCAAAACCGTAATTAGTCACTGAACTGATAAAAATTCTAGTACCTTTAATGTCCATGGCAACTCTTAACAATTATTCAGTTTGTTAAATTTTGCTTAAATTATTAACTTAAATTGTCAAACATCTATTATCATAAGTGGCACTGCAGATAAAGATGAACCCAGAGTCAGGAAGACCTGAGTGCAAAACCTGCCTCCACCACTTATTAGCTGTGTGACTCTGGGTAAGTCACTTAACCTCTGTTTGCCTCAATTTCCTCATCTGTGAAATGGGAATATTAGTAACACCTCCCTCCAAGGGTTACTGTGAGAATAAAATGAAGTAATACTTGAAAAGGGCAAACCTTAAAGCATCACATAAATGAAAAGTATTTTAAATGATTACATAAATCCTACCTATTATTGCTATTATTATAAATAGCCCGCACTGACGGAAAGAGAGCCATACTGACAAAATCACCAAATGTTGAAGTGAGTACCTACTTATCAGGGTTGTTGCAAAACTCAGATGAGACAATAATGGACATGAAACCCACGGTCCAAGGCTCCCCTTATCCAAGACTCTGATGTCACATGAAACAGATTAAGTCCTGGGCAATGATTCAAAAGGTCGGTTTGTCTCTGGCTCCTCGTCCCTGCTCAGAGTTTACTCCCAAGGAATTTCTAAAACTGCTTGTGTCTAGGTTTCTCCAAATGTCGACAGCAAGAGCCTCTATCTCTCATCCAGGCACGCAAGATAACGAATGGCCGTGAGTATAGGGCAGCCTTTATTTTTACAAACCCACAGAGAATGCTGAAGATGGAAAAGATTCACGGAAGCCCAATGAATAGATATGGAAAACTCACGAGGTGCTCAAAATAGCTTCCTTCAGCTGAATTTGGTGACATTTTGGTGAAAATCTTCCCTCCCCTCCATTCCTTCTCAGACCAGTGGGCTCATTCTGTGACTTGGACTCCCTATGGAAGGAAAACCCACTTTGGGAGTGCTGAACATGCAATCCTTTTCCCATCAGACCCAGGTTGTTCAAATAATCCTCTGTAACAGCAGGGGATAAAAAGATCCCATTCTCTTTCCCACCGGTACCCTTTCCCAACCCCCACCCCTCAAGTTATGACTTGAACCTTTATTGCTTTTCCTTTAGGTGCAGGAAGGAAGGAAATGAGCAATTGTTCAATATCTCCTATGTTCCATGCACCGTGCTAAGTGATTTTAAATATCTCATTTGATTGTTATAATAATTCTGGAAAGCAGGTTATTATCCTCAATATACAGTTGAAGAAACTGAGGCAAAAAGAGGTTAAGTGACTTGCCCAGGGTCATACAGCTAGCAAAAGTGCCTGAGACCAGATCTGAACCCAGGTCTTCTTGACTGAAGGACTATTTCTCTAACAGGCACATCACTTCCATCCCTAAACACTTTATAAGACAATTCCAGGCTGGCCCTGCTTAAGAGATCTTGTAGTTCTGGCTAGAAGGATTGATTCTGGGAGTCCATTCCTTAGAAAATTCGAGAACATCTACCCTTCCCACCAGAAGGTGGAGCTCAGATAGACTATTCAGAGGCCCCTCTAAGGCCGGTGGGTAAATACATGGTTTTGGTCATGTACTTTTATAGAAACTACCTTTACTGAGGTTTCTATCTTCTGGGCTTGGAAAGTCTGCTGACAGGTCTCCAGCGTCTCACCTGTGCTCATAGCAACAATAACAATGATAACAGCTAGCATTTATATAAAGCTTTCTATGTGATCTCATTAGGTCTTTAATAACCTGTGAGGTTGTTATATGCCCATTTTACAGATGAGAAAATGAAAAGATGATATGGCTTACCCAGGGTCACACAGCTAGCCAGCATCTGACTCCAGCTCCAGCACAATCCACTAGGCCACCTGGCTGTCTTTGCAATGGGCTGGCACATATTTCTATCACATGTTTTTCCCTCAATATTCTTATTGATGTTCTGGGGTCTGGGGAGGAGAATGTACACACAGATAAGTCAGCTCAGCTGCCTCCAGTCTGACTTCTGAATAGGGAAATGGAAGAGACAGGGGGAGGGACCAAACCTGTTATTACATTAGTCTAGGGAACTCTCAGGTGGGGAATCTCCTACCAATTCAGGTTGGCACCTTGCCTAGAGTCAGAGCTGTCTGAGCACTGGGAGGATAAATGCCTTGTTGGGGCCACACAGGAGGTGTGAGAGGCAGAACTTGAGCCTGGTCTATGCCATGTAGAGGAAAAGAAAAGGAAGAGGGAGGAAAGAGATGGGTCTGTCTTCTCTTTTATAGACCACAGCGGTGCTTCTGGTGCTCATGTTTTTCCTCAGGATCTCAGCCAACCAATCATTTTAGAAGCAGCCCCGATCCCCAAAGCCCAGTTGGGTGATGCCTCTGTCCTTTCCACATGATCCATTATCTTGTAAATGGGCAAGCCTTCACACCCTATAGGGGCGAGGGGTGTCCATCATATGTCCCAAAGGCCCGCCACCCTAGGAGCTCACCCGATGGATGGAAGAGTTCTCTAGATTGAGCAGGGAATTCTGCTGGCCCCCATCTCACTCCCCTCACAGGCACATAGCTCTTTGCAAACTTTCAAGTTATCTATCAATGTCAGTTATGATCTAGTCCAATCCCCTCAATTTTGCAGAGAAGGAAACTGAGGCATCAGGCTGTGATGGAAAGAGTACTGATTCTGGATTCCAAGGATGTGGGTTCAGGTCCTGCTTCTGATGTTTACTAATTGTGTGACCTTGTGCCCATTGCATAACCTCTCTGAGCCTCAGTTTCCTCCTCTGTAAGATGAAGGGGTTGTATTACATAGGCTTTGACATCTCTCTAGATTTGGGATCCTATGAGGCTGAGAAAGAGAAAATGACTTGCCCACAGTAATAAAGGCAGTAAGGACACCCAATTTCCCTTTTATTTCTTTTTTCTCCTTCTCCTTGGCCATGTGCTATCACATACCCCATCCCTGCGCCATCCCCTGCAATTTTGACTCTCTTATTGGCTGTCTTCTATCTCCCCAATAACTGCTAGCAAATCTGGTCTCGAGAAAGGATGCTATAAGTCATTTACACCTTAGTATGAATTTTGGTTCACAGGCAAACCAACTCTCTATCCCTTTGTCAGTTAAGGATGGCTTTTAATTGGAATGATAGAATCTCAGAGTGGAAAGGCCATTGCAGTTTAGGGTTTGTACTGCCCATCCGTAGGCCAAAGGAGGCTGACCACTCTTTGAAAGCTCTGGCTATTATGGAACCCAGGAGTTTTCCTGAACTCTTTAGAGCAGTGGTTCTCAACCTTCCTAATGCTGCGACCCTTTAATACAGTTCCTCATGTTGTGGTGACCCCCAACCATAAATTATTTTCGTTGCTACTTCATAACTGTAATTTTGCTACTGTTATGAATCTATCTGATATGCAGGATGTATTTTCATTGTTACAAATTGAACATAACCCACAGGTTGAGAACGCTGCTTTAGAGCCTACTCTTAGAATCATTTTGTGACAGAACTCAGCTATTCCTCCGACCAGACAAATACTCACTTAGCACGTTAAGGGTCTGGCAGCTTGCCCATGAACCCACCTAAAGCTTAGGGCAAACAAATCAAAATGTTCAAAAACCCTAAAGCGTATATGAAATTTACCAGTAAAAGCAAATGCCAAGTTTTAAAATTGTGTTCATAGGATCAGGGTCCTCAGGGGTCATATCTAGCAGGTCCCTCTCATTTTGCAAATGAGGAAATTGAGCCTAAAGAGCGTCAGAAACGTGCCAAAAGTCACACACCAACAAGCATCAGAGACAGGTGAACCAGCCCCCTCCGTCCTCATCGCCCCCTCCCCCCATCCCCGTCCTGGTAGTACTATTTCTCCCAAGAGCCAGGCCCTCACTCTTCTGAAAAAGCCAAAACTTCAGTCAGCTTCCATTCCCCATCTGTAAAAACATAGGATTTTTTGGGAGTGGGGGGATACCAGACCTCTGATATCATTGCTCTAGTGTAGCCAAAGGCCCTCTACCAAACCTTAGCCTTCAAAGGCAGGGAGACGCACTTAATAAAAAGTAAGCCCTTCCTCTGGCCCACGCCACCTTCCCTGACACTCCTGGACAAAAATCAAATCAAATCCTCCTAAATCGAAGGGCTCACTTAAGACCCACGCAGTGCAGCTGCAGCCCTGTAACTTTAAACCTGCTCTGATCTCATAGTTTTCCACACTGGCCAAACAGAAGAGAGGGCGGTCCTAGTGTGCCTCCCTCCCGGAGACCACCTTACGCATCACTGCTCCCTCCCTCGCTGGAGAGACGCTCAGCGCAGCTTGCTAACTGATTGGAACTTTTCTTTAGAAAGTTTGGTCAGGAGGCAGATCTGCCTCGACTCTCTCTTTTTCTCTCTGTGGGAGGCGGAGACCCACCCAACAGGGGAATCCTCAGAGGCGGGACGCCCTCTAACTCCCCCCATTCTTGCCTTCCCTCCCCTCAGCTGGTAGGATTTGGACTAATCCGAGCTGGAGACCGGACTAGTTTACAATTCTCTTGAACGAAAGCATCCCCTTGGCCTGCACCATCCAGGCAGAAGATGTGGCAGTTTCAAATCCTATTGCTGGTCTTAGGAAGCTCGCCCTTCTGGGTGATCGCAGAAGAAGGTAAGGGTCTGATATGGCCAGGCGCGCAGGAGCAGAGACTTGCCTTATTGAGAGAGGATTATTTGTGTCTGGCGGTCTGGAGCCGCCCTTGTGATCGGTGGGGAGCTGGAGGACGGAATGTTTAAAGGTCTGAACACTTTAAGGTGAAGGAAGAAGAGCCTGGGGTCAGGGAGAACCTCATTCCCGCGAGAGAGGGTTGATAGAACCTTACAAAGGCTTTGTATCTTCAGACTGCCTGGGAAAAGAGACATCTGGGAGTGGGGAGGAGTGGGCGGGAGGGTAGCCTTGGGGGAGCATCTCTTCAGGCGCCTTCTGTGACCTCCACTGTGGGGCGAACAAAACGCTTTGGAATCTGATAATAGGACGGTGCCGGCAGCCTAGCTCTCCCACAAGGCAGAGTTTGGAAGATAAACAGCCCCATTAATACTGATGGGGATGAAGGGTGGAAGGTTAAATTGGAGCCAGGATTCATCCAGGCTCCAGAGGTACCAGAGACCCCTTTCTTGGGCAACCTTTACCTTCTCCAGGTTCATGAATTTGAAGGAAGAGGAGACAGGTTCAAATATCGCCATTGCTATTTATTTCCTGTGTGACCAGGAGCCATTCAGCCTCAGTCTCCTCATCTGTAAAATGGATGAGTTAAACCGAATGGCCTCTGAGATCCTTCCAGCTCCATGTCTGTGGTCCAAGCATCTTCTCAGGGACCTTCAGATTTCATACCTGAGACAGTCCGTGGAGCTACCCGTGGGATTGCTAGAAGGCTTCTTTCACTGGATGATGATGATGATGAAAGGAGAAGACTCCTCTTGGGTGTGGGGAACTTGAGGGGCAAAGAGGGATATAGAAAAGCCAGGGGCTGTGTCTACACTGGCAGAGTAATGGGAAGAGTTGAGGGAATTATCCACATAATTCAATTTTAAAAATTATTTCAGGGGAAAAGAGGATTGCTACAGTACTTCATTTTATCCAAGCTGGTTATCTTCAGTCATAGAATAATCATATAACTCTTCAACCACTTTGCTGTGCTTAGAGTCAGTCACTGATGGTGGCTCTGGGTGTGTATGTGTGTGTGTGTGTGTGTGTGTGTGTGTGTGTGTGTGTGTCTGGGGTGGGGGAGGGGGGTACCTGTGGAGAGGGGGGATTTGATCTTGATATTAAATGAGAGACATCCATCCCTGCCAGAAAAGCCTCCATCTCAAATCTAGCCTTGGTCACATATTAACAAATTACTTCATTCTTCTGACTCAGTTTCCTCGTCTGTTAAGTGCGGGGTGGGCTACTCAGTGATCTAGAAGAGCCCTTCCCACTTCTAGAAGTAGGAAATGCTCTTGAACAGAAGAATTGACAACTGAGGTCAGTCAGTTATTCCAGAAGCATTTTTAAAGTGCCTACTACGTGCCAAGCACCCTACTAAGCTCTAGGACGAAGAAAGGCAAAAAGCAGTCCCTGTTCTCAAGAAGCTCCTGGCCTCTGTTTGGGGTCCTCTGGTCATCATGATCCTCTGTCTTTTCCTTTCTCTCCCCTTCATTCCCCTTCACTGATAAAATGTTTTGTAAACCTTAAAAGGGATTCAGAAAAGTCTTATTACGACAACCACCTCTTTTTCTTCTAATTTCATCAAGGACGACCCAGGAGCGGTCCTGGAGCAATGCCAATATGAGTTCAAGGTTTAGATAGCACTTTGCATAGGCTATCTCATGTGATCCTCAACACAGACCCTTTAAAGTAGGTGCTATTATTACACCTGTTTACAGATGGGGAAACTGAGGCATAGAGCTGTGACTCAGGGTCAGAGAGCTAGAAATTGAACTCAAGTCCTTGCTGGCTCCAAGTCTAGCATTCCTTCCACTGAGTCACCCATCAAGTTGCTCTCCTGCCATTATTATTTTATGCTTAACATTTTGTGGTATATCGAGCAGGTGACTATAGTGATTGCTTTTTGTGATTGAATAGAAGTGTTGAGAAGCCAGGGGTTGCTCTGGCAACCGGATTTGGAGCTATAGGACCTGAGTTCAAATCTCAGCTCTGCCTCTTAAGTCCTGGGTAACTATAAACAAATCCCTTCCTCTCTCTGGGCCTCAGTTACCTCACCTGAAAAAATGAAGGGGTTGCCCTCGGTGGTGCTGTGGGGGGAGGTGGGGGGTGAGTTCATCAAGGGGCAATGCCCTTGAGAGATAGAAAACTGGGCCTGGAGTCAGGAAGATCTGAGTTCGAATGTGGCTTCAGACACTTGCTAGCTGTGTGACTCTGGGTAAGTCATTTAACATTTGTCTGCCTCAGTTTCTTCAACTGTAAAATGGGGATAATCATCTCGGGGTTGCTGTGAAGATCCAGTGAGGTCATCTTTGTATAGCACTTAGCACTGTGCCTGGTACACAGTAGGTGCTTTATAAATGTTTATTCTGCACTGCTCCTCCCATCCCCCACACAGAGCCCTGTATGTACATACCTCATTTGATCCTTACAACAACCCCTCTGGGCAGGTGCTGCACATACTGCCATTCTGTTTTGCTGCTGAAATGATGAAGGCTCAGAGATACGGAATTTGTTCACGGTCCAAAAATCAAATAAATATCTGAGGCAGGATTTGAACACACGTCTTCCTGGGTCTGAGTGCAGCCCTTAGCACATCATAAGGTGCTTGTTAAACACTGAAGAGGTGGAAAAATGACCTGCCTAGTATCACAATCAAGTGAGTGTCAGTGGCAGAATTTGAATCTAGGTTGTTCCTACTCCAAGTCAAGTCCTCTACTACATAAAGCTTGTCCCCCTTGTTTTATAGATAAGGACACTGAGACCTGGCAGGAGGAAGTGACTTGCCCAAGGTCACAGGGCTGGTAGGGTTAGAGCTGGGACTTCAGTCCAGGACTCCTGACCACCGCCTAGCCCCTGAGCCCCAGCGTTCTTTCCATCAGCTGCTCTACAGAGACAGGAAGCTCATTCATCCCCTTTTAGAAAGCAGACAGAATACTGGAGTCACTCACCCTGCTGGGCAGGGGTGGAGGATGACCTGGCCTCGCCTTCTCTTCACTAATTCTGTGCAGGGACAAAAATACCTCGGCTTCAGAAAATTACAGTCAGCACCCAGCACTGTGTTCTTGGGCTGCTCGGTTCAAAGAGAGTGTGTCTGACCAGCTCTCTTTAGAGGTGCCACATGACTGGCTTTATTTTTAGGGGCCCTTGCTTCCCCCGGAATGCATACCAGTCTCGATTTCAATTATATCTCTTTTTTGGAGGCAAAATGTACAAATTAGGCTGTTCAGTGCTCCCTAGACAAGGGACGTGTAGGTGGCACCCAAATTAACTGACATTCGAGGCTCTATCCCCTGAGGAAGGGGAAAGAGTGACATCCTCCGTTCTTGACTCAGGAGGGGAGGGGAGCAGGGGAAGAGCTAGCTGTAATCATGGGAGACCAGGGAATAGATGGCAAAATTGCAACTCAAAGGTGGTGTTCAGTCTGGTCTTCTTATAAACAACCTCTCAGCTTCCTCCCTCCCAAGCAGCAGCATTCAGCTGCTAAAGAAAGAAACGTGAGGAGACTAACAGAGAGGGCAGGTCTGCTCAGCTGCTGGGGCTGGAGTTGTCCTGGGAGATCACATGAGCCAGCCTCAATATGGGTGAACAACTCCATTCTGTTATCCGAGGAACCTCCACTAAGGATAATGTTGGTGATGAATCTGATTCTGCTTCTCCTGTCTCCCGCCTGCGCTGGGGCAGTTTCCTTGTCCAGCTGTGTAATCCAAGGACGTTGGGTTGCCATACCATGTGCGAGCAGATTCAGAGCTGGGGGACTCTCCCCAAAAGATCAGCTTATTGCCAAGTCTTCTGTTTTTCTCCAAAGAATCAGGGCCTCACCCTGACCTTGAATGAAGGTCCCAGGAGGACTACAGACTCTGGAGTAGGCTAACTTATTCCAGCAGATTTTGCAGTTGCTTCTTTGCAAAGAATGCCCATGTGTTTTCTAGTATCTGTCCACCCAGGATTAATCATCACCGTGAATCCATTTCCCTGTGATTTCCCCCCAGACCCTGCCAATAACACGTTCCACCCTGGCCCTTGGAGCTCCTTCTGTGGACTCCTGGCTCCACGTCCAGGCCTAGCGGATGTTTTAGGTATGAATGGAGGAATGAGCCAGGCCCTTCCTGCAGCAGGCCTCGCGATCTTCCTCGGGTATGGGAAGCCAAATCTCTGGTCCAAATGGGACATTCCGCAGAATTGGGGAGAGGAGGAAATCAAATAGGAGAAAAGGGCCCTGATGCACATGGAAGCTAAGTCTGGGAATGGCCAATATTGCTTAAGAGAAGGGCTGATTTCTCTGTGATTACTCCTTCCTCCTTTGCTTTGCAGTAATATCAAAAGCCAGTATTTGTATCTTGCTTTAAAGTTGTAAAATATATCATGATTGTCATCTAAATTAATTTTCACAACAATCCTGAGGGGTAAGTGCCATTATTCCCCCCATTTTACAGATGAGGAAAGTCAGGGAAACAGCTGTTACGTGACTACTGCAGGGTCAGACAGTCAGTAAGTATCTGAGATTGGATTTGAATGTGGGTCTTCCGGACTCCAGCTCTATCCACTACAGCCACATTCAGGTGTTCAGTCGTTTTCAGTCATATCTGACTCTTTGGGGCTCCATTTGGGGTTTTCTTGGCAAAGATACTGTCATGGTTTGCCATTTCCTTCTCCAGCTCATTTGACAGATGAGGAAACTGAAGTGAATGGGGTTAAGTGACTTGCCCAGGGTCACACAGTTAGTAAGTGTCTGAGACAGAATTTGAACTCGGGAAGGTGAGTCTTTGTGACTCCAGGCCTGGGACTCTGTCCATCGTACCACCTAGCTGCCCACTACATCACAGAGCTGCCTTGTCTTTCCCTAGAGCAGAAGGGAAATGAGAAAAATAGTATCTCATTAGTAGGTTCTCTTTCAATGCCTCCCAAGGAGCCAGAAGCCTGCTATTAAGGTGGGGAAGTAGCCCTGATTTTCCTTGAGGAGAAAGCAATCCTAAACTAACCTCTGCAAAACACTTCTCCAACATTTTCTTTTCTTTCTTTTTTATTTTTTAAATAGTATTTTATTTTGTCCAATTACATGTAAAGAAAGTTATCAACTTTCATTTTTACAAAGTTTTGAGTTCCAAATATTTTGTCCCTCCTTCCCTCCCCTCCCCACTTCCCAAGACAGCAAGCAATCCGATATAGTTTATACATGTGCAGTCTTGTTAAACACATTTCCACATTAGTCATGTTTTCACAAACATTCTTGAACTAGACCTTCACAATGACTCTTTGAGATAGGGACTGTGATGACCGCGTCCATTTAACAGATGAGAATCAGAAAGGCTAAGTGATTTGCCTGGGCCCCTACAACAAATGTATATCAGAAAGAGGATTTGGACCCAGGTACTCCTGACTCAGTGGTCTCCACCTCTAGGTTAAACTCTACAAAAGACTCCATTTTAAGCCGTGGGTTCTTAAACTGGGTCCGATGGTTGGATTTCAGGTAGTCCATGAACTTGGATGGAAAAAAGACATCTTTGTTTTCACTAACCACTAGCTGAAATTTAACATTTCCTTCAATTATGAATTTTAAAATATTCTGGTCTGAGAAGGGGGCTATTGGCTTCCCCAGGGACAAGACCCTGTGGTTTAAGCAAATTCAGTGGATGAAATCCAGATTTCTGCACAAGATAACTGGAGGGAGAAGGCATGGGTGGATCACAGGACCGCAGATCTGGAGCCAGACAGCTCCTTCGAGACCATTTAGTTATTTTACAGATGAGGAAACAGAGGGTCATACAGGGACAGTGCAAGGGTCACATAGATAATAAGTGCAAGAGGCAGGATTTGAACCCAGATCATTTGACTTCAGAGAGAGTGTTCTCTTTTTACTATATGAGGCGAGGTGGGAAGTGTGTGTGTATAGGTATGTTGTGTGTATATATATGTATATGTGTACATGTGTATGTTGTGTGCATGAATGTATGTACATGTATGTGTGTGCAGGGTCATGAAGAGTCAAACATGACTGAAAAATGACTGAACAACTGGAAAAAACAATAACTGAACGTGGTGTAATGCATAGAACATTAGTCCTGGAGTCAGGAAGACCCAGGTTCAAATCCAGCCTCAAACACTTACTGACTGTCTGACCCTGGGACAACTCATTTAACATGAGTCTGCCTCAGTTTTCTTTTTATCCCCAGGACCTAGCCCAGCCCCTGGTACCCAGTAGGTACTTAACAAATGCTTGTTAGATTGGGTCAGATCTGCCTGGAATTCAGACACACCTAATTGTGTAGTGCAAGGTTCCCTTATAATCTCCAAGCTCTCCTTTGCTATCTTCGTAGCAGGAGAAGAATGGACTTGACGTTACATTCCACTGATTCATCTCGGAATGTTTCTCATATTTGCACTCTCCCGCTCCTGCACGCTGGCATGCCAGGTTATAACTCATTGTGGGAGAGGGGCTGCCCAGGGAAGGGTAGAGAAGGTGTCCAAAGACCTCAGTAACTGTTGCCCAGACTCCTTCCCAGCCCCACCGCCAGCATACTTGACAGTCTGTAAATGGTTGCTTTATCAGGGTTCTCCAAGTGAGCCAGGGCTGTTCCCACAACCAATAATCTCACGACTTCTCAAGAATCCCATTACAGCAGTTTACAGCAGTTTACAGGATCTTGGATCAAGAGGGGAAGGGACCTCGGAGGCCAGCCAATCCCACTGCCTCCTTTTACAGATATGGAAAATCTCACTCCAGATCCAGTGGCTTTTCCACTGTCCCACACTGTCCCAGTCCTGTTTGAAGTAGACAAGACATTCACAGATGTCCCCCAGCTCCTAGGACCTCAAGCTTCCAAATATTTCTGAAACCCTAATATTGTTGTTTAGTCATTTTTCAGTCATGTTCCACTCTTCATGACCCCATTTGGGCTTTTCCTGGCAAAAGTATTGGAGTGGTGAGTGATTTGCCATTTCCTTCTCCAGCTCATTTGACAGATGAGGAAACTGAGGCAAACAGGGTGAAGTGACTTGCCCAGAGCCACATAGCTATTAAGTATCTGAGACTGGATTTGAACTCAGGTATTCCTGACTCCAGGTTCAATGCTCTATCCACTGTACCACCTAGCTGCCCTGAAATCCTAAAGACATGTATCTAATTTTATCCTTATTAAAACTAAGGGAAACTTGGTACAGTATACTGAGTGCTCAGCTTCAAGTTGAGAAACTTTGGAATCAAATCCTACCTGCTGACACTTATTGGCTATGTGACCCTGGGCATGTCCCTTAAAGCTCTCAGAGCCTCAGACAGCTTCCTAGCACTTAACTGCCTTGGTAGAGGGAGCTTCTCCACTAAAAACTCCCTAGGCTGAAAAAGTGCCAGATCCCTTTAAGAAAATTAGACACACATGGTAAGAGGCAGTGTGCTATGGGGAGAGAGCATTTAATTTGGCACCAGAGCATTGATTGCATCTTATAGTTGGAAAGGACCTCGGGATCCATCAAACCTGGGTCATACTTGAATAAGAATTCTTGCTACATCATGGTCAAGCTGCCGTTCAACATTTGCCTGAAGACCTCCAAAGAGGGGAACATCACCAGCTCCTAAGGAAGCCATTCTGCTTCCAGACATCTCTAAGGGTAACAAGCTTTGTCCTTAAATTGAGCCTCAATCTCCCTCTCTGAAACTTTCATCCTTGGCTTTGGGTTCAACTCTTAATTAGATTCAAGAGATTAAGCTATTTTGCAAGATAGCAATCATGTCTCCTCTCAGTCTTCTTTTCTTTAGGCAGATATACTCCTGGTTCTACCATTACTACCTGTGGGACCCTGGGCAGGTGTTCTGGCTTTCTCTCCCAGAACCCTGGGGCATTTGTGGGTTTCTCTTCTCTACTGCTATTGGCTGGAGCCCCCACCAGTGGCATTCAACTACTGTTAGATACCAGTGACTAATGCCCCAGTTCCACTTACCCATTTAACATCAATTAGCTTTCACAAATGATATTTACTTTCAAGAATTAGCAAGAACAAAATATAAACATGTGCCCTAGTACCTCAGGGGCATACTTTCCCCATACTACCCAAGTCTGGGGAGGGAGGGAGTAGGCTCACTCTCAATTCAATTCCTACAAAGGGCAGCTCCCCCCAAGTTCATGTCCAGATGCATCATTACTATCAGAAGAGTCATTTTTAAAGCTACCATTGGACTGGGGTCTTGAAGGTCATTCCTTACTCCTTTGGGTGTTACTGTCATATTGACTCCAAATCCAAAGACCAGTATGTCAAGGTGTCTTTCTGATCTTTTAGAGGCTCTACTCTTTCCCTCTAGAATAGAAATGAACCAAGAGGCTAAGGATTGAGGTCTTTCACATGGCTGAATGCCCTCAAAAGGGAGAAGTTCCCAGGGATTCCCTAAGAGAAGAAATCAATAAGATTAAGACACCCCCCACCCAAGACCATAGCTCAGACTGAGGCTGATAGGCCTTTTTGAATGCCTCCGTAGCCAATCAATGAACTTTCTCTTCACCTCATCGTTTGCAAACCAGAATGAGCTAAAAATATCCATGCATGTCTCTCAAAGACACTTCCATTCCACATTATTACAACTCTCAGAAACAAATTCCTAGCATCTCAACAAGAAGAAGTACACCTTGTGTATTGCCAGTTCTGTTTACAATAGGTTCATAGATTTAGAAAAGACCTTAGAGGTCATCTAGTCTGATCCTCTTGCTGTATAGATGATGAAACTGAGGCACAGAGGAGGTATGACTTGTCCAAGGTCATGTAGCTAGTATGTGTCTGAGGTAGGATTCAAACCCGGGTCTCTCTGACTCCCAGTCCAGCACTCTGGCCATTATGCCACATGCCTTTACTATTAAAGAACTATACACATACACAGTCTATAGTTGAGAATTAAATTATTTGGCATAGACAATACCCAAAGCTATGGGAAGATAGAGATAAGAGAGACCAGACGGAGCTAGAATGGTGAGGGAATGCTCCTTGGAGGAGAGGACATGACTTGGTCTTTGAAGGACGATTGATGATGACAACAACAGATACTTATATAGTGCCTTAACTATTGCAAAGTGCTTTACCAACATTAAAAATATGTCAGAGGCAAGTTGTTTACAAGGATTTCTGTTTGGAGCAAGTTTCCAGGGCTTTGCTTACTATAATGGTAGCTGATAGTTCTAGACTCTTTAAGGCTGACAAAGCATAAACTCATTTGATCCTCAACAACAACCCTAGGAGGTCGGCACTATGATTACCCCTATTTTACAGATGAGGAAACTGAGACAGACAAGGGAAGTGTACCATTTCCAGGTGACAGCCATTGAAGAAGGCTAATCCTATCCCTGCTGAGTCTTCTCTTCTCCAGGCTAAACCTGCTCAGTTCCTTCGACAGGTTCCCATATAGCATTCCTAAGACTCATTCTAGTACAACTCTCTTCCTTCATTTTGCAAAAGAGGTACCCGAGCCCTGAGAGTAGTAGTCATTTTCTGGAAGGCCATGCAGACAATGAATGGCAGAGCCAACCCCAGCTGAAGAAAACAGCAACCACAAACAACAGTCATCAACAAGGCAGTTAAGTGTCTCTATGGATAGAAGGGATAGGGCCTGGAGACCTGAGTTCAAATCCAGTCTCAGACACTTACTTACCAGCTGTGCCATAATGGGCAAGTCACTTGATGGCATGTGGAGTAATGGCTAGAGTGTTGGATTGGGAATTGGGGAGACCTGGGTTCGAATCCCATCTCAGGAACATACTAGTTGTGTAACCTTAGGCAAGTCACGGCATCCTCTGGGACTCAGTTTCCTCATCTATACAAGGGAGCTGGGCCAGATGATTTCTAAGATCCTTTGCAAGTCTAAATCTATGAAGTTCTTGTAACTGGGGCTGGCAACACATAGAGGGCCTCCATTTGCCTTAGTTTCCCCAACTGTGAAATGGGGATAATAATGGTACCTACTTCTCAGGGTGGTTGTAAGGATCCAACGAGATCATAATTGTGAAATGCCTGGCACATGATAAGCCCTCCATAAATGTTAGCTATTATTAGAATTAATAATAATAATAATAAATTATTGCAGCAGTATTAATGGCATCCAACCTAGCTCATAGCACAGGTTTGGCTACTGGCCAAGCTCAGTTCAGGGACACGCAGCAACATTCTGAACATTCCAAAGCACCTTTGTCCTGCTGCTCTTACAGCCAAGCTGTCTGGAAAGTAAGATCAGATCCAAAAGGGCTTTGCTCTGCCTTCTTGTAAGACCCGGCACTTGCTCTGCCAAAGTACCTGTGAAGGAATTACTGAAACACAAGGAATGTTGGCTCCCACTCAACTTTCTCAGAGCTGATATGGCCCAGGAATGGGGAGGGTGTTGTTGTAGTGGAAAGAGCCTACAATCTGGAGTCAGAGATCAGAATTCAAATGGTTCTGCAACTTATGATTAAGGTGAACTTGAGCAAGTCACTTCTCTCTAGGCCTCAGTTTCCTCTTCGGTAAAATATGAGCAATGGTGCCATAGAGCAGTTAAGAGAGCTCCTATGACTTAAATGAGAGAATTACAGCGTCCAGAACAAGGGAGCGCCATGTCCCCTTGTTTTCTTCTTTTGCTAAATCATACTGGATTGTCGTGTTCAGTTCTGGGTGCCACATTTTAGGAAAGACACTCATAAACTGACGAATATCCGGAGGAAGGCAACCAGGAATGGTGAAAGGCCTTAGCTTCATGCCATAGGAGGATCAGTTGGAGAAATTGGGGATATTTAGCCTGGAGAAGAGAAGGAATAGGAAGGACTTACCTGCTGTCTTTGAGTGTCTGAAGGACTACTGTGGGGAAGAGGGAATAGGCTTTTTCTGCTTCGCCCAGAGGGCAGAATTAGGTATAAAAGGTGAAGGTTTTAGAGAAGCATATTTATGATTGATATCAGCAAAAGAGGGACAGGCTGCTTCAGGAGGTGGTGGGTTGGCTCTCCTTGGGCAGTCTTGGGAGCCTTGTCATGTATATTATGGCCTCTGAGGACTCTTCTACCTGAAAACTCTGTGATTTAAGATGGTGACCAGGGGAGAGATACTAAAGTCACAAGGTGTTAGATCATTTCAAGTCAGGACAAATTCTGAGCCTCCAAGATCTCTTTTAGTCAGGTATTTTCCAATCCTCATCTTACACATTTTTTAAACATACTCTCTAAGGTATAATAGAGTCTCAAATGACTTCCAGTAAGCCCAAGTTACATCCTGTTATTAAGGAGCAACAGGTCTTTCTCTTGTTATGGTGTGTATGGTCAGGCAAAGTAGCAGCAGAAAAAATTCACCCATGTCAAAATGAGACTCAGCTGTCAACAGAACCATCTCATATGTTTCTTTCCTAGTGGAAAAATAATTTCTAATTCAGAAGCTCCCCAAAACTTGAGAAATTCTCGTTGAAATCCTGCCACCATCATGACCCACTTCCTTAAGTTAGAAGTGTTATAGTTCCATGGGAAGGGCTCTGATCCGAGAGGCCAGAGTCCTGAAATACATTCTCAACTCTGTGGTAGGACCTTTAGGGCCTCAGTTCCCTCCTTTGTCAAACAAGGGGGGTAGATTCATTGATGTCTATCATCCTTTCCAGCTCAGACATTCTATGTTTCAAGAGCACGAGACCTGAGTCTGATATAATGGAATGGACTCAATCTAAGCTGATGAATCCTGTTTATCATATGCATAGCTCACTTATGAAGGGGGTCTCCATAAGCCCCACGTTCAGCTCAGCTTGTTGGTACCATCAGACATGTCATGTGTCCCAAAGTGGAATTAGCTGGCTTGGGAGGTAGCTGGCTCTCCCTTGGAGGAGTGACTGACCACTTGGCAGGGATATTCTACAAGGGATTCTTGGTCAGGGAAGGGCCATACAAGAAGACCTTGGAGCGCCCTTCCTACTCTGAGATTCTTGAATTCTAAGTAGCCTGCCCAAGGTCACTCAGCTAGTAGGTAGAAGAACTGAGATGCTCAATGAATAGTTTAATTTAAATACAAATCTCTTATTCCATGGCACCACCAGACACATGCCTTTTTACTCTTTCATATGTCCTAGCTTTCGCTATAAGGATTCAATTTTCCTTTTGTTCTCCAAGCAAGGCGCCAGATAGTTTAGCAATCTCACAGAATCATGCAACCAAAGCTGAGAAGGATGGTCAAGGTCATCTATTCCAACCCCTTCATTTTATAGGTGGGGAAACTGAAGCCTAGAGAGGTTAAGGGAATTAGTCCAAGGCCACACAGAGGTGGGATTCAAACACAGGTCCCCCAACTCCAAATTCAGTTCTTTGCCACTGTACCCCATTGCCCTCTCTCTGACAATTCCCATAGGAAACACTTCTCAGCCATGGGACTTTGGACAAGTTAATTTCAGTTTTCTCATCTATAAAATGAGAATAATCAGTATTTATGAAGAGCCCATCGTGGGCACTGTCCTAGGTCCTGAGGATACAATGACAAAATGAAAATAATAATAAATAATGGCCATAATGCTTTAAGGTTTACAAAGTGCTTTACAGATGTTATCCCCTTTAATCTTCTAATTTACCTTCTGAGGTAGATCCCCATTTTACAGATGGAGAAACCAAGGACTAGAAGCTAGAGTCACACAGGGCCACACAGTCCTTGCCCTCAATAAGTTTACACTTTATCAGGAAAGACAACATCTACACATAGATGTCTAAACAAAGTAAATACAAGACAATTGGAGGGGGGGGGTTGAGGGTACTGACAACTGGGGTGTTTGGAGCAGGAGAGACTTCTTATAAAAAACAGTTACATGAGTTGAATTTTGAGGGAAACTAGGGATTGTAATAATAGCAGTAACAATAATGGAGGCAGCTAGGTGGCTCAGAAAGACCTGAGTTCAAATCCAGCCTCAGACACTTACTAGCTGTGGGACCCTGGGCAAGTCACTTAACCTCTGTTTGCCTAATCCACTGGAGAAGGAAACGGCTAACCACTCCAATGTCTTTGCCAAGAAAACTCCACACAGGATCATGAAGAGTTGGATGTGACTCAACAACAAAGTAATAATAATAGTTAACATTTATAGAGTTTTTATCACCTGCAAAACGTTTTACGTGTGTTATTGTATTTGAGCCACACAACAACTCTGGGAGAGAGGTGCTGTTATTCTCCCATTTTACAAATAAGGAAACTAAGGAAATGCAATGACTAGCCCATGGTCACACAGCTAGAAAAGACTTGAACTCAAGTCTCCCCAGCTGCAGAGGCAGGATAGAGCATTGGACTTGGAGTCAGGAAGATCTGAATTCAAATGTGCCCTCAGATGTTTGACCCTGGGCAAGTCACTTAACCTCTGGCTGCCTTAATCTACTGGAGAAGGAAATGGCTAACCACTCCAGTATCTTTGCCAAGAAAACCTCATGGACAGTATTGGTGTGCTATGGTCCACAGGGTCACAGAGTCAGACATGACTGAACAACAACAACCAATGCTCTATTGTACCACTAAGGTGGTGATGATGAGAATGTTAGTAATATATTAATAATAGCAATGATAGGATATTAATAGTGGGAGTATTTGGAGTACCTGCCTCACGTGGTCCTTGTGACACTCAAAAGCAGGTAGTGGATATAAAATAAAGGTAAAAAAGTTCATTCTACATTCAAAAAAAATCTTAACCCAGAAAGTCAATGGAGTTGTTCTCAGAATAACATTCATCAGAGGCTTTCTATATGGCTGCTTCCAGCCCTGAACCCTTACAAGAAACCTCACCAAATCCAAACCTGCAGGTTCTAAAAAGACCAGAGATGTGCCCAGCAGTGGTGATGTTTGCCTCACCTGTGCCCCTTAGCTCTGACATGGCACCAAGTGAATTTCCTGAAGGAGGTATACATTCTAGCCATGTACAGGATGCTGACAAGTCTTATTGTCTGACTAGGTTCATGGGCAGTTGATTGAACTTGACATGGTGTGTGGGCATGTTGCTTCCTATTATGAGTCAAGCAGCTGGTCAAGAAAGCTGATCTCCACATGTAAAGGGTCAAGGATACTCCAAGTTGGAGGTGACCTCAGCAGCTAGGCAGTCTAATCTCTGTCTACCTCAAGGAGAGTCCCCTTTATGACAAACCCAACAAAGCAGGCATCCAGCCTCTGTTTGAGACCTCCAATGAAGGGCAAACTAAAGCAAGAGGACATGGGTTCAAGTCTTAGCTTTGTCACTTATCACTTGTGTGACCTTGGGCAAATTACTTCACATCAATTGCCTCATCTGCAAAAAGAATAGGTTGGCTTAGATGACCTCCAATGTCTCATCTTGCTCCAAACTTATGTACCTTGGGCTCAAAGATTTTCCAGGGAAGTTCATTCTACTTTGAGACAACGCTAATCGTAAGGAAATTTTTCCTTCTGTCAATCCCAATTTTGTCACCCTTTGTTTCTGGTTCTCCCTTTGAAGGCCAAATAGGACAGACCGATTCCCTCTTTCATGTGACAGCCCTCTAAAGAACTGAAGATGGCTACCAGTTTTCCCTTGAGCCTTCTCCTTTCCAGACTGAACATTTTAGCATCCTTCAGTTGAAATGAAATAGACATCCTTTACTGCGCTTTTTGCCTTTCTCTGGAGGATTTTAGACTCATCTATCTAGAGTTTAAAGGGACCTTATAGGTCAAGTCCCAACCCCCAGAATAACTAAGAGTAAATGGGCTGGGAGTGGGGTAGAGGTTGTGGTATCATTAGCTAAAAAACTATCAAATTTAGCATGAGAAAGTTTTGGTAGGGACACAGGAAGAAACAAAGCATGTGGTTGGTTTGACACTTGGTGAATTTGAGATGACAGCATGACAGATCCCAGATAGATGCACCAAGATTATAGGCTTTTACAGATGGGGAAGTTGAAACCCAGAAAGGTGGAGCTATTTGCCCAAGATCTCACAAGTAGTGATCAGAAGAATGAGGAGTCGAATCTAGGTCCTATGGCACTCTCTAGCTTTTATCAGTGTCCTTCCTAAAACATGGTACCCAGAATTAAACACAATACTCTAGGTATGACCTGACCAGGGTCCTCATCAATCTTTGTTAAGCTGATTCTGGGGAAGTAACTCTGTCAACTCTCACTTATTCATACTCCTCAAAGAGCAGTATCAAAGGATAGAGATTGAAAGCAATCCAAATGATGATAGAGATTCTCAACCTTTTAGAATATGATAACCTCTTTTTAAACATAAACAGATCTCACCTATCTCCACCTGCCAAAAGCTGTTCTGTTGGTAAGCCTGGACAATAAACTAGCACCATGCCAGGAAACTGAATCACTTCCATTTGAATTGTCTTAGGAAGATTCTGAAGATCACCTAGCAAGATAAATTATTTTCTCACATGGAGGTCAGAAAAAAAAAAAACAATACAAGGACACTCTCAAGGTCTCTCTGAAGAACTTTGGCATCAATTGTGAGACATGAAAGATGCTAGCACAGGACCACCTAGCGTGGTGTGCCCACATCAATGAAGGTGCTATGCTCTCTTAGTAAAGCAGAATTGTAGTTACTCAAAAGAAATGTGAGATGCATAAATTTAGACATCTCCATCTCAAACGTTCATATGGATTATTTGTGCCCAACCTGTGGTAGACCCTTCCAAGCTTATGTTGGTCTGCTCAGCCCCAGCTGGACACACTGTACTTTGACTCTGACATAGTGATGTCATTTTGATCTTCTTCGAGCATCAAAGACAACTACTACCATTCTGACCTCAACATTCTGATGTCATTGATCCTCTTCAAGTGTAAAGGATGAACAACAACAGTATCCATCAATATCAAATTATTATTTATTAGCTAATAAAATACATCGTGGGAACATGGTATAGTGGATAGAGTTCAGGTATTGGCGTCAGAAAGACCTGACTTAAAATTTGGCCTTGCTACTGTCTAGCTATAGGACCATGAGTGAAACAGTTAATCTCTGTAAGCCTTAGTTTCTTTGTCTGGAAGATGGCCCACAGAAGGCTGTTCTGAGGCTCAAATGAGATAAGATATGTAGAGTATTTTGTAAACCTTAAAGAACTATATATATGATATCTACAATAATAATATTGATGATAATAATGTTACTATTATTTATTAAAAACATACATGGGGCAGGTAGGTGGTACAATGACTAGAGCAATGGCCTTGGAGTCAGGAGGACCTGAGTTCAAATTTGGCCTCAGACTCTTAACACTTACTAGCTGTGTGACCTTGGGCAAGTCACTTAACCCCAATTGCCCTGCCTTCCCCCCCCTCCAAAAAAAAAAGACAAAAAAAAGCCCAATACATAATAGTAGTATGGCCTAGTAGTAGAAAGAGTATAGGGCTTGGAGCCAGGAAGACCCAAGATTGAATGTGGCCTCTTCCACTTTCTAACTTTGTGACCATGGGGAAGTCACTCAACCTCTCTAAGCCTCAGTTAACTTATCTGAAAAATGGGGATGCTGCTTGTACTTTTTACCTCTTAGGACTGTTGTGAGGCTCAAATGAGAAGATAAATGTAAAGAGCCTTGCCATCTTCAGAGTCCCATAAATGTCTTGTTGTTGTTATTGTTATCATGACAAAGCTACAAACTCAGTAGTGATCAAAATGTATTTGTGTTTTATCTATTACAGCAGCATTTACATGCATTTCAAAAATAAGGATTAGTTCCTGCATGAGGCATGTTGTGTATTCAGTCTACATAAGGGCTATTTACTAAATAAAGATCAGAATGGAAGTTCTTGGTACTATATACATGGGTAGACTCCTTGCAATACATCCTCAGCAGCCACAGGTGGGCAACCACTACCCTTGGGTTGGACTGTGAGTCTTCTGAGTCCCTTCCAACTCTGAAATGCTATGAATCTGTGAATGGGACATACTGTGTGATTTGTGGGAACCAAATTTACTTGGGCTAAAATCAAAACAAATTTGCATTCCCAGAACATCGACCAAACTGTTAGCCAGCCCAGGGATGGCTTTTTCCATGGATCATCCTCAAAGTCCATTGTCTCCATGCTGCTCTTTGGAAGTTGCCTGTATTAGCCATCAAAGTACTTTTGATTCATGTGGTCGTTTACCCAGAATCCACTGAAAGACTGTAAAGGTGAAGTTTGAGCCCCATCCAGAGCCATTAGCAACCACAGACCTGGGTCTGGAGACAGTGGTCAGCCTAGCAGCCATAGTCAGGGAAGGGTGTTCCTTGTACCAAGACTCTAGGGGACTCCAAGCCAACCCATCAGAGAGCAATGACTGACCCTGTGATGTGGCTGGTCCAGCCTATGAGGTACAGTCAAGGATGCAGGAGACTTGACATTTAGAACCAAGTCTTATATCTCCCAAGTTTTTATGGAAACCTACTCAATAGTAAATAAGTGAACTTTGACCATACTGATACTTTTGGATTGAGTGAATGGAGATGAAAGTCTGAGCATAAAGAACCTGTACTGGGTGGTCCCAGAGAGGTCAAGGAGCTTATGTTGTTGCAGAAATTCACTATGGTTTAGAAAGCCATTCATGTCAACAAGCAATAAGGACCTACTTATGCACTAAGCAAATAAAATAGTCCTTTTTCCTAAAGTATGTTACATTCTACTGGGAGAAACAATGTTGACAGAGATAAGCCAATACAAAAAAAATATACAAAGTAAAAACGAAGTAATTTCAGAGATCAAAGGAGAACTAACACTAACAACTGAGGGGCTTAGGAAGAGCCTCATGCCTCCATGCTATTTGAGCTAAACCTTGAAAAGAGCTAAAGACTCCAAGAGATTGAGGTGAGGAGAGAATTTGTGCAGCAGGAAATGAAATGTCACGTATGGCAAATAGGGGATGGACCATTTCGGCTTCTTTAGTTTGCTGGCTGTGTTAATGAGGCAGAACACAGCCAATTAACGTGGCAAGGGTAAGTATTGTAGGGATAGGAGTTGCACAGTATTCCTCCAGGACTTTTAACATTTTGTGAATATTTCTGCAGAACTCTAGTCCCAAGAAAAGTGATGTGTTTCTTTTCTTTTTCTTTCTTTCTTTTTTTTCTTTTGCTTTTTTGGAGGGGGGAAGGTAGGGCAATTGGGGTTAAGTGACTTGCCCAAGGTCACATGGCTAGTTTTGTGTTAACTGTCTGAGGCTGGACTTGAATTCAGGTCCTCCTGACTCCAGGGCTAGTGCTCTATTCACTGCGCCACCTAGCTGCCCTCCAGTAATGGGTTTCTTATCGTTGGAAATCTTCAATCAAAGGCTAACTGGTGATGAAGTACCTCTATTAGTAAAAACAAATTTTGAACGTGAATCCCCAGTAGGTATATATTTTAAATTACATATATATGTATACTACTGTACTAATTATATCCATTATACACTTTATATATATACATTACATGATGCATTAACACATTATACATAAACATAAGTGTATAATTATATACAATATAAAACTTTCACAAAAAGTAGAAATCTGAAAGGATGAAATAAATATAAAATAATATTTGATCCTGGAGACAGTAGAGTGCCATTGGGGTTTATTGAAGAAAGGAATGACATGCTCAGACCTAGATTTTAGGAAAACGATGGATTTCAGAGGGCTGAGACTTGAGTCAAGGAGACCACACTAAGAGGCTATAACAATAGTCTAGACAAGTGTAATGGCAATTGGAATTTGAAGATCTTCCATGCCCCTTAATAAGCCTAATGGAATTTGAAGACCTTCCCTCTTTTGAAGATATATCCTGCCACCAACAGGCTGAAAGTAATCACATGGAGCCTGTGGTGGGAGGAGTTTGCTGAAGGGTGGAACAGAGCCCACAGGAAGCTCGGAGTCAGCGGCTAGACATGGTGGCAGGAGAGGACGCATCCAAGAGAGACAGGCTTGTGAGTAAATGTTGGTGTTTGCCACCTGCCGTGACAGCTAGCCTTGTGTTGGTTTGTGGGAAGGCTAAAGAATAGTGTGGCCCTCTGCTATGTTGTGGCACATTAACTTCTATGTTGCTATCATGGATTTGATTTCCTGGTGTTGGGATTTGGTTTTCTGGTGTCTGAATAAATGTTTTGCTTCTGTCTTCTACATGGAGAGTCTGTTATATTTTGTGATCGTGCAGTATGCCTGTATGTTTATAGTGACTATTGGCTCTGTAAATATTATATTGGCACTACAGCAAGATGTGATGAAGACCTGAACTAGGGCAATGCTCTATGAACAGAGACAAGAGGAAAGATACCAGAGACATGAGGATAGTAGTGACTAAGCAACAGATTGTATATGTGAGATGAATGTTTAAAGGATGATACTGAGGTTGTCTAGAAGAATAACTAGAAGACTCGAAGAATGTTGGTGGCCTCAACAGTCATAGGGAAGTTTGGAAGAGGGGAAAATTTGGGGGGAAAAATAATGTCACGAGCCCTTTGATCCAGATCATTCTGTTGATTCTGTGAAGCTCGCTCTATCCCAGATGTTTCCAAAATGAAAAAGGAGCAGTCAGGGCTCCCACTCACTGAGTCAGTGCCCTCTGAGGGACATTGACAGCTGTGTAACCTGGTGGGCAGGGATGTTTTTAAACTTGTACATGCAAGGAATTCAGCTTTAAAGACTACCTTAGAAATTACATTATTCGCAATCAAATCATTCAACAAGCCTTTATTAAGTGCAGACTATATAAGACAAAAGTGAAAGTCTTTCCCCTAAAGAAGTCTGTATTCTAGTGAAGAAGACAATATATTTAAATATGTACAAAATGAGTACAAGCTAATTTGGGGGTGGGGAGAAATTAGCGTCCAAAGGCTTAGGTAAGGAAAGGCCTCCTGTTTGGAGGCAGCCCTCGATCCCATGTCCTTGACCTTTCTCTAACATTTAATCATGGTGGGAAGGGGGGAAATGGGGAAGTTGATAAGTATTGTTTCTGTTTGTCATTCCGAAACCAGACAGACAACTAGAACAAGCCAGAAACGACCAGAAGCCTTTTAAAGGAAACAAATTCAAATCAGCTATTTTATTTCATAGAAACCCTCACCAAATTATTTCAGGGCTGTTTGATCTCTCATCTTCACAGCCTGATTTGTTACACTTGGACAGGCTGAAGAGGCCATCAGACTTTAGAAATCTTTGAGTAACCTAAAAATCACTCCCCAGTTCTGTTGTTGAACACAACAGGTCTGCTTCCAAAGCTGCCAGGAAGCCTTTACACAAGGAAGATGACGCACTTAGGTTAACACAGGCCTTAGGGGACCCCCCCACTTTTTTTTGCAAGTTGAACCACAAGATGTTTAAATATTCAAAACAGTTTCAGAATAACATCCACATTGCACAGACATAAAAATGCATCCTGCTGCTCGTGGGTTTTGGAGTAGGGGGTCTGGCAGCAATGGGATTGGAATTCAGACACTCATCCACATGTGATGATCTGAAATGAGGTCAGGGCCAGCTGCACAGCCTCTTAAGCGGGGGGGTTCTGCACTCCTGGCCTGTCATGGATGCCTTTGGCAGCCAAGTAAAGCCTGTGGCCTTTAAAATAATGTTTTATGAATTTCAGAATCATATTTTATATACAAAAAATAAAGTGCATAGGATTAGAGGAAACCAGTTACAATGAAATAGTTAGCCAAGTTGTGTTGTTGTTGTTTTTTAAAAAAGCAAATTAGAAATCTATCCATGGCCCCCAGGTAAAGTGTGTCAGAGTGCATAGAGTGCCACACTTTTTGGGTCAGGAGGGATCTGGGTTCAAATCTCACTTGTGACACTTTTTAGTCATGTGACTATCAGCAAGTCACTTTTGCATTTCTGGTCCTCAGTTTCCCCTTCTGTGAAATACAGAATAGTAGTACCCAGAGTACCCATGTCATTGGGTCAATTTGAGGCTCAAATAAGCCAGCGTGTGTTAAATACCTACCAAGTTTTATACTACATTCTATAAATGTTGGTTATTCTTTTCAGTGAGCTATGACTCCTAATCCTTGAACCTTATTTTCCTTGCCCTCCCTCTCAGAGTTTCTATCAGGAATTTACAATATCTAAGAGAACTCTTTAGAGGCTACAATTTAAAGAAATTCAGTGACACATTCCTTTTTCAAGCAAATGGTCCCTCCTGGCTTATATGATGCTGTCCTTATTAGCCTGGATTTTCAGTGACTGAATTTCCCTGAAATTCCACCCTGATCTGGAGGCCACCTGGTCCCAACTCCTTCATTTTACAGATGACAAAAGGGAGGCCTGAAGGATGAGAGAGGATGCACCCTCATCTAACACACATATCTTCTTGAGTGTGATTAATGACATTGGGATTGGGGAATGGGTTACAAATAGGATTTGGAGAAAAAGTTGAGCTGTACGAAGATGCTGGAAGAAGATCACTAAGTCTGTCTAGAGTATCAGGATCCAAGAGGAATTCTTGACTGCCAGCACTTGGGAAGATGGGGTAGGGTGGGAGTAGACAGCTCCCTCAAGTACCATCTTACAGGAGAGACTGAAGAAGGAAATCATTCTGGGAGAAAAAGATCTGCACCAGTCACCTTCCTACCTCAGAGCTGCAAGAGTGACACTCCTCGATACCTAGAAACTGAATCAGAGGATGCCAGGGCTGGAGGGCTCTTAGAACACAGGATGTCAGACCTGGGAGGGCCCTTAGAACACAGAATGTCAGAGCTTGCAGAGGACTTGGAGATCATCTGTCCAAACTCTCCTCCCCAACTTTATATTAAACTTAGGACCAGAGAATGCAGCAGTCAGGGCAGTTCCTTGTCCCAGATCACACTGAGTTAGTGGCAGAAGCAGGCCTGAAGGCCAGTTCCCTTGGCTCCCAGAACAGGCCTTTCCTATTGTACCACCCAGCTCCCTATTAACCTGTTGTTGAGCCTTCAGAGATCATCACAGTGCCAACACTGAGGCATGCATGCTTTGAAGGCATCTAGAAAAGATCTAGGGTCCTGCCTACTTAACCTCCCTTGTCCTGTGTACTCCTCTTCCCCATGTTCTCTTGATGGACTGCTGTGAGCCCTGCAGCCACCCCTCATTGATCCCACCAACGGTCAGGCTATGAGAGGGGGGAGAAAAGGGGCTTGTGTTGAGGAAAGACCAGAGGAGCTGAAAGCGGCCCAGGCAGAAGCTGACAAAGAGAGTGCTGTTGTGTCCAAGACAGCAATCCCTCGCACCCTGGGCAAAGTCAACTTCAGCTTAATCCTCAATCTGAAAGATGGCTCCTATGTCAGGAGGGCTGGGACTTGGGAGATGAAGGCAGGCCTTCATCCAGACCAAGTCTGTTTCAAAACAACAGCTGGATGCAGCAGTGAGGCTTCTTATAAAATCCAGGCAAGCTCGAGAGCATCTAGACAAGAAAATAGAACGTGGCCCAGACAGGAAGGGCCGTGTATTTTTCCAAGAGAGTAGAAGAACCAAACATTCCCTAAGACCAGTTCAGAGCTGTTAGGGACCTCAAAGGTCATCTGGCCCAACCCTTTCACTTTACAGATGAGGAAACTGAGACCAGAAGAAATTACCTGCCTTACAGAATCATAGCTTTAGAACTGGAAGGAACCTCAGAGGCCATCATTTTACAGATGAGGAAATTAAAGCCTGGAAAGATTAATTGATTTATAAGATTATAGACTTGGAGCTATTTAGTCTGACCCTCACCCCGCGTTTCTCAGAATTGATGCCCAGAGAGATTTAGTGAGTGACTTGTGATCACACAGCAAGCATATGTCAAACGCAGGATTCAAAGTCAGGTTTCCTGTCTCCAAATCCAGTGGTCTTTCCACTCTACTGACTCTTGCTTCCCCAGTATAAGTATTATTTTGTCTTTAAGCCAGTGCTCTTAACTTGCTGTCCATTAACTTTAAAAAATGATTTATAAGAATTTTCTGATATAATTGGTTTCCTTTGTAATTCTATGCATTTAAAAATGTTATTCTGAGAAGAGAGTTTTTCAGACATTCAAAGGGGTCCATGACACAGAAAAGGTTAAGATCGTCTGCCTTAGAGATTGAATTCCTGGTGCTACTCAGTGAGTAAAAATGTCTGAACCTTCCTTTTAGGATCACAGATCCTGACCTGAGATGCCATCCAATCTAAGCCTTTATAGAAGGAGAAATTGAGGCCCATGGAAGTGCCATGACTGGCCCAGGATCATCCAGGAAGAAGCATCTGAGTTAAGATTGGAACCCAGATCTTTTTGAGTCAAAGTCCAGTGCTAATTCCACTCTACCTGGGTGCATTTCCTCATGTCAGAACCAGAAAGGACATTAGACATCATCTAAGTCCATCTTCCTTGGGAAATTGGCGTAGTGAGAAGGGAAATGACTTGTCCACGGTCACACAGAAAGTTAGTGGAAGAGATGAGAACAATAACTTACATTTATATACTGCTTTATAGTGTGGAAAGTACCTCTTTCATAACAGAACTGGGAGATGGGTGATATAAATATTACAGTATCCATTTTACAGATCAAGGGTTGGAGGAGTTAACTGGTTTGTCCGGAGTTGCACAACCAATAAGGATCAGAGCTTGACCTCAAACCTAGATCCTCTGACTCCTAATCTAGCATGATTTCCAGTACTGTAATCCGAGGGATGACTGCACTGAATTAGTAATCAGCCTAGACTATGGAAAATATTCAAGAAATGAAATGTTGTTACTTTCAAGGACATTCAGTAATGTAAACTTGGATAACAAGACCTATGTTTAGTGAACAGATCAATTATTCTTAACATATTCATGCAAATACAGGTTAGCTAAATATTGGAAAAGTTTGTACTCAAACACCCCCTCCCTCCCATGATCATATTTACCCCTAATGCTTTTCTCATTAAAACATATTTTATATTCAGTTCAACAAAAGAAATAACATGGTAGAAAATGTGCTAAATTTGGGTTCAAAGGGTCTAGGTTGGAATTCTGACAATTACTGCCCATCTGACCTTGGACAAGTCTCTTCACCTCCCTGAAGCACAGATTCCTCATTTTCAGAATGAGGGACTTGGATTAGATGATTCTAGAGCTCATCCAACTCTAGATCTAGGACTCTGAGATCCCATGGTCCTAAAACATCTGTTAGTTACTGTGTAAGTCACAGCAGTCCCAAAACAGAAGTGAAACAGGTCTTGCTCTCAAAGAGCTTACAATCTATCACATTATAGTTAGAGCAGAAGTAAGGTTGGCTCCAAACCCATTAGAATAATCAACAGTTCCAAATTGGAGCTTAAATAAAGAGAAGTGGGCTCATCTTGGAAAATTTTCATGAGATCTCACCAACATGCGAGGAGATTGAGCAGAGAATGGGAGAGCTAGAAAGGGCTGGAGGGATCTTGGATGCTAACATGTAAGTACATAGCTTGGTGCTGGGGAGTTGATGTTCCTAGAAGCACGTGGGGCTACTCCTTTTATTTTGTTTGGGTTTTAAAGAAGGAAAATGGCTTTGAGCATGAAAGCTACACTACATGACCCACCTTCCACAATGGAGAGGAAAAAGATGGGAAGACAGGCTGAAATCCGACAGCTGTGGCTCCACAGGAGCCTCTAATGTGGACCATAGGCACTATTATCATGGCGGGGTGGGACGTGATGGGGTCTCTCATTAAGGGCAACTTTCCCATGAAGCCAAGAGAAAGGGAGGGCATGGAGACAAAAGGAACGCCCCCAATCCTGTCTGTCATTCAGAGACTTGCCTTTGTCTCTCCAGAGTGAAGTTCTTTACTGAGTGGGTTAGAGGAGGGAGCAGAACAGAGTAATGCCAGACCTCCCAGCACAGTAACCTGCTCCATTCTATATGGGATTTAAAATGTGTGTGTGTGTGTGTTGTTTGCATACATGTGTGGCATGTCACATGTATATGCATGTGGGCTTGTGGAAATATGCATATATTTAGATACATGGGTATGTGTGGAGACAAGTTAAGTGTGTAAATTTGTGCACATATTTACGCATGTCTGTAGTGTGTGCACATGGATGTGTGTAAGTGTGTAAGCCTTTGTGTTCACTGTTTTTATGTAGGTGTCTTATATATGTGATACGCTATACATATATGCAAGACGGTATAGTGTAATAATGAGTTCTTATTTATATGGTGGTTATAAGTTTGCAGAGCATTTTCTGCTTTATTTATTACCTTAGAAGCCTAGATTTAGAGGACAGAGGATCCTTAGAGGTCCTTCATTTTACAGAAGAAGAAACAAAGGTCCTGCGAGGCTCAACCACTTCCACCATCACATAGGTAGCAAACCGCCGAGCCAGGCTCAGACATAGGTTCTCTGAATCTGACTTCAGTGGTCCTTCTGTAGCAGCACACTGCCTGCTTTGAGGAAACTGATGATTTGAGAAGTTAAGGCCACTTTTTTGTGGTCACATAACTAGCAGGCTCGGAGACAAGATACGAACTTGGCTTGTTGGGTTTTCCCCAAGATTTTAACTTTGATTTCTTGTTAGTTCAAACTTGACAAATCCCAACAAACATGAACACTTCCATATACAGAGAACAGAAAAAGAGAGTTATATTTGGGACCTCAAATCTGTCAATCTGTAGTATACAGCTTGCTGTTGTTGGAATTATTATTATTTTTTAAAGTATGTAACAAATTCAACTAAACCCAGATTTTCCTGACTCCTGAGTCCAGCATTTTATCAGCTAGGGCTCGTGAGGTTCTAGGATCATAGGTCTAAGACTCAGAAGTCAGCTAGTCCAAACCCCTCAGTTTTCAGATTAAGAAACTGCAGTCCCAGGATGGCTAGATGGTGCAGTGAATAGAGCACTGGCCCTGGAGTCAGGAGGACCTGAGTTCAAATGCAACCTCAGACACTTGACACACTTACTAGCTGTGTGACTTTGGGCAAGTCACTTAACCCCAGTTGCCCTCCAAAAAAAAAAAGAAAGAAAGAAAGAAAAGAAACTGCGGTCCCAGGGAGGCAAAGGGACTTTCTCAAACTTATACAGGGAGTAAATGATAAGAGCCAGGATTCAAACTTAAGTCTGATGATCCCAAGTTTAACACTCCAAGTTCAAGGATTTTTTCCGCATGGCACTGCGCTGACTCTGCTGATTGTCCATATACACATGCCCATTTATCTGTGTATGTTTCTATAAATGTGCACGTTCATATCGATGTTTCTGTGCTGTTTGGGAGTTGACAAGCAAGTCGTAGAGTCAATATAGAATAGCTCTAGAAAATACTTTTTAAAATGCATTGTTTGGGCTGACAGCTTCAGAATTCCTGTTCTGAAAAGGAGGGCAACGAGATGCTTGGCTCCTTAATAAAGGCTCCTTGTCTGCCAAGGAGCTATTCTCTTCCCCTCCTCCCCCAAGCCCACAGCTCTACTAGACCTTTGTCTTCAATAGGCCCCATCAATCCCTCCAGCAGCCAAACCTTGACCTCTAGTGAATGGGGATGGGGGAGGGCAGAGGAGGGGAGCCATCTCTGGGGCCCAGCAATTTTTTTGCCTATGGCTTCTAGTGAAACCCTTCGCCTCAGAGACTACAAATAAACCCACAGGCCCAGACATCTTATCCCATGCCATCCATCTTCAGGGATGGGGATTTAGAGCATCGAATGCAGAATGAAAAGCAGAGACAGGGAGAACTCCAGAGACTTTGTTCCTTCATATACTGCCAGAAAAGTTCCAATCAAATATTTATTAGTTCTTGTCTTGGACTTGGCAGACTGTGAGCATATTTATAAGGGAAGCAGAGGGGGAGAAAAAGATGTCTTTCAGTGGACAGAGGTGCTAACAGTCTCAGAGGCCAGCTGCTCTTCCATGACTCATAGAGATCTCCAAACAGCCCCTTTCTCCTCCCCCTCGAGGCACGTGGTTTCTCTCCTGTTTTGCAAGATGCTTTGGTCATGGGATTTCGGGAACCTGCCCCATGCCAGGGGAGGGGGCGGGCATTCATGAATCAGACAGTTAACTCTTCAAGTGGGCACATGTTGTGTTTGTAGTGAAGTTGTAGATTGCTGATTTAAAGCAGAAAGTGACCTGGAGGCCATTTAGTCCAAATCCCTCATTATACTGATAAGGACACTGAAGTGACTTGGCCAGGGTCACATGGTCAGGGGGAGGGTAGATTTTAACTCAGACCTCTTGACTCCAAGTCCAGGGTCCTGTCTACTATGCAATGCTGCCTTTCAAACACCAGGGCAAGTCATCTCAACAGGGATCAGCAAGCTTGCCTGTGATTTCTAAGTAGAGTCACTGGGTGGCTAGAGTCTCACTTTCTTCCCCCACGCACTGGAGGAAAACAGCCCAAGAAGGTCCAAGCCTTCCATGCCGGGAACCAAGGTCACTCCAAGGGGAGTCACTTCACTGAGAAGTCAGTGAAAAGCCAAGGGCAAAGGGTAATATCGTTTTCTCCCAGTAAGATGTGAGTTCCTTGAGGACAGGGACTATTTAGTTTTAGTCTGAGTCCCTAGAACTTAGTATATGGTAGGTGCTTAATAAATGCATGTTGAATTTCATTGATTTTGAAGGTAAAGCCATAGCTAGGAATTTTAGTATCGAGAAAATTCAGTTGATAGGAGAAAGACGTTGGGATGCAAAGCAGAGTCATGGCTGACACCTGGGAAAGGCATGGGGTAGAAACCCAAGACGCTAAGTTACAGTCCAGTTGGGTCAGAGGAGAAGGCAGCCCACTGGCTTTTAAGTGGGCTGAGAGGAGAGAAAATGGAACAGTGGAGGAGGTGGCCAAACAAACATTTATTAAGCAATTATCTGTATTAGAAACAGTGCTAAGAGCTGGGAATGCAAAAAAAAAAAAAAAAAGGTAAAAACAGTCCCTTCCCTGAGGAAGCTGATGTTCAGTGGGCCCAAGCGATGAGTGCCAGTCATTCTGATGGACTCTCAGTGCAGGACAACTGAGGCTGGACAAGGGAAGGTGGCCTATAGTACTGAGTGGCTCAGAGTTAATAGAAGACAGAGAGGCTCTAAGACTATGGGCTGGAGAATTTTCATGGGGAGGATGTACATCCCCCCTGATCTGAAGCCTTGAGAAAGGCTCCAGTCACTCCATCCTGGTACTGTCTCTGCCCGAGAGGGGCAGATGGGGTCAACAAGAAAGTAAGTAGGGAGCCTGGTGCCCTAGAGGGTGGCAGATTCCTTGCTTGCATGGGCAGGGAACCAAGAGTACTTAGCTCTGGTATGTGGGAGGCAATAAGGCATGTGCACAGGTCAAGCAGTACTAATTGCAGCCAAAGAAAGGCCAACATTGCCTACTACATCCCGAGTTATCTCTAGTCATCCTGATTCATACCTGGCCACTGGACCCATATGACTTGGGAGAAGAAAGTGAGGCTGGTGACTGCACAGCCCTGCCTCACTTAAATCCAGTTGATTTGCATATTATGGCATCACCTCCCTGATGTCATGGTCCTCTTCAAGAACAAAGGACAAGCAGCAACCTCTGTGGGGACAAGAACAGGAAATCAAGGTCACAAAATAGCAGGGTGGGTAGGAAGTGCCATTTAGTATGTTACACATCCATTTCATTCAGTGTTCTCAACTGTGAAATGGGGTGCTTAGTCAACAATCATAGGCAGTGTGTGTGATGCATTAGAAAGGGTGCTAGGTTTGGAGTTAGAGGACCAGCTCCTAGTCCTACATGTCTAACTGTGAACTTCTCTCTGCCTCAGTTTCCTCCTCTGTAAAAGAGTGGTTTGGTCTCTGAAGCTCTTTCTAGTCCTTTTCCTATGATCCTGTGACTTTCTTAGAAAAAAGAAAGGAAGGAATATAAAAGGGAAGAAGAAAAGAAGAAGGAAGGAAGGAGGAAAGGAAGGGAGGAATGGAAGGAGGAAGGAAGGAAGGAAGAAAAGAAGGAAAGATGGAAAGAAAGAAGGAAGGAAAAAGGACATAGAGACAGTGGGTGTGCAGATCATAATAACACATCTGTAGCCTAGTAGAAAAGCTTAATGAAAAGTGCCTTAGATCTGGAGAAACTAGGAGACTTGCCCAGGGTCACGCAGCTAATAAGCATCATGGGTAAAATTTGAACCCAGTTGTTCCAGAATCTAAGCTCGATGCTCTGTCTGCTATACCACATAAATAGATACATGTATAAAGGAATAAACACAGACAAATGAACAAATAAGTAGAGAGATGAATGAATGAATGAATGAATGAATGAATATTAGGATTATCTGAATGGTTCCGTAGCACAGTAGTGATAGAGAGTGGGCCGTGGAGCTGAGAAGACGGGCTGAGATCCTAGATGTGTGGCCCTCAGCCAGTCACTGACCTTCTCTGAGCCTTAAGCACCTCTCTGAGACAGTAAGTTATAGGGGGGTTGAAATTTGCATTGTCGGAGGGGTTCCCACACTGAGGAAATCATAGGTCTTTGTAATGTTGATGTATTGTTTCCTCTGAGGTCCTGTCCAGCTCTCCAGGTCTCTGAATAGTAATGGGGAAACTGGTATGAGGAGGAAAAGGTGGTCAGGTCTCTGGAGCAGCAGAAAGCCAAAGAAATGACTGGAGAGAAATGTAATGGCCCAAAGAAGAAGGGAAGGGCATCTTTCTAGCTGAAGTCACTCAGTGGTTTCCAGGGTTTCCAGCTTGCAGTCCTGACTCAGTCTTTCTCCTCCAGCCAGCACAACCTTACCAGAAGATGGCATGACCACAGCAGTCTCCAGTGATGGGGATCCTTATGGCTCTGACGACGTATCGACTTCGGTGGGTATCTCCGGCCTCACACCGTCTCATTTTCACACTAGCTGTAATTCTAAGAGCTGAAGGCTGGGTTGAGGTGCAACAGAAAGCAGGGAAATGGGGTAACTCTCTAAGGGGGCCTAGGGGAAGGGGAGAAGATAGCTGTCTTCCAGTGTCAGAAGAGTGACAGCAAAGTCTAGTGGCTAGGGCATAGGGTTTGGAGTCAGGATGGCCTGCCTGGCTTCCAGTCCTCCCTCAAGTACTTGCTATGGGTGTAGCCTTGGTAAGTCTCTCTACCTGTAATCTCTCTGCCTCTGTAAAATGAGGAGATTGGACCCAATGGCTTCTAAGTCCCTTCAAAATCTACTCAATAAACCCCAGAGCAGTGGTTTTCAGCCTTCCTAATACCATGACCCTTTAATACTCGTATGTGGGCACATCTGCATGTGTGCAGACCCACATGTGTGTTTTCCGATGGTCTTAGGCGACCCCTGTGAAAGAGTCGTTTGACCCCTGAAAGGGTCGTGACCCACAGGTTGAGAACCACTGCATGGCTTCCTGTTGCCTCCAGAAGCAAATGAAAATCTGCTTGCCATTCAAAGCCCTTCCTGACCTAGCTCCCCGCCTCCTGCTTCCCAGGCTTCTCACACCTTACTTCCCACAGGTACTCTCCATGCTGTTCCACAGACAGGACCCTCCGCCCCTGCATCCAGGGCGTTCTCTCTGGCTGCCTTCCAGGCCTGGAAGACTCTCCCTCCTCATCTCTGCCCTGCTGACCTCCCTGGCTTCCTTTAAGGCCCTACTAAAATTCCTACTTCTACATGAAGACTTCTCCAGCCCCTCTTCACTCCACTGCCTTCCCTCTATTAGTTATTTCCTATTTAGCCTGTCTGTAGCTTGCTTTATGTATATTGGTTTGCATGTTGTCTCTGCCTTTGGACTGTAAGCTCCTGGAGGGCAGGGGCGTCTTTTGCTTTTTGTTTTAATTGTATTCGCACTGTTTAGTACAGTGCACAGTGTGTGGTAGAGAGCCCAGGGGTGGGGAACCTGCGGCCTCGAGGCCACATGTGGCTCTCCAGGTCCCCAAGTGCAGCCCTTTAGCTGAATCCCAACTTTGCAGTAGACACTCAATAAATGTCGATTCATTGATTGAATGAATAAATACAAATACATAGGAAGTCGTTTGGGAGGGAAGGCCTTAGTAGTTAGGAGGGTGGGCCGGGAAAGACTTCATGTAATAGATGACGCTCAGCTTGGTCTTAGAGGATGAGAAGCACTCTGAGGCTTAGGAAGGCTGAGAGTGCATTCCAGGCCTGGGGGACAGCCTGTGTAAAGGCTGAGTGTGGACATGGCGCTGTCCCAAGGCAGAATGGGGGGATGCCTCCAACTGAGTAGGTTCCTCTTCTTTGAAGGCCAAGCAAAGGCTGTGTTGTAGATGGGTTTCCTCTCAGGTGGGGGGGGGGGGGAATAGAGGACCATCGAGATTCCTTCCAGCTCTGAAGTTCTGGGCTCACTGTCTGCATAGATCCCAGAGGAGTTCCAGGCTCAGAAGGGATTTTCCAGGGGCTGTGATTTGTTCTTCCTGCCCATAATTATTCATTGACTTTGAATTTCAGGGAGTGAAATGGGGAGGGGGTCCTAAGTTTAATTGTGAGCCCCAGACCCCTTGTCTTCTCCCACACACCAGCTGATCCAAGGCAGGACCTGGGGGCAGTGCCCTTCAATAACTTTCAGGGCTTCCCTTTGGTGATTTGCTGTCTGGGTCCAGCTCAGGGAGAGTGGCCCTTGACTTTTCACATAGCATTATCCTGGGCCACTGTGTACCTTGGCATGGCTGCATAACTTGAACCCATATTGAATTCCACAGTATCTCAAGTTGCCTCAAGGCCCTCTGACCTCATCATAATCATGATGGAGCAATAAGAATGAACATCTTTTACAGAAAGGACACTCCCACTGCCTTCCAAACTGAACAGTCACCTCAAGAATCAGTGTGTGGTCCAATGGAGAGAAACTTGGATTTGAAGTCAGCAGATGTGGGTTCAAATGTCAGCTCTGCCACTTACTACCCATGTGACCTGGACAGAACACTCAGCCCCTTCTGGGTGTACAGATTTTCTCACCTTTAAACTGAGGGAGTTGGACAGGACAGCTTCTGAGGTCCCTTCCAACATGAAATTTGTGTTCCCACAGCCTGGGGAGTTCTTCCACTTGCTACCTGTGTGACCTTAGACAAGTCATTTTCCCTTTGCATTCCCTCATCTGTAAACAAGGGGGTCAGACTAGATAGACCTTCAGGTGTCTTTCCAGTCCTACATCTCTACTTCTGTGACCTGGGTTAGAATTTTAGCTCTGCCTCTTATTGCCCGTATGACCTTGGATAAGTCTCTTTTCTAGGCTTTCAGGTTTCATCCTCCCTAACATTAGGGAGCTGAAGGAGGTGGACCTCGAAGGTCCCTTCCAACTCTCATCTCTCCTCCTATAATTTACCCTTCCCACCACTTTCAAATGGCCAACTATTTGAGCTCTGCTCTGTACAGAGCACTGTGGTGGGTATCCTGGAGAAGAAGATCAAATGTAAAATCCTCTGTTTGGTGTTCAAAGCCCTTCCTAACCTGCTGCCCCTCCACCTCCATTTGTGGTCTTCTTGTCCCTTACACCACCCCCTTCATGCCCTGATCCCAAAAAGCTCCTCCATTTCCAGACTCCAGGCATTTCTCTCACTGTCCCTCATGCCTGGAATGCTCTCGCTCCTCATCTCTATCTCCTGGCTTCCTGGCCTCCTACAAATCCCAACTAAATGCCCACCTTCTACAGGAAGCCTTCCTCAATCCCTCTTAATTGCAGTGCCTTCCCTCTTAATTTTCTCCTCTTGATCCTGCAGGTAGCTTGTTAATGCATGATCACTCGCATGTCATTTCTCCCTTTAGACTGGGAGCTATCCTTGAGGGCAGGGACTGTTCCTGCCTTCTTTGTAGCCCTACTGCTTGGCATGGTGCCTGGCATATAGTAGGCAGTTAAACGTTTGACCTGAAATTTTATGTAATGGTTTGTGCCTCAGTTTACCTTTATTTCTCACAGAATACAAGCTAGATTAGAGGGCTGAGTTTTCTCAAGCAAGATTAGCTTTTACAGAGGCCCAACTTGAGGTAACTGAAATGTTAATCAGATACTGTGGATGATGCAATGAGCATCTTGTCCTCTGAATGTTATGAGACCAGACACATTTCCACAGAGAGCAAGCCTGTAGTAACTGAAATGTTCTGAGAGAGGCTATTTCCTTTGGCTTGATTTTCAGAATGTAATACAAGGTTTCTGCCCTCAGGGAGCTTACAGTCCAGCTGAGGAAGAATTCGATAAAAAAAGACAACAAATTAATCCTGTGCTAATGGTTCTTTTGTTAGAATTGCTGCATCCTGCCTCACCCAGATGCAGATGCATGAAACAGATGATAAATGCCTTAGAAAATTCTGGCTGAACACACTTTTGTAAAGGGACAGGGACAAAGTAGAGAATAGAACAAGCGGGGGATGAAATAGGAAGGAGGGAAATATACAGGTACTGGGGTAGGAACATCCATCTTGCCCTACCAGAAAGTCAGAGGGGTGATGGTGGAGAATATAGGATAGAACAGATTGGGGGAGGGGGCAAACAGTGGGATCGCTGTTTTGGGGGGATGGGTAGGGGAAAGACAGGGAGAAAATTTGTAAATCAAAATCTCATGGAAATGAATGATGTAAACCAAAAATAAACAAAAGTTAAAAAAAAAAATTCTGGCTGAGGTGATACTTTCAGGGGAACTCAGGTCCCAGGAGTGAAAAGCATTGCAAACCAAAGGCTCCTTCCTCCTTCTCTAAGGCTACTTACTGGCTCTTTCCCTGCTTTTCCCACCTGCCCCACAGGTGCCCACAAGAACCATAAGACCCCTCCATACCACAGGATACCCTGAGGATAAACCCACTCCAGAGGCCACAGTCCACAGCAGAGAGAACTCCACAGACTCCAGGGTTAAAACTGACCATTCCAGTGGTAAGAAACCATTTTATTTGTTTTTAAAAGCATAAATTATGTACATGCTATGGAGCATCAATTATGTAGTTGCTATAATATGTAAAGGGCAGCTATGTGGCACAGTGGATGGAACGCCAGGCCTGGAGTCAGGAAGACCTGAGTTCAAATCTGGCCTCAGACCCTTCCTAGCTATGTCACCCTGGACAAGTCACTTAGCTCTGTTTGCCTCAGTTTCCTCATCTGTAAAGTGAGCTGGAGAAGGAAATGGCAAACCACTCTTGTGTCTTTCCCAAGAAAAACCCTAATAGGGTCATGAAGAGTCAAACACAACTGAAATGACCAAGCAGCAACAATAATGTAGTTTGGTCCTGGGCGCTCAAAGGCAAAAACACACCGTCCCTATTGTTGTCCCAATGGGATGCACATCAGGTTCCTCATCTGTAAAAATGTGCCTCCCACCGCTTGGTCCTCACTGCAGCCCTGTGAGGCAGGCGATTCAAGTGTTAAGACAGCGTCATTCTCAGTACTTGTTTCCCTGGTGCTTGACATACAGTAGGTGTTCGTCAACTGGCTGACAAGCCCCCATTTTGTAGCAGAGCAAGCTGAAGCCCAAGAATCACAGAATAAGAATTGGAAGGGACCTTTGAGATCATCACCCCTCCACTTCACAGATGAGGAAACTGAGGCTCAGGGAGGTTAAGTGATTTACTGAAAGTCATAGAGGTAATAAGGAGCTGGTCTTTGAACTCCGATCCTCTGATTCCAGAGCTAGTGGTTTTTTCTTAACACCAACTGCCTTCCACATGCCGTGATTTTTCCCAAGGTCTCAGTAACAAAATGGTAGAACTGAGAATGAAACCAAAGTTATGAGATCATAAGATCAGAGTTTTAGAATTGGAAGGACCTCAATGTGTGTCTAGGCCAATGCTCCTCCCCACCCCCAGCCCCTTCTCTCTTCCATCATTACAAATTTTCTCACTGGAAATTCCCTAGACTAGGGGTCACCAACTACCCTATGATTTGAGGGCGGAGTCCAACCATCTCCTCTTTTTGTTTGGGAGTAAAGAATGGTTAAACAAACCGATACGTGACATAAAACTTTATTTTAAAATATAAAGCCCATTCTTAAAGAGATAGGATAGATTTGCCCTGTGGGCAGTAGTTTGCCGATCCCTGCATAGACCAATGAGATCACAGGTCAAGTCCAAAAATTATACACATAAAATTATTTTTAAAATTATACCAAAAATGTTATACATAATTTGAGGAAAGAGACAACTCTAACAACTTGGATGAGGCTATCTCAGGAAAGACTTCCTGAAAAAAATGCAACTGGTGTTTATACAGAGCTTTGAGGTCTACAAAGCACTTTACATTTCTTCTCCCATTTGAGCCTCTCAACAGCCCTGGGAAGTCTGCACTATACATACTATTTGTACCCATATTATAGTTGAGAAAATTGAAGTTCGGAGTAGTTGCAACTTCTCCATGACTATGCAACTAGTATCAGAAACTGGAATTTGAACCTAGGTCTTCCTGATTTCAGGCCTGGCATAATCCCTGTTCCCATGGGCTGAACCCTGAAGGGAACTGAGGTTTCTTTCTTTTTTTTTTTTTTTTTTTTTTTGCTTTTTGGAGGGGGGAAAGCAGGACAATTGGTGTTAAGTGACTTGCCCAAGGTCACACAGCTAGTAAGTGTTAAGTTTCTGAGGCCAGATTTGAACTCAGGTCCACCTGACTCCAGGGCCGGTGCTTTATTCACTGGGTCACCTAGCTGCCCAGAATTGGGGTTTCTTAAGAGGAGGAATTGAAGAAGATGTGCATTCCAGTCACAGGAGACAATCTATGCAAAGGCCTGGAGGTGGTCAATGAATGCTGAGGGAGAATACCAAATATGCCATATTCCTCAACTCTAAAATGGGGATGGGCACTTTTGTACTACCTATTTTATAGTTCTGTTGTAAGGAAAGCACTGTGCAAACCAAGAAGTCTATAGAAATGGGCAGCCACTCTTAGGTACATGGAGATTGACCCACTTTGATTCTGATCTTTTATGTTGATTGGCCACAGACTGATGAAATCCTAATAAAGCTGCCCTCAGCCCCAATATTCTAACTTCATTATAGGTCTCACTGTACCTGCCTAGCCCCCACCCCTGCTAATGTCTTAGTTTCTTCACATGTGCCTCACTGCTCCTTGGAACAACAGGTGTGTCCCTGAACTCTTAGTTCCCACAGAAACAGCAGGTGTGTCCATGTGATGGGAACCCAACTACTGCCCCTACCTAGTCATTGCCCCCAGACCCATCCCACATATTTGAACAGGTGTGTTCTTGTATTCAATCATAATCACATCATCCATCTAGCCCAAGAGAAGACCACAGTACCTAACTATCTATCTTGACCAGACAGGACCACAGTAGCTAGCCAATTAGAGGGCAACATGGCCAGATTGTTTAACCACCAAACCATAGATGAGACCCGTCCTCCATTACCTAATCCCTTAACAAACTCCTTTTGCCTTTTTAATATTAATCATATTCCTATATTCTATGTAAATTTCTATTATATAATTGCATCTTTACCCTATAAAAATTCATCTTTCTTTCTTTGAAGTTGCTAGTTCCTCTTGGAACTTAGCCGTCTCATGAGAGGCGTCAATCTCAATAAATGTCTACAGTTGGATTAGAGGTGGTCTGACTGAATTCTTTGAGATGGTTCCACTACAACACATCATGAAACCTCAGCAGTTTTTGGGTGGGCAGAGCCCCCACCATAACAGTTTTTGGTATCCTGAGGTTTAAATTCCAACAAGACCATCTCCTCTCAAGTATGAATAGATAATGATTCTTCAGGATCTCTGTCAATTGTTCAGATGAACCATACCTCCTCAGGCCCGTTGAAGGTTCTGGAGGGAACAGGTCTATTGCCATCTGTGTGTAGACAGCCTAAATGTAAAGTATCCTTGCTTTCCCTTTTCTATAGGCAACAGGATTCAAATTCATGGATTTGCATTGGCTCATAGAAAGCAGAAACTTTTTCTTGGTGAATCTGTTTCCCCCATCTGCAAATAAGGCAAAAACTCATCCCGCAAAGATGTTCTGGGTTTACTCCATGATAGGCCAAGGGGAAAAGAAAAGGGTCAGTGGCCACCTTGATTAGGAAAACAAACAAAATCCATTAAGAGATATCCTGGGGGAATTTTTAGACAGCACCAATGGAGTCTGAGCATCTTTGGCGTTCACCAGTTGTCAGGGAGAAGGCAGCAAAGGAAAACTTTTGCCTCTTTCAGAAATCATTGACCAGTCCCAAAGAGCATCTCCATTGGATACAGTCCTGGTCTTGGAGAGACTTGGATACAAATCCTGCCTCTGAGCAGTTGTGTGACTTTGGGTAAATTACTTAATGGCCTTGAGCCCCAGTCAGTTCTCCAAGACTACAAATCCAATCTAATAATGGCTAGCTGCCATTTATATGTTATTGTTCAGTCATTTCATCATATTCAACTCTTCATGATCCCATTGGGATTTTCTTGGCCAAGATACTGGAGTGATTTGCCATTTCTTTGTATCTCTAGCACTTGGCATTGTATGTGGCAGATGTTGTTGTTCAGTCTTTTCCAACTCTTTGTGATCCCATTGGAATTTTCTCAGCAAAGACACTGGAATGGTTTGCCATTTTCTTCTCTAGCTCATTGTACAGATGAGGAACAGAAGAAAACAGAATTAAGTGACTTACCCACAGTCACACAGCTAGTGAGTATCTGAGGCTGGATTTGAACTGAGGTCTTCCTGACTCCAGGCCTGGCACTCTATTCACTGTACCACCTACCTGCTCAACCACTTACATAGTGCTTTAAAATTTACAAAATGTTTTACAAGTATTATTCATTTTGTCCTCACAACAACCCTGTGAGGCAGGGGCTATTATTATCCCCATTTTACAAGTGAGGAAACCAAAGCAGACAGAAGTGAAGTGACTTCATTCCCCAATTGATAAATGGTCAAAGGATATGAACAGGCAGTTTTCAGATGAAGAAAGTGAAGTTCTCTATAGTCATATGAAAAAATTCTCTAAATCACTGTTGATTAGAGAAATGCAAATTAAAACAACTCTGAGGTACCAAATTACACCTATCAAATTGGCTAACATGACAAAATGGGAAAATGATAAATGTTGGAGAAGATGTGGGAAAATTGTAACACTAATGCATTGTTGGTGGGGTCGTGAACTAATCCAACCTGGAGGGCAATTTGAAACTATGCCCAGAGGGCAATAAAACTGTGTTTACCCTTTGATCCAGCAATAAAACTACTAGGTCTATATTTCCAAGACATCATAAAAAAGGGAAAAGGATCCATGTGTACAAAAATATTTATAGCGTGTCTTTTTGTTGTGGCAAAGAATTGGAGATTGAGGGGATGTCCATCAGTTGGGGAATGGCTGAACAAGTCATGGTATATGTATGTAATGGAATACTATTGTTCATAAGAAATGATGAGCAGGCAGATTTCAGAAAAACCTGGAAAGATTTACATGAACTGATTCTGAGTGAAGTGAGCAGAACCAGGAGAACATTGTACACAGTAACAGCAATGTTGTACAATGACCATCTTTGATAGACTTAACTGTTTTCAGCAATGCAAGGATCTAAGACAATTCCAAAAGACTCATGATGGAAAATACTGTCCTTACCTAGACAAAGAGCTATGGAGTCTGAATGCGGATTCAAGTATACTATTTTCTTATTTGATTGTTTATTTTTTCTTTCTTGTCTTTTTTTCCTTTTGTTCTGATTCTTTTTTTCGCAACATCACTAATGTGAAAGTAGATTTAATAGGAGTGTGTGTGTGTATATAGATAGATAGATTGATAGATAGATAGATAGATTAATAAGGAAAAAAAGAAGTTAAGTGACTTGTCAAGGGTCACACAGGTAGCAAATGTCTGAGGCGAAATTTGAACTCAAGTCTTCTTGAGTCCAGGCCTAGAACTCTGTCAGTTGTGCCATAGAGCTGCCTAATGGAGATAGAGAGACAAACTTGGCGTCAGGAAAACCTAGGTTTTGATCCTACCTGTGACTCTAACCGGCTGTAATACCATGGATAAATCTCTTTACCCCACTGTTTTAGGTACTAAGTCCTAAGCTCCCACAGTGGAAGATAAGGGGAATAAATGAGAAAATCTAATCCTTTCCTTGGAGATATTTAACATAATAACTGACATCTAAACAAAATTTTTAAGTTTCCAAAGAATATTGCTTGCATTTTCTTGTTTAAGCCTTTCAACAATACTGTAAAGTCCTATGAGTATTATTACCCCCATTTTACAGATAGGGAAATTGAGGGAGGCTAAGAGGAGTTAAGAGATTTATCCATAGTCTTACAGCTAGACTCAAGAAGACTTGATATAGTGATGAATCTTAGTCTAGAGACCTAACTTCTAGGTACTGTTTATCAATGATATTGTATAACCTTGGAAAATTAATGATCTCAGCTGTATCTTTTTTTCTCAGCTTAAAAAACAACCCAACAATAGAACATCCTCTGGGTTGATTGTCCTACATTCTAAAACAGTTGAGAATTAAAAAAGCGTCATAAGTAAAAGGATTATCCAATTTTTAGAAGAAAAGGCACCAAAGGAGAGGAAAATGAGGTATTAGGCCGATTAATCTCTGAGGTTCCTCCTTGCTGGGACATTTTGTTTTAAGATAGGACAGTTCTGACATTCTATGTTCTCACATTCTGTATTTTTAGGTCCTTCCCATCTTTGATGTTCTACGTTCTTAAAGTCTCTTCTAAGCTTTGATTAGATAGTCAAAGGGCCCTCTCAACTCTAACATTTCACATTGAAGCTGCCTTTCCACCTTTGTCATTCTGTGTTCTAAAGCTCTGCCATTTATATTCTAATGTTCTTCCCATGTTCTAAAGTTCATTCTAGCTCTAAATTTTATGAACTATAAACATTCAAAACATTGATAAAGATCAGTACCAAATATTAACATACTTTCTAAATTACCATTGCGTTTTTCTTAGCAAATGTCTTTCTTACTCCTGTTTTTGTTTTCTCCTACCTAATCTAATCTAAGTGAAGCAAATTTCCCCCTAATCATGATTAAATCCCAGTTACTAAATTTCCTAACATCACTCTGTTGTTACATCTCTCTCTTTACAGAGAAAGTGGGTGGAGAGACAAATACAGCATCTGAGAAAGGTAGACTAGAGTGAGTTATCCAGACACCATTCTTGCCATCATCTGAATTCGTAAACTTTAGAGCACCTGTAGAAAGAAAGTTTTAAATTTTGAAAGAAAGATCAGTTAAATGGGGGAAAAGAAATAAAGCAAATTCTGAGTAGTTAGCTTTTTAATTAAAAGACAGATCAGGAGATTTTTAAATCTCTTAATCCTGAATTCAGTAATTCATTTCAAACCAATCCAATGAGGGCTAGTCAAGCAGTTCAAGACTGTACTCGTTCAGGACTTTGTGCTAAGTATGGGAGGCTACAAAGACCAACAACAACAAAAAAGAGACCTTGTCCTCAAGGAGCTTACACTCTATTGGAGGATGTAGCATTTGCACACATAGGTAAATGCAAAGTCATTTCAGGAGAAAAAAAATTTCTAAAGACCAAAAAGGGTTTCCTATAGGAGATGATACCACAAACGAACTTTAAAATAAGCTCCAAATTCTAAGAGAGTGAGGTGAGGAGACATTGCATTCTAGGGTCAATCTGAGCAAAGGTACAGAGGCCAGAGGTGGGGATGGAATGTTTAGTTCAGGGAACAGCAAGGCAGGGCCATTTGACTTGAAGAGGGAGTATTACAGATGAGAATAAAGGGGAATAATATGAAATAAGTCTGGGAGGCTAGACTGGAAATGGATTTAAATGCCCAAGGTGGCCATTTATGGTTACTAGAAAAATCAGATTTATTTTATTAGCCCTATAAAAACTCTTCCTAATAATTAATAGCAAAGTTGAGATATTGTCCTTAGACTCAATAGACAAAAACCTATTTCAGAAGGATCTTGTCTGTCCCCAGATAGTTTAGAGTCATTGGATCATGCCCCAATTCTAAATCTGTCCACAGGTGATAAAAAGACAATAATACAATTTGGAAATTTGCTGCTGTGCTCAGGGGGGGCCACCTGTAAACCTAACATGCTGTTACGTGTAGCTTAGTACAAATCCATCCGCACTTTAGACTAGAATGTTGGCTCAAAATGGAGATACTACGACTGGTACATTGTCATCCTTCTCCATCTTGCTCTGGATGAAATACCAATATGACTTCTTCTTTGCTTCTCTTTCTCTGTGTTAGGAGGCTTGGAGACCGTAGCATTGGTGGGAATCATTTTGGGAATTGTGATCGCCATTGGTATCATTGCTGGAATCGTCATTGCAGTCGTGAGGAAAATGTCGGGCAGGTACTCGTAAGTAAAATACCTACACGCTGGCATGATACATGCATGATTGGTGTAATTTTCAGAAGGCTCTTGAGTTATAGTAGAAAGAACACTGGACTTGGACTTGGAAGAGATCTGCTTTTAAATCCTGACCCTGACATTTCCTAGTTATATGACCTTGGGCAAATCCCTTAGCTTCTCCGAGTCTCAGTGTTCTGATCCATAAAATGGGAACAATATGGACTTTAGTCATTTTCTTACCACAAAGAGTTGCTGTGAAGAGAAAATCAAATTATAGACATATGATTCCTTTGAAAACCTTAAAGTGAAAAATAGATATCGGTCGTCATCATCATTCTTATCAGGAGTTTGGAGGTCATCTGAACCCTCCCCCTGCCTCCAACTGGGCTATGTCTGAATTTAGTAATATTAGAAGGTCTATGCTGTCATTCTAAACATCTAGGAAGAGATTTAGTTCAGCAAATAGGTATTTTGTGAATGTGCATTGAATGCTTGTTCAATTTTGAGGCCCTGCTTGAAGCTAAAACTTGGAAGGAATTAGGAGACCTTTATATGCTGCTAAAATGCAAGGGTGTTCTTAGGCTTAAATGAGATAATGGATATAAAGTACTTTGCAAACCTTAAAGCACCATATGCCAGTTGTTATCATTCTTACTGGTCTATGGGCACAAGGTCTCCAGGCTGGTGGTTACTCCATTCCCTCAGCCTTCTACTGTCTTCTTGCTGAGCTCAGAACAATGCAGTGGTGTGCTAGTAAGTGTTTAACAACCAGGCTCCCTGGGAGGAAAATGTATGCATGTACACTTTTAAATTTAATCTGCATTATTAACACTTTCTTAAATCTGGAAATTAGTAACACAATAAATCAAGCCCCAATTTGTAGCCATTTCTAAATTTCTGAAATGTAAAATCTCACGCTGAAAGTCTGACAATTAATTAGCTCATTGAGTCCATTAGAGCTCATTCCAGCACATACCTGCTTATCTGTTCTTTCAGTCATGTCTGATGCTTCATGACCCCATTTGATGTTTTCTTGGTACAGAGACTGGAGTGGTTAGTCGTTTCCTTCCCCAACTCATTTGACAGATGAGGAAACTGAGAGTGGAGGGACTTGCCCAGGATCACACAGCTAGGAAGTGTCTGAGGCTGGCTTTGAACCCAAGAAGACGAGTCTTCCCGACTCCAGGCCCAGCATGCTATGCACTATGGCGCCACCTAGCTGCCCAATGATAACTGCCAACGTTTATATAAAGCTCACTACGTGCCAGTCTCTGTGGTTTGCAATTATCATGTCATTTGATCCTTACAACAACTCTCACAAGTAGCTGCTATTATTATCCCCATATTACAGGTGAGAAGATCAAGGCAAACAGGTGACTTGTCCAGGGTCATGTAACTAGTAAGTCTGAGGCAGGATTTGGACTTGGGTCTTCTTGACTCTAGGCCTGGCACTCTATCCCCTGTACTATCTAGCTGCCCAAATTTCCTCTGGATTTATTCTTTTGGGTGCCTGGAAACCTGTCCTGGTGGTATACATGATCAAGCACTAGAGATAAGGGGAGGGGGCACAGCATCAGACAAGTACTTAGTGAGGAAAGAGACCACAGGGATTATAAAATCATAGGTTTACATCTGGAAGGGACCATATCGGTAATCTAGTCAAACTTCCTCATTTTACAGATGAGGAAACTGAGGCCTAGGGAAAGTAACTGACTTGCCCAGGGTCACTTAGCTAGCAACCATCAGAGGCAAGATCTGAACCCGGGTCTTTCTGATTCCAAGTCCAACCTTCTATTTTATAGGTAGTTGGCACACTGACGATCAGTCAAGCAATGAATTTGACAGTCTCCTCTTTCTTATTTTCCCTCAGGCCATAGATGACTGGAGAATCATTTCCTTCTGCCAACTGTTTTATTTTTTAAAGAGAGCCCCTATTTTAGCTTCCCATGCCCGTGTGAGAAGATGATCCGTGGAAGACCTGCTCCCCCAGTTCTAGATCCATGGTGATCCTGAAACTCTCCCAAGGGTTCCTGGGCTGAAAATGAGAAGACTCCTACAGCCTGTGATTCCCACCTATGTCATTTTTAAATCATTTTTTATTTTTATATATGCACATTGTAAAAGTAGGTGACATGACTTTAAAAAAAGAGAGGCTAACAGTGGATAGGAAACAAGGAAACAACGACCCAGTGAGCCCATACTCGACTAAAATGGTGTCAACAAAATCCCAATGGTGTTGGAAAGTCCTTAATGTGCTCAGTTGCTATTGAAAGCAAAAAGGAATGTGGAAATACTGATATTCTCTCTGTTTGGCTTGTACTGCTGTTAAATGGGTCAGAGGGTCATAATTCTAGAACTGGGGGGATATTTGTAGGGCCAGTAGGGAAGAGTGGATAAAGCCCTGTGTTCATGCCCTGCCTCTGATACTTATTAGCTATGTGAATACGGTCAAATCACTTCACCTTTCTAAACCTCAGTTTCCTTATTAAAATGGGACAGTAGAGTCATAGCCTTAGAAAGGACCGGACATAGAGGTCACCTAGTCCAACTCATTCATTTTACAGATGAGGGAATCAAAGTCAAGTGAATTTCCCAAACTAACACTTACCTATGTCATGAACTAAGTTTATTTTGAGGATCAAATGAGATAATGTATGTAAAACATTTTGCAAACCTTAGAAATGTCAGCAATCATCATTAGAGGTTACCTAGCCCAAGCCCCTCCTTTTATACCGAGGGAACTGAGACCCAGAGAGGTAAAGGAACTTATTAAAGGTCACACAGACAATAAGTGACAGTAATAGGATTTGAACCCAGGTCTTCTGATTCCAAACTCAGGACTCTTTCCACTGTATCATGCTGTTCCCCAAAGAGGTTTCATGTTCTCTGATGGGCTGAGGTGCACAAGACCTTATGCTCCTTATTCTTTAGAATTTGGTACAAGCAGTGATCAAAAAGGCATCTTAAGCCTTTGTGATGAAGTGAACAGCTGTTTCTAGTTGGTTGGGACAAAGTACTTCAAAGACTCCCTCATGGAGTCAACCGTTGGAGTTAGTAAACAGGAAATCTATGATTCTGGGAAGATAGTCCTTTTCCCCACAAGGCCCCCTGGGCTGCTTAGAAAGCTTCTCCAGAAAGAACTTGCTGACTCAATGTTTTGAGCTAACAGCCTCCCACCTCTGCATCTTTGAAGTGAATGGGCCCAGGGTGATCCTTTAGTTAAAGGAAGTTTGGTTTCTGATTGGCTGCCAGTACCACATTACTATAACCCCTCTGATTCTTAGCATGTGGCCCTGCTGGGCTAGATCATACATTGCAGCCACAAAGCTGCCAGCAGCTAACATGACCCAGACTTAAAAGCATTTTGCTACTTATCTCCAAAACATGAAGGACCATATTACTGGGATACACTGTAAACAGAAGAATGTGCCAGTTTTCCTACATTTATCTGCCTCCTTGACCTTTGTCACTTTGGAGAGATGTGTGAAATGGAAAATAGGTGTAGCTACAGCTGAATATTAAACAGCAGCAAGGTTTTAAAGCACATAAAACTCAAAGAAAAAAACTTTCCCCTTTTTTCATTTGTTGATCTCACAAACTGAAAAGTGAGTCAGATTCCTCATTAGAGCTCATTATCCCAGTACTGTCAAATGCAGCACACCCTTTTATGAAGGTCAGTTGAGTTATTTTTTTTTTAAAGACATGCTCATTCATTGACGCATATCCTGGAATGACTGGATATAGTTTCAAACCTAAGCTCTTTCAAATTGTCCAGTGTGTTGGTGAAGGATGGGAAGCCATTGTCCAAGAAATACAGCTTGTTCCTCTCCCAGGTTTCTTGTCTTGTATCAACGTTTGGATGTTATTTTATATAATCTACTCAAGGATGAAGCCATCCATCAGCAACATATTGCAAATTAAACACACTAGAAATAGAAGCAGATGGTCTAATAAAGTGTGATTGAAAGGACTTATAAAACACCATGTCTTTCAAGTTCTCTCTCCTTCCCCTACCCTTCAGATTTCTTGCTAGTGATTTATAACAATTTTCTTCAAAATTTTGTTTCCTACCACTTCTCCCTTCTTCTCTTCCCCACTCCATGAAAAAATAAAAGTCCATCTCAAGTTATACACTGGACCCAGTGCCTGCTGGGACAGGACAGTGGGTTTCTTAACACTGTTTAATGCAGTGTAGACATTTTCAAATAAAGCAGATAGTTATGTATAAAAAAGTTGGTGTGTTTATTGGGAATCTTCATGGAATCGGGGGCATAGGGGGCCAACCTTGGGAACATCTCAATGAAATTATGATTTGGATTAAAATGTGCAATATTGACTTTAGGTCCCAAATCAACCATTCATAATCATGAAATGGGATGAGCTTATATGCCCATAAGAAGCCAAAAATATCCCAAAGGATGTTTCACTAAGCCTATTGTCTAGCTCTCTCTCCACTGAGCAAAGGAAGCAAGGTAAGTGGGAAGTTTTCATCATGACCTACCAACCCAGCAATGTTCCAGGAGGTGAGCCAGAACCCAGATTCAGGACTGACCAAAAGAGAGAAGAGGATGATAGCAATTTGGGCATCTCTTCATTTGGTGGAAAAGTTAGAAGCACTTAATGTACAAGTTTGCTATTTTGACTGACAGGTTTTGCTAAGACACTAGGCTCAGGTGTTTCTGTAACAGTGCCAGTGAAATCAGTAGCCTTTAAATTGTGTCACCTTGGGTCAAAGTCCCAGCTGTCCTGTCCTAGTGATATCTCTGGTGAAAAGATGGCCCAGGTCAAGCTACATATTTTCTTCTCAATAGAATGTGACACTTTAGGACACAAACTATTTTGTTTGCTTAATCTCACAGTATGCCCTCATTGCTCAACAAATTGACCGACTTTCTAAACCATAGTGAGAAGTGAACTTCCATAGCTACATGACCTCCTTGACCTCTCTGGTATCACCTCCATATGGGTCCTCAGTTTTCAATTACACTTTCATCTCGATTGGCTCAATCCAAAATTATCCATGTGGTCAAGGCTCATTTATTTACTATTGAGTGGGCTTCCATAAAAAGTTGGGAGACATAAGACTTGGGTTCTAAATGTCAGTTCTGCTATGCCCTTGATTCTACCATGTGTGTGTGTGTGTGTGTGTGTGTGTGTGTGTGTGTGTGTGTGTGTGTGTAGATAGTTTCATCGTGGGGGCCACAATTTAGGAAGATCATCGAAAAACTGGAGAAGGGCATTGATTGATTGAAGGTCCTTAATTCTATAACATATGAGAAACATTGGAAGAAACTGGAGATGTCTGGTTTGGGAAGAGGAGATACAGGCTTATTGTAAAGGGAACCCAGATCAGAGAGATGATAAATATCTTCAAATATTTGAAAGGCTTCTCATGTAAAAGAATAATTAGACTTTTTCCTATTTAGTTCCAGGAGACAGAACTTAACCAATAGAATTTGGGAAGAGGTGAATTTAAGTTTGATATAAAAGAAAACATCCTAACAATGAAAAACATCCCAAAGTTAAGTGGACTGCCTTGGGAGGTAGGGGAGTTGTCCTTACTGGAGATCATTGAACTGGGTGACCCGTCTGAAGAGAGGATTCTTGTCTAGGTATGATTTGGACTAGGTGTCCCTGAGATCACCTCCAGCTCTGAAATCCTGGGGTTCTGTGATTTTGCCTCCTGGGAGAGAGTTTCTTCAAACAGACCCTCCCCCTCCAGGTCAACATTTTGTTTTGTTTTATTTTCCAAGTGAAATGTCCATAGATCATTTTCTTCTTGGTGGTCCCTGAACATCAAACCTTTCAATCCCATGATTCAAATTTCCACAAAGTTATGCATGTGTCATATAAGAAAATTTATGATTTTTGGAAATGCCTGGGCAGAGGTGGAAATAGGCACAGAGAGAGGATGTTGGGATGGAGCTTAGCTTCCTGGCAAACAGTTCCCATCCCTTTGGCAGAGCAGAAACATGCTTTTGTGCAGCTGATGGGTGGGTCAGAAGTCATGCCCCCAGGTTGAAAGAAGGATCATCAGCCTTCCTCTGCTTGGTCCCAGAGAGCAGAACTAGGAACCAAGGGAGGAAGCTACAGAGAGGCAGGTTTAGGTTTGAGGTGAGGTAAGTCTTCCTGATAGCGCTCTCCCAAAGTTGAATGGTCCACTTCAGTAGGTACTGGCTTCCTCCTCGCTGGAGGTCTTCAGACAGATGCTGTGTGACCACTGATCAGGTATGAAATAGGATCCTTCTGTATGTAGGGTTTAGACTAAACAGCCTCTAAGATTCCTCCCAACTTTGACGTTTTGTGATACTAAATGCGCAATCATGGACAACACACAACCTCTGGACCAATTGTAAAATGGGAATAATATATATTGTATATTATGATATATGGCATAACATAGTATAGTGTAATATATACTATAATGTTTATTATATATAGTATATTACTACATATAGCACATACTATATCATATGATACATTATGATATATATTATAATATGTATGAGATATATACTATATATCTGTTATATATTATAATGTAATATAGCATCTACCTCAAAGGTTTTGTGTGAGGATCAACTCAATCAGTCAATAAACATTTAATAAGCACCTACTACATACCAGGCACTGTGCTGAGCACTGGGAATACAAAAAGAGGCAAAAGACAACAGTCCTTGCCCTCAAGGAGCTTACAATCTAATAGAGGAGAAACTGTGAAAACAAATATATACAAACGAGCTACATACAAGGTTAAGTAGGAAATAATTAACAGAGGGAAGGTACTAGAATAAAGAAGCATTGGAAAAGATTTCCTGAACAAGAAAGGATTTTTGTTGACACTTAAAAGAAGCCAAGAAAATCAGTAGGTGGAGTTGAAGAGGAAGAGAATTCCATGAGTAGGGGACAACAGGAGAATATTAAGACAGGCTAGTATCCAGGACCAAGATGATGACTGTCCTAATTGTCCTCTGTCCTTGTCACATCTCATCTGTGACTGATTCTGGGCAGCACAGTTGAAGGACATTGATAAGCTGGAGAATATCCAGAGGAGGGGATGGCTATCAGTATAATGAAGGACCTAGAGTCCATGTCATATGAGGAGTGCTGGAAGAAACTGGGGATGTTGAGTCTGGAGAAGAGGAGAATCAGTAGAAACATGAAAGTTGTCTTAGGAATACCTGAAGAGCTGTTATGTGGAGGAGAGCATAGATTCAACTTGCTTGATCTCATAAGGAAGAATAAGGAAAAATGGAGTAGAACCTATAAAAATAGGCAAAATTTAGGCTGGATGTCAGAAGATCTTCCTAACAATGAGAGCTGTTCCAGAGTGCAATGGGCTGCTCTATCCTGAGAGGTAGTGTGTCCCTTGTCAGTGGAGGAGTGCAAACTTCTTTGCTATATTGTCATGGGTATTTTTAAAAGATTTCAGTTGGACTAGATGGGTCCCGAGGCTCCTTCCAACTGTGAAATTCCCTAAAATTAAACTGGTTATAAAATGCTTTGTAAACATTGAAGCTCCCTCTGTCAACTATAATTAAGCATTATTATGATTAGATGCTTCAGTGTTTCTTATTGAAAAGAATGAACATAAATGCCTCTGCTTGCCAAGAGGAGATTTGTCAAGAGAAAAGAAAGCATTGCTTAAAGCCTTCCTTCCTAGGCCTTCTCTTATGAGAGACTGAGCATACAAACATGCCTCTCCAAACCCCTCTAAATTCTAAGGCTTCAAATAAAGTTACTATAAATTCAACTCAGTTCCCCAAATATTTATTAATTGCCCAGCATGTGTCATACATTGTGATCAAATGTTAGGGAGACCCTGCCCTCAAGGAGCTTACATTCAGGGATGTACTGGAGGCATTTGCTTGTAACATTTTAAGTTTTTTTGTCGTTGAGTTGTTTCATTAGTGTCTGACTCTTTACGACCTCATTTGGGGTTTTCTTGGCAAAGATACTGGAATAGTTTGCCATTTTCTTCTCCAGCTCATTTGACAGATGAGGAAGCTGAGGCCGACAGGGTGAAGTGACTTGGCCAGGTTCACAAAGCTGGTAAATGTCTAAGGCCAGATTTGGGCTCATAAAGATGAGTCTTCTTGAGTCCAAGCCCAGTGCTCTATCTACTGCACCACCCAGCAGTCCACGTGAACATTTGCACCTTGGAAATTGGCAACAGAAAAAGACAAAATTGACAAAAGACCCTATAAATCAGGATTTGATTGTTTTGCTGAGTTTCTAGATTTATGCGAGTGATGAAAAATGAAGATTAAACTTAGAAGTGTGGTTGCATGCATTTATTTTTTCTCTGAAGAATCTGTACCAGCTCGTGGCTAAGTTGCACCTCTTCGATGGGGGTTAAGAGGAGAAATCCAGCACTAAAACAGATAAAGAAATACAAAGAAATTTGAGGAGGAAGAACAGAGACGTTGACCATTTAGAGGAGCTAGGGAAAGCCTCAATGAGTAGATAGCCCCTAGACTGAGTCAGCATTACACTCCCGAAAGAACCCCTGTACAAAGTCATGGAGGTGGGAAACACAGAACAGAGAAAAAGGATTTTCCTAAACAACTAGTTTGTGGACATCCAAAGTCTCTGACTCCTTCCTACCCTGTCCTACCTCCCTTATAAAAGTCCCTGAGATGGAAATGAATGTAAAATACTTGCTGATTACACAAAGGACTCCACTGTACTTGCTAAAAAGAGTATGGCCCTATTCCAACATGAAATGACTTAATACTAATATTAATGTCAACAACCAGACATAACGTTTGACATTTAATTAAGTCATTTAGTTAAGTGCGCTGGGATCTTGTTTCTAGATCCTCATCCTACTTGACCTCTCCGCAGCGTTTGGCCCTGTGGATCACTCTCCCCTACATACTGTCTTTTTTCTGGGTTTTCCTAACACTGCCCTCTCTTGGTCCTTCTCCTGCCTGCCTGTCTGCTCCTCCGCTGTCTTCTTTGCCAGATCATCATCCAAATACTGCCCCCTGACCTGCACTGGACCCTCTTCTCTTTGCTTCTAGCTCTTTACTCCCCTTAATGATCTTATCAGCTCCCATGGGGTCAATTATCATTCCTCCATTGGTGATTCCCAGACCAGCTGTCATCTCGTGCCTGGAATGAGCTCCCTTCCTTCTCCCTCTACCTCTTGGAATCTTTCGTTTCCTTCAAGACTCAATGCAAGGACAATCTTCTGAAGAAAGACTTTCCCACCCTCCTTAGATGCATGTGCTTTATATGTGGGTGGTTTGTATATGCATGTATGTGTGTATATACATCTATCACGTATGTGTGCATGAATGCTTTTTCTTTTTCCCTGTTAGAATATGAGCTCCTTGAGGACAGAGAATTGCATTCTTAACATTTTATCCTTAGGGACTCACACATTGCCTGGTGCATTGTGGGTAATTGGAATATCCAGATATGTATCTCCCATCCTATCCTCTTTCCAAGCTCCAGACCCATATTACCAATTGTTTGTTGCATATCTGGAATTAGATGCCCTATAGGTATCTCCCACTCACCAGAGCCAGAACAGATCTGTTACCTTTCTCCTCAAGCCTATCTCTCTCCCAGATGTTCCTATTTCTTTCCAGGTCATCCACTATCCTTCTGGTCATACAGGTTTGAAATTCTGGAGCCCTGCTGCATTTTTCCCCTTTCCTTTCCCACCCCTACCATGTCTAATTACTTAGCAGATCTTGTCCATTTTCCCTCCACAACATTTCTTGCATCAGTCCCCATCTCTCCACTCACATAGCCTCCATTCTGGCTCAGGGCTACATCACCTCTCAGCTGGACTGCTGTAACAGTCTCCTCCTAATTGCTCTTCCTCCCTCCAGCCTCTTCCCTCTCCCTTTCACTTCTACAGAATTACCAAACTGAGGTTCCTAAAACATGAATCTGGTCATGCCATTCTCATACTCAAAAATCTTCAATGACTCCCAATTGCCTCTAGAATAAAATGCAAAATTCAGTCTGGCATTTAAAGCCCTCCACATTAATAACTAATCATTATACAGTATATTATACAGGTTTTCAAAGTGCTTTACACACATTGTCTCCTTTGATCCCTATAACAGCCCTGTGAGGCAGGTTTTATATCCTTTACCTTTTCAGTTCTACTGTTATCATTCCCCTTTCATGACCTCTCCTCCAAGTCAATCTGGGCCGTGCTAGCTGTTTCCTGTATGTAATATCCCATCTCTTGCCTTTGCACAGGCTGTACCCCATGCCTGGAATGTACTCTCTCATCACCTTCACTTTTGAAAATTCCTAGCTTCCTCCAATGCACAGCTTAGGCATCACCAGCTTTAGGACACCTTTCCTTATTCTCTCCAGTTATTATCACTCTTTTTCTTTGATTTATTTTTTCAATGAACAATAATCTATTTTCTCTATCTCCCACCTATCCACTCTATGGAAAGGAAAAAGAAAACCTTCTAACAAATTTGCATAATCAAACAAAATATATTCCTGCATTGGCCATGTCCAAAATATATGGCAGGCTGCACCCCAAGGTCATCAGCTCTCTCAGGAGACAGGCAATATACTTTATGATGGGCTCTCTGGAAGCATGGTTACTTATTACATTGATCAGAATTTTAAGTCTTGAAATTATTTTTTATAACTTGGCATATGCTTTCTTATTTTTTTCTCCCTTCAGTAAAATGTAAGTTTCTTGAGGGCAGGACTTGCTTTGCTTTTGTCTGTATCCCCAGAACCTAGCACTGGGCATGGAGATACTTAATATTTGTTGAATTGAATCAAGTGAGGGAAATATTAATCCTTGTATGTTTTGCCCTGGTCAGACCACATCTAGAGCTTGTTTTGGGGCATCATATTTTGGGCAGATCACTAATAATCTGGAGAGTGTACAGAGGGAGGTTGAGGGGCTGCAGACCATGCTGAATGAAGACTCTTTGAAGGAAGAGGGAATGTTTCACCTGAAGCAGAGAAGACTCAATGTGAGAGGAGAAGTAAGGGTAGAGAACAAGGCCTTTAAAGTGATGTAAAGGATGGTCTTGAGGAAAAGGAATTGATCTGTTTTTCTTGGCTGCCCTGGGTGAAATGAGGAACAATATAAAGAAATATCAGAGTGCAGATTTTGGTTTGATGTGAGGATAACCTTCCCAATAATCAGGGCTTTCCAAAAGTAGAATGGGCTGCTATGGGAAGCAGTGGGTTTCCCCTTACTAAAAAGTATTCAAGCAGATATTGAATGGCCCCTTGCTTGGTCAGGTAGGGGTGGAGCTAGTTGCCTTCTGAGATTCTTTCTGACTATGAGATTTGGAAATTCTGATGTTGTCTAGAGGGAAAAGAAGGGAAAGGAAGGAAGTCTAGGGCACACCCTTTGAGAACACTGACATTGAGGAGTCAGGAGTGATTAATGAGAATCCAGGAAAGGAGACAGAGGAGAGGTCAGAAAGATAGGAGGAGAGGGAGGCAAAATGATTCAATGAAAAGAACCCTGGATTTGGAGTGCAAGGACCTTTGTTCAAATCTTGACTTTGATATTTACTACCTGTGTGACCTTGATTAAGTCACTGAACTTCCATGGGGTCTCAGGGTTTTTATCCACACATGAGTTGGTTGTTGTCCTTCATTCCCAAAGAGGACGAAAATGATATCACTATGTTGGGGTCAACGTACAGTATACCGACTACGGTTGATCAGGCCAGTACAAAGTCAGAAGGCTCAACCACAGGTCAGGCACAAATAGTCCACACGAGCATTTGGAGTGGAGATGTCTCTAAATTTGTGCATCTCACATTTCTTTTGAGCTCCTGCAATTCTGCTTTGCTCACAGAGCACATCACCTTCTTTGATGCAGGTACACCAGGCTGGATGGCCCTGGGCCAGTGTCTCCCATGTCTCACAATCAATTCCAAAGTTCTTCAGAGAGACCTTGAGAGTGTCCCCGTCTCTTCTTCTGCCCTCCATGTGAGCGCTTGCCTTGTGTGAGTTCTCCATAAAATAGTCTTTTAGGCAAACATACATTTGTGACTAAACAACCTCTCAGGTCTTTTCAGGTGCTAAAACTATTTTTCTCTGAATGTAATGTCTCTGAAACAGAGGGAAAGACAGTATCCATTGCAAGAAACTGGTCATCATAATCAGAACTTTTATGAAGTCAAGGAGGAAATAATGCCCTAGCTCCAAACCCAATTCTGATGCTCACTTTTTTTTGTGACTTTGAGCAAATGATTTAACCTCCCTGGGCTTCAATTTCTTCATCTATAAAATGACCGAGCTAAAATAGCTGGTTACCTGCCTCTAAGTCTCCAGGCCTTTAGAAGGCTAAAAAAGACCATTGAGAGGTTATTATTTTAGTTAGAGAAGTTATTATATTTAATAGCAAATAATTAATTAGGATCCAGACTTTTTGTTTTCTCATTTAGGGTCTAGCCCCTGTAGAAGGTCAGAGAGATATGACTGATTGATGAGATTACCCCAAGTCCTCAGGAAACATGCTCCTCAATCTTGGGCAAGAACCCATCCAATAAGGATAGGGGAGAGTATAAACAGAATCCATTCTGGGTGAGTTCGTGCTCCAAGGAGAACAGCCCTGTCCTTGAGATCCTTCATTAGAATTTAGAGTGACCCAGCTCATGAAGGAGAAAACCAACCAGAGTGGTGGGAGATTAAGATGGATTATCCTGTCCAGATTGCTGGAGGTAGCTGAGTCTCATGACCAAGTCATGTTCTTGGCAGGAGGAGCTGAAGGCTCCCAGTCCACCTTCTTATTAAATGTCCACCAGTCATGGTTGATTTTCACCTGTCAGGCACACTCCCCTTTCCAAAAGTATATTCAGTCTCTCTCCATGGTTTTGTCTTTGGTTGCCAAGAGTAAAGACCAGCGATCAATTCAGCGATTATTAATTAGCCTAATTAATAAATTGCTTGTTAATTGCCCAGAAACTCTGTCTCTTGGGTTTTTCATTCATGTCACACTACTGACAATTAGAAAATTATAAAGGGGAGAGAGAGAAAGAGAGAGAGAGAGAGAGAGAGAGAGAGAGAGAGAGAGAGAAGTTAAAAATGACATTTAGATCGAGAATTCCCCTGCTTTGCCATTCTGTATATAACAACAACAATAATGCCTCATAATTGTATAGCATTTTCCTTCTAAAGTACACAGTGTTTAACAAATAATAAACGATTAGTAAATGCTTGTTGACTATTTGAGTTGGTTTGCTGCTCCAAGTAATGCCATGATCTTCACTTTCTAGATGAGGAAACTAAGGCTTACAGGGATTATGTGAATTGTTCAGGGTCACAAAGGCAGACTGGGGAAGAAAACTAGGTTTTCTTCCGTCCAAGACCAACACTCTAGGCAGTATTTCTCTACATAAAGATTGCCCTTACACATAACTTAAAACCATCTTGAATTGAGGTTTGTATTTCCAATCATTGGTCAGCAATGCGCAGAACGAATGAATGCTCTATTGATGCTGGAGAGCAGTTAGCAAGCCTATTGAATGGTCCTGATCATGGGAATGGTTCACCACATAGGGAAAGTGTCAGATGAAATTCATCAAACAGTTGTTTATAAGCTCTTTCACGATCCCCAGGGAGCATTCCATCAGTCATTGGCAAACAGCCACTTCTGGAGTGAGGCAATGTGTACTTTATTTCTCTGCATAATAGGACACTAGATAGTACTATATGGAATACTGTACTGTGCTTATTACCTGACCCCTGGTTCTTCCCCACCTCCCTTCTCTTTAACTGCTTTCTTCTCTAACCCTATCCCTCTAATGTATACCATCAGTGTAAAAAAAGAGAGGCATACTGGGTCCACTTTACCTACTGCAAACTGGCTTCTGACCTCACTGCTCTGCTGAATTGTTCTCTCCAAAGTCTCTATTGACCTCATTATGAAACTGAGCACAGAGCAGTGTAAAGAGTGCTGAACTTGAAGCCAAGGGACTCAATTTGGCTCTGTCTGCCAGTTACTGCCTGTGTAATCTTGGGCAAATCCCTTAACCTTTTCAGAGGGTCACGGATTTGGAGCTGGAAGGAACCTTAGAGGACATTAAATCTAATCACTCCCTTCACTTCAATTTTACAGATAAGGAAACTAAGGCACTGAGATGTTAGGTTACCCAGGGTCATGTAGCTAATTAATTCCTGAGGCAAGATTTGAAACCAAGTTTTCCTAACTCCACCCCAGTACCCAGTCTACTATGCCATGCTGCCATTTTCCTCATTCTGGTCCTCAGTTTCCTTATATGTATGTATATATATATATATATATATATATGTGTGTGTGTGTGTGTGTGTGTGTGTGTGTGTGTGTGTGTGTGTGTGTGTATACATATATACGTATATATGTAAAGGAGAGGAGTGGAATCAATGAGACTTAAAGTCCCTTTTAGCTCTGGATCTATGATCCAGTATTTTTCTGTCTTCATTCTTTGTTAACTCTGCAGAATGGTACAAGGTTGGCCCACTCAACTGAATTAACTAGATATTTTTAAAGTAACTCCTATGTTCAAAGTACCATAGACAAAAGCATTTTATTCTATGATCAGAAAAAGATGACCTTGTACTGGTGGGGATATGATATTATACCATATCGATAATTTCATTGGTATAAAGAGTAAGATGAGAAGAAACCCACCTTATCAATACAGAACTGTACAGAGAAGAAACCACCAAATAAAATAAATCTACTGCACATTTTATATACCAGTAAAATGGAGAATTTTTTAAAAGACAAAATCATTTACAAAATATAAAATACTCAAATTAATAAATCACAATTTTAGAAAAGGAAATAAAGGATTTTAAAATCCCTGATCTAAACAAAGTTATAGGTGAATTATAGCAAATGTTTTTTAAAAATTAACAATCACAGAACCTAAATTATCCTCAAAATTGAGAAAGAAAGCATTCTACCAAATTCCTTTTATGAGACAATATTACCCTAATGCCTAAACCAGAAGGACAACAAAGATAAATAGAACCATAGATCACTATCATTAATATTGATGCCCTAATGCTGACTCTAAAACTAATTTTAAACAAAATCATAGTGAAAATATTACAGCAATTTTAAAAAGAATGTTTGCTATTTTAAAGTTGGATTTGTACCAAAGATCTAAGGATGGTTGGATATCAGGAAAATAATTAATGTAATTCATCATATTGAAAAGAAAAACATCACAAACGTTATGATTATATCAATAGATTGACAAAAGGCCTTTGACAAAAAGCAACACTCTCCTACAAAACATAAGCACAAAAGAGCTATTTTTAATATAAAAAGTATATAACTGAAACAGAAAATTAATGTCATTTTCAATGAAGAAATGAGAGAAACTTTCTCAATAAATCCCAGAGTAAAGTAAGTATGCCTCCTTTACCCACTTCTCTTTGGCATAGTTCTAGAAATTCTAGCAACAGCAATAAGACAAGAGAATGAAATTAAGCACAAAAATATAAACAAAGCAAATAAAAATCTATACCAATTTGTTGTTAATGTGATGACTTACTTAGAAAACCCCAGAGAATTAGCAAAGCAGCTAATTGAGACAGTAACTCCAATAACATGATAAGATACAAAACAAATGGACAGAGTGATCAACATAGATTTGTGACTGCTTTGTAATTTAGAGTCCAATGTTTCCTAGAATCACAGAGAAATTAAATTACTTGCTCTAGGTCACACAGTCAGTATGTGTCAGAGGTAGGACTTGAACTCAGGCCTTCTTGCCTGAAAGGCCACTGACTTATGCCTCTGACTCTGGATAGTCCCGATACACTTCTACAGTTTGTAAAAAGGAGACTGTTCACCAATAGCTGCTGTGAGATTCAAAGAAAAGGATCCAAGATTTGAAGTCAGTGAATCTGGGTTTAAATCTCAGCTTTGCCATGCGCTGTTTGTTTGACCTTTTATAAACTATTTAATTGCTGTGAGCCTCAGCTTTCTCATCCATAAAATAATTGTGTTGGATTAGATGATTTATAAAGTCCTTCCAACTTTGGGTCTAGGGTTTGGTCAGTGTACTTCAAATTACATAACCTTGCCAGATAATTACCCAGCAAGCACAGTTCGGTCTCTTTGCCACCCTTAGAAAGATGGTATCCAAGTTTTTTTTTTATCATATATCTCTACCAGTAAGAAATGTTTGAGGACCCTCCAAAAGGCATATATTTAATCATAATTTGTATGCATGCATTATTGTACTAATAAGTATGTGCTTTATAGCATATAGAAATAGGAACTTTAAAAAGAATGAGATGAAGATGAAATTATATTAGGTCCTAGGGTCAATAGGGAATCACCAGAGATTACTGAATAGAGGAATGACATGGTTAGACATGTGATTTGGGAAAATTAGTGTGGCAATTATGTGTAAGATGAATCACAGAAGAGAGATTGGAGGGAGGGATACCAATTAGGAGGTTGTATTACATTAATACAGATGAGATGGAATGAAAGCCCAAAGTGGGGTGGTAGTAATATCAGTAGAGAAAAGGGGACAGACACAAGAGATCTGCACATAGAAATGACAAGATTTGGCATTTGATAGTATACGTGGGATGTTGGAGAAGGAGGAGAACAGGATGACATAAAACTATGAACCTGAGTGACTGGAAGGATGGTGACAGGCTTAACAGTAAAAGGAAGGTATGGAAGAAGTGTGGATCAGGGTGTGGTGGGGGAAGATAATATCATGAAATCTGCTACATGTGTTAGAACTTATTCATGTCTACTCATCCTGTAAAGTCATTCTATCTCAACTTAAATTAAAAAAATAGGTGGGGTGGGCTGAGGTTCTTACTCACCAGTCAGTGACCCAGAAAGAATACAGAGCCACTGGGCTGTGGTAAACACCCCTCAACCACGGAGGATCTGGTGGGCAGGATGTATGAGGGGAAGGGAGGAGAGATTTTCCCAATAGTAACTACAAATCATTGCTGCTCTTGTCCACTTTGTGTTATGGCATAACTGCCCTGAAGGGTCAATACCCGACTCAGAAGGGAGAAAATTCATAGATTTAGAGATGAAAGGGACTTAGAAACCATCTAGTCTAACATACTCATTCTGCAGAAAAGGAAACTGAGGCTCAGACTTGTGAGTGATTTGTCCAGGATCACATGGATAGTAAGTATCAGAGCCAAGATTTTAACCCAAATCTTCAACTGCCAAACAGCTCAGGTGACATTTGAATCCAGATCTTCAATGCTATGTCCAATACACTAGTCACTATGCCAGGCTACTTCTCAAGTGTGTAGAATTTGTCTTGATTTCTCAGGAAAACAAAAGTTAATTTCTAATAAAAATCCAATCTAGTGAGATTCAAAGCCAACATTCTTGAAATACAAAGACGTGGCTCAATCAGAGGGCTGAAAAGTTTTTACTTAGTGTTCAATGGAATTTTAAATATGAGAAAATTGCTTCCTTAGAGAAACCTACGTTGTTTCCTAAGGGACAGAGGGATTAGACTAATCTTGTTTGGTTCCAAAGGGTAGAACAAGGATCAAAGGGTGGGAATTGCAGAGAAGCAGGTTTAGGTTGGATGTAATTAAATAACAACAACAACTTACTAATAATTAAAACTGTCCCAAAATGGACTGAGATGCCTTGGGAGCTAGCAGGTTCCTCTTCATTCAAGATCTTCCAGCAAAAGGCTGAATTGCCACTTGGGTCAGGGATACTCTAGAGAGGATTTTTTCTCTGGTATGAATGGGACCAGATGGTTCCTGAGCTCCCCACTCTGAAATTCTGTGATTCAAAAAGATTTGTCAGGAAAAAAAATGGAGGGAGAATTATACCAAAAGGGTGAGATTTCATACCAAATACATCTTTAAAATGAAAAAGAATGACCAGCTGTGTCAAATTAAATTCAACTTTTCTCTGGATAAATGGGAAAGGGATTTCCCATCCTTTGGAATGGAAATTTTCTCCACTCATCCTTTTGACTAACCTGGCTTTCTGAAAATAGTATGAGTCCATTTATCTGTTGACCCCACCTGAGTAATGTCTGTGTGAGGGCAGCTCCTCCCTAAAGGCTGTCCAATGATGAGTCCCAGCTTCAAAAGTCATAGTGAGGCTTTTCAATTTTGAACTGGAGCCATTGTCTTGACTGACTCCATGGAACAATACACTGGCAGGCACCTGAATTTCCTTTGCAACTAGCAGATGTTATTGGACCTTCCCATTCTGTCACGTCAATTTTTCAATAGGGTCAGAGGAGAAAGTGTTGAAAGAAATGTAGCCTAAAACAATGGCCAGAACACAGGGAATGACACAGGGAAGACACAGGCAGATGCCATACAGTTGTTTGTCCGCCCAACATTGTGAGTCATGCATTAAAGCCCAAACTCACCATTTCTGCTGGGGTAACTGATGCCCCAGATGAGCAGCTAACCCAATGGATGAGAAACAGAGCATAAGAAATGATCTGTGAAGGGTAAAATGTCAGACTGAATCTGAGAAGTGGAAATGTACTAGAGTTAAATGTAAAGTTTCACACTTGGGGTCCAAAAATCAACTTCATCAGCACAAAGATATAAAAAGCAGAGTAAGAAATGCACTCATTCCTTTAAGTCACAACTAAAATCTCATCTTTTACAGGAAACGTTTCTCAACTCCGCTTAGTCCTAGTGTCTTTTCACCTCATTTGTCCTAAAGACGATGCCTCTCTGAACACAGTTCAAGGTATATTTGTTATTTAGGTGACCAGATCGCAATGTGGACTTACAATCCATTAAAGTTTTTAGATCTTTTCCAAATCAATCAGTAAACACTTATTAAGTGAATGCTAAGTTCCAGGCACTGGGGATACAAAAATAAGCAAAAATAAGAAAGAGGTCGTATTCCCACTATAATCTGCCCTGGTCATTTAAGATCTGCAATTGTGTGTTCAGTTCTGGGAATTACAAAAAGATATTGAAAGATACTGACATTGACCTCATCTGTAAAATGAGAGGGTTGGATTAGTTGACCTCTAAGATTCTCCCACCTTTCAATCTCTGAGTCTCTGATCCTATGACAAGCTGTAGAACATGAAGATTGTGAATCACTGAAGAAACTAGGGATGTTTAGACCAGAGAAAAGAAGATTCAAGGAGGACATGATAGCTGTGTACACGTTTTGGAAATGCTTTGAGGAGCTAAACCTTTGTCCCTTTAACCAGAATGGAGGAAGAGTGAGTCTTCATTTGCCTCCACTACTCCACATCTCCCACTGTTTGAACATGTCATCAGAGAGAAGGAGCCAATCAATCCCTTAATTGATAGCTCTCACAGTCAATGCAACCACCCTGGAACTGAGAGACGACCAACTAAATGTGCTAGGTTTTCAGAGCCCACTTTCTTGTGGTTCTCCTCTTACCTATCTGATCATTCCTTCTCTGCTGGATATTCATGCAGATCACATAAAATAACCATGGACATCCCACAGGGTTCTGCCCTGGGCACTCCTCCCTTCTTCCTCTGTAGTACCTCACTTGGTCGTCTCATCAGCTCTTATGGATTTAATTATCATCTCTATGATAATCATTTTCAGACCCAATTATATAACCCTAACCTCTCTGATGACCTCCATACTTGCATCTCCAACTGTCTCTCTGACATTGAAACTGGATGTCTAATGATCATCTTAAACTCAACGTGTCTAAAACTGAACTCATTTTTCCCCACACCCTCCTCAATTTCAAACTTCTCTATTGCTGTGGAGGATGACACCATCTGCCCAATCCCTCAGGCTCACAGCCTAGGTATCATCCTCAATTCCTCAATATCTCACAATATACCATAATCCATCTGTTGCCAAGACCTGTCCATCTCACCTTAGCCCCCCTTCTCTCCTCGGATACTTCCACCACCTGGTGCAGTAATTTCTTCACATCTCAACTATTGCAATTGCCTTCTTGTTATTCTACCTTCCATAAGTCTCTCCTCATTCCAGTCCATCTTCCATTCAGTCACTTAGGTGACCTTCCTAAAGCTCATGTCTGATTGTGTCAGCCACCTCCCACAAGATACACTCAATAAACTCCCCTATCACCTCCAGTATCAAATACGCAATCTTCTGTTTAGCATTTAAATCCTTCATAAAATAGAGTCCCCCGACCCTTTCCCAGTCTTTTTATACTTTAAACCACTTCTCTAGCTCTCTTCAAGCCAGCAGCATCCAGTAGTTCTTTGAATAAGACACCTCGTTTTTCTGCTCTGGGAATTTTCTCTGACTGTCCTCTACTTCTGGAATGCTCTCCCTCTTCATCTACACATCCTGGTTTCTCTGACTTCCTTCAAGTTCCAGCTAAATCTCACCTTCTATAGTAAGACTTTCCCAACTCCTCTTATTTTTAGTGCCTTTTCTCTGCTAATTATTTCCTATTTATTCTGTATATAGCGTGGCTGTATGTCACTCTTTGTATGTTGTCTTCCCCATTAACTCCCTGAGATCTGGGATCTTCTTTTACCTTTTTTTAAATTCTTAACTTTTACCTTCTGAAAATTCCTTAATGTCCCCAAATGATAAGCCCTGTAGTTAATTTGAAGTTCTCACTAATGGGGTACAACTCAGTGTGAAAGACCTGAAAAGGATAGTGTTTCACAGATAACACACTGGAGTTTTCAGGGTCCAGACTCTAAAAGGTTCACTCTTGATCTGGTCAGATGAGCAGACACCTTTGAAGGGGTTAATCATCAGTTTTACTCTAGTCTAGTCTTCTCAAAAGGCCACTGGCAGTGGGAGCACAACTCCTACAGCATCCCTAATGACCCTTCTTGGAGGGGTGGGTGAGAAGGGGGGGCAATTACCCCTATGTCTCTATGGGGTCAGTTGAGACAGCCACAGATTGTGCACTCCCCTAAATCCCCTCAAGCCTAAATGGGAGCTAGTTGAGGCACATACATACATTCCTCTATGCATTATCCATAGTTTCTCCCATAGGTTCACCATGATTTTCCCCCACTCACTGACAAGTGCCTACTTGCTTCATAGGGTATCAGACAAAGAAGGCATATTACCAACATTAAGCTTACAGGTTAATTTCAACAATCTTGTCATTCTGCACAAGTGTACCTAAATATCAGTTATGTCACCCCTATATCTCACAGCACAGCCTCAGTAGGATCGCCTATCACTATGATTCTAGGAACTATTATCTAGATTCCTTGGGACTATTCTGGAAGTTATTATCTAACACCTGGAAACTAGACACTGCCATGGCCATGGATCCTAAGAAACTAAACTAAAAAGGATAACAAAATCCTCCTTAAATACAGATGGAAAGGGGTTATTAAACATTCCTAATAAAATGCTGCCTTTGTCTTGGGCAGGAAGCATAGAATATGCCCTATACTTTAGTAAATATTTTTTAAGGTAGACAAGCTTTGTTATTGTAGCTAAAGCAACACTTAATGATAAAATCTCTAAAAATCTTGTAATTTATTTGAAAAGAAATTAAGTTTACCCAATAATTCTTAAATTATCTCTCCTTTATCTATTTTCCAGGTCAGTTTTTTTTTTCCTATGATATCTTTAACATTTTTTTCTATTTTTCATTTTTTTGACTTGTTTTATTGTCCCTCAGTATCTCATAAAATCACAAGTTTCCACTTGCCCAATTCTGATTTTTAAGGCACTATTTTCTTTAATGCATTTTTGTACCTCTTTTTCCATTTGGCCAATTCTGTTTTTTAGTGTTATTCTCTTCAACATTTTTGGTGACTCTATTACCAAGCTATTAATTATCTTTTCATAATTTTCTTCCTTTGCTTTCATTTCTTTACCTAATTTTCCTCTACTACTGCTATTTGATTTTGAAAATAATTTTTTAGCTCTCCCATGAATTCTTGTTGGGTCTGTGTCTGATTAGCAATTTTTCTTTGAGGCTTTGCTAGTAGCTATTTTGACTTCATCGTCTTCTTCTGAGTTTATGTCTTGATCTTCCCTGACATTACAACAATTTTATATGGTCAGATTCTTTTTGTGGTTGTTTGTTCATTTTTCCACCCTGCTTCTTGACTGAGCATTTTATGCTCTGTTTTCCATATGGAGGGGTGAGGAATACTGTCTCAAGCTTCAGGGTTTCTTTTTTTCACACTGATGTTTTCAAATTAGTTCTGGAGCTTTGGAGGTTTTTGCTTGCTTTCAAAGTTTGTGATCTGGGTTGAGGTATGGTCACTGCTTTCCTGGTTAACCTCTTCCCATCTGTATTTAAGGAGGATTTTGTTGTCCTTTTTAGTTTAGTTTCTTAGGATCCATGGCCATGGCAGTCTCTAGGTTCCAGGTGTTAGATAATAACTTCCAGAATAGTCCCAAGGAATCTAGATAATAGTTCCTAGAATCATAGTGATAGGCAATCCTACTGAAGCTGTGCTGTGAGATACAGGGGTGACATAATTGATATTTATTACACCTGTGCAGAATGACAATATTGCTAAAGTTTCCCTGGTCACTCAGGTCCTTTCCCAGGGGAGATCTCTGATCCCTTGAGATCAAAAGCAATACTGTTTCTCAGGGTCTCTGATCTTTTGGTCTAGAAGTGATACTGTCCCTCAGGGCTCCCACTCCCTGTTGACCAAAAGTGCTACTTTTTGCCCTTTAACTATGACCCAGAAGTGAGTATAAGCAAAGGTGCTGCCAAACCGCTTCTGGTCTTGCATCTAGTGCTAGCACTGGAGTCCCCCGTAATTTCTTGACCAGTCACCAGATCCCCTTACCATCTCTGGCTTGAGAACTCTTAAAGCTGCTGCTGCTTCTGTCACCACCACCTAGTCCCACCACTGGTGTTTCATCCACATTGGTTCTGAGCCAGCCTCCTCTCCCATGTCACAGATCTCTCTGACCTCCTATTAGCTCTTGGGCTGGAAGAATGTCTCATTCAAATCTTTTGTTGGCTCTGCCAGTCCAAAATTCAATTTGAGGCACTTTCTAAAAGTTAAATAACTGAAGGAGAACATTGGGAGAGCTCAGAAGGTCACTTTCTCTACTCTGCCATCTTGGAATCCTGGAAATCTATTACTTTTGTTGGAAATGATTTTTTTTTTCTCTTTCCTCATTCTTCTTTCCTCCCTCCCTTTAGAGGGGAAAATGAATTGAGCAGACTTCTAATATTCTGTATGCCCTTTATGCTGCATAACCTAATATTTGGGTACTTGATAATTTGTTTTATTATGTAATTGATAAAAAGGTGATGTGCATTAATGTTAGTTCAACCATCTGTTTGTACTGTCTTGGGAACATGTGGTTATAGTTCTATGGAAGAAATAATTTTCCAGCATTCACCAGCCTATAAAACTTAGTGTGAGATAGTAAACATCTAAATAATTAAGTACTGAAATGTCAAAAAAAATTTTAAATAAATAGATCTCTCTCTTACTAGCTGTCTGTGCCCTGGACAATGGAAGTCCCTACAGGGCATGGACTCTTTCATTTCCCTTTGAATCCCCAGAACTTAGCACATCATAGGCACTTAATAAATTCTTTTTTAGTGATTTATTGATTTTTGAGGAACTAAGACAACAGTATAAAGTAACACTATATCTAGATCAACACCCCTAAGACATGAAACACGAATAATTATAATAATAGAATAAGCATTAATATAGCACCTACTATGTGCCAGGCACTGGGCTCAATGGCTCATAAATATTAGTTCATTTAATCTTCACCATAACCCTGGGAGGTAGGTGCTGCTATTTTACAGTTGAGGAAACTAAGACTGATAGAGATTAAGTGACTTGACCAGGGTCACACAATTTGTCTGAGGCCAGATTTGAACTCGGGTCTTTCTGACTCTAGGCCTAGTGTTCCAGTCACTGGGTAACCTAGCTGTTCCAACAACAATAGTAATAATACCAACTCACACATTTCTATGACACTTTTAGATTTGCAATAACCTTACATTGTTTGCCTTCTCTCTTGTACCTTAAACTATCCCATAGAAGGAGATGGAACTATTATACCCATTTTGCAGATGGGGATAATAATAAAGAGAACTGATGCTGACAGAAGTTAAGAACCTTGACTAGGGTTGCACAATTAATGAGTATCTGAGGTAAAATTTGAACTCAGGCCTTCTGGATACCAAGTTCATCTCTCTGTTCACTATGCCAGGTCCAGTGAATGAACCTCAAGTTAATGTGCAAAAAAATTCTTCATCTTAATTGTACACACCTCTAAATCCATGGCCCTAATTGTCCCAGGAATAACTGAGTGTCAGCACCAGGGGCAACCCTCCCGCTAATGACAGGCTGCTGTTTCCATGCCATCATTCCTCATAAGCCTGGCATGTGGGGAAAACTTTGCTCAGCAACTCAGGCAAACTGGGGGATTGGATTGGTCCTGGGTGATTACAGACCCTAACCCTGACGGGTGGTCTGCAACCTTTGGAGTTATTCCTGGTAAGGCAGGCTTCTGTCCATGGGGAGGGTGGGTTCCAGCTGCCTGGGTATGTAACCTGAGCTAGGGGGCTGCCTTTAGGAATGTGAACCAGAGCTTTGTGCAGCCCCACCCCCTGCAGCACAGACCCGCTGATGTATAAATAAACTCTTAGTCTAGGGAGCCATGTGTCTCTTTGTCTGGGTCCAGTGGACCCAGGCATCAGCCCAAACCCACAATCCAACCCACCCCCCATTCCGCAACAAACAGTTGGATCACAGCACAAAGCTCCTCATTCAATTAATGGACTTGTGAGCTTTCTTCATAGCACCCCACTCCCCTACCCCCCACCATTAAATTGGCAAATAATTTAATAGGACACAGCCTCTATAACTCCCAAGGTCTTCCAATGAAATAATTCTATTTCTAGAACCTAGTAGAAGAGGAGCATTAATTATCAGGAATTAGAGCAGCAGGCTTGGACTCTTCAAGACTTGGGTTCAGATCATACCACTAATAATTATCAGTAGGGACCTTGGGCAAATCACTTAATGTTTTCAAGTCTCAGTTTATTAACCTGTGAGATGAGACAATCAGATTAGATGAACTTTAAAGTCCTTTCCAGCTCTGGATTTAAAATCCATTGATCTCTCTCTCTCTTATTAGCTATATGATCCTGAATAAGTCATTGGACCTCTCTTAGCCTCAGTTTCCCCATCTATACCAATGAGGAAATTGGACTAGATGACCCCTAAGATGTCTTCTAGCTCAAAATCTCTGACCTCACCTTTGTGACCCTGGGCAAGATGAATTTTCTCACCTGTAAAATAAGGAGGTTTGACTAGATAGCCTCTGAGATCCCTTCAAGCTCTAAATCTAGAATTCTACAAGCCTATGAGTGGAACAGGATCTCGGATCTGGTAACAAATTTTCATGGGCAAAGAGAGTAATAACTGAAAGAGTACGTTTCAGTAAGCATCTGTGTCTTCCACATTTGGTAAAGAAGCAGTGAATCCAGGACAACATTTCATTTGGGCTCTCTGAGCCTTCCAAGCTCTTCATCTAGTCTAGTGATGTGATTGTTGGGAGTCAAGGATCTCTTAAAATAAAGTCCACAATATTCTTCAGATTTTAAGGGTCACTTCATTTTCAGAGAAGGAAAGCCCTTATAGGTGCATTGCTCTATCACACTTTCAGCCAAGAATATCAACACATCCAAGACATGTGACTCCAGCAGGAGGATTCCATCTTCCACGAAAGACCAACACCAATCCACAAAGTATATTCTTAGAGGGTGACCCTTGTCTCAGAGAGATTAAGTGATTTGCCTATGATGACATAACTCTTAGGTGTCAGAAGTGGGATTGAACTCTAGGTCTTTCTGCCTCTAAGTTCAACACTCTATCCACTACTTTATGGAACCTACTTAGAGCACAGAGTGAAAAATAATCCAACATGGTGGCAAAGAACAAGAATAAGAATGATTTGAAATAATTAGATGGTTGGTTCCCTTAACATCATGACTCAGTCACTCAGGTTCACAGCCTTGGTGGCATCCTTGACTCTTCATTCTTCTTCAACCTTAATAACAACAACAACAACAACAATGTTGTTGTTCAGTTGTGTCCAATTGTACATGACTCCATTTGGGGTTTCCTTGGCAGACATACTGGAATGATTTGTCATTTCCTTCTCCAGCTCATTTTACAGATGAAGAAATTGGGGCAAACAGGGTGAAATGCTTTGCCCAGGGTTGCACAACTGGTAAGTGTCTGAAATTGGATCTGAGCTCATGAAGAGTCTTCCTGCCCCCAAGCCTGGCACTCTACCCACTGCACTACCCAGCTAGCATCTATAGAGTGCTTTACAAATGTCATCTAATTTAATCCTTACAACCACTCTGGGAAGCAGGTGCTATTATTTTCACTGTTTTAAAGATGAAGAGACTAAGATAAAAAAAAAAAGGCAAAATGACTTGACCAGTGTCACAGAGCCAGGAATTGTTTGAGGCAGGATTTGAGCTCAGGTTTTTTTTATTCCAGACCCAACACTTTATCCATTGCTTCCCTTGCTAAATCTCATCTTTTCTACTGTATATCATCTCTCATCGCCATCCCCTTCCATGCACCCACACAGCCAATGACCTCATCATTCAAGACTTCAATAAACAAATCAGGACATCAGTAAGCAAGCAGCTAAGTGACAAAGTGGATAGTGAGCCAGATTGGAGTCCGGAAGACTCATCTTCCTGTATTCAAATCTAACCTCAGACACTTACTAGCCATGTGACCCTGGGTGAGTCATTTAACCCTATTTTCCTCAGTTTCTTCATCTGGAAAATGAGCTGGAAAAGGAAATGTCAACCTACTCCAGTATCTCTGCCAAGAAAACCCCAAATGGGGTCATGGAGAGCCAGACACGACTGAAATGATTCAGCATCAACACATTGGCAAACATTTGTTAAGTCCTTACTCTTTGCCAGGCACTATACCAAGCTCTAAAGAGGCAAAGAAAAAGCAAAAACAGTCCCTGTCCTCAATGAGTTTACATTCTAATGAGAAAGAAAAGGTATACACTAGGGGTGGAGAACCTGCAGCCTCGAGGCCACAGGTTCCTTAGATTTGGTCAAAGAGTGGCACTTAAGGACCACATGTAGCCTTGAGGCTGCAGGTTCACTGCTCCTGGTATACACACAAGACACATACCATGAAGATCTAATGTAATCTTAGAGAGGAAGGTACTGGCTATGGAGTGGGGCATGGAGTCCAAAAAAGTCCACTTACAGAAAATGACACTAAGTCATGAAGGGAATCGGGGGTGCTAAGAGGCAGAAGTGAGGAGAGAATACATTGCAAACATGGGAGACAGCTTCTACAAAGGCAAAGGGGTGAGAGTTGAAATGCTGTGTTTGGGGAATAGCGAGTATATCAATTTGGCAGGAACAAGAGAATGCAAATAAGGGTAATGTGAAAGATGGTGAAAAAAAGGTAAAGGAAGACTGTGAAGGCTTTAAATGCCAAGTTGAAGAGTTTGTACTTTTATCCTAGAGGCAATCAGGAGCCCGAAAGACACTTAAGTAGGGTAGTGACATGACCAGGCCTATGATTTAGGGGAAAAAAATGTTTTGATAATTGTGTAAATGATAGGGGAGAGGCTGGAAGTAGTGAGACTAATTAGGAGTCCATGAAAACGGATGAGACAAGAAGTGATGAGGCTGTGACCTAGGGTTATGATGACTGTGTTAGTGGAGAGAAGGGATCAGAAATTTAGTGGAGGTAGAATCAATAAGACTTGGATGTTGACAGGATATAGAAAATAAGGGAGAGGGAAGAGTAAAGTGTAGCTTATCATGGGTGATTAGAAGGATGGTTGTAGCCTTGACAGTAAGGTGGCATGTTGTAGAGCGCTCAGCGTAGAATCAAGAAGACCTGAGTCTAAATCAAACCTCAGACACTAGCTGTGTGACCCTGGGCAAGTCGTTTTACTCTTGTCTTCCTCAGTTTCCTCATCTGTAAAATGAGGGATAACAATATCGCTTCTCTCCCAGGGTTGTTAGGAGGATCAGATGAGATAATATTTGTAAAGTGCTTTTGCAAACCATCACCACCACCATCACCACCATCACCACCACCATCACCACCACCATCACCACCGCCATCACCACCATCATTACCACCATCACCACCACCACCATCACCACCACCACCACCACCATCACCACCACCATCACCACCATCAACACCATCACAACCTAGTTGAAATTACCTCATTCACCAACTACCATTTCTATCTAGAAGGAAATCTCTTCTTCCCTGTTCCCAGTCTATTAAAGCACAAAAGGGGACAGGCATTCACATTCATTCCACCCAAAATTCCGAATTATCAGCTTCAAATGCTGAGGTTAAAATGAATCTCAGGATGATATCTGCAAAGAAATAACTCACCTGGTGCTTCTTATCTTTTAGGCAGACTGGTCATTACAGTGGTGGCAGAAGATTAGCACTTCTTCTGAATCACAGCTCTGCCCAACCTTTTGAAAGATTTAATATGGTTTGGAGGACAGCTGTCGAGACAGATATTTTTCCTTTCCAGGCATATTAACAAAATTGGAATGATTTGTAACCTCCATACCTGATCTGGATACAGAATTCATTCACAGAGATATTTTTTTTCCTAGGCTCCAATTTTCCCAAAAGTGTCCAAGTACTCTCTCTGTCTCTCTCCTTCTCTCCTTCTCTGTCTTTCTCTCTGTCTCTTTGTCTCTGTCTCTGTCTCTCTCTCTTCCTCTCTGTCTCTCTCTCTCTGTGTCTCTGTCTCTCTGTGTCTCTGTCTCTCTGTGTCTCTGTCTGTCTCTCTCTCTTCCTCTCTGTCTCTCCTCTCTCTGTCTGTCTCTCTCTCATCTCTCTGTCTCTCTCTGTCTCTGTCTCTCTGTCTCTCTGTGTGTGTCTCTCTCTGTCTCTCTCCTCTCTCTGTCTCTCTGTCTCTGTCTGTCTCTGTCTCTGTCTGTCTGTCTGTCTCTCTGTCTGCCTGTCTCTCCCTCTCTCTCCTTTCTCTCTCTCTCCTCTCTCTCTCTCTGTCTCTGTCTCTGTCTCTCTCTGTCTCTCTCCGTCTCTCTGTCTTTCCCAGCTTCTCTGTTTTTGCCCCTGTCTCTGCCTTCTCTCCATCTTCCACTGAGGGAAGCAGCCTCTACAAATAAGGGAACCCCTATCATGGCCAAAGGTTGCCCAGTCACAGCAGATAAAGAAGGACATAAGTATCTATTAAGCATCTATTCTGGGTCAGTACTGAGCTTCACAAATATATCTCTTTGGTCCTCACAACACTCCTGGGAAGTGGGTGCTATTTTTATCCTTTATTTTTCATTTGAGGAAGCTGAGGCAGACAAGTTAAGTGACTTGCCCAGAATCACCCATCTAGTAAATATCTGAGGCCAGAGTTGAATTCAGGTCCTCCTTGACTCTGTGCCACCTAGTTGGCAAGGGAGCAGGAGGGGGCAATAAGGCCAAGAACTCTGGAAACAGCAGCACTCCTCCCTCGCCTGCCCCAGACCCTGGGTCCTGCTTGCAGAGCCACCTCCACAACCGTCATCCAAAGAAGCATTCCTTGTGGAGATGAGACCTGATCTTTGCTTCCAGGGCTGCTGCTACCCTCATCTCCTCAGCATCCAGAGCTCTGGAAGATTTGGGAAAAAATCTATTTGCCATGAAGGCTCTTAGGACTGTTACCTGGCTCAGTGTCAGAAACAGATATGGTCTTACGAGTAGAAATGACATTAGACAAGGTACATTACCATCTGCTTTTTCCTATATGCCAAAGACCATGGGGCATTCCAGTATGACTTGCAGATGTTCTGTGTCCCCCATCAGAAGCTGAGCTCCTCGAGAGCAGGGCCCCCCCCCAGCTTTTCTATTTGTGTCCCTTGTGCTTAACACAGCCCTTTGTGTATAGGAAGTACTTGACAAATGCTTTTTCATTCATTCCTCTTTCATGCCATCTTGGCTTCTTCTCTGTCTGCATTTCTACCTGTCTCTGCTTCTCTCTGTCTCTCTGTCTCCCTGTCTCCTGATCTCTGTCTGCTTCTGTCTCTCTCTGTTTATCTCTTTCTTTGTCTCTACCTATCTCTCTTACTCTCTCTCTGTCATTTGCTCAACGTGTCTCCACTCCTCTTTGTCTCTCTGCTTCTCTGTCTCCTTATCTCTGTCGCTCTGCCTCTTCTCACCTTCTGTCTCTGTCTCTCTGTTTATCTCTCTTTGTCTCTGCCTATCTCTCTTACTCTCTTTCTCTGTCACTTGCTCAATCTGTCTCTGGTCCTCTTAGTCGCTCTTTGTCTTTCTCTTTGCTTCTCCGTCTCCTTATCTCTCTCTGTTTCTTCTCACTTTCTGTCTTTCTCTCTGTTCATCTCTGCCTTTTCTTCTGCCCATCTCTCTTATGTTATCTCTGTCACTTTTCCCTTCCATATGTTTCTGGTTCTTGACAGCTTTCTTGCTTTGCTTCTTTATCTGTCTCTATCTCTCTTCATCCTGATGTCTGCCGGTCTCTTGAAAGTCATGTGGAGATATTCTCAATTTCCATTTCAAAAGCAGGGATGAGTCCAGTTTAATGAGGAAGGTGCCCTGGTGACCTGCCCTGGAAGTCAGAGCTAGAGGGTAAGTATCTCTCTACAGGAGATGATCCCTCTGGTTTCTTGACCCATTCCAAGGTCGGGAAAATGCCAGGCAGAAGCCAGGTAATCACTCCTTAAAGGAGAAGTGGCAGTCACTGCCACAGGATAAATGCAGGGTCTGTTCCAGGCTTTGTGATCTTCAGATAAAAAGCTTCATCAATGCCTACTTCATATCAAAGACAAGCTCTGAACTGGCATACCACCCAGCTGGTAGCTTATGCACGGAAATGATTCTGCCAATCTCAAGATGACTGAGTAGAAGGTGAGCTTGCCAGAAGCTTCTCAAACCCTTAAATAAACATTCCTAAACTTGTCCACACAATGAAATTCAGCTTTAAACAATAACTTAGGAAGATTATTTTCAATTGAGCAACCGACAAGCATTTGTTATGTCTCAGACCCTGGGGATTTTTTTTTTTAAAGACCCAGATGTAAAACAGACCCTGCCTTCAAAGACCTTATAGTCTTTACACATACATGGATATACACAAGCATTTATTTCAAATAGGTGGCCAGGAAAATAAGTTAAAAGATTCCATATGGATAAAGTGCTTCAGATCACTGGGATTAATAGAAGTTGAAATTTAAACAATTCTGAGATTTCACATCATACCCAGAAAATTAACGATGAACATGGAAACGGAGTTGGAGGAGCTGTAAGAAGACAGGCATCCTGATGCATTCACGGTGCAGCTGCAAACTGATCCAAACAATTCCGCAAAACAATTTGGAATTACGTGAGAGATGCCGCCAAATCAGTTGTTACCTTTTTACCTTTCGCTTTCCCTGTTGTACCTCGAAGAAGTCAGTGTGGCAGGAAGGCAAGGATCCGGTATGGCAAAAATAATCCCATCAGCAGCCCTCATGGTAGGCAGCAATTGGACCCAAAGTGGGGGCCTGCTTATCAGCTGACTGAGGGGTGGAATGGCTATGAGACTTAGCTCACATAAAAGGGGAAAGAGGAAAATGCGCATTTATTTTTTAAATGTTCACTATTGGCCAGGCACTATGTTAAGGGCTTTATGAAATCTCTCATTTACTCTTTCTTTTGTTGTTGGTTTTCTAATTAATTATTTATTTTATTTTTAGCTTATGGAATAAAACAAGCATTTACATAACATAACATAATACAAAGGTGATTGCAAGTGAAACTACGAATCTGCTGTGTGCCCTTTGCTATTCCTTTGTTTTCCCAATGACTTGTTTATTTACTCTTAATTTACAAGATTCAGTTCCACAATCCCTTGAGTTTCAGATTTTCTCTCCTCTCTTCCTCCCCCCCCATGGTGGCACGCAATCATGTATAAGATCTGCAAATACTTTCACATTGTACAATAGCCTGGTTGTATAGAAGGGTTGTAACCAATGAGTGAACGCTGGGAAAAAAGAAACAAAACCAAACATGAAAAAGAATGATAGCATGTATTGCTTCAGTCTCCATTTAAACTCTAGT
>CM053588.1:47412407-47434302 GCA_028646515.1 Pseudochirops corinnae
GGGGGGGGGGGAAGGGAGGGGAGAAAATCTGAAACTCAAGTGATTGTGGAACTGAATCTTGTAAATTAAAAGTAAATGAGTAAATAAAATAAAAAAAATTATATATGATATCATATTACTTACATTTCATAATACTAGTAAACATTATTAATTGATACTACAATGATTAATACAAATATAAAATTAATTGCCTGTATTATTATTAATAGTGATCCTTCCCATGGTGATCACTCCTCAATTCATGCTGTTTCAGTCCTTAATCTCTCTCTCATCAATGTGTAATAATATAAATGTTAAATAATAGCATTATTATATATAATCATGTAATAATATAGCTATATAATATATTCTATAATGAGAGGAGACAGCATAAATTGAGGAGTAGTCACCAGGGGAAGGAAGCCACATAGATCCTATGTGTCCTAAAAGAGTAGAGTCTAAAAAAGCGGCAGCCAAGTCATGTCACAGATGCTATTTGAGCTCAGCTTGGGTAGAAGTGGGTGCCCACAAGACTTCCTGTTTACTTTCCTTGCTCGATTCCCTCCCTGTCTATCCTTCGAGGTATCAACTTCCCAAGCTGTTCCTCTGGGAAGGAACCCTGAGAAGAGAAAGAGCCAGCAGGAGCAATTAGCGGCCTGGCAAGGCAGCCCTGGTTTTCAGCTTTGGCTCACATTTATCCAATCCCTCCCTGTTCCAAAGAGGGGTCTTTAGGATGGAGCACAAACCTCTTTTCCACTTTGGACCCATGCCCCAGAACTCACAGAAATGTTTGCCAGTGCCAACCTCCTCTGAGATGGCAGCTGGAGAATTTTAAAGGAAAACAGAGTTCATTCATGCTAATTACTCTTCAGAGAAAATCCCATTTCCTCAACCCAGAGCCCAGAATGTGCTGAAGGGAGATGGGGAGGAGGGGGCTTGATCAGAGGCTCCTTGATCTGAGTGGCAGCTTTGGAAAATTACAGTCTCGAGTACCATGCTTGGGAACAGAGATGGTTGGCCATGCCAAGAGAATGTCATTCAGAAAAATGAGAATTCTGCTAAGTGAACTTCAGTGGCTTACAATTAGGAACAACAGAATGTTGGATGTCAGCCTATGGTCCCTTCCAGCTCCAAATCCTATGGTCCAATCATTCAAAAAGAAATTTCTTAGAGCCAAATGGACCTATTTCTGTTTCCCTGAGCTTGGCATTCAATCTCCTCTTTTGGAACCATTACTTAGACTATCTGCATTCTATCCTCTCCTTTGTCTCTTGTGGTCCTTCAAAGGCTCACTTTGTAGACCGTCTCTTCCAGAAGCCTTTCCCAACTGGTTTAGTTGTTTCTCTGTGTCTCTGTCTGTCTCTCTCTCTCTCTCTCTGTGTCTGTCTGTGTCTCTGTTTTTCTCTCTCTCTCTCCCCTCTTTCTCCCCTTCTTTTTCTCTCTGTCTCTGTCTCTCTCTGTCTCCCCTCTCTCCTGTCTCTTTCTCTCTGTCTCTGTCTGTCTCTCTTCTGTCTCTGTCTGTCTTTTCTCCCTTCCTCTCTCTCTCCATCTCTCCCTTTGATCACTGGGAAGATTTTCTTCATATCAAGTTTAAATTCCCTCATTTTCAATGTCCACACATTGCTCAAAGTTCATTGAACCATACATTTCAAGCTGAAAGAACCTCATAACTCATTTAGTCCAACCCCCTCATTTTATAAATGGAGAAACTGAGGCCTCAGAGGTAAAGTGACTTGTCCAAGGTTACACAAGGAGTGAGGATCAGAGTAAGGTTCAAGCCTAGGTATTCTGACTCCACTATATCATACTTCCTCTCCACTGGATGGTTTAGTTTGGAAATTATAAATTTTTGTGTTAGAACCTATACCTGGGATCCTGGGATAAACTTGGGACCAGGCTTTGACTTTATGATGAGCATTTACATGTATTAAATCTACTTAAGTCTACTTAGTAGTTAAGTCTACTGAGCTCAGTTCACTAAAATTTTGTCTTTTCATCATAAGAACACTAATTTGGCTGGGGAGGGAGACTGGGTAGGGTGTCAGATGTGATAGCTGAACTTTGTATCATAACTTTTTAGCCAAAAAATCAGTACAATTCCTGAACCAGTCTACTCCATCACCCAGGTTTCTGGTGAAGTGGTTCTTTGTTGTGTAGTATACCACAAACCTCAAAACTCTAGATACACATCAGTTATAATAAGTAGCAGTATATAGTAGTATAATATGTAGCACCCCAGTTAAAATAAGTAGCAGTATTATGGTAGCAGTGAAAGAAGGAGGCAGCCAGGTAGTACAAGAGATAGAGTAAATATCGAGATAGATGGAACTGGTGCCAGAAAACCTGAGTTCAAATCCTGCCTTAGACAGGCAAGGCAAGTCACTTACTCTCTATCTTAGTTCCCTCATCTATAAAACAGGATAATAATGCCTACTTCCCAGGATTGTTGTGAAGATCAAATAATTAATTAATATTTGTAAAGAATGTTGCAAACTTTAAAGCATTATATAAGAGTTAGTTACTAGTAATAATAATAGCTAGTGGTTTTAGTAGTAGTAGTGGTGGTAGTAGTGGTAGTGGTAATGGTAGTAGTAGTAGTAGTAGTAGCGGTGGTGGTAGTGATGGTAGTAGTGGTGCTAGTAGTGGTGGTGGTAATGGTAGTGGTAGTAGTAGTAGTAGTAGTAGTACTAGTAGTAGTGGTGGTGGTGGTGGTAGTGGTAGTACAAGGAGGAGGAAGAGGAGAAGGAAGAAGAGGAGGAGGAAGAGAAGCAGCAGCAGCAGCAGTAATAGTAGCAGCAGCAGCAGCAATAATATTTATAACCACACAGATGGTTAAGTGGTTTGGGGCAGCAGCCCTCATTTCATCTTTGGTCGGTCACCATAAAGAACATGGAGCTGGTTTGTTACAGTGGAAAGGGGTTTGGAACGAGAAGACTTGAGTTCATATCAAATATCTGACACTTACCACTTACGTGACTTTGGGAAGGTCCCTATATCACTCTGGGCTCCAGAGTTCTCCTACATAAAGTGAAAGGTTTGAACTAGTTGGAGATCTGAGGTCCCTTCTACCCCTAAATTTGCAGTCCTCCCCAGGTCTCATATCCTCTCTTAGCTCCTTCACACCAGCCCTAATCCCACCCCATACTCGCTTCATAAAACCAACGGTCAATCTTTCTGCAGAACAAAGGGTTTGGATGAGATGACCATCGAAGTCTCTGGCTGAGAGTCTGTGATCTGGTGTGATCCCCAGTCCTGTACAGTTTCCTGGCAGCTGTGGCTTTTTAATGAGACATAGGTAACTTAAGATTCTTCAGTGGATGATTTAAACAAAGGTTTAAACAGCTATCAACCTGGCTTGACATTTTGTGGGTAAAATTTCTGGATAATTGACTGAATTATTTACTGAACTGCCCAAGTGTTTGGATATCATGTTGATACAGCTTTGACATGATGAAGTCATTCCCATTTCAAAGTTGTCATGTCTGGTAACTGATTGGTGTGAAAGTCAAGAATCCTCTGAACTTTATGAATCAATATATGTCAGGACATAGCTGAGCTTCCTTCTTTTTCATTACTGTTGTTCTCAGAGTTCCTTAGCCAGGTTACTCGTAGCCCTGCCTCACCATGAGCCTGATGTACGATATCATGCAGGAAGCCAGGAAGAATGGGCCATCCTATCAATTTCTTTCATTAGAGGCACCTAGCAAGACTCTCAGTAGCCCCATGTGATGCCCTATGCCAGATTTAAATGAGGAAAGGAAAAACTCACTTCCGCTATTGAAGGATATAACTGCTAAGGTGCAGTCTGATAAGGTGCAGTCTGATTTACTAGAAAGAATGTTAGACTCCCAATCAGGAGAGCTAGATTGGAATCCCAATTTTGATAATAGATGTAAACAGGGCAGAGCTGGACATCTAGGAGGTGCCATAGTGCATAGAGCACCAGATGGAGTCAGGAAGATTCACCTTCCTGAATTCAAGTCTGACTTCAGACATTTACTAGCTTTGTGACCCTAGGCAAGTCACTTGATCCTGTTTTCCTCAGTTTCCTTATCTGTTACAATCCTGAAGTTTCACTTTAAAATTTTCTAAACATATATGTACATATACTTAATTTTTTAAAATATCTTCATATAATCTACCCTTATAGCACTTTAAGGATTTTAAATTACTCTACATATATTACATCATTTGATCATTACAACAGCACCGGGAGGCATTTTATAGATGAGGAAACTGAGGCAGGCAGAGATCAAGTGACTTGTACAGGATTAGTCTGAGGCAAGATTTGAACTCAGGTCTTTCTGACCCCTAAATCCATCAACTGTATTCATTATGCCACCTAATGCTACTTTGGACCTCCCCTCCCCATCTTCCCCCACCAGGCTCACTCTCCTACTCTCCCTGTACTAGCAGGGTAGGTCCCCTCAAGGGCACTAATTACAGCTATAAATCTCATAATCCAGAGAGAGAGGGCCTTTTTTTAAAAATGATGGTCAAGGAAAATTATAAGATGCTAACCTAGTTTACAACAGAGCTAGATATGGTATAGAATGCCAAAATGTACTCCTCTCCTGGCAATAATAAACCAGGCAGTGAAAATGACAAAATAGGCATCATTCTGTCAAACCAAGAGGAAGGACCTGTTGTTGAGTCACTCTTTGTGACCCCATTTGGGGTTTTCTTGGCAAAGATTCTGGAGTGGTTTCTCATTTCCTTCCCCAGCTCATTTTACAGATGAGGAAACTGAGGCAAACAGGGTGAAGTGACTTACCCAGGGTCACACAGCTAGGAAGTGTCTGAAGCCAGATTTGAACTCAGGAAGATGAGTGTTCCTGATCAGGTTCAGCTCTCTATCCACTGTGGAGCCATCTAGGACCCACTCATGGCATGTTCCATAAATTGAATCCTAGCACCAGCTAGTGGCAAGACTTAATGGAGATGTTATTTTCCAGCAAAAGACAGGGAACGCTCACTTGTCACAAGAAAGACTTCTGTCTCAATTTCTTGGTCAGTGCCAAGACTCCTTCTAATACATCTAGTGAGGAAGAATGGGATCGGCAAAGACTTCCTGCAAAAGAAAGCGGTTTTTGAGCTGAATCTGAAAGGAAGCCAGTATGCTAACACTTAGAATACTTGAAGAAAGTGATCATGTCCTCCCTAAATCTTCTCTTCTCTGTCCTAAACACCCCTGATTCCTACGCCTGATCTTCATATGGCACAATCTTGAGGGTCTTCCCCATCCTAGTGGCCCTCCTGTGGAAGCTCTTCAGCTTAGCAAGTGCATTCCCCCTCCCACTCAAAAAAGGCACCACTTGTATGAGTGCAGTGAAGAAAGTAGGCAAATGATCTGTACAGTGACTATAATCATGGGAACAAACACTAAAAAGGAGCTGAACTCCAAGTAATTACAATGACTAGTCTGGAGGGTCAATGGCAAAATATATCTCCTAGGGCAGCTAGGGAGCAAACCTGCCCTGGAGGCAGGAGGACCTGAGTTCAAATCTGGCCTCAGATACTAGCTTGAGTGACCCTGGGCAAGTCACTTAGCCCCAACTGCCTCCCAAAAAAGGACAAAACTTATCTTACTCCTTTTGGTGGAGAGGCAGGAAGCTAGAGGTGCAGAATGTCATGTACATTGTCATGCAGTCACTGTCAATTGGTTTTGAGGGAAGGTTCATTGAAAGGGATGAGGGCTATGATTGGTATATCTAGATATGGCTATAAATAATGTAAAAACCATTGGCATCCATAAAAACTCCTTTTTGGTGCTCCATGATAAACACAATGCTCCAGGACCAAAAACAATGCCCATTTATCACATCCTTCATGGTTGTGGTAACACAGGAATAATGCAAAATATAACAGCATTAGTCCGATGGCAGACTTGTCGTCAGGATGAAATTCCACCTCAAGTATTGATTAACTGTGGACCGTGATCAAGTCACAGTCTTCTCATCTGTAAATTGGGCACAATAATTTTGGCTCTATGCATCTCTCAGGGTTGCTGTCAAAAAACTGTTTTTCAGTGGTTAAATTACTACGCAAATTTGAGTTCACATGATCACAAAACTAGAACTGGAAAGGGTCTTGAAGGCCATATAGTCCAATCCCTTCATTTTATAGATGAGAAGAGCAAGGTCCAGGAAGTTAGATGATTTGCCCAAGTGAATGTCAGAGGTAGAAATTGAACTCAGCTCTTCTAATGCTAAAGTTATTGGTCATTATCATCATTATCATCATCATCATGTGACTCTGGGCAATTGACCTAACTCTGTCTGCCTCAGTTTCCCTATCTATAAAATGAGCTGGAGAAGGAAATGGCAAACCACTCCAGTATCTCTGCCAAGAAAACCCCAAGTGGAGCCACAACGGGTTAAAGATGACTGAAAAATGGCTGAACAACAACCACAGGTTTTTAAATTTTGATTTCTATTCCCACCTCTCCCCTTATTCCTTAGTCTAAGCCTCAGTTCTTTTTTTTTTAATGACTTGTTTATTTACTTTTAATTTACAAGATTCAGCTCCACATTCACTTGAGTTTCAAATTTTCTCCCCTCCCTTCCCCCCCCCCCCCGCCATGGTGGCGAGCAATCATGTATAGGATCTGCAAATACTTTCACATTGTACAGTAGTTTGGTTATATAAAAGGTTTGTAACCAATGAGTGATCACTGGGAAAAAAAATGCAAAACCAGACATGAAAGAGAATGATAGTGTGTTTTACTTCAGTCTCCATTTAAACTATAGTCTTTCTATATCTTTCTCTGAGTTTAGATATCTCCTTCCATCCTGAGTAAGCCTCAGTTCTTTCAGTCACTCCAAATACATTTGTAAAATTTTCCCTGTCTCCTACCATCACACTCATTTTGCATCACGTTCTGTTTCTGAACCACACTTTGGGGAAAGTGTCAATAGCATCTTTAGTGAAGCAAGGAGAGCTGTTAAAGCCTGAATCTCCAAATCAGAGTGTGAGCCAGGTTGCTCTTGATTTAGAGCTGTTTTTGCCACATGTTTGCAAAGACCAGAATAGGAGCTCACCTGACATCCATTCTCTCATCATTACCCAATATGGCTGCTATGAGTCAAATGAGGTTGTGTCAAGGTCTCAACTGTATGAACAATTCTTTCCAAGTCCTTCCGGCAAGTCAGGACATGGCTTGGGCTAATCCTAGTCACATTCACCTTTTCTAAGAAGGGGCGCCATTGCAGAAAAGCCCTCCTGCTACTAGACAGCACTCAGATTAAGACCATAAGAACTTCTAAACTCCCAAGGTAGATAGCAGCTTTGAAAAGGACCCTTCTCATGATTGCTATTTATTTTCCCATATCCAGGGAAATAAACACAAAACTGAAAGGACAGCCAAGGATTTTGGTATCAGTCTCAAGCTAACATAGGATCTTTTTTTTTCCAAAATTTTGTTTTAGACTCAGACTCCAGAACACAAACACATAATAAGGAAAAGAAACAAAAACTTACCATAAATTTAAATATCGGAACTTAAATATAAAGTTAGAAAGGAAAAAGAATGTCGTCTGCATCACAGAACATGAGAGGATTCAAAATATGTAACAACAAATTTTCATTTCAAGAAAACCTACGTGATAAATAATATTCGTGTCAGGAATTGTCCATCTTTTCTTTGCTTCCTTGGGAATTTTCTTTGGTTCTCTGCTGTGCACTTTTTTACTTTGTTCTTTTTTCCACAATAAAGTTTAGATATGTTTCTCTATAGCTATAAATTTATACATACCTGCCCCCACCCCCCCAAAGTCTACAATAAAGTTTAGATATGTTTCTCCATAGCTATAGATATATACATATACACATACATATAAAGACATATACATTCCCAAACCCATTCTACTCCTGATCCTTGTTTTTATGTATGATTATATCTATTGTTTCCTATCCCTCTTGCCTCCTCTACTTTACTTTTACCCACTACCTTGTCCTCCTATGACTTGCCTATCCCTCTCCAAGGATCCCTCTCCTATCCTCCCATTCCCATAAATCTAAACACCCTTTCATACCCCTATTTATTTATTCTCTCACCCTCCCCTCTAAAGATCCCTCCCTTGCCCTCTCCCTCCTTCCTATGCCCTTACCATTTTATTCCTTCTGAATTTAGAAGACTTCTGTACTCTTTTAAATATGCATGTATTGTTCCCTCTTTTACCCGTTCCTGATGAAAGTAGGTTACCAGAACTACCTGCCCTCCTCCCCATCTACTTCCTCACATAGGATCTTGCTGCCACATGCAAGCTGTTGCCATAACTGCCAGTTGGGGGTAGAACAAGGGAAGCCTCTTCTCCATCCGTGGGAGGGGAGGAGGTCACAGAGTTCCCAGAGACACATTCAGCCAAGAGGAAGAGAGAGCAATGGTGGACGTTGTTTCTCTTGGCTCAGTGGCCAGTTCTCTTGGATACAAGGCAGCTCAGCCTGTCTTGTTGCTACTCTTCATGCTATACCATTCATTTAATTAAATGCCTCTGTCTTAAGCCTACTGTGTCATCTGGCTAATGAGATTGAAGGTCAATGTCCCAGTGAGGCTTTGTGAGCCATAGTTTGAACCTGGAAGACCCAACTGCAAGTGCAAGTGGGATGTGGGGGAAGGGAGGCCAACAAGGCCATCCACCTACATGTGCACATCATTTCCCTCAATAGAACAAAAATCTCTGAGGATAAGGACTTTAGTCTTTGTGTCTCTAATCCCGAGCACAATTCTTAGCACATAGGAGGCACTTAAATACTTGTTGATTGATTAATTAACATTACCCGTAGCAAAATTAGGAAGCTTCTATAGCAACATGGGGTTACAGAAAAGAGAGCAGCAAAAAAATGAACATTTCTTAAATGCTTACTATACTTCTGGGCATTCTGCTGGGTACCATGAATACATATGCAAAATGAAAGGTCAGGGACCAGAAAGGCCTGCTGCCATTTCCCATGGAATCCCTTCAGGACTGACTCGTTCACCAGAACTGGGCTTGGAAGTGTTTGCAAAGACTTCCGAAGAGCAATGGGGCAGCATGTGTATCATCGTTTGGAAAGAGACATTGCAATCAGGACATACCTGGACCAGGGTCAGGCTTTCTTAAAGCCAAAAACCAAATACAGGGACATGGGCTTCCTCTGTCAAACTTATTCAAAAATCTTGAAAAGCAGCGAAAGTTCCATGTCTGACCTCGGTCAAATTTCAATCCAGGGCATGATTACTGGCCTTACTTTCTCTTTCCCAGAATTATTTTTCCCTTCCTACCCTAAACTGCTTTACTGAGTAACAGCTGTTTCCTTAGCCTCCCAAAGTGTTAAATGACATCGATATAGGTAATAGTTTCTACATATACCTTCACATGGGGATGAAAAGCACAATAAAGCCACTTCAGCTTTGCACAAACCATGCCACTCAATAACATTATGTTGTTTTTAATGATGACGGCTGACACTGAAAAAAGGCTTTAAGGTTTGCCAAGCACTTTACCTAGATTATTTCCTTTGAGCTTCACAATAACCCTCTGAGTACTTCAGGTTTTATTGTCCCCATTTGACAGATGAGGAACCTGAGGTTTAGAAAGTTTATAAGAATTTGAGCAAGCTCCCACAACCAGAATGAATCTGAGGATGGATTTGAACTCAAGTCCACTTAGCTCCAAGTTCAGGACTCTATCCACTCGGTGACACTACCTCATTAAGCACCTGTTTGGGTGAGGCAAATTGTGAGGCAATAAGGAATAATGTGATGTGTGAGGGACTTGAAATCAGGAAGACTGAGTTCAGACCCCTCCTCTGATATTTACTCAACCATCAGCTCCCTAGAACTTTGGTGCTGTCATAGCCAGGCTGTGATGTGTGGCAGGAAGGAGTCCCCATACCCAGAGTTCCCTAGGGGGATGAAATCACAGACCTTGGTGCATTAAAGAGTATACAAAACACATACAAAACATATGAACATGGTACATTTACTGCCCTCAAGGTGTTTATATTTCTTTTTTAATTTATGGAACAAAACACACACTTCTATAACCTAGTACAATAAAAAAGATGATTGTACATGAAATCAAATCTACTATCAAATATACAACAAAATTATCATGTAATTTTTTTCTTCCCTCCCTTCCTACTCTAGAGGTGGCAACCATTAGATATAAATATATATACATATATATGCATATATATGTAAAATTATTCTATGCATACTTGTATTTATAAGTTATTTCTCTGGAAGCTGGAAGTGTCTTTCATTATATGGCCTTTATGGTTAATCTGGTTATTTATAATAGTCATAATAACTTATTTGCTCAAAGTCGTTCTTTTTTTCTTTTAAATTTATTTGTTTTTAGTTTACAACATTCAGTTCCACAAGTTTTTAATTTCCAAATTTTTGCCCTCCCTCCTTCCCCTCCAAAGCAGCATGCAACCCCATATAGGTTCTACATATACCTTCCCATTAAACATTAGTCATGCTGTAAAGAAGAATTCTAACCAATGGAATGAATCACGAGAAAGAAGAAACAAAACAAAACAAAAAAAGAGCAAATAGTTTGCCTCAATCTGAATTCAGACTGCATAATTCTTTCTTTGGATGTGGATAGTCTTTTCCATCATGAATCTTTTGGAGTTGTCTTATAACCTTACATTGCTGAGAAGAGCCCAGTCTATCAAAGTTAGTCATCACACATACGATGTGTCTCTAATTGTGCACAATGTTCTGCTGGTTCTGCTCCTCTCACTCAGCATCAGTTTATATATGTCTCTCCAGGTTATTTCGAAGTCTGTCTGCTCCTTACTTCTTGTAACACAATAGTATTCCATTATATTCATATACCACAACTTGTTTAGTCATTCCCCAATTGATGGGCATCCCCTTGATTTCCAATTCTTTGCCACCACAAAAAGAGCTGCTATAAATATTTTTGTACATATGGATCCTTTTCTCACTTGTATGATCTCTTTGGGATATAGTCCTAAAAGTGGTATTGCTGGGTCAAAGGGTATGCACATTTTTATAGCCCCTTGGGCATAATTCCAAATTGCTCTCCAGAATGGTTGGATCAGTTCACAACACCAACAGTGCATTAATGTTCCAATTTTCCAACATCTTCTCCAGCATTTATAATTTTCCTGTTTTGTCATGTTAGCCAATCTGACTGATGAGATGTGATACCTAAGAGTTGTTTTGATTTGCATTTTTCTAATCAATAGTGATTTAGAGCATTTTTTATACGATTTATAGATAGCTTTAATTTCTTCCTCTGAAAAGTACCTATTCATATCTTTTAACCATTCATCAATTGGGGAATGACTTGTATTTTTATATATTTGACTCGGTTCTCTGTATGTTTTAGAAATGAGGGCTTTATCAGAGACTATGGTTGTTAAAATTCCGTTCCAATTTTCTGCTTCCCTCCTAATCTTGGTTGCATTGGCTTTCTTTGTGCAAAAACTTTTCAGTTTAATGTAATCAAAATTATCCATTTTTCATTTCATAATGCTCTCTATCTGTTGTTTGGTCATCGATTCTTCCCTTCTCCATAAATCTGGCAGATAAATTATTCCTTGCTCTCCCAGATTGCTTATAGTATTAACCTTTATATCTAAATCATGAACCCATTTTGACTTTATTTCGGTATATGGTGTAAGATATTAATCTGTGCCCAGTTTCTGCCATACTATTTTTCAGTTTTCCCAGAATTTTTTGTCAGATAATGAGTTCTTATCCCAGAAGCTGGAGTCTTTGGGTTTATCAAAGAATAGATTGCTATAGTCATTGACTACTGTGTCTTGTATACCTAACCTCTTCCATTGATCCACCACTCTATTTCTTAGCCAGTACCAAGTAGTTTTGATGACTGCTTCTTTATAATACAGTTTAAAATCTGGTATGGCTAGGCCACCTTCCCTAGCATTTCTTTTCGTTAATTCCCTTGATATTCTGGACTTTTTGTTCTTCCAGATGAATTTTGTTATTATTTTTTCTAGCTTTATAAAATAATTTTTTGGTAGTTTGGTAAATTAATTTAGGTAAAATTGTCATTTTTATTATATTAGCTTGGCCTAACCACAAGCAACTGCTGTTTTTCCAATTATTTAGATCTGACAGATTTAGATCTGTAATTGTGTTCATATAGTTCCTGGGTTTGTTTTGGAACGTAAACTTCCAAATATTTTATTATGTCTATGGTGACTTTAAGTGAATTTCTCTTTCTATTTCTTGCTTATTGGACTTTGTTAGAAATATATAGGAATGCCAAGAATTTATGTGGGTTAATTTTATATCCTGCAAGTTTGTTAAAGTTATTTATTATTTCAAGTAGTTTTTTTACTTGATTCTCTAGGATTCTCTAAGTATATCACCATATAATCTGCAAAGAGCGATAACTTAGCCTTTTCTTTGCCTGTTCTAATTTCCTTGATTTCTTTTTCTTCTGTTATTGCTACAGCTAACATTTCTAGTACCAAACTGAATAACAGGAGTGATAACAGACATCCTTGTTTCACCCCTGATCTTATTGGAAATGCTTCTAGCTTATCCCCATTACATATAATACTTGCTGATAGCTCTAGAGAGATGCTACTTATCCTTTTAAGGAAGACTCCATTTATTCCTATGCTTTCTAATTTTTTTTTTTAATAAGAATGGGTTTTATATTTTGTTAAAAGCTTTTTCTGCATCTATTGAGATAACCATATGGTTTTCTACTAGTTTTGTGGTCAATATGATTGATTATGCTGATAGTTTTCCTAATATTGAACATTCCTCGTATTCCTGGAATAAAGTCTACATAATCAAAGTGATTCTCATGATAAGTTGCTATAATCTTTTTGCTAATATTTTATTTAAAATTTTTACATCTATATTCATCAGAGAAATTGGTCTATAATTTTCTTTTTCTGTTTTGGTTCTTCCCAATTTAGGTATCAATACCATATTTGTATCATAAAAAGAATTTGGTAGTACTCCTTCTTCATCAATTTTCCAAAGTAGTCTATAAAATACTGGAATTAATTGTTCTTTAAATGTTTCATAGAATTCACTTGTAAATCCATCTGGCCCTGGAGATTTTTTCCTAGGGAGTTCATTGATGACTTGTTCAATTTCTTTTTCTGAGATGGAGTTATTTAGGTTTTTTACTTCCTCTTCTGTTAATCTAGGCAATTTATATTTTTGTAAATATCCATTTCACTAAGATTGTCAAATTTATGTGCATACAACTGGGCACAATAATTCTTAATTATTGTTTTGATTTCCTCTTCTTTGGAGGTGAATTTACCCTTTTTTATTTTTGATACTGGTAATATGATTTTCTTTCTTTTTTCAAATCAAATTGACTAAAGATTTATCAATTTTATTGGTCTTTTCATAAAACCAGCTCTTAGTTTTATTAGTTCAATAGTTTTCTTAATTTCAATTTTATTAATCTCTCCTTTGGTTTTCAGTATTTCTAACTTGGTATTTAATTGGGGATTTTCAGTTTGTTCTTTTTCTAACTTTTTCAGTTATACGCCCAATTCATGGATCTCCTTTTTCTCTATTTTATTCATGTAAGCATTCAGAGATGTAAAAATTTCCCAAAGAACCGCTTTTGCTGCATCCCATAAGTTTAGCATGTTGTCTCATTACTGTCATTCTCTTGAATGAAGTTATTGATTGTTTCTGTGATTTGTTGTTTGACCCACTCATTCTTTAGGATTAGATTATTCAGTTTCCAACTAGTTTTTAGTCTATCTTTCTACGACCCTTTATTACATATAATTTTTATTACATCATGATCTGAAAAAGATGCACTTAATATTTCTGCCTTTCTGCGATGAATTGTGAAATTTATATGCCCTTGTACATGATCAATTTTTCTGTATGTGCCATATACTACTGAGAAGAAGGTATATTCCTTTTTGATTCCTTTAATTTTCTTCAGAGGTCTATCATATCTACCTTCACTAAAATTCTATTCACCTCCTTAACTTCTTTCTTTTTGATTTTGAGGCTAGCTTTATCAAGTTCGGAGAGGGGGAGGTTGAGGTCCCCCACTAGCAAAGTTTTGCTGTCTATTTCTTCCTGTAACTCCCTTAACTTCTCCACTAAGAATTTGAATGCTATACCACTTGGTGCATATATGTTTAGTAATGATATTACTTCATTGTCTGTGGTGCCTTTTAGCAGGATATAGTTTCCTTGGACACTGCCCTTATTCAATTTAAGAGAATATTATATGAGCGGGGGGCAAGAGGGAGAAGGATGTGAGCAGAGGTTGTGTTGCAATGACATTTTATTAATTCATATGGAACTAGCAGTTCACTAAGTCCAGAACTACTGCTTCTCTCATCTTGTGTTTGAAAAGTTAGTTTTTTGGGGCCCAAGTATAGAACTTTAAATTAATCTCTATAACTCTTTTTTCAAATACATTTCTCAAAGGGTCTACAAATACTGTTAATATAGCTTTATGAGACAAATAGACATTTGGGAGAGAAGTAGTCTCATTCAGGGAGTTTGAAAAGATGGTCAAGAAATATGTTATTACACTCTGAGAAACTGGCTTCTTACGGAGTGATAAAGTAGGATGTGTGTGTGTTAGCATTTGTTATTTCTGACAGGTGTCAGGTGGTATCTCAGAGTTGTTTTAATTTTTGTTTTTCTAATCAATAGTGATTTAAAGCATTTTTTAACATAACTATAAATAGTTTTGATTTCTTTTTTTTGAAAACTGCTTGTTCAACATGGCAGCCAGACTCCAGGAGGTCCTGATGGCAATGGCAGCTGTGCTCTAAGAGGCCCTGACAGCAATGTGGAGGCTGCACTTGGAGAGGCCTGGAGGAGTCCTGCTGATCCACCAACCACAAGGGCCATCCCCAGGCCCATCACTGCAGGGAGGGAATAGACAGAGCTGGGTAAGAGACAAAGGCAGGGCCCTGCAGCAGGGGCAGGAGCTACTCCTGGGACTACCCATCCACAGCCTGGAAATTTAAAAAGCCTCAATTTGAACATCCAGGGACCAGGATGGCAGAGTAAACCCCGGCTGCTCCAGAAAACTGCTTGTTCATATCCTTTGACCATTTGTCAATTAGGGAAAAGCTTTTATTTTTCTAAAGTTGACTCAGTTTCCTATATATTTGAGAAAGGAGACCTTTATCAGAGAAACTTGCCATAATTTTTTTATATTACTTCATTGTTTATGGTAATTTTTAGCAAAATAGAATATTTCTGATTATCTTTAATTAGGTCTATTTTTGTTTTTGCTTTGTCTGAGATCATGATTACTTCAGATGAAACAATAGATTCTGCTTTAGCCTCTTATTTTAACTCTGCGTATATCTCTCTGTTTGAAGTGTGTCTCTTGTAAACAATATATTGTTAGATTCTAGTTTCTAATCTATTCTGCTATCTATTTCTATTTTATGGGTGAACTCATCCCTTTCACATTCACAGTTATAATTAACTGTGTATTTCCTCCACCTTATCTTCTTCTTCTTCTTCTTCTTCTTCTTCTTCTTCTTCTTCTTCTTCTTCTCCTTCTTCTTCTTCTTCCTCTTCTTCTTCTTCTTCTTCCTCCCCTCTCTCTCTTTCTCTCTCTCCCTCTCCCTCTTTCTCTCCTTCTCCCTCTCCCTCTCCCTCTCTTTCTCTCTGTGCTGTCCTGTAGCAAGCCAAAACACCTCATCCAGGATCCAGGTAATTATTGGTGGCCAGCTCTGAAGATTTCCCCTGCTTTTGAATCTAGCTCAGGGTTTTCCTTTGTGATGCAGTTGCATAATAAAGAACTTAACTGATTGCTGAGATCAAAGGCTCTGCCCTGTTCTAGGATTTTAGCCAGAAAGTGTTAAATCCCTATTAGATTAGATACATTCTGTTACATCCAGGACATGATAACTACCTAACCCCCATTATTAAAAAGTGATAAGAAAACATAGCGATCTAGAGTTATGTTCTTTGTCTCTTTGCTCAATAAAAACCTTGTTCAAAGAATCAATAAATGGAGTTTCATCCTGAACTGCCCACCTGGTCCAGTTCATCTTTATCATGTCTCTGCTCACACTTGGTGCTGGCATCAAGTGGCTCCCGGCAATGTCCATCCTCAAAAATCTGTTTTGCTTCTGACCACTGTCTCCCTTAATCTGCCCTCCCTTTTATCATCGCTCCCTTTTCTCTTATTCCTTTCCCCTCCTATTTCCCTGTTGGGTAAGAGAAATCTACACTGAGTGTATGTATGCATGTGTGTATATACATAGATACATATATGTGTGTGTGTGTGTGTGTATATGCATTCTTCTCTTTTTGAACCAGTTCTGATGAAAGTGAGGTATGAGTATTGCCTACCACCCTCCCCCATTTTCCCCTCTACTATAAATGCTCTTTCTTGCATGCCTCTTTTATCTAGGGCAATTTTCTCCATTCTACCTCTTCCTTCTCCCTTCAATGAGTATATCCCTCTTTCTCATTCCTTTTTTTTATTTTTTAGAGCATCTCAACATAATCAACTCACAATCATGACCACTGTCTAGACTCCTAACTGCCCTAATAATGATAAAGTTATTAGGAGTTACATGTATTTTCTTACTATTTAAGAATGTAAACAATTTGACTTTATTAAGTTCTTTATTCCTCTTTCATGTTTACCTTCTATTGAGTCTTGTGTTTGAATGTCAAAATTTCTACTAAGTGTCGATCTTTTCATCAGGAATGTTTGAAAGTCTTCCATTTCATTAAATATCCATTTTCTCCTGAAGGATTATATTCAGTTTTGCCTTGGTAGGTTATTCTGGGTTGTAATTCTAGCTCCTTTGGCTTCTAGAATCTCATATTCCAAGCCCTCCACACCTTTAACATGGAAGCTGCTAAATCTTGTGTGATCCTGCCTGTGACTCCAGGATAACTGAATTGTTTCTTTCTCGTTGCTTATACTCTTTTTCTCTTTGACCTGTGAGCTCTGAACTCTGGCTATAATATTCCTGGGAATTTTTCAGTTTATTATTTCTTTCAGAAGGTGATTGCAATTGTTCAGACATTTTTCAATTGTATCCAACTTTTTCATGACTCCATTTGGGATTTTCTTGGCAAAGACACTGGAGTGGTTTGCTTTTTCCTTCTCCAGCTCATTTTACAGATGAGGAAACTGAGACAAATAGAATGAAGTGACTTGCCCAGGGTCACACAGCCAGTAAGTGTCCGAGGCCATATTTGAGCTCATGAAAATGAGTCTTCCTGACTTTGGACCCTATACACTTCTCCAACTAGTTGCCCTGTTAATCACTTTTAGGTGATGTTTAGTGGATTCTTTCCATTTCTATTTTACTCTCTGCATCTAACACATTGGGGCAGTTTTCCTTTTCTTGAAATATATGATATATTTCTTGAAATATGATATCAAGGCTCTTTTTTTGATCATGGTTTTCAAGCAGTCCAATGATTTTCAAGTTGCCTCTCTTCAATCTGTTTTCCAGTTGTTTTTCCAATGAGATATTTCATATTTTCTGCTATTTTCCATGCTTTTGACTTTGTTTTTATTGTTTCTTGATGTCTCAGGGAGTCATTAGCTTCCACTTGTTGAATTTTAGTTAAGGATTTATTTTCTTCAGTGAAATCTTTTTTCCATTTGTCTAATTCTGCTTTTTAAGGAGTTCTTTTCTTCAGTGAATTTTTGTGCCTCTTTCACCACTAGGCCAGTTCTGTTTTTTAAGGCGTTATTTTCTTCAGGGTTTTTTGTGCCTCTTTTACTGATCTATTAATTCTCTTTTCATAATTTTCTTTCATCACTCTCATTTCTTTTACCAATTTTTCCTCTACCACTTATTTCTTTCTTTAGCTCTTCCAGGAACTCTTGTTGGGATTGTCCCCAATTAACATTTTTTCCTTTGAGACTTTGGTTGTAGCTGTTTTCATATTGTCTTATTCTGAGTTTGTGTTTTGGTCTTCCTTGCTACTGTAGCAGTTTTTAACGGTGAAGTTCTTTTTTGTTGTTGTTTGTTCATTGTTTCAGCCAACTTTTTTTTTTTTTTTTTACTTTAAACTTTATGTTAAAGTTGGCCTCTGCTCACCTGGGGATGGGAAGACACTGTCCCAAACTTCAGGCTTTTTTGTGCTACCATTTTCAGAGCTAGTTCTAGAGGTTTGCAAGTTTTCAGTACTTCCATGGTGATGTGATTCAGGTAGAAATGTGGTGCCTTGCTCTTCTGGTTTGCACCCTTGTCTTTATCCAGAAAGGGTTCCCATTCCTCTGTAGCCACAAGTACTCTCTTCTTCACTCTGAAACTGTGACCAGGTCCTCTTCCTTTGCAGTCACAAGTGTGAGTGCTCCTTTCTGCCTTGGGATTGTGACCAAGATGCCTGTTCCCTTGTGACTGTCCACAAATACTCCACTCTGCCATGGAACTGCAACTCAGAATAATATATTGGCAATAGATTTGTCGATCAGTACCAGCTGCACCCAGTGCCAGCAAAGGGTCCTCTGTAGTCTCTTTCTGACCAGTTGTCTGACACCTTTACTGTCTCTGGGTTGAGAGTTCCCAAAGCTGCTCCTCCTATCATGGCAACTTCTAAGACCTATCACTGGTGCTGCTAGCACATGAGCTCCAGGCCAGCCTTACCCCAGTATCACAGATCTCTTCTGCTGACCTCATAAGTTGTCTTAGGCTGGAAAAATGTCTCACCTTGGCCTTTTGCTGCCTCTGTCACTCCAGAATTTGATTTGAGATGTTATTTTTAAGTTGTTTTGAGGGAAATGTTGGAAGAGTTTGGTTGGGTTACTGCTTCTGCTCTGCCATCTTATTCATGAGAAAGAAATTAACATAACATACCCCTAGATCACTTTAGAGCTTAGTTGTATAAAATTAAATCTATAGCAATAAATTAAGTGACAGGCTGAGTATGTTCTGACCCCAGACCCCATTATACTTTGCTATATATGCAAAGTGTGGGGACAGATCTTCAGCAATTTGTTTCATCTTTATTACATATAATCTTGTTCAAATCATACCATCTTTCCAGACTATTGAGGTTTTTTTGGATCTTGATCATCATCCAGTAGTTTATCTATACTTCCCACTTTTGTGTCATCTTCAGATATGACAAGTAAATCAATGTTTTCATGCAAGTTGTTGATTTAAAAAAAAGCATGGGCTCAAGGAGATTCTCTGTAGTACAACACTGCAGATCTCTCTCCAAGTTAACACTGGCCAATAAATAACTACATTTTGGGTTTGGTTGTTCTATTAGCACCAAGTTCATCCAATGTTCAGCTCTCCTCTTATTTGAAGAGATCAAGAGCTTTTGTTTTGTACTTTGCTGAAATCTAAGAATGCTAACTGGATAGGATTCTCCTGCTTTAACATTATAGTTACTGGGCAGGTTAGTGGATAATGGCCTGTTCTTGATGAAATCATCCTCACTTTTAGTGATCCTTGCTTCTCTTTCCAAATGCTCAGAAACCATCCTTTTTCGAATGTGTTCTGGATTTAGCCAAGAAGATATTTAAAATTCACTAATTTGCAAATGTGATCTCTCTCTCTCTCTCTCAACATTTTTTTTGGAGGGAGGAAGGCAAGGCAATTGGGGTTAAGTGACTTGCCAAGGTCACATAGCTAGTAAGTGTGTCAAGTGTCTAAGGCCGGATGACATTTTTTTTTCCAGTCCTGCAACATCTTTCCTATTCTCCAAGATCTTTCAAAGATGTATAACTGCTACTGTCTCAGAAGTCACAGCTGTTAGCTCTTTCAGCACTCTAGGATGTAATTCATCAGTATCTAATGGCTTGGACTCTTCGAGATGGCTAGATATTGCCTGGTCATCTCTTCACTTATCTTGAGTGTTTACTTCCTGTCATTTCTCTTGGTAAGAAAAATAGAAGCAAAGTAAGAATTAAGCAATTAAACCTTCTCGTCATTCTCACTAAGCCACAATCACCTTGATTTATCAATCTACCTTATATTCTACTCTTTTCTTTTTCCTGACATAGCTAAAATGATCTATAGCATTCATCACCAACCTCAAGTATTTCTGGTCTTTAACATACCTAATATTATTATTATAGAACTATACTACTTATTTTTGTTAACCTGTTGCTTGCCCTTGCTTCAGTCTTTTACACAGCTTTAAAATGTGTGGATTTATTGAAGAGGTCCCTATGCATCCACATCAGTGTGACAGCTCTCTTCTTCTACTTCATCAGAATTATTTCTACTTGTATCTTTAGAACTTTATTTTTGTGAGTTTCCCACCCCTTTATGGCTGACTAAATCTTTAAAAATAGTAAGCCATAGGATTATACTTATTCTTTTTCTCAATACTTAGAAATCGACTCTCCCCAATTCTAAAATGTATGTCAACCTACACTTTTCTTTCCTTCCCTATTACAGATTCTGTAATGGCACAGTGCCTTATCTTCTAAATTCCTGATGCCCATTTTTTTCCTCTGTGGTCAGAATTAAGATCAGAATATTGGGTTCTCCTTCCCCTTCTTCCACCTTTGTAAGATAAAATTAGGAAAAACGAGTCACAAAACCTCTTTTTTTTTTTTTGGCAAAGAAACAATAAGTGGTCTGCCAGCAATATCATATTTCCATGAGTATTTTGAGATATATTTCTTGAATTCTCCAACTAGTTTCTCATATTGACTACTCTGTGACATGTCCTACAACAATATCATTGCTATTATTATACATAAGGAATTAAGTTCATCTTCATTATCAAATGGGAATCAGTAGTTATTATGTTTTTATCATAGAAACAAGGAAGAGGTTGTGGTGAGCTGGAACATGTTCATGTGTAGCTGTAATTGTTTTTTTCCCAACAAACCATCTTCCATGCAGTGCTAAATTTACCATTGCAATGGAGAGACGCATCACATGCATATTGCCTTGATTCGAATTTTTGGCAGTCTACATAAGGATGACTCTTACATGTTTCTTCTATTCTCAAAATTATATCATCTTTAATTTCTGGATCCCAGACAAATTCATCTTCTCTTGGGAAGTTAAAGTTTAAAAAGTTAAAAACATTAGAAAGCTAGAAACATTGCATGGCAAGAGGCAGTGGAGAAGTATTTGCAACTAGAGCTGTAATCTCCCTCTGTTGGAAAAGTCTGGTTTGTAAACCTACTATAGCACCAAATGCTAAGGATCCATTCTTTTTTTGTTTTGTTTTGGAGGCTTCTTTATTCTTTCTTTCCTTCTTTTTCCCCCCTCAATTTATTTATTTATTTTTAGTTTTCAACATTCATTTCCACAAGATTTTTTTTTTTTGGCTTTTTGGAGAGGGGAAGGAGGGGCAATTGGGGTTAAGTGACTTGCACAAGGTCACATGGCTAGTGTGTTAAGTGTCTGAGGTCACATTTGAATTCACGTCCTCCTGACTCCAGGGCTGGTGTTTTATTCACTGCGCCACCTAGCCACCCCTACACAAAATTTTGAGTTGCAAATTCTCTCCCTGTCTTTTCTCTACTTTCCACCCCAAGATAGTGAGCCTACTGAATACCCCTTCACCCAGTCTGTTGTCTCTTATATTCACCCCACATCCCCCTAACTTCCTAGAAAGGCAAGATGGATTTCTATATCCGAGTGCCTGTATATATTATTTCCCAGTTGCATGTAAAAAACAATTTTTTTTAAACACGTGCTTTTAAAACATTGATTTCCAGATTCTTTCCCTTCTTTCCTCCTCACCCACCCCCACTGGGAAAAAAAGCAATTCAATATAGCTTATACATGTGTAGTTACACAAAACATTTCCATAGTAGTTATATTGCGAAAGACTAACTATATTTCCCACCATCCTATCCCAGCCCCCACTTATTCTATTTTCTACTTTGACCCTGTCCCTTTTCAAAAGTGTTTGCTTCTAACTACCCTCTCCCCCAATCTACTCTCCTTTCTATCATCCTCCCTCTTATCCCCTTTCCCCCTACTTTCCTGTAGGGTAAGATACCCA
>CM053588.1:47434802-47439802 GCA_028646515.1 Pseudochirops corinnae
CACAATACAATAATCAATCTTCCACTCATGGGGCAATTATAGATTAACTTAATCAGTCACTTATCTAGCAATCAGTCACTAAATACAATCATTAGAAAATTACACAAACCTTCCACCCCTCAGTGTCCAGCAAACTTCAATTTCATCAGGCATTCTATATCCGAGGAGAGGCTTTTTCTTCATCTTGCCTCGGGGTGGTCTCTCAGATTCCCTGGATCCCCTTCCATGGTCCCAACTCCTTCCTGAATCCACCAAACGGTCACCTCGATTCAGAGGCAGACAGCTCCCAGGTTCTTGTCCCTTTCTCTAGGCAGTTCTTGGTACACACTGAAGTTCACAGGGTCCAGCACATCCCAAACCCTTCACCACTTCTATTGCCGGTAACTCAAAGATCAGCCAAGCCACAAACAAAGTCTTATCCTGGTCATCCTTCTTCAGTCCTCCAGCAGTTCATCTGGCACTAGGACCCAGGAGAAATCTCTGCCTTCCAGGAGGCCTTCCAGGCAGCCCTCTCAACCTTCCAGGTGGCCTTCACCAGATTCTGGTCTCATAGAAAATTCCAACTCAGTTCTCAGTCAGCTTCCAGATGCTAGGAGAGAAACTCTCTCTCTCTCTCAAAAAAACTCCAACTCAGTTCTCAGTCCAGCAAGCCCAGCTCCCAGATGCTGGGACAATCATGTTTCCTCCACCAGGAGCCATCAGGAGGAAAATTTCTGGTTCTGAATCTCTGTCTCTGGAATTCTTATATACACACACTGGCCTCCTGTCTCAGTCAACCCCCTCTTGCCATGTCAGCAACAGGAGACAGAGTTCACGCCCTCTGTTCACACAGGAGACAGAGTTCATACCTTCTGCTTCACACAGGAGACAGACTTCACATCTTCTGCCTCTCTCAAGAGGTATTAGCCCTAAGTTACCAAGAGCTAAGTATCTGCTAAATTGATTACTGTTATATGTAGCCCTAACAGAAATAGGAACTTCAGAGGAAAAATGGGTTTTGGAGAAAAGGAAATGAGTTATAGCAGTCTGCTTATAAATGTTTAACAACTGCCTCTCTGGAAAAATAAAAAGTATGTGTGACACATTTTTAAGTTTAAGCTACATCATTAACACATTCTACATCAATTTCTTAAGTCTAGGCAATCAACAAAATAAGAAATCAAGGCCTAATGCCCTAATCTGTAGCATTTGTCCATTTCTGAGGTGCCAATCCTCACATGGAAAATTTAACAATCTGCTTTCAGCATACCCTGAACTGAGTTCCATTTTAGATATGTTTGAGTTAGAGATGACCACTGGGATATATAGGTGGAACTGTCCAGCAGCCAACTGATGATAGAAGACTGGAGTTCAAGGAAGGAGTTATGTTAGGGAAAGGACATAGGAGAATGCCTGAAAAAGATTGTGTTATATAAATGTAATGGAATAAAATTGTGGCATGACAAATGCCAAATATGAGGAATTCAGAGAAACATGGGGATACTTGAATGAACTGATACAGAATGAAGTAAACAAAACCAAGAAAATATCATATATAACTGTAATACTGTAAACTAAAGGAATGACTGAACTACGGGACAATAAAGATTTGGGTCTTGAATGGTAACCCTTTCTCTTACTATCTGGGTAATCATGAGCAAGAGCTTCTCTGGACCTCAATTTCCTCAACAGAAAAATAAGAATAATAACTATATCATAGATTTGTTGTGAAACGCAAGCAAAATAATGTCTCTAAAATACGTAAATATTTATTATGTAAATTTGAACTATTCTTACTAGGTAAATAACATTGGTATAAAAGGCAAAGAAATTCAACATAAACTAGGAGCCCAAGAGAGATATGTTAGTAAGGGAGCTGGAGGGGGAAGGGCTAAGTGATTTTTATAGCCAGGAGTTTTATGTTTGGGATGTGTATTTTGCCTTCAAAATCAGTGCTCTCCAGAAATCACTCTTTAAGGCTGAATCCCCCTCCAGGGATTCCAAAAGGAAATATGTAGAAGGGTATCAATTGGTTGTTAATGCTTTAAAGACCTCCATATAACATATATAAACAAAGATATTAAAATAAACAAACTTTTCTCTTGTGAAACAAGGTCTGGAGCATAGAGACATCCTTTCAGTCCACATGTCAAGACTTGCTGCTTCACTGCCACAATATGAGCTGCAGAGAAACACATGGAAATTCCAAACAACTCATAAACATGAGTCAGCTTGTCTCTTCTGAGCTTTGATATTCCTTGCTATTTTTTTTTTGTCAAAATGATTTTTTTCTCAGAAGTGCAAATGCACAGGAAAATAACCAAGTGAAAACCATATGCCAGAGTCTCAACAGCAGGCACCCACTATGATTTCCCCCCTACTAATGTGAAGATCAATGAAATACCTCATTGGCTCCCATGCATAGCAGCCAATAGAAGAAGCACTGATTGAAAAAAATATTGCCTCCAAATGTCTATAATGATGCCAAGTTGGCCATTGCTATGGAATAGTCTTGCCCCTGTTCAATAGAGACATATCTAAGAATACTTAGGCTATTTTGTTGCCAGTTCAACTCAATCAGCTTTTAAAGACAAATTCAGTTGATTGGGTTGGGGAGAAAGGAAGGAGAGACAAGACAGAAATCTAAGGAAGGGACTTAAAATCTGGACTGGTTGACTTTTACAGAGGAAGGCAGATAAACTTCCGGGAAAGAGTTTTTGGGAGTTAGCTGATGGGTAAGAGTTGAAGGGATTAGGAAAACATCTAGTAGCTTCCTAATTTAAGCCATTGTTCTTGCTAACTAAACTCAGTTGTTTCTATCTGCTGGAGTACTAACAAGTTGTTAGTATGTGTGAGTTGACTGCTTTTTTGTTCTACTCATCATCCTTGCGACTTTCTAGACCAAAATGTTTTTTCTTGGCTGCCACTCTCCTATATTTGTGGTCTCCTTGATAAAAATGTAAGATTTTTGAAGGCAGGGACTGATACTCCTACGTGGTATTTCAAACACTTAGCACAATACTTAGGACTGGTAAGTGATTAATAAATGCTTCTTTCATTCACTCACTCACTTATTCATTCATTAGAACAGGAGATAGGAACAGGACTTGTGATTTCCTTAGCATAGGGAATTCCCAGGTGAGGAGCTCCCATATATCTGGATACACAATTCAGATTATCCAGCACTTATAACAGCATTTTAATTTTGAAAGTTTTCGGAGGTTGTTCCTATATTATCTCATTTAATCCTCACAAAACTCTCAGAAGGTTGGTGCTATTCTTACCCCCATTTTACAGAAAGGGAAACTGAGGTTGAAAGTGGCCGGGATCACGCAGCTTGGAAGTGTTTAAGACAGGATTTAAACTCAGAAGTTTCTGACTCCATAACCACTGAACTATCTAGCTTCTCTGCAATTTATTGCTTCAGAACAGAGGTTCTTATCTTTTTATGTGTCATAAACTATTTAGGCAGCCTGGTGAAGCCTAGCAACTCCTGAGAATAATGTTTTAAAATATGCAAAATATAGAGGATTAGAAAGGAAACCCATTATATTGAAATATAGTCATCACATTTTTAAAAAGCTCCTACTTAAGAACCCTTGTTTTAGAGAGTTGTCTAGAGCACAGAGAGATTAAGTGACTTCTTGGGTCACACTAACTATATATATATATATATTTCAGAAGCCAGACTTTAACCCAGGTCTTCCTGGTTTGGAGGCTCTCTATCCACTAGGTCATACTGCCTCTTAGAAAGAATAATTAGTTAAAAAAGAAAACTACCAAAAGACATGCTTCCTGTCACTGGGGACCTCACCACCTTAAGTGAATTGAGGGAATAGGAATTAGTGGAGCTTGATTTTCATGTACTTAATTTGCACCGTGAGCCTGAAAGTAGATTGAAGAGTAACAGAGGTAGCCTAACACCATCTCTGGAAAACGGGGACTAAGTGGTGGTGGGTGGAGGAATTAATTTTCTGGGGAAGACTAGCTCACCTTCCTCCCAATAGGTTTGGGGGAAGGCAGACATTGTGATCTGAATATGGTTTCAGAATTAGTGGCAGATTTGAGGGTGTGAAAAAGATAGGTCTTTGAAGAAAAACCCAAAGTAGATGAGATGTGTTGCTCTATAGGTGGGATTCAAGGACTTGCCTCTGGGTAAGTAATCTTTATGCGGAGAATCATAACATCTTACAATTGGGAGGAACCTTAGAAACCATTCAGTCCTACTCATGCCTGAATAAGAGTCTTCTCTGGAGCAGGCCTGAAAAGTTTTCCTTAAACAGTCAGCCTTTCTTGAAAAGTGGGAGTCCACTGCTTCCCGAGACAGCCCATTCCACCTTGGTATAGCTTGGAAGCTTAAAAAGTTTTCCCTAGAACCAAGCTTAAATTTGTCTCTTTGCAACTTCCACCTAGCGCTTCTAGGCCTGCCTTCTGGGGCCAAACAGAACAAAATTAATCCCTCCTCCTTGACAACCCTTTACATACTTGAAGACGGTTATAATACCTTCCCCTACCAACCTTCTCTTTCCAGACTATTCTTTTGAAGAATTCAACTCTGCTTTCTGTGTTCCTCTGTGCCCAGAACTAGAGATAGATGAGAACCAGGGGTGAGTGATAGGCAGCCAGGGATGACATGGTGAGGCTTCAGAAAAGGTATGGTGGGTTCCATACTTGACTGGTAATAAGAGTAGGAAGAATCACATTGAGGGTCACTAGCTAGTACCTCTCTATAACGAACCTCAAGGCTAACTAACATCAAAGTGATTAACACCTTATTTACAACTATATACCACCTTACAGCTTGTTTGTTTTTTAAATCTAACCTCTCTTACAGGTGAACTCATTCCTTTTATATTCACAGCTATGGCTGTTAATTGTGTCTTTCTTTTCATCCCATTCTCTTATATTTTTCCTTACTTTACAATTTCAAATCACCTTCACAAATATGTCAACATTTGATCCTCAGAACAATACTTTGAGCACTGCAGTGCACTGCCTTGTGAGTGGTTGGCTTTGGAGTT
>CM053588.1:47444802-47456134 GCA_028646515.1 Pseudochirops corinnae
GGGGCAGTGAGGATAAGACAGCCGGAAGGTTGGAAAGGTAGAGTGGATCAAGGTGAAGAACTGAAGTCCAAATGATGAGGTGTAGGCTCTGGGACCCTCCTTGAGCTCTCCTTGAATCTTTGAGGTACAGGCTCTGGGAAACCCCTTGAAGTCTGATTGAATCTTCCCACTTGATGAGGCATTTGCATAGGCCACAAGTATTTCATTGTGGCTGGGCCCAAACCTCTGTTACTAGCCTGGCCCTCCATTTCCCACCCTTGAGCCTATCAAAATATCAATCCCCTCTTGCGTTGACCTCATTAACTCCTCCTGAAGACCCTCCCAAACTCCTCCTCTAGACCACCCCTAGATTCCTCTGTACATAAGAATCCCATCCCTCTTCCATGTATTGTGAGAACGCCACAGAAGGCCCTAGCACAGACTTGCTCTGTGAGAGCCCTGTAGAATGGCTTAGCACAGACTGGCTCCTTAAGAGTCTACGCCATATGGCAAACTTTTAATGAACTTTCAATAAACTTTACTGTTCCTTGCCTGAGAAGACTTGAGTTGAATTCTTTTGGCAGGACCCCTGGTATTTTTGGGGTCTCAGGCAACTCTAACCCTCTTTGGGTGAACCTCTTCACAAAGACTTGGGTTCGAATGTCGACATGGGAAAGTCACTTCCTAGGCTTCAGAGCCTAACGTTAACCTCCCCCCCCCCCCCGTTTTAATTTTTTATTTTGGGCTTGTATTCGCTATTCGGTTACTCTTCGTAGGATCGAAGGCCATCGAATTCAACCTCATCACTTTACAGTTAGGGAAATTGAGGGCCACAGCTGTCAGGACCTGCTCTTCTGTAGCTCCCAGCTGTGAACTTTAAAGAGCTGGGGAAAAGCGAGTGGGCTCAATCCAGGAAACAGCAACGGTACGACCGGGGCCCGTACCCTCGGTCCCGTCCGCTCCCCGTTCGGCCCCTCCCGCCGGCTCGGCCCTGGACGTCACTTCCGGCGGGGAGACAAAATGGCGTCCCGAGAGTCCCGGGCCCTGAGGCGTGTGGAGGAGCAGCGGCGGCTGCGCCTACTCTGGGATCCTTAGAGCCGTGGGTGGCGGCGAAGGCGGCGGGCACAGGTAAGCGGCCTGGCCCGGGCCCATCGCGGGCAGCGGCGGCTCGGACTGACGGAGGGAGGGAGCGTATGAAGGGAGGAGGGAGAGAACTCGGCCAGGGAGCGACGGCGACGACTACGGCGCCGCCGCCGCCCCCTCCGTCCATCCGTCCGTCCGTTTATCTGTCAGCTCGTCTGGGTGGGGAGCGGAGGGCGCGGGGGAGGGGCCGCGTGAGGACGGAGGGGGGGAGCGAGGCAGGTGACCGCGGGCGGGGGAAGGAGGAGGAGAAGGAGAAGGTGGGGAGCGCCGGAGGGGCGGCGTGGCTGGGGGCGCGCGCCCGCTCAGGGACCTCTCGCTCTCTCGCCGGCCAGCTTAGCGCGAGCGCCCGGTCAACCGCACGCCTGCCCGCCCGCCGGGCCGCCGCGTGCACCTGCCCGGCCGCCGCAGCCGCACGCGCTGAGCGCGCTCCCAGCCCTTGGCTCTCTCCGTCGAGCCCGAGCCTCGCTGGGAGCGCGGAACGCAATAAATAGGAGCCCTCCCAGGCCCCCACGCGCGGGCGGGCGGCCGCACCGATGCGGGCAGACGCGCGCGCACACACACACACGCGCACACAAACACAGGTACAACACTCCCGGAATCACGTATTTCCTTTCCTGCAGGTTCCTACTGAATAGGATTTTTGTTTATTTTAACATCCTCTCCTTGTTTGCAAAATTTCTATTTTGAGTTTGCATTTACTGTTTGTGTGTCGAAGTTTCTTATGGTCCAAGTTTGATAAGAGAGGAGGGAGCAGGACGTAGTGGAAAGGGTTTGGAATCCTTGCTCCGACACGACACCTCTGTGTCTGTGCACAAACCGCATAGGCTTTCAGGGCCTCGGTTTCCTCCCTTGTAAGATGAGGGCTGGATCTCTCCATGGTCCCCTTCAAGCTCTAAAACCTGTTTCTGGAAGTTGTGTCGTAAATGCTCAATATTTCCACAACAATAATTTGGATGGTCCCCCAATATACAGTAAAATGGCAACACCTTGTTATTATGTCTAAATACATTGTAGTTCCTCCAAATAAACTAGTTAATGAATGCCAATCGAATAAGATCATTTTGCTTCTCATAGAGCTTCATATAAACGGCTTTTCGAAAGTAGGTTGCTTTAGATTAAGCAATTCCACAATAAGTAAACTTGACAGACGTTTGTTGAGCATCTAGTGTGTGCAGAGCCCTGACTAGAGAAGACTTGTAGAGTTAAGACTCAGTCTGCCTTCTTGTGGCTCCCGGCCTCAGGATGATGGTGATGGACATGACCCCGACGGGGAATAGGAAGCAAGATCCTGCAGGGGATAGAGTGTGGGTCTTGGAGTCAGGCAATCAGATTACTGCCCTAGACACTCGTGAGCGGCGGGACCCTGGGCAAGTCATTTAACCGGCTTCAGTTTTCTCATTTGGAAGATGGGGATCAACTTCTTGCGGAGAGGGGGCCTATCAAAATAGGACCTGCCTCCTGGCCTGGTTTTGAGTATCAAGTGAGTTAGCATTTGTAAAGAGCTTTGCCATTTTTTAGAAGTGCTAGCGATCATTATTAATAATATAAGATAAGTTAGTAATAGTTCCTGCAAATTACTCAGGGGGACATTTTTTTCAAGGCATAAGATGGATGTTGTTGGTTTTCTCCCTTTCCACCTGTTGTTGTTTTGGATCTTCCGAGACCTAAGGACGTAAGTGCCTGCTCTTTGCACACTGTTGTACTCAGAGACAGCCTAAACTCTCTAAGATGATCATTTATGGAAAAAAGGAAGGTTGATGGGCAGTTCTTTTAAATACCTTTTTTGCAGATTACTTGTTTAAAAGACAAAGATAAGCAGTTAGCTGGTGTTTTCCTTGATTCTATTTTCCTTAGAGTTTGTAATTAATTTTTAACTTGAGCTATTGTACTTGAGTTCTAGTCATCTTAGTCTTTTCTCTGTGAAATCGTTCAGAAGTTAAGGAAGAGGAATTGAGAGCCATGGTCTCTTATTTGATGTTAACTAAAACTTGAAAAAAGTCTATAGTTCCTTCAAAAATTTTTGGGGGAGTACTTGTATCCCCCTTTTTCCTTCATCCTGTTACAAGTCCTCTTCGATTTTGAAAAAGTTTTCTGTTTGAGAAAATTGCCTGTGTATATGTTGATAATATGTTTGGTAAAGTCCTTTTTCTTTCTCTTAAAACTTCAAATTCAGGAAATTCAGATTTTGGATTATCTGGGTTATGATCCATAAAATTCTTTCCTCCCAGGTTTCACTTTTTCTTTGTGTATCATTTTTGCTTGCTGTTGACCCCTTTATTAATTATTATTTTTTTAAACCATGTATCACTGTTTCAGGGCTTTTGAAAAACTTCTTGTGGAAAGAGGTCCTGGGCTTAAATAGGTTTCTTTATGAATTTTAAAATAAAGCATTCCTGTACATCCTTAATATACACAAAATTTAGATGGTTCTAGAATTTAAGCATATCTTTTCTACCATTGCAGTTGGAATAAATAACCTTCAATTTCAAGTTGTGCTGTTAATCCTTCTCTAGGCATATACAAGAACTATACAGATAGCAATGATTAGTAGTGGTTTTGTTGGGTGAAGTGCCTTATTCCCAAATTAGTTTTTTTTCCTAATATTGGTCTATTTTAAACTTTTACAGTTATTGACTCAGGTTGTGATTTGCTGCCTTCTTGTGTATCCTTGTAAACTTTGCTTTCAAACTAGTCTTAATTCTGTACAAAGAAAATGGTATGCTGTCACTTTTACATACACCAGATCAGAAAGTTTAGAGTTGCAGGAGACCTTGGGGATCCTCTAGTTCACCCTCCTTTTACAGAGAAGGAAAATCAGACCTGTGGCGATGAAGTGACTTGTCCAAGGCCAAACAGCCTGGAATTAGGACTGAGGTCCTGACTTCACATTCACCCCATTTGTTACAATGCATCCTGCTGCTAAGGTGGAAACAACTACAGTCCTTCAAGTAACTGCCATGAGCCTGTGCTGAGGCTGTTAGCTATTGGAATAATCCACATAAGCTCATTTATAGCTTTGATATCAAGGTCTGAGATAACATTCTGTCATTCTCTTGTAAAAGTTAGAATTGTGTAGTTAAATGCTCATGAATCACCCATGATATCTGTGCAATACATTCTTTAAAAGCTTTAATGGACCTCAGTTTCGTCATCTGTAAAGAGAGGGCATTGGATTGATGATCTCCAAGAATTTCTCCAGCTCTAAAATGGCACTGTGATTTTACTTGTGTTAGATTGAAGTTTTGACTCCAAGGCTGAATTGGTGAGGGTGCTTTATAGAGTTCTTTTTCTGAAAATCTAATAGGATTTTCTTATCTGACTATTATGGTTTGTACAGGGCATGAACTACCTGCCCTCTTGAAGTCTCTTTACGCTCTTTGATTTTATGACTTTTTAAATTGTTCTTTTTTTTGGCCGTTTTGCTCTGCATTTTGGAGCCAGGGAGTTTTTATGAAAGTCAGTTTGGCTCTCAGTATCCCCAGTGTTAATTGAATTATTGCCACATGTCCATCAAATTTGCATACCTTTCCAGGCTTAATTACACATGACCCCTCTTCCTGTAGTCTTTGATCCAGCCAAACTGGCTTTTGTTCTGTACAGGACGTTTCCATCTTCAGCTTCTGTGACTTTATACAGTCTGTCCCTCACGCCCAGGGTATGCACTTCTGTCTTTTAGACTCTTTGGCCTTCCTTCAAAGCAAAGCACAAGCTCTACTTTCTATATGAGGTGTTTCCTGACTACTCTCAAGCAAAAATTACTGTGATTTATGTTGTACAGACCTTCCACTTCCTTATATGTGTACACCCACCTATCCCCAATAGAATGTAATCTTCCTGAGGACAAGTAGTGTCAGTTTTTTTCTTTGTATTACCCCAACACCCCTCTCCTGCACTGTGTCTGGCACATAATAGCTGTTTAATAAATTGGTTTGATTGAAAAAGATGCTTAGTGAATAATATACTTGTGATCCTTATACAGGACAGCATAAAAAAAATGCTCCTTTCCTTAGGAACTAAAATACTTTGCTGGAGATAGATGTTTATCTCCAGCAAAGAAAGTATTGTTTGTTTATGTATCTCTAGCAGTGTATTTCAGATTACCCTTATATGGAAAATTCCAAATACCTAACCATCTTAGCACATGCTCAGTGTGGTTGCTTTGAGGGTTTTGTTTTTGTTTCCATTTCAGTGGAGTGTATGTATGTCTACATACACACACACACTTCTCAGCACTGCACAGATAAATGCAAATGTTAGTACTTATAAATGATATTCTTGTTTGGAAGTATACATTGGAAGTAGGTGAAATATTTATATGAACTTCTCTATAATGAGACTGCCTTAAGCTTTTTTGTGGGTGACAGTCCCTGTTATGAAAGGTAAACATTAAGTAGCTAAAAGTAATTTAATTTTTGGAATTATACATATTGCAATTGATAATGACTATATGCTTAATTGTAGTGTGAAATGTGGGGACATTACTATATTTCAAATTTATTTTTTAATTTAAAGTTTGCTGAGATTTGACTATAGAGTTTTGGAGGTTCTTGTTCCAAGTATACCTAATGCCTTTTGTATAGTGTTTAGAGATGTCTTTTGTGACGATGGAAGTTGCCTAGTTGGTCATACTCTAGACTAGACAAACATTCACCTCTGTTACTAACTTGTTGGAGGACATTAACCTGCCTTTGGCTCAGTTCCCTTTGAGGGTAGTGGTAGTGATAGTTTGGCAAACTTAAGATTTTTTACAAAAATTTTCTGCATCTGTGATTTTATTAATGTAGGGAACTTTTAGTGTGGAAACTCTACCAGAGTCTGGCAGTGGCTTCTAAGTTCCAATCTTCCTTAGAAATTATCTCTTTTTTTCTTGAATTCAGAGAGTGTGAGGGACTTGCTTACCCACAGCCAGTAGGGACAGAGACAGGACTTGGAACTTTGACTCTAGGGCTGGCCCTCTGTGCACTAAGCCACTCTGAGAACCCTTGTGTTTTAAAGTAGTTTGTGCTAGTCTACAGAATGACAGTAACACAAGTGACTCAGACACCTACTGAGAACTAGGAGACCAAAGGACTTGTGCACTTGGTCTTTCTCTCTGCCTTGGTCCCCCGAAGTTTGAAGAGGAGATTATACCTCCTTTCATTTTCACTAGGATATTGAAAATTGTCTGAAAGTAGTTGGAGCTTTTTGCAGGAAAGCTACCTTGGATTCTTCAGTCACGAAAAATGCTTTATAACTCATATTTAACTTTTTCAATAGTCTTTATCCTTAGAATATTAGCTTTGCTAAATACTTTTGGTCCTAGTTCCATTTTTTGTAAAATGATTATATAATTATTGCTTTATGACAGTTACTTAAATGAATTTTGAATACGTGTTTTGATTGAACCACCTGGGAAAAGCCAGTGGTGAGTTCTTTGTTTATAACAAAATTGGGAAAACATCCTGTCCTTTTTTTTTTTTTCTTCAAATGAGCACAAAGGCAATATGGTTAAATTTCTGAAGGGAAGTTCTCCAGTAGCAGTCATTTGAAATATTACATATTGATATAGAGCAAATTTATATCATTTTATTTTGAAGCTGGTTCTTTATGGTCTGATTTTTAGAATTGCTGTTTTGAGCCATATTGAATTTTCCTTTCCTGTCTGATTTAAGAAGAGAGCATATTTATTTTTAACCTAGGGTAGATTAGTCTAAATACTGATTTATTCATTTATCTTGGGGGTGAAGGATCATTGTCTATAGATATTAATTAGGTCTTTTAATATTATATTGTAAAATGTTGCAAGGATGAATATGATTGGGGGACTGTTGTCTTCATGGGTTTATGGCCTTCACATTTTAAACAAAAGGAAAGTTCTAATTAGCTTCATTATCCCATTCAAGTTCTGCAAACTTAAAACAGTTTACTCTTTACTAGCTTTTCTAGAAGAAGAGCTTTTCATTTTTTCTTGGGTGTGATGGGGATATTATAAAATTCTGTCCACTGTGAATTTGCTTCATGTGGTCTTGTGCCACTGTGCACTGCTTGGGGTTTGAAAATCAGGCTGTTTTAATTAGACTTAAATCTTGAAACATTAGCTGTTATCTCCACTTTTTCTAGTTCTTAAAAGTTAAGATTGACCTTAGGAAGACAGTGTGGTGTAGTGAAGGAAACATGGGACACAGTGGGTGACTAGGGGCGTCTCTTCCCCTCTCTCTTTCTCAATTTCCCTGAAAAAATCAGTGGATTAGTCTCTAAGAGGACTCTTCCAGTTCTAATATTCTATGATTGAGCAGAACAAAATGTGCTCTTAAAGGCTCTCCATGAACAAGGTGTTTTGTAATTGTTAATAAAGGCAAGGTTTTTGGAAAGATAAAACTTCCAGAGGTAACTTGGTTTAACTATCCACTGACTTTTCATCAAGCAAGACATTGAAAGTCAACTGAGTTTGCCAGTATCATTAAGGATGACCTACACAATCTTAGGAGAAAAGAGGTACTTTATCAGTAGTAAAGTTGTTATTGGGATAACATTGTGCTAATTGGGTTGAGTTGGAGTCTGACATAACCTAGAGGAAGCTAAGTGATTGCCACATGAAAGTGGCTGAGCTATTCAGGTCGGAAAGAGAAAGTGGATGTAAAAGAGATTGCACAAATTATGTCAACGAAGTTGAATGGGCAGATCAGAATGGCAGCTGACTCAAAGTACAATGGAATGAAGCAGCCAACTACAGGAAACCTTTCCCTATTCCTTTAGATTCCCTCCTTAGACATCTATGTACTTGATCAAATGTGTCTTTCCTTCTTCTAATCTAGACCCTTCAGATGAAAGTTCCATTAGGGATAGGACAGTTTTGAATTTTTATCTTCTGTGTTTAGGATGATAGCTTGCACGTAGATTGGAGGGGATGATTAGAGTAAGCAAGCTGCAGCATTTTCCCAACAGTAATTTCTATGTTATAATTGACTTTAAAGTCATCATTAAAAACATGTACTACAAAAAGGAGGGAGGCTTGGAGTTTGCTGAGATTGAGGAATAATAAGGAAACAGAGAGCTCAAGTGCTGTACTAGTACAGATCTCAAAATGCCAAACCATGGTCAAGAATCTCTTATGTGGACTGGAGGGGTTGTGATCTTTACCAGTGAAGGGAATACCCACTTGGAGGAAATCGTGTAGCCATTAGAATATTTATTTATTCAAGGAATAGTTAAGTAAGGACTTGTATTTAAATATTAACTCTTAAAAATTTAAATATTAGCTCATTACATTTGAAATGATGTTATTGGAGGTTTGCACTTTTGTTTGTGAAGGGTTTTTATGTTGACTAGAATAAACACTTGAAATCTCTTTACACCTCAGGCTCATCCTGCCTTCCCGGTTTTTTTTACACATAACTCTCATCCTTTAACATCCATCTGGTGTCACTGTGCCTTTGTACTGGTGGCCCCCCATGCTTGGAATATACCCTTTCTCCCCATCTCCTACCGTTCTCTTTGAATCCCTAGTTTCCTTCCAGATTCACTTTGTCTATGAAACCTTTCCTGATCCTCCCTATCTTGTATTCACTTTGTAGATATCATATATATGCTTATTTATATGTTCATGTTGCTTCTCATTTTAGAAAGCAAACTCTTTGAGGACTGGGATTGTTTTTTTTTTTTTTTTTTTTTTTTTTTTTTGTGCCTTTATAATCCTGTCACATAGCACAATGCTTAGTATGTAGTAAACAGTTAAAGTGCTGGTTGATTTCTTGATTTATAGCAGTTCACATCCCACCTTCTGCAGGAGGCCTTTCCTGGGCCTACTAGCTGACAGTGCCTTCCCTTCCGAGATTACCTTCCATCTATTCTGAATATGTACCTGTTGGTACCTAGCTATTTCCATGTTGTCTCCACCATTGGAATATGAGCTTATTGAGATCAGGCCCTGTAGCTCTAGTGTTTCAGTGCCTGGCACAGATTTAGTAAATGCTTGTTGATTTCACTTGACATGACTGTTAGGTTCCTGTATCACAGTAGGTAATTTCAGGTGAATGAGAACTGAGGTTATGAGAAGCACTAGGTGTTATTATGTTTTCACTCCTTTGAGAAGGCACAGATAACACAAAAAGTGGAATGGGCTTTTGTGTAGTTTAGGAATTCCCTATGTAAGCTGTATGTAAGAAATCTGAAAATAGTCTGAGTGGAGCAGTGATCTCTTTTTTCATTGTAGATGTGAAGAAACACTAGGACTTCAGAAAAATTACTAAATATTTCACAAAAGATGTGAATTGGTACCTATGGACATTTTTCATACCATTGTAATTTTTAAATGAAAATCACTGAAACACTCCAGAAAGGAAATTAATGCATGGCAATTGCACTAAATTGAGTAGCTTAAGATATTCATTTCTCTTATTTCTTCAGTTTCACATCTCTTGTGATAGCAACAGTAATTTCAAATACAGATATATAAGTAAATTGGGATTTTTATGCTACAGAAATGTCTAGAAATCTTAAAATTTTTATTTTACCCAGCAAATCCCTGGTTTAGTTAGAATTATTCATGTGGTATACTTTTTCTCCTTAAGACAGAGGATTATAGAACTTAAAGCTGGAATGGACCTTGGAGACTAGTGAAACAGCCTCATATTACAGAAAAGGAAACTGAAACTCAGGTTGTAATTTGCCCCATGTATCTTCAGGCTCCTGGAATTTCCATATAATTTATATGTATTTGGGTTTCTGCATCTGTGCAGTAGAAACAATTGCTCATCTGTTGGGCATCATCAGTTAATGACCACCAGAGGTTATTCCCATCTAGTTTGTTATTTATGATGGCTGGCTGACACTTGGCTGACTCAGACATTGGAATATTTGTCTGGAGTGTATAGGTAGTTCTCTGTTCTTTACCTTTGCCAGTAACTGTCATGCTATTTGCTAGTAATTTTTTAAAAACAAGTTTTATTATTAATGCCTTTTTTTTCAAAATCCTTCTCCAGTTCTCCCATTACATGAACCTCCCTTGTAAATTGGAGGAAGAAATAATCAAAACTGACCAACATAAGTGACTACATTTGATAACACAGATATATATATTTATACATATTCATTTACACATATACACACACATGTCATTCACCATCTGTAGTCCTTCATCTTTCTGTAGAGAGGAAATGGTATGTCATCATCCTTTCTCTGGGCTAAAACTACACTTAGGGTTGAAGCAGGCAATAATTTTGCAGAAGATAATGGTGGCAGTGCCTAGTCCTTAGACTTTGGAAAGTGTTTGACAAAAGAGTCTCATGCTATTCTCGTGGAAAAAGTAGATATAGAGGTATTTACAATTAGATGAATGTCTGGTTTCAAAGAAGAGTTGTTATTGGTTTGGTTGCAGTTTTGCAAGGATTATAGATTTACAGCTGGAAGAAACCTTGGAGGCCATCAAGTTGAACCTCTTTATTTTACAGATAAGGTTAATGAGGCATGTTGAGGATAAATGATTTGCCTAGGGTCACTCAGTAAGTAAAGGAGGATTTGAGTCCATGCCTTCTTGACTGTTCAGTGTCCTCAACACTCTTGCCACAAATCTGTACTTTATCTGGTGCTGTTAACATTATCAGTGACTTGGTTTAAAGGCAGGGATTGTAGGCTGATGAAATTTTCGGATGACACCATAGCTGGGAGGCTTTGCTAACCAGTAGATGACAGTGTTGCAAGAAAATAGTATTTTGACAGAACATTGGTCCAAATCTAACAAATTGTCACCTAATAGGGATAAATGTAAACTCTTACACTTGTGAAGTTGACTTTCTTCAGAACTAAATGAACAGGCATGGTTAGATGGCAGTTTGAAAACAGTTAAAAATTTTAGTGGCCTTCGAGAGCTCAGTGAGTTTGAAGTGTGATGTGATAGCGAAGGGTGCTAATGGAATCATGGGCTACCTTAAAATCACATAGCTTTAAGGAGGAAGGAAGTGATAGTTCCACTAAACTTACTCTCTTTTGGCCACATCCAGGGAAGTTTATTTAATTCTGGGAACCACAGTTTAGAAATAATGTTGATAAGTAAGAGAAGATTCAGAGGAGTGGCAGTCAGGGTAGTATTAGGGATAGGCCTTCAATCCTTGCTATTTGAAGCTTGGTTGAAGGGAGATTGTATGCTGTTTAAGATATATATATATATATATATATATATATATATATATATATATATATATATATATATATATATATATATATATATATATAT
>CM053588.1:47456234-47472133 GCA_028646515.1 Pseudochirops corinnae
TGATCTCCAGAGGATAGAACCAGGAGCTACGGGTAGAAGTCACAAAGGGGAAAGTTCAGGCTTGAAGTCAGGAAACTTACTAACAATGAGAGCTGGCCAGAATTGGAGTAGGGTACCTTGGGAAGGTAATAGGCTCCAGCAAAGACAGAAAACCTACTTATTGGCAGTGTTGTAGTGGGGATTCTGTTTTGGATATGGCTTAGTGTCTGTTGAGGTTCCTGTTAACTAAAAAATTCTGTGATTCTTGGAGTCATTGTATGACTGAGCACTTGTTGCCAAACTGTCTTTGTAATGCTAATGAAACTGATATTTGTTAGCAGCTTCTTTTATTGCTGAATTGCTATTATTAAAACATAGACCTGAGTCCCTCCATCCCCAAACAAATCACAATCTGACTTCTCTCTACCTTTCTAGTCTGATTTCTCAGTATTTCTCCATTTCAGTTAAGCTGGCTTCCTTTAATTTTCCTTACATATTTGATATTCCATCACCTGATAGTCCATCCTTTGTGCTTTTCAACAAATTGTTCCTTATATTGGGGGTTATTCTCTCCTCACCTTTGCTTTTTAGAATTCCATCCACCTGGTTTCCTTCAGCATAGCTGTACTGCCAGGCCTTTCTTGATAGCCCCATTCGTCAGTCAGTAAGCATTTATTAGATGCCTATAGTGTTCCAGGCACTGTACTAGACTTTGAGGACACAAAAAAGGCAAAAGACTGTCCCTGGCTCTCCTGAGCTCGCAGTCAAATGAGGGGCGACATCGTACAAACAAGATATATACAGGATAAATTGGAGATAATTTGTTGAGGGAAAGCATTAGCGTTAAGGGAATTAGGTAAGACTTTTAGAAGATGGAATTTAAGCTGAGACTTGAAGGAAGCCAGGGAGCCAGAGGGCAGACATAGGGGACAACATCGGAACCATGGGGAAGAGCCAGTGAAAATTCACATTAGTCTGGTGACAGGATATCTTGAGGGAGGAAGAGCCAGGAGGCCAGTATCACTGGATCAAAGAGTACTTGGCCAAGGAGTCCTTGGGGGTGGGAGTGGGGGTGGGGTTTGAGGGAAGTAAGATAGAGGAAAACTGGGTGTTCCTTGAGAGCAGGGGCTGCTTTTACTTTTCTCTGTATCCCCAGTCCATAGCATAGGGCCTGGAACATAGTAGACATTTCATACATGCTTACTGAGTCCAACTTCTTCCACTGTGATGTATTAAAAACCTACAATTTGCACATTGTAGGTTATTAATAAATGTCTGTTGAATTTAATTGAATTTTAAATGATGAAAATGGTAAAAAAAAATGATCAATGAAATATGCAAACCAAGGATTTTGTTATATTAAATGAAGGATCGTTCAGGAGCCTGTCCTGATGAGGGAGTAAATTCAGAGAAAGACCTAAGACCTTTGTGAAGAGATGTGTGGACCAGGCTGTGCCAGAGCAGCGTGGACATAATGTTATATAATCCACAATTTTTAACCCAAAATTTGGTTTAACAAAAAATGTAACAGCTATCTGTTTGGTGCCAGAGAGTACAGCTTTTCAACATCCTACTATATTAAAAGTAGACAGTACTTGGTCTCTTTACAATTTTATTACTGTTTTAAAATTAAAATTTAATACCTGTTAATAGGATTTCAGTGTGTGTATGAAAAATTCCTCTCACATTCTAAGATTTATAGATGGAATTCTCGTGTTTGCTAAAATTTTAATATATTATCTCTTAAGCATGTGTATGATAATAAAGAATATAGCTTTTCCCAAAGTGCTGTACCTGAAAAGTGTATGACGTTGTCATTTGTGCTTTACCTTTTGGCCTGTTTAAGGATATAATCTGATTGTAGCAGTCCTGCAACGACTGATATATCCATCTTAGACAGTCTTCCCCTACCCTATCACATCCCTTTTTCTTGGTTTTCCACTGCAAGTTATTTCAAAGTGACTTTGAGGGTGGGACCTGGACCAGCGATTTCTTTTATGAAAGGGGAACTTTCAGTGCGTAAAGTCTTTCTGGCAGTACAGAGCACAGCTATTTTGTAATTTAGAATTAAGTAATTTAAGAGTCCCATAATCAGTTTGTGAAGGAGGCAGGGCTTCAACCTAGGGCTGTTTAGCACCTGCTCCATCTTCCTGATTGCTTGTCAGAAACTGAACATTAGATATTTTGATGTTAGTGTTCTGAAACCTTATGCAGTGTCACACCTTGACACTGGACACCTTGAGCAAACTGTATATTGAAACATTTTGAAGAGAGGGAGAGTAATAGGACTCAAGGCTACTTGTAATTGACAGTCGCATATTTAGAACATTTGGCTAGGATATAAGTTACACGTACATAAATGTATGAAAGTCAAAGGAGTCTGTGACATAATATTTAATGACCAACCCTGCTCTGGAAGATCTGAGGATACAAAGCTTAAAGAATCTGGAAGGTGGTCATTTCTGGTTGGTTTGCCAACCTGAGGAAAAGGACATTCTGAGCCACTGATGATGGTTTTCCAAGCCAAACTTTGCCAGTACCAAAGCTAAGAAGTACTTGAAATTGGCAAGAAAAGGACAAAATTGCTTGGTTTTTTGCACTGGAAGTGAAGTAGACAGAAACAGAGAGGAGTGAAGAGAGCCTAGAGCAGATTGGTGAGAAGTAACAGGAGAATAGACATGGCCAGGAGAGGGGGAAAAAGATGCATACTCAGCATTCTGTACGGACTGGAGAGTGCTCTGTGGAGTGTGTAGGCTAGGAGTCACTAGCTGCAACCACACGCTGTAAGGAGTTAGGGGAGAGGATTCAGTGTAAAGGCAAGTAGTATCCAAGAATATCATATTATGTTACTGTTTGTTATTCTAATTGATGTTCATAATAATGACTTGAGTGTTGAAGAGAAAGTTATGTTCATTTTTGTTAAATTACATGCTATCTTCCTTCAGTAACATTTCCTTTACATGAATTGTAGTGGCATGGGGATGATTCTGGGATTCTTAAACTCTGTTAATAGAGTATAAACTCTATTATACATTCTAAACTCTTACGAAATAAAATATAAGTCACGCTTCACTTTTGTATCTATATTGGTTAGAGCATAGTGCTGATGAATGAGACCAAGGCCACACTTTCCAGTCTTTGTGGCAATTCGGCCTTGTTCTCTTTCACAACTGGAGGCTGTATGTGGTTCAAATGACCAACAACCATCTCGCTATTCGTTGGTTACCAGGAAAGTCAGGCTGGTAGATCGGTTCAAATCCGTTATCCCTAAAGGTTTGAGAAGACATGTGCTATGGTGGGTCAGCAATATCTTTCACAAAGGATAGCGTAATTAAATTTTAATTTAATTTGAAACATCAAGTAGGGCAAATATACAAAAGTTATGCAGATGTCTGTTCTAAGTTAAAGAAAGATTTAGAGCTGGAAAGGACTTTAGAGGCCACTGGGCCAGACATCTCATTTTATAGATGAGGAAACTGAGGATCAGAGAGGTTACATGACTTGCCCATGGGTACTTGAGTAGAAAAGAAAGTGTATGAAAGAAACTGGACATGCAGTTAGGATTTGGTCTGGAAAACTAACAGCTCCTTACAGTCCATTTTATTTCTGGGGCTGAGTTCCTTACTTTGTAAAAGGAGGATGTTGGTTTAGATGTTCTTTTAGGTCCTTTCAGCTGTCAGTCAATTTCTTAGAGATGTAAGAATGAGCTTCAGTAAAATATATACTATGCCAAAAACTGCCCTAAAACTTTGGGGACACTTATGTGTGTATATAAGCATGTGTACGTGTGTGTGTGTTTGTGTGTGTGTACACATACACAGATGAGCCCAGAATGTTTAAAATATTACATTGAAAGTTGTATTTGAAATGGCACACTTTTCAAATAAAAAACATTGTTTCCAAACTAAATGAAGAAAGGATACTCCTGGTAAAATAGGCCATTTTAATTTAATGTTGTATTTTGAAATATGCCGTATGTATTTTGTAAATAACGTTATTCTGTGCCCTGTGATTAATTATACTATCAACATAATTATACTTTTATTGTAGATGATTTGGCTTCATTAATTAAAAGAAGATAATATTGCATCTGAGGTTGAATTGAGAGAGTATATTCCATCAAAACATTCTACATTTACTGCACGATTGATTTGTTTCTAAACATCTAGTATTGCTTTGTGAAGCTAATGGAAAATTCTAGACAAATGGGCAAAAGACTTGTGGTTGCCTGCTTCGTAGCCTATTCTGCTGCCATGACAATGAACAAGTTTCAACTTTTCTTGGCTTTAGTTTCCTCATATATAAAATGAATATTGGACCAGATGATCCCTCAGGTCTCTTCCAAGTCTGGAACCCATGCTCTTATGTATGTGAAAATGCTTTGTAAACTTTTCAGGTGCCATAGAGCCCTAGGGCCCTGTTATTACTTTGCTTTCCTACTCTACGAACTTGAAAAAAAATGTCAATCAGTACTTTCTATTAAATTTAGTGTTAATTGAAAAAAGAGGGGCATTTTAAATTTTGTTTCCAGATAATAAAAAAGCTGATTTCATTGTTATTAGGGATGATGGCAACTCCAAAATCAGAAGGTTGATGTCATCCTTTCTAATAAATCTGCTTTTAGCTTTAGAATGTGATGTAGAAATAGGAAGGATTAGTGAGATCAGTGTTTATAGTTGGTGATGGCAAAGCTGACGGATGGATGGGGAGACCTCATTTTAGATTGATGTCAGTTTAGTGTAGAGTTGCTTTATGAATATGTCTTTGAGCAACTCTAGTGTTCTGTGTGTGGGTTTGAATCACTGTAAATTTGTAGGTAGGTACATATTACAATTGTCTGTTTTTCTTTTTAGGACTCATGTAATCAAAGGAGTTTCTTTGTTGTGTGTATCTTTACAGAACACAACAGGAATTCAAAATGAATCAGGTGAGTTTGACAATAAGAATTTATAAAAGTGCATTACTTAGATGTTAGTCCAGTTACTTCTTAACAGACATGAATAACACAACATCCATCCCCGTAGAATGTAAGACTGTGTAGTTGTGTTTCTTAATAATCTTTAATCAATCCATTGTCTTTCACAGTGTGCATTGTTTGTGAAGTTTAGTGTTTTTCTTTTGTTGTTGTTGTCTTTAGTTGACTGTGTTGACATTTAGCTAGTGCTCTTATCCAAAAGAGCCATGGTACCATTTATAAAATACTGGCTCCAAGATGCTTTCTGAGAACCTATTTCAGACCTTCCCTTCATGGTGATGGTTTTCTTATACTACACAGCTGTTGACTTCTATTTTAACACCTTCATTTTTGGTGATTGTTAATTGTTGCAAAATGGGGACTTGAAAGCTGTTATAGGGTCAGAAGTGACCCAGTGAGAGAATTTCAGTGTTCAAAGTCCTGAAGGACCTGCCATTGCAATAAAAACCAAGGGACAGATATTAAATGTAATCTGCTTTTCTTTTACAAGGGTATGGAATTATTTGGAGGTTAGAGCCATCATGGCACAAACATGTTAATAGCATAGAAGGTGTTATTATAGGAAGTGCCTGTCATGCACGATGGAAAGTGTTTAGAATTGTTAGGAATCATGTCTTCAAATCAAATGCCATTTTATGCAGAACAAAACCAAAAACATTTTGTTGTGAAGAATGAAGCATATCATTTCACAAGTTAAATTTGAAATCATGAACCTCACAAGCATGTCTCCCCTGGCCTTAATTCCCCTCCCCCTCAGTCTGCTACCATTTTGGGATAACATTTTGTTATTCACATTTTCGTGCAGTTCTGATCATCATTACTTATTTTAATTAGTGAAGCAAATTTAATGTAGTTAGCTCTTTTTTTTGAAATTTTTGGAAATAGAATCTTTTTTCCTTTTAATTATGTCTTAAAAAATCAAAATGTTTGTTTATTGTAATTCAGAATACCATACATCTAAAGAAAGGGTTCTGGCCAACACATGGAGCAGGTGGTTTTTATTATTTTAAGACTAGCAGATTTACTGACATACTTTGAAGGCGAATTAATTTTTTTTTTTTTTTGCAAATGGGGGCTGGGGAGGGGAAAGAGATTTTGATGAATTCTGGAATATTGTCCCATTACAATTGTATTCAGAAGCCATAGATTTTTATTTCTTATTGTCGGTCTTGGTTTTTTTATGTGCACTAAATTTTAGCCCAAGGGAACTTACTATTTTCCTGGCCTAGGCACTGACTCAGGTCAGTCTTTGACTCTTGGGTGAAGACTGACTCTGGTTTAGAAGAGACCAGATCTTGGTAGTGCTTGTTCTGCTGCTGCGTGGCTGTTCGGTCACGATTTATTTCCAGATGTAGGTGCAGTTTCAGCATCAAGCTACTTGTAATATTAGGCCAAGTATAATACCTTATTTCTAATAGGAAGACTTTTGTGGCACTTTACCATGTTCAGTTTGGCATTCCAGTGATGTCAGACTTGCTTTGTACAGTTTTTACAATGTTAGAAAGTGCTTTCGCATGGCCCTTTTTTCTTTATTGCTTTTACAATTTCATTTTGTTTCTGACAAATTTTAACTTCAGAACTCCATGAGAACAGCCTTTGATGTCACATGGTAAAATCAACTGAAAAGTGTCATCTTACTTAATGGTTAGCACATTTCTGCATTGGTTATAATTTAAACGTCCAAGTGGTGATGAAATAAACACTTGCTTGGATAACATAAGAGTGGTTCATTTTTTTTCCATTGCATTTATGCCAACTTTACCTATATTCCAATTATTTGAAGAGCATTAGTTGCATAATAATTGGTCTTGGCCGTCATATCAAATCAATTTGATTTGAGGAGGAAAAAGGTTTTTTCCCCTTTTCAAGGGGTTTTCATCATTTTGTTTCTGGATAAATTATATATTTGTTTGCTTCTTACTAATTTTCATACATTGAAAATGCAAAATCAGTGCTTAAGGACTTTCTAGATATCACTATATGAAATAATTTGGATATTTAAGAAAATGAATTAAATTGAGATTGGCTATGAGATTGGCTATGAGAACAGGTAACAACTGAGTTATGACTTTGAGGTTGGGTTATTTTTATATTCTGTTCTTTAATACCTAGCAAACAATGCTTTGAGGAACTTCAGTTTCCAGATGTGATTTCAAAGGATTTCTAAATATAAGCTATTTAAAAAGATCATTCTTCTAAGTTAGTTATAGCAAGTGTAGTACCTGATGAAATAGTATCTTAATCCTTGTAATTGTTCATTTTTAAAGGGCTGGAAAAGAAAGAAAAGGAAGTATTATCATTTTGTTCCTGTAATGATTCCCTCAAAGGAAACAATAGAACTTCTAACCTACCTTTATTTGAATTAGTTTACTCTAGAGTTTCTTAATCAGTTTGCTTAGATATGTCATCAGTATTACCTAGACCATACTATTTTTTTGTTGCTAAGCAAATTTCCTCTGTAGATTTAGCTTTGGCATCTCACCAGCAATACTTAACCCTCTATCATCTTAAATGAACTTTTTGCTGGACTCGGATGTGAATAAGTTTTTAGGTTATAACTGAGCTTCCTGCTTGTTAGGTAGCTAATATCAGTTTTTTTTTCTTGCCCTTTTTTATTCAGTGTCCCCTTTTACTTTCATCTGAATCAGATAAAGATAGATTAACTCCTCCTTCTGCTCCTCCTCTTCCTTCTCCCCCTCCTCCTCCTTCCCCTTTTCCTCCCCCCCTTCTCCTCCCCTTCCCTTCCCACATCCCTACACACATAGAGATATCAGTTTTGAAATACATTAAATTCAAAAGGGAATCAAGAAGGGACCAGGGACCAAGGAGGGGGTAGAAAAGGGTCTAAAAAGGAGGACAGGATTGCTAATGGAATAGTTACAAGTAAAACAAATTTAAATGTTGGAGGGAGGAATATGAAGGGAAGATTGAAAGGAAAGAAAGAAAGTAAAACACCTGAATCAGGGGGTAGGTTAAGAAGAAGAACCTGTAACCGGGAAAACACAAGTGCCAGGCAAGTTCCCTTTTTTCTATTACCATGTCTTATTTGTACAAAGAGAAGAAAAATTACAATTGGACAGGATGGAGGGAAATGCACCATTAACAAATCATAACTTTGAATATTAATATGATGTGTTCACCCATTAAACAGAAGGAGATGGCAGAATGTATAAGAAAGCTTGGAATCTGACAATATGTTTAAAAGAAACCCATTTGTAACACAAAGATTTGCATAGAGTTAAAATGGTCAAGAGCAGTGGTTCTCAACCTTCCTAATGCTGCCACCCTTTCGCATGTGGGTGTATCTGCTTGTGGGAGGACTCGCCTGGAGACAGATAGAGGAGTGGTGTCTCTGTTCCTAACACCATTGGAAATATGTGTTTTCCAGTGGTCTTAGGCGACCCCTGTGAAAGGGTTGTTTGACCCCCAAAGGGGTCACGACCTACAGGTTGAGAACTGCTGGTCTAGAGCAAAATCTTTCTTGCTTCATCAGTTTGAAAAAGTAGAAGTAGTTGTCATGATTTCAAATAACACATGGTAAATATAGGTAAGATGAAAAGAGATAACATGGGAAATTTTAATAGCGTGTAACTTTAATGTACCCCTTTCAGATCTAGACAGATCTAGCTAGAAGATAAACAAGAAGTTAAGGACTTGAATAGGACTTTGGAAAAACTAGAAATTATAGATCTCTGATGATTACTGATTGGTAATAGAAAAGAATTTCAGCTGAACATGGAAACTTAACAAAAATTGACCATGTATTGATAAAGACCTTACCAAAAATGTAAAAAAAAGAAGAAATACTTAACACACCATATACTGATCATATAATGCAATAAAAAACATATTTGCTAAGAGCCTTTAAAGAAAGAATTAAAAAGTATTTGGAGACTAAATAACATAATTTTGAAGAATTATTTGATTGAAAAACAAATTATAGAAACAATAGAAAATTTCACTGCTGAAAATGATAATGAGACAACACATCAAATCTTAAGGGATGCCCCAAAGCATTTCATTGGAAACATATCATTTTGATCAACAGAAAGAAGAAATTGGGGCTGCAATTTTAAAACTTGGACAACCTGTTTATATACTCTCCCCTGCAAGCCAGATAGTAAGTTCTACCTCCTCCCACCTGGAAAATCCTGCCAAAGCTGAATCTTGAAAGTAAGCCAGGGAAGCTAAGAGATGGAGGTGTGGGAGAGGGGTAGTGGTGGCAGCTAGGTTGTGCAGTGGATGCAGCTTGGGGCCTAGAGTCAGGAAGACCTGACTTCAAACTTGGCATCAGACACCTCCCAGCTTTGTGACCCTGGGCAAGTCACTTCCCCTCTGTTTGCTTTAGTTTCTTTAGCTGGAACCTGAGGTTAATGATAGCATCCACCTCCTGTGGTTGTTGTGAGGATCAAATGATCATATTCACAAAGTGCTTAGCCCAGTGTTTGGCATACATAATAAGTGCTATATAAATACTTCCTCTTTCCCCTTCATTATTGCCCATCGGTTGCCTCTGTCACTGTCCCTTTGTATAACTTGGGTTTCTGTTGGAGAGGATTGTCTGCCTAGTTTCTCCCTTACTGTGCAAGAAGGGTGGGACTGATAAGGAACAATAGTACCAGCAACCTGCATGGGTCAGCTGCTGGACTCATGAAGGTGGCAAATAGTAGCATTTTATAGGAATTTGCAGGGAGGTAAGGCTACACTTGCCCCTGTAGCAGTGGGATTAGTTACCATGCTCACCATAGTTTGGATACTTCATTGAAAATCTTGGAGGGCTCCACTCACCATGATCAGATACAGTTTGGTAAAGGTGTGAGGGGGAAGAAGAGAAGACAAGAAGGAGAGCTAGCCATATAAGTCATGAAATTTATGTTCAGGGAAAGATGACGTTGTTTTATTCTTGTATCAGACAATTGAATGGAATTCTCCATGGTTAGAAAGGGCAACTCCCCCTGTTGCTTTCAGGGACCCTCTTGGGGAGATAGATGAGCTTTGAATGTTCCAGATAACTAGCAGGAAACAAAATGATGATCACCTGTAATCCATCATCACCCATGTTTTCAGCTCTTCAGTTTTAACTGTGGTGAAGAATGTAACTTGTGGGGAATAAATATACATTGTGATCTTAAAAAAAAAATGAGAAATAGCTGTAACCAGTGTAGCTAGATTGTGGAATATGTGCACTAGGAGTGAAGCACAGTAGAGGAAAACTGGAAAGTTAAGAAGGTGTCACATTGTGAAGTATTTTAAATAACACTCCAAAGACTATTTGATCCTTTAGGAAAGAGACAGCTACTGGAATTTACTGAGTAGGATAAGAGACATCAGACCTGTGCTGTAGGGAAATCAAGGAGGATGGATTGGAATGGGGAGAGACTTGAGACAGGAAGACCAGTTAGAAGCCTATTGTATTTGTATAAGAGAGAAGTGATGAATTCTATCCGAGGATGGTGGCTGTGTGAGTGGAAAGAGGGGGAATATATATTAGAGATAATGTGAAGGTAGAGACAGGATTTGACTATAGACTGTGCATATACATTGAGTAAGAGTGAGGAATTCAGGATGATACCCAGTTTGCAAGCCTTGGTGACTTCTGAAGGGTAATGGTGCCCTGGGCATTAATAGGAAAGTTTGAAGGAGGGGAGACTTTTTTGGGGAAAGAAAATGAGTTCTGCTTTGGAATGTTGAGTTTGAGATGTTGATAGGACATAAAGTTTGAGATTTCCAAAAGGTGATATAATCTGGAATGCAGTAAAGAGATTACAACTGAATATTTGCATGTGGGAATCATTTCCATAGATATGGTAGTTGAATACATGTGATTTGATATGAAATGGTGAGATACTATAGAGGGAGAAGAGAATGTCAGGGACAGGAAGATCTTGGTCAGTGGTGATGACTTTTATGAAGATCCAGCAGAGACTTTGAAGGTGGTGGTAAGATAGGTAGAAAAACCAGGAGAGAAAGGTCTAATGGAAACCTGGAGAGGAGAAAGTATAAAAGGAGTATGTGGTGATCATTAGTGTCAAAGAGTGAAGTGAGGTGGAAAAGAATTAGCATTGAGAAAAGGGCTATTAGAATTTGCAATGAAGCAGTGAATTGGTGACTTTGGAGAGAGCTATTTCTTCAGTTGAATGAAGGGATCAGGAGCCAAACTGAAGAGAGTTTATAATCGGAGGAGAGGAAGGCACCTCTTGGCAGAAGGATTTCTCAAGGAGTTGAGCCTAGATATTTTGGAATATTGTATTCTGAGATCTCTTTTATTTATAGCAGTAGCTTCCAGGTCTCCTGTGATCCTGTTGGTGGTTTTTTTTTTTTTTTTTTTGGCATTTGAGCCCTTTCTTTCTGGCTATTTGGAGTATTTTTTTAATTGATCTGGAAGCTCTGGGTTTTGGTCAGTATTTTTGGGACTTGTGCTTTTTGACTTTCTTTCAGGAAGTTTTCACTTTGCCCTCTGGGTCTAGTAGTTTCATTCTCCTGTAGGAGAACTGATGAACTTAAAATGCAGAGACATCATTTTCCAGGCATGAATAGTGTGGGAATTTGTTTTGTTGGACTCTGTACATTTATGATAAGGGTTATTATGTTTCCTCGTTTTGCAATTTGTTTTTGTTCATTAAGGTTGGACACTGGGAGTTTTCATTTACGGTTAGACGATGAAGTATTTTTTGCTTTTCTTTGTATGCCTAGCTCTTAGTACAGTTCCTGGAAAATAATAAATGTTTGTCGATTATGATTTTTTGAAACATAGTATCCAAGCCTTTTTTTTTGGATTATGATTTTCAGTGAGTCAGATAATTCCAAAATTAGCTCTCCTTGACCTAATTTCCAGGTTAATTTTTAAAATAAAATTTTTTTTAACATCCTTTGTTTTCAAATTTCTTAAATTTTCTTCTTTATCCTTGCCTTTCTTCTTCCCTCTCCTTGAGAGTCATTCCATATAATAAAGAAATTTTTAAAGGAAAAAAAAAACTTAAAAGGAAGAAATAGAGAAAAGATCCTACTAAAACCAATCAGTATTTTGGAAAAAAATCTGGCAGTACATACATTGTTCCATGTCCATTAGAACTCCACACCTTGACAAAGGAGTGTGTGTGTGTGTGTGTGTGTGTGTGTGTGTGTGTTTTTGTGTTGTATATCTTTGTTTCTTCTTTGGGGACATTCTTTTGTTTTGAAACATTCATCTTTATTTTGTGGCTCTTGCCATTTATATTGTGGCATTTATTGTGTATATTGATATTGGTTTCTTGGCTAAGCTTACTTCCCATTTCATTAGTTCATATAAGTCTTTGCATGCTTTTCTATTCATGTTATTTGCTACTTTTTCAACATTAATATTCCATTATTTTTCATCCATCTCCTCATTGATAGACTTTGCTACAGTTACTAAAAAAGTGCTTCTGTAACTATTTTGATGTATGTAGGACCTTTCAGGTCAGTTGTTCCATGATAGGAAATAACCTTATATTTTCTGTTTTTCAGTCTTTGATTTTGCTTTAATATTTTTTGTTTCTTGGAGTCATTGGTTACTTTTTAATCTTTTAGTTTTCAGGGAGTCTATTACTTGAGTAAGGTTTACCACTTTCTGTTCTAAGCTATTTATTCTCCTTCCAGTTCTTTCTTCAAGAGCTTTTGTTTAATTTTTAAAAATCTCTTGCTTTATCTCTTGCTGGCCTTCATGTAATTCTTGAGGAAAATTCATATTTTTTCCTTTGTATTCTGCTTTGTACTTGTTGTGAAATTAATCTTTTTCTGTTGGTTGGAATTTTGGTTGTCTCAAGATGTATAATCTAAAAAAAATAGTAGTTGATGTCTTCTCTTTTACTCATATCTCCATTCTTAGTTTCTGATTTGGCTTTGTGCCAGGGCCAGGCTCTGCCCCCTGCTATATATACTTTTAAGTAAGATGATACCTAAAGGATTTCTCCTTGATCTTGACTGGAGTTCCTATCCTGACCTATAACTCCACTGAAGTTTCTTTCTTAAGAGACTTATTCCATCTCAAATTGGATGTTTCATAGACATTTTAAATTCAACATGTCTAAAACTGAATTAATTATTCTCCCAACGCCACCCCCCCTCAAATCTTTCCTCTTCCTAATTTCCCTATTACTCTACAGGGTACCACCATCCTCTCAGTCACCCAGAATCGGTGTCATCCTCAATTCCCCACTCTTAACTTCCATATGTAGTCTTTGGCCAGGTCTTGTCAATATTACCCTAGGTAGCATTTCTCCATCTCTTTCTTATACCCCTTTGTCTCCTTTGATATTGCCATCCTCCAGGTCTGCCTGGACTATTGCAATAGCCTGCTTTTCTTGGTCTTCCCTCCTCTTTTCTCTGTACTGTAGCCTTTCTTCCACCTGGCTGTCAAAATTGATCTTCATAAAGTGCAGGTCTGACCATATCACTGATCCTTTGCCCCAGTAAGCTCTAGTGCTTCCATTTTACAAACTCCAAGATCATATATAAAATCATCTGTTTGACTTTTAAAGCCCTTCCTAACTTGAGCCCTTTCTGATTTTCTAGTATTCTTATACCTTATTTCTTTACATTTATTCTGCAATCTCGAGTCTCCTTTTTTATCACATAGGACACTCCGTCTCCTGACTCTGGACATCCCTTAGCTGGCCCTCATGCTTAGAATACTCTCCTTGCTCTTCTCTGCCTTCTAGCTTCCTTGGCTTCTTTCAGGGCTCAGCTAACACTTAACCTTCTATAAGCAGCCTTTCCTCTTCATGCTTCCCTTTGAGACTACCTCCAATTTATCCTGTCTCTTATCTTTTTTTGGTACATGACTGTTTGCTTGTGGTCTCCCTCATTTGACTGTAACCTGCTTGAGGGCAGGGATTGTCTTTTGACTTTCTTTGTATCCCCAGGGCTTGATACAGTGCCCAGCACATAGTAGGTACTTAATAATGTTTGTTGACTTGATTTAAAATTTCAGTTGGAATGCTTCTCCTTGCTTTGGGGAAACAAGTCCTAGTGAGTGAAGTGAATCCCCTTATCCTGACCAACTTTTTGGTGCTTGCCCTATCATGTTGTCCAGTATTTTTAATAAGATCTAAAAAGAGACTACAAACTGAATTTGTATTTTCTTAAGTGTTTGATTGAAGGCATCTCTTGGTTACTTGACCCTTCAAATCTGGGTTGCATTTGAGACCTTAAGTTGATAGTTGATGATCATTGCTTCATGTTCCTAATTTGGGGCAGTTAGGTCCCACAGTGGATAGAGCACTGGGCTTGGAATCAGGAAAACTCATCTTTGTGAGTTTAAATCTAGTCTCAGACATTTACTAACTGTGTGACCCTGAGCAGGCCACCTAACCCTGTTTGCCTCAATTTCCTCATCTATCAAATGAGCTAAAGAAGGAAATTACAAACCATGCCAGTATCTCTGCCAAGAAAACCCCCAAATAGGGTTACAAGTTGGACATGACTTAAAAACACCTCAAGAGAAACAAAAATCTGTAATCATTCAGAATTGAGTAACACAATATTTGAGGGTTCTTTCTTCACACTGGCAGATTAATTGACCTGTTAACCATTGGAAGCAGATAAATCACATCTCTTATTCTGATGAAGAGATGTATACAGATGTGATTTTTTCCACTTCCTTTTCAGTATTTATATAAGGTTCTCCATATTTATTGTATTATCTTGTCTTTTATTAAACAAATAGGAATAAATGCATTGTTCATTATAAGATCTTTGTTTAATTCATATTATATTAACATTTTGGCCTCAGAATAGCAGCTAAAAGGCTATTTTTTTTTTGCCAGACCTTGGCAAATACAATAGTGTTCATATAATTTAGGATTATTTTAATGACTAAAGATTTTTGTATATCTGCTCTCAGTAAGCCTAATTATAATGATTATCATACGCTTATTTCAGGAGTGAAATATGTATTCCATGATGAGTAGTATTAAGGTTAGCCTATCTTTTCATCCAGTCCTGTCTCAACCTCTCTAGGCTTAGTTCTAATCAAATAAGGTATTTGTAAAGAGCTTGGCACAATGCTTGGTACATAGCAAGCACTTAACAAATGCTTGTTTCCTTTCCTTTTAATCAGATGAATACTTATTTTGCTTTTTGGAGGGGGGAGGGCAGGGCAGTTGGGGTTAAGTGACTTGCCCAAGGTTACAAGGCTAGTAAACGTTAAGTGCCTGAGGCTGGATTTGAACTCAGGTCCTCCAGATTCCAGGGCAGATGCTCTAATCACTGTGCCACCTAGCTGCCCCTCAGATGAATATTTAAAGAAGTAGGTGATGTACTAAGTAAGGAGATCTAGGTATGTATAAACATGGGGAATGATCTGCCATAGGCTAATTCTTAGAAATTTGTGAATTTAAACTGAAGTAGCAGTACAACTTAATCTCTAATTCAAATTCAAGAATGAAATAACCTAAAATTTGTCTTTGGAGTTACTAATTGTTGCATCCTGCATCTGCAACTTTGTTTAATAGCTAATTGATTGTCTCTGAAACAGGAACATAATAAGAGTCTGTGCTAGTGAAATTCTTCAAGTAAAAGGGAAGAATCTTTTTCACTTATTTTCATAGCTCAGTCTTATGAAGAATATTGAACCTAATTTTTTGACTTCTGGCTTGGAAAATGGATGGAACAAGATAGATTATGGAAGTTTTGTGGAAACAGGGCAGTATATACTCCACTGGTAAAGAGTTCTCTAGTTTATTTCTTTTAGGCTGGGCATCATGAGAAATAACAGTTCTTTTCAAGATACACAATTAAGCTTGGTTCTGGGGCATAGTGAGTGTAATTATGGATAGCAGATCTTTCTTCTGTACTGAAAAATAAGCCCACCATTTTGTTCAGTGGACAACTAGACCATTATGCAATTCTTTTTCTACTGCCTTTTGGTAGTCAGCTGTAATTCTTTTTTTTTTTTTTTTTTTTTAAATTTTATTATAGTTTGCAT
>CM053588.1:47472633-47495323 GCA_028646515.1 Pseudochirops corinnae
ATAGCTGTAGAATGTATAAAGTACTTGGGAATTTACTTACTAAGACACATGGAAACTATATGAATGCAGCTATAAAGCATATATACTAAAGAAATAGAGACCTAAATAATTGAAGAAATGTTAAATACTCATGACTATGCTGAGCAAATGTAACAAAAATGACAATGCTTCCTAAAATAATTTATTTGTTCAGTGCCATATAAATTAAACTATCACAGGATCATTTTACAGGGCTAGAAAAAATAACAAAATTCATTTAGTGGAACAGGAGGTCAAAAATTTCATGGGATACAATGGAAGCACAAAAAAAAGGAAAGAAGGAGTTCTAGCAGAACCAGATCTCACATGGTACTGCAAAGCACTAATCACTAAAATGATTTAGTCCTGGTTAAAAAAGAGGTTGATAAATGGAAGTGATTATGTGCCCTAGTGGTATCAAACTCAAATAGAAATGGATCCCTGGGCCGAATAGTGACAGAAAACCACATAAAACACAATATATTTTTATGTATTTTGCTAAATATTTCCCAGTTATATTTTAATCTGATTCTTAACCTGCTGACTACCTACTGCAAGTTGTACACAATATACAGATGCAAAAAACCTCAGTAACTTACTTTGTGATAAACCCAAAGATGCTAGCTCTTAGGGAAAAAATTTACTATTTGATAAGAATTGCTTAGAAGACTGGAAAATAATCTGCCAGAAATTAGGTATAATTTAAGTTTTATATAGATACATGACTTAAATGTAAAGGATGACATTATGAACAGAGTAGAGGATCATAGAAGTAATTGCCTTTTGGATCTATGTATTAGAGAGCATTCATGGCCAAGGAAGGAACAGAGAAGATTACAGATGAGAAAACAGAACATTTTGATCACATAAAATTTTAAAAGCTAATTGCATAAACAAAACCACTGCTATTAAAATGAACAAAGAAAACAGGAAAGTGGGAAGTTTTTCTTATAGTTCTTGTTTCCAAAATCTTCTAGATTGCTTATATTCCCTATAGGAATAGATTCAAATTTATAGAACAAGAACCATTCCATAATAGATAAACAAATGTCCAAAGGATAATGAACAATTAGCTTGAATTTTCTTAGAAAACTATCAAACAGACATGAAAAAATGCTCCTAGTCACTGAGAATGGCCAGTTAAACCAGCTTTCAGGTTTCATCTCACATTTATCACATTGGTAAAGAGGACAGAAAAGTAAAATTATAATTTTTGAAGAGGCTGTAAGAAAATGGGTACACTAGTACACTGCTGGTGGAGCTGTGAATTGGTTTAACCATTTTGGAAATACGTTAGAAATTCTGCCTCCAAAGTTACTAATGTTAGAGATGCAAACACAATTGATACCAAAATTTGGGTATCAAAAGTTTATTGAGAAGAAGTTTGGAAGAATTGAACACTCCTGGACAAAAGTGGACTCCACCCTTCTTTAGGAGGAAGGGGAGTGGAGTATACAAAAGTGGGAAAAGCTTTATATCATTAGTCTGGCACAGACACCTCCCCCTTCATCATAGTCCTTACTTACCCTGATCTAAATGGCTTTCAAGGCCATTGTATACCTTCTGATTGGTCGGGTCCACCTGCTGCCTGCTAACTCCCTTTATCTCATTTTAGTAATGTCTAGCAATTCTATGGAAACTGAACTCCTTGCTATTTCTCTCCATTTATTATCAGTAGTTTTTGCTTCAGTAATTTTTAGCAGTTCTGTGGAGACTTAACTCTTTGCTGTCTCTCACACTAAGTTGTGCTAGGCCTGTACCCCGAAGAGATTTTTTAAAAAAGAGGAAAAGAATGTACAAAAATATTTACAGCAGCTCTTTTTGTAGTAGCAAAGAATTGGAAACTAAGAGGGTGCCCATCGTTTGGGAAACTGCTAAAATAAATTATGTAATAGAATATTATTGTTAGTCAGCTAGCATTTATTAAGCACTTACTATGTGCCAGGCATTTGTTAATAATAGCCATAGGGATACAGAGGAAGGCAAAAAATAGCCTCTGTTCTTCAGGATCAGACAGTGAGACAGCATGTAAACAACTGTGTATATAAACAAGTTAAACAGTTTATTGTTCATCTTTCCTTCTTGATGAGGACCAATGACATCAGTTAGGTGTCTTGACTGTGTAAGTGAATTGGATTTAAATGAGACAGGACTCGACAAAATTACCAGCCTCACTTTCTCCTCTGGAGCCATCTGGGTCCAGTGGCAAGACGTAGGTCAATATAACTGGTGACAGCGCCCAAATACAGTGGGAGACCTTGGCTTTTTAAAGCTAAGGTCTTTCCCAGGTTTTAGTTTGTCTGAGATAACACCCATTCAGTGATTAAAGGCTAGGTAAGAATGGAGGCAACAGATGGCCTAGTTTGCCTTCACAAAGGAAATCAATCTGGAAGGAGAAGATGAAGACCCTTGGAGTTTCTGTCCACAATAGAAACAAGCTTTGTACAGGATTATTTGGAGATGGTCTCACAGGGAAGGAACTGGGATGCCTGGGCAAGGCTTGTAGCAGAATGGAGGTTTAACACCTAGGTCAGGCAGGTTCCCCACCCCTGAACTAGCTGACCGGGAGGGTAGTGGTAGTCTTGATAGTAATAGAGGAGTTAGAAAGAGGGGAAGATTTAGGAGAGGGGAGGGAATGGAGGGTTTCACAGAAACCTGGGAAGGTCTGTATAAGCTGATATAGAAGGAGGTTAGCAGATCAATTTATATAATAACATTTAAAAAACCCAGTAATTTTGAAAGACTTCAGAACTCATTTCCACACAATAACCAACCCATCCTTCTGGAGAAATAGTGATGAAAAATGCTACCCAGCTTCTGACATAGGTAATGGATTTGTTGTGAAGACTAAGACACATATTTTCTGATATGGTCACTATGGGAATTTGTTTTGCTTGACATTGCCTATTTGTTGTAAAGATTTTATTTTCTTATTTTTAAAATTGGGAGTGTGTGAGAAAGGAATTAAAAATAAGTGCTGTCCTTTCCCTTCCCCAAATTTGAAGGTGGGAAGAGAAGATTGGTGTGTAGTAGTGATCCCCATTCCTCCCAGACTTCTCCCCCAGAAAAAAAGGAAAGTAGAGGAAGAGAGCGGGGTCACTGAAATGGTTTATTTTGGAAAATGCACAGAAGACAATAGAAGGAATTATGTACAGGCAAGATAGCTTTGAAAGTTTCACGTTGAATTTGTTATGTATTGGGAAAGAAGGCCATGCTGTACACAGTGGAGAACTCCTATTTTGTCAGCACCCCATCTTTTCTGATCTACATGCCTGTTTTCTTTGGTGTTAAGGCCAGAATTTAAAAAGAAAAGGTACTCACAATTTGACTTCTTTATGTCTTATTTTTTTATTTACATCATTTTAGTGTATGTCTGTTTTCTTGTTTCTGTTTTATTTTTCACTCTGCAGTATTTAATAAAAGTCTTCTATGTTTCTATGAATTCTACATATTTTAAATTTCTGATGGTATAATATACTCTTTTATTTATATATTCAGATACATGTAGCCTTCCCTAATTGATGGATACCCAGTCTCCCCGCCTTCCCTCCAGCACACACGTGTGTACAAAATGTGCTGCTCTGAATATTTTGGGTTATGTAAATAAACTTTTCTTTAGGTACTTGACCTCATTGGGCTATTTATACAGTAATGGGATTATTGCTGTGTAGAAGAGCAAAGAACGATTGAATTGATTTTCTTGCATAATTGGATATTTCCCAGAAAGACTGATAGAATTCAGATATACCAGCAGTGCCTAAGTGCATAGAAGAGTACATATAACTATGAGTCCTCCCATATAGACTCTTTAGTAGTGACTGTTTTCCTTTTGGGTCAGCTTGGTTAATTTACTGGATGTGGGAGAGAACCTTAATTGTTTGAACTTGTCTTTCTTCTGGTTATTTTAATATTGAATTTCTTAGATGAAATAATTTGTTTATAAAACACTTGCACACTTGAAAGTGCTTTATAAAATGTGTGTTGCTCTCATTCTCCTTTCCAGTCATGAGAACTAGCCAAGAATCACCTCCTTTTTTAGTTCAGTGCTCTCATCCTGGAGAGAGTATAACTGGTGCTTTGAAATTGGGACAAAGATGGATAACTCATGTATTTTGAGCCCTGAACATGCCCTTCTCAATAGAAGAGAAGGGAATTTAACTTATGATGTAAGACAGCTTAGGTGATCTGGGTTCTAGTCCTCAGTTTACTTTTCTGTACTAAGGGTAAGTCATCTTTTAATATATGGAACTTAGTTTTCTTCTAAAATATAAAAAATTCTAAAATAAAGGGGTGTGGGGTGAGCCAGGCAATTTCTGAAATCACTTCCAGCTCAAAAATTCCACAGCTTAGTAGATTTTTGTTGTTGTTGTCATCATTCACTTGTTTCAGTTGTGTATGGCTCTTTGTGATCCCATTTGGCCTTTTTGTAAAAAATAAATTTATTTAGGTTTTAGTTTTTAGCATTCACTTCCATAAGTTTTCAATTTTCCGTACCTCCTTCTCTCCCTCCTCCCCAAGACAGTGTGCAATCTGATATAGGCTCTACATATACATTCTTATTAAACCTATTTTCACATTAATCATGTTGTATAGGAGAATTAGAATGAATGAGAGGAACCATGAGAAAGAAAAAGCTTAAACTAAACTAAACTAAACAAAAAAAAGAGCAAATAGTTGGCTTCTATCAGCATTCAGACTCCATAGTTCTTTCTCTGGATGTGGATAGCATTTTCCATTCTGAATCTTTTGGAATTGTTTTAGGTCCTTACATTTCTGTGACTCCATACTTTAAAAAAATTTTTTATTTGTTTACTTTTAGTTTACAACATTCAGTTTCACAATCCCTTGTTCTAGATTTTCTCCATTTGGGTTTTACTTGGCAAAGATATTGGAGTAGTTTGCCATTTCTCTTTGAGATCATTTTTCATAGATGAGGAAACTGAGGCAAACTGGGTTAAGTGACTTGCCCAGGGGTCACACAGTAAGTTTCTGAGACCAAATTTGAACTCACAAAGATGAGTCTTGCTGACTCCAGATCTGTGTAAAGCCAATCATGAGCTGCTCTCTTAAGGATTGCTGCTGTGAATAACTTTTAAGGATCTAATTACACGGTATAGTGAACTCTCTATTTATTCAGCAGCAAACTAAAGCAAAATATTGAAGAAACTAAAGCACAACATTCACAACAACATAATATAGCAGTTTATTACTAAGGTGGCCACATGGTCTTAAACAAAAGTCACTGTCTCCTCAATTGCTGTAGAGTGCCCAAGTAATGTCTTCTTTCATCTTAATTAGAGGCTGGCTTCCAATCATTCTTAAGCCAGTCATCCTTAAGACATAGCAGAAAGTACAAACACCATCCACCTCTAGGTCACAGTAAGTTACAGTCTTATCAGTCAGTACAGAGTACCCAAGTAAAGTCCTGTTTCGTCTTAACTGGGTACTGACTTCCAGACCCCACAGCTTCTCTTCCACAGGCTCCCAGCTCTTGCCTGGACTCACACATAGGTAGCTCTTTGTTCCTGTTTCATATCTTAGTTTATAGGGACTGCTCTTGAAGTTTCTGTTTCTAAGAAGACAAAGTTTAAAAGAGCTATACAACAATATTCACACATATTGATGGCACTGTCATCTCAGTTCACTTTCTGTCTGTCTGAAAAAGTAACACAAACCAACAGACAAAGCATCTGCCTGAGAAATCAAAGACAAATCAACAATAAAGTCCCAGGGCTTCTGTAATAGCAGTAAAGTCCTCTTTCAACAGACAGAATTCTACATTCTGACAAGTAACACCAACACAGACAGAACAGATGGACAGAGTGCTGAAATGACAAACATTCTCCCTATCAGTTCTCAGAAAGTAACACAGATCAACAGAGTGGTGAAGTCACAAGTATTCTCCCTCTCAGTTCCTCTTGGTCCCAGCTCATGCTCCAGCTTTTCTCTGTTCTGCTCCTTTCTATTCCACCCTTCCTGTTCCACTCTTTTGGCAAGCTCCTCCCACAATGGGCTCCAAGTGATAGATAGGCCTATTAAGGGCAGGGAAGGTCTCCAAACTCCCTTAGGCCTATTAAGGGCAACACAGTGTATACTGTTTCCAACAAAGATTTGATGCCCTCAAAGGTGAGACCCCAAACGGCACTTGAGTAGCTGAAATAAGTAGCAGAGTACTACTTTGCTTGCCACTACAGCGTGGCACTCTGTTCACTGTGCCCTGTAGCTATTCCTAACAGATATATACCTTACTGAGTTTGTGTCTAGGAAGTGAAAGAATTGCAGTACGGAGTACCATAATTTGATTCTTACACAGAAGTCATCTCTGCAGTGAGGTAGGATGTTGCTGATGAGACATCTGTCTTATGATTTGGCTTTTATAGTTTAAATAAAATTTTGTTTTTGAGTTTTTTTCTTTTAAATTACCTCTTGGTAGATAGAAATTTGAATGCTCAGATTTTACAAATTGAAAGAATTTCCTGTTCCATATGTTTACTTCAAATACCAGTGATTTAATAAAGTAAGAGTATTTCCTCCATTAATAATGATTCAACTTCTCCATACCTCAGTTTTTGCGTTGCTGTGGTTCAAGAAGTCAGTTCCCTTGTTGTTAAGTTTGTGGTGATAAGGATTTCCAAACTGAGATGGGATGGTCTTTGGGTAACAGTTATGGTAGTGACTTGCTGGGCCATTCTTTAGCTTTCTAGCTAGACATGGGAATTGAGTAGCCTTTCCTTAGATAGTGTCCCCTCCAGGCCAACAAGAAACATTCAAGCGGGATATTCAGGGTAGGTTATTGTGACATGGGGGCCAATCTTTCTAGTAGTACTCAGTTTACACCTTGTTGTGATTAGTTCCTTTGGTAGTCCTTGACTGATTCTTCTTAGTAGTTTTGAGATATCTGCAGTGTCTGATTGATTTTTACTTTTATTTAAAGTTATTTTATTATTAAATGATGAAATAAAAAAAGCATCTCATTACTGCCTAACCTATAGGAGGAGCTAGAGAAATGCTTTATCTCATTATGATTTTCTGCCAGTGAATTGAAATTGTTCTTTTGTTCTGTCGCTGTTTTTGATACCCTGAATTAATGTCTCCCACAATTTGATTGGTAGTTTTATAATAGCAATTTTTCATTTTTGGTGACTTTATATGCAAATATTTTATATAAGGCAGTAAATTACTATTAACTTAAAAGAATCCAATCTCATTTTTGAGGGAACTGTTGTACAGTGGAAAGTTATGGATTTGAATCTGAATCTACTTTTGTACTTTTGTCAACTTGGGTAATTCAGTTAAGCTCTATAGGCCTTACTTTCCTTATTTGTAAAATAAGGGTGTTACATCAGGTTGCCTTTTTAGATCTAAACGTGTGTGTGTGTGTGTGTGTGTGTGTGTGTGTGTGTAGGGGGTGATAAGGATAGAGACAGTGGGGAGTGGTAGTGATAGATGTATTTTAGTGTGCTTTTTAGCTTTATTTTGACTCAGTCTATAATTTCATTTTTGTATTCCCCAGTGAGGAAATTCCCTCCATTAATGCAGATCAGCAACTTTGTCACGTATGCAAATGGTTCTCAGATATGTAATATGAATGCCTAGTCATTCTTCTAAGTTCCAGTGCGCAATCACCAATTGTATTGGTCACTTTTAACTGGAATGTCTTGTAGACATTTCAGACTCAGCGTGTCCAGAATAGCGTCCCTTAATATCTCTACCCCAACCCCTTCTGAACTTCCCTGTTACTGTTGAGGATACTGTCATCGTCCAGTCACCTAGGCTTACAGTGTCACCGTCATCCTCGTCTTCTCATTCATCCCACATGTTCAGTCTGTTTTCTAAATATTTTCATTTCAGCTTTCAGTACCAACCCTTGTGTGATTCCCCTTTTTTCTCCTAATGTAGAAACCAGCCTAATTCAGGCCCTTACTACTTCTTAACTGGACCATTGCCATGGCCTTCTGGCCTCCTTTCTCCCAACACTAATCCATCCTGCGCTCAGCTGCCAAAGTGATTTTTTTCCAAAGTACAGCTCTGCCCATGTCATACTCTCTTACTTACTTGGTGGTTACTCTGTTTGGCTTTAATGCTTGTCATAACCTGGTTCTTTTCTTTCCTCTTATACTTTCTTCCCCTCCACACACTCTGTGATCCAGCTCCATTGGCCTCTTTGCTTTGCCTCACACACATGATCTGCATCATGTTTGCATACCTGTGTACTTGATGAAGTACAGGCTCTGGGATCCCTCTTGAGCTCTCCTTGAATCTTTGAGGTACAGGCTCTGGGACCCACCCCTCCCCCTTGAGCTCTCCTTGAATCTTTGAGGTACAGGCTCTGGGAAACCCTTTGAAGTCTGATTGAATCTTCCCACTTGATGAGGCATTTGCAGAGGCCATGGGTTTTTCATTGTGGCTGGGCCCAAACCTTTGTTGCTGGCCTGGCCCTCTATTGTCCATCTGCTTCCCACCCTTGAGCCTATCAAAATATCAATCCACCCTTGCATTGACTTCATTAAGTCCTCTTGAAGACCCTCCCCAAACTCATTACTGGAGTCTGACCTCATTGACTCCTCCTGAAGACCCTCCCCAAGCTTCTCCTCTAGACCACCCCTAGATTCCTCTGTACTTAAGACCCTATCTTCCCTCCATGTGGTGTGAGAGCACCATAGAATGACCTAGCGCATAGGCTTTGTGTCAGACTTGCCTGTGGCTTGTTTCCCTGATGCAAACATCACAGATACTTAGGCTCCTTAAGCGTCTATCCCATATAGCGAACTTTTAATGAACTTTCAGTAAACTTTACTTTTCTTTGGCTAAGAACACTTGAGTCGAATTCTTTCGTCTGGACCCGGCATGTTGGTATTTTGGGCATCTCCAGAGCTCCCTAACTCTCTTTATGGGTAACCTCTTCACACTGACTGGTCCTAGTGCCTGTAATACAAGGCCTCTCATCTCTGCCTCTTCTTTCTTTGGCTTTCCTCAGGCCAAAACCTTCCTTCAGGAAGCCTGGCCCAGTTCCTGTCTCCTTTCCCCTCTGCAGCTATCACCTTCCCCTCTGAGATTTCTTTTCATCTCTTCTATATATATTTTATGTGGCCCTTGTTACTTTGGGTTTTCTCCACTACTAGAAGGAGAGCTTGAGGACCAGGATGACTGCCTTTCTTTGTGTCCTCAGTGCTTACTATAGTGTCTGCCGCATAGTAAATATGCTTAATAAATGCTTTTTGACTGGGGGTACTGAGAAGTTCTCACTTGCCTGTGGAGACATGAACCCAGGTCTTCCTGGTTTAGAGGATTGGTTTCTATCTGTGATGCCAGGGTTACCTTTCTATGTATTGTGGACAAATTTAATGTAATTGGATATTATAGTGACTAAATCATAAGCCTTTAGTTACTTATATCCAGAGTCTTTTTTTCCCTTCCATTTTTAAAGTGTGACATAAGCTATGGGTAGTATAATTAGAAGTGAATTTTTGTAATATTTGGCTGTTGGGTTAAGTGTACGTTAAAGGCAGTTTCATAAAATAGGCTATTTATTTAAAAAAAACTAGCATTTATCAAGGAACTGCAATGTGCCAGTCACAGTACTATGGAATGAGATAGAGGTAAAAAGCCATGATTGAATTATTAAAGCTCCTTTGTTGGCTTTTTGGAGCCCCATAAACAAATAGTGGGAAACAGCAAAATAGCTTTTGGAGTACCTTACAGCATATTTTACTTGGGGTGCCTGCTTCAGATTTCTCTTTCATTTTTTTGCTTTCTACTGAACTTGAAGAATAGGTTAAACTGTTTGGTTTTTGTCTTCTGATGTGATCTTTCTATTTTTTCGCTTTGTAGAACACTCTTGAGTCTTTGGAAGCCCCGGAAACCCTGGCTGATGTACCTGAACATGTGTTTCGAGGGCTTCCTGAGGAAGTGAGACTTTTTCCATCTGCTGTTGACAAGACACGGATTGGTGAGTATCACAGTTAGGAAGAAACATTAAACAAAGATTTTAGCAAAAATAAAAATCAAAAAGCCTTGGAATGCTATCAGATTTTTCAGATTTTAAGATAAGGAATTATTTACATATTTATTCTTTGACTTGAATAGATGGAACAGTGGTCATGAATTTTGCAACCTATGTCTCAGGTTGAAAATGAATTAAAATGAGGCAGGAAACTTTAAAAAGTTACATAAAAGGAAAATAAACAAGATAGTTGCTGTCTAAAAGTTGTGTGGTTGTGGTTGTGGTTATGGTTAGTCCATTCTTGAAGAGGACCATGGGATAAGGGAGATGACATGACTTGCAGTTGACTTTGATTTTGAGTGAGAGAGGGCTGTGCAAAGTCATTAGCCTCACTTTCTCCTCCAGAAGCAGTGGCCAGGTATCTGTCAGGAGTATTGGGGATGGCTCAGGATGCAGAGGGAGACCTTTGCCTTTTTAAGCTAAGGTCTTTTCAAGTTCTCATTGAGTGAGGTAACACTCATTCATTGAAAGGAAGTGAGTTCAGAGATGGCCCCTTTAATTAAAAAAAAAATCAAACTGGGCAGGGAAGACCCTCAGGGTTGCTGTCCAAAAGAGAAACAGTTACTATTTACATTCACTCTGAGGCTGAAGGGTCCAAAATATAACTATAAAGTGGTGCTTGGGCAGGGGCCTCTTGTTGTCCAAATAAGATTATATCAAAGTACTTTAAAAGTTTCTCTTTGAATGTAAAATGTTAAATATAGCCCATTCCCCGCTTATATGGAGGCCTTAACAATTTTCACTTCACTATCATAAATATCATAACTATCCTCATTTGTTATGTTGTATTATCTTGTAATTTAGGTAGGACAGGCATTTATGAACGCATAAGAAAACTAGCTTAATTAGAAGCTTATTAGGAATTCAACAGATCCAGAATTCCTGAATTGCAGCGAAACAGTTCATTCTCCTGATGAGATAGAGGAAAGTGACTTGGTAATACAATTAGATGAGTTCAGCTAGCAAAAAGAGTTAACTAGTGATCTTGGTTGGTGATGTTGGTTGGAAGTAGTTTCTAATGTTGTCCCCAAGGGTTCTGTCCTGGCCCTGTTCTGTCCCAGAGCTGTGTAGATAGAGCAAATGAAGATTTTTTAAAGATGGGGGAGACATAGAAATGTTTGTAGACAGTAGGGGATGAACCAGCAGACAGGGAACGATTAAAGATAAGTGGAGGTGGTGGGGGGCAGTCTACTACAGGAGATGGTATAGAATGAAATCACTTGTGCCCTGGTAACCAGGAGTAAGGCTCTTTTTGTGTGAGACAGAATGAAGGAAGAAACTAAGATTTTATAAAAAAAGATAGTGATAAAATTTACAATTTGTATAATATGTTCTAGAAGTTCCCCAGGAACCAAAGTCAAACCTCTTGGCCAATGTTTTACAGATTTCGTTTGCTTCCCCTTTCTCAAAATTGGGAGACTTGCCCTATGTTATCTGTTGTCTTTCAAAAATCAGAGTGAAGGTAGCTCAGCAAATTTATCCTCTGTTTCTTGCAACATCCAAGAAAGTACTTGGTGAGGGCCCAGCAGGCCACCTTTGCTGGGCCCTCTTCACTGTCAGTGACCCCACCTTCCCCAGAATGGGCTGATCTTGTCCTGGATCCTCATCCCCAACAAAGCTAAATAACGACATTGCGACATTGCCCTTATCTCCCCTTGCCTTCCTCAGCATGTCCTGCTTTTACATACTCCTGACACTAGTCTTGTCACACTACAGTCACAATTTGGTATCCATACTCAGTTACTTGGGCTTATTTCCATCTTCTTTTTAAAATCTTCATCGGTTGGTGAGCTTCTTTCACATCTGTTTCTGGCTCTTCAGGCAACATCCTCTTTCCTCCTCATTGTAGTTGTCCCTTTGACACTTCAGAATTTCATTCTTGAGAACTTTCTATCTCTTCTGGTCTGACTTTCTATAAAGATTGCCTACATAACCCCAATTATCCTTTATCTAGATTCTTTGAAATTTACTTTTAACCTAGGTGTCACTAAATTAGCAAGAGCAAATCAGATTGAAATATGTTTTGAGTTAGGACCGTGGAGTTGACATATAAAATTTAGACTAGCATCAGAAGCAGCATGGGAGGAGGGGTCTTAAGAGGATATATTCCAGCTTGCCCCAAATGGTATGAAAATGTGTTCTCTTTCACTTTTTATCTGAGTATAATATAACAAATCATTACTATGCATATGTAAATCTATTGCTATGTGTGCATATTGTGAAGTATTAGTGTACAGCTTAAGTAGCATGAACCAAGCCAGGGCCCTAGGCCCTCCCTCTGTCCTGGCCTTGCCCTCTAATCTTGGCCAAGTCAAAGAATCCTCAAATAGTAGGTAGAGAAGAGAGTTCAGATCATCTTTTCTAGGCCCCTGCCTAAAGCATACCTCATCACCTGTCTCTAGGCTTTTGTGTAGGCTGTCCCCCAGGACTGGAATGCTCTCTTCCCTCACCTCTGCCACTGAGAATAAATTTCTGTCTCCTTTCAAAACCCGGCTGAGGCACCACCTCCTACACCAGCGGTTCTCAACCTGGCGGTTGCAACCCGGGGGTTGAATGACCCTTTCGCAGGGGTCACCTAAGACCATTGGAAAACACATATTTCCGATGGTCTTAGGAACCGAGACACGGCTGCTCTATCTGTCTCCTGGCGGGTCCGCCCACATGCAGATACGCCCACATACCAGTATTAAAGGGTCGAGGCATTAGGTAGGTTGAGAATCACGGTCCTACACAAAGCATTTCCTCCAGTTACTGTTTCCTTCCTGTGAAATGACTGTATATGTTTTGTATTTATATGTGTGTACTTCTTGTTTCCCCAAGTAGAATGTAATCTCTTTCAGGTCAGGGACTATTTTGTTTATATCTTCATATTTCCATTGCTTAGGATAAAGCCTGGTACTTAGTGGACACTTAATACTTTTTGAATGAATAGGTGTTTTAGAGACAGGAACCTGAGAGATCTCAAAAGGCCTTGATCCAGTGACATAAACTCTGGGGATAAATGTAATGTCTTACCTCTTGGATTAGAAGCCAAAGAAAACCAAACAAACTTCTCATGTCTATTTAGGAGATCTTCAGTGGACCATAAGCTTAACATGAGTCAGTAGTGTGGTATGGAAACCAAAAAAGCTTATTTGATCTTGGGCTGCATTGAGAGCCATAACTTTCAAGAATAAGGAGATTATAGTCCTGGTGTACTCTGCCCTGGTGAGACCACATTGAAAGTATGTTTTTTTGTTTTAAAATTTTAAGTTGAAGCATATCCAAGGAAAGGCTTGAACCAGGAAGGTGTAGAAGCTACAATTTATGAGGTATGAGAATTCTTTGACACAATCAAAGGTGTTTCACCTAGAGAAGATAAGTGGGGGTGGGAGATGGGATGGGAATGGGATGGGACTTGATAGCTGTCTTCCAGCATATCTTACCTAACATATTGTAGTTAGTTGTTAAATCAGTGTTTGATTAGTTGATAAAATATGTGAAGGAAATTAATATGATAGAGGGATCAAATTTATTCTGCTTGACTGTAGACAGCAGAGGTAGGAACCACGCGTTGATACTGCAAAGAGGCAAATTTAAGCTTGAGATAAGACCAAACTTTGTTAGGATATCAGTTGTCCTAAGTGGTATATAAGATTCTTTTTTAAGTCTGGCTTTATCTGATTTCTAAGAAATGGTAGAGTTAATTTATAGTTTAATGATAAAGTTTCATTTGTCAAATAGAGCACACTTGTGGTAGAGTCAACTCACCTTAAATTTTGTTTATGATTAATACTTAGCAAATAAAACCGTAAGATTACAGGAAAATCTGAATTGGACTGAATTAGCCAAGTAATAAAGCATTCTGAATAGAAGATTTTTCAAATTATTCCATAGGTTTATAAACTTAAAGTTGTAAAGGGCTCTTATCTACCTTAATGCCCTTGTTTTATAGAGAAAATATAGACCCAAAGAGTAGAAGTGAATTTTAACTCAAGTTCACATGGTTAATAGTAGCAGAACTGGAGTTTGAATTTGGCTCCTTTGCCTTCAAATTTTGATTTCAAGTTTATTCCTTGAGTACTAAGACTATTTATATTTAAACTGTTTTTTTATGGAGATTTTACAAAATTTATTTTTGTGCTAGATCCTTAAATAAAATATTCTGAAAATAATTTCATTTTCTCTTGATGATTCAGGGTCACCATCACTTACTTCCACTACTGTGCTGGAGTACAGTGATGTTCCCAGGGATTATTGAGGTATATAAGGCTATTTGCCCCTATATAAAATGGCTCTGTGTGCCTATACATTTTGAGTTCTGTCTCTGGTATTTCCAGTGTTTCCTTTCCTATGTAGACAGGCTGGCATCTGTTAGTTCTAATAGTGTATATTCCTGTGATGATCTCCTTATGTCTTGTAAGTTTAATCAAAACTAATAAAGCTTCTCTTAATTTGCTGGGGGTTTGAAATGAGCTTTCATTTGCTCATTAGGATTTTGTATGAAATAACAACATGGAAGATGGAGGACCCTACCACCCTCTCTGAGGAGAAAATTCATGTTCTTTAGGGCAGCATGGACTTTGACCTTCCTGTGGGCTGCCTGGGAGGGTCTTCGGGGGAAGCTTCCTTCCTGCTTGGATAGATGAGTCTAGATAAGGAAAGTGTTACTTCATGGAAATATTGTCTTGTGATTTTAATTTTGCTTCACAGTTTTTGATCAAACTAAACTTATGAACTGGTCACCATTGGCCAGTGTGTTACACAGTTGTGAAAAGATCATCCCTTATGTGGTAGATCCAGTTTTGTTTGGCTTTTGAGATGTGACCCATTCCTAAAGATAGGATATTATCATGGCCATTAAGATTGAATGTCATTAATTCATGTAGTGAAAGGCTTCCAATCAGTGATGTGGTGATTTGTGTATACTAAGTTGCCCTATAAAATATTTCTTTTAAATTAATAATAATTTGGACCTTTTATGTATCCATAATGGATTAAAATGATTTTAAAGTAAGAATTTGTCTAAATATTTGCCATTAAACATAATACAATTCTATTTAAAATATAACATTTAGTTTTGTTTTACAAAATGTGTACTTTTGGTATCTTAAGATATTTGTACTTTCTTCTTTATTGTAACACAAATTTTTTGTTGAGTCATAATGAAACATTACTTTTATGCTATGCTAGCTTTTTGTGATCTACCTTTGTTTACTTTATGAAACTTGCATTTATTTTTACTCTTAAAAAAACCCAATAACCCAATCATATTGTTGCTGATTTTGCCTAATAGGTGTCTGGGCTGCAAAGTCAATTTTAAAAGGGAAAAAGTTTGGCCCATTTATTGGTGACAAGAAGAAAAGATCTCAAGTGAAGAACAATGTGTACATGTGGGAGGTGAGTATACACATAGTTCTGAACCAAGCTGTTGATAAGGGTTGTGTGGATTCTTTTTTAACATTTAATTTTTTTTCTTTTGAAGATTGGACATTTCTTAATATATTTAGGAGTGTTTATGCTAAGTGAAATGTTTTTGCTTGGAGCACACATAAGACCCTGTATGATTATTTTGCTTCACGAGGATGAAACTTGGCCATATTCTGTACTAAATATCAACTGTGGTTTTATGTTTAGCTCTAATCATAGTGTAAGAATTTTCAGTAAGATCTTGATCTCCTATGAAATGGTCTATCACTGTATAGGGCTATATCTTTCTGCTATGAAAAACATTTGTTTTTAGGAATTTTTAGGAATTCTAAAATGATGAGAAATTAAGGTGTAAGACTTTGCTTAATTTCAAAGGAAATGGTATTTTGGTATTTTTCTTTTCATTTAACACTACAGATGTTTAAAAAAATAGAGATACTTTTCAAAAAGAGTGTTTGTTTTTCTTTTTTTCCCCATTCCTCTTATAATTTTTTTTACAGGGAAATTGATTTAATTTCAAATATTGATTGACTTAGATTGCACAAAAATGATTGTTTAGTTGTTTGGATTTATGTAATTCATATAGTTGGTGCCAGACAGCTAGAGTGGCAGATATGGAGTCGGGGAGATTCCCAAGTTAAAATAGATACTTAGTAGCTCTGCAACCCAGGGCAAGTCATTTAACATTGTGTGCCTCAGTGTCCTTATCTGGCAAATGAGCTGGAGAAGGAAATGGCAAACCTCCAGTATCTTTGCCAAGAAAACCCCAAATGGGGTCACAGAGAGTTGGACACGACTGAAACAAACACCACCACCAAAATCACATAATTGTAGTTCTTCAGCGTGCATTTCTGTATGTAAATGTGTACACACACATATCTGTACACATAAACATGCATATACATAATATTATTGTTATAATGCGTCTCTTAGGTTGTATCCCCAGCACCTAGCTAGCACAATACCTGTCACGTAGTAAGTACGAGATAAATTCTTGCTTTTGGTGAATTTATTGACTATAATATTAAAAATAATGACCTGTAGTTATATAGTGCTTTAAAGGTTGCAGAGTACCTTCTTTGCACCACTGCTTTAGGATAGGTGGTACAGTTATTCTTACCTCCTTGTTACAAATGAGGAAATGGAGGTTTAGGACACATATTTAGTGAGTTTTATAGTGGAAACTTTTAACCCTAGGCTCCCACATGAAGAGAAACTGAAAATATGTTCAGTAATAATAAGTCCATTTGAAATGCTGTATCTTTTGCAAGGTTCTAAGGAAGCATCTTTTCACAGATAATGGCAGGAATGGATGAACTCTCCAAAGAAGTAATGAAAAAAGAGGACTGGAGACTGCACTGGGGAGAGGGCCCACTTTTAGGGACTGGGAGCAGAACAAAGACCAGTGGGTGAAAGAGGTAGAAAGGGTGGAAAGAATGAGGGAGCATCAGGCCAGTACAGGCCACATAAACCAGGAGAGGAGAGGACGGCGTGAAGTCGAATATGTGTCAGTATCACGTGTCACTGTCAGGTTAATTAAACAACATTTTGGAAATATTTTGTTATCATAGTTAGGTAATATTTTGACCTATCAATTTAAAATAAGGTCCTCATTTTGGGTTTATTGATTTGTATTGGATGTTAAATATTATTTAATTTTGAGAGCAATTCCTTCTATCCTTTATCCACCCTCCCCCCCCCCAAAAAAAAAGGAATGGAAAAGATAGAGTCAGGAAATTGTCAGACCATTTATTTATTTTTTTTATTTATTTAATTTTTATTTAAATACAAATTATGGAGAGAATCTGGTTTGATCTAGCTTAGCACGCATGGAAAGAAAATTATGAGTTAAAGGGTCTTAAATGGTGGCCAAGGAATTTGTTGGCAGTAGTGAGCCACTGAATATTTTTGAGTAGGGGGATACGTCGGATCTTTGTAGAAGAAAGCTTAAGCTGACCCCGGTATGGAGGAAGGATTTGAGTGGGAGAGAATGGGAGTATAAAAATGAGTTAGTTCAGGCAGAATAAAAACAGCAAAAGAAATCTGAGATAGAGGTTCCTAAATAGAAAGGGTGCTTAAAATCCTAATCATATGGACATTTATTTATAGTATCATGCTTGTAGTATAGTGACCAAGATTTCTAAATCGTTTACTGTTTGTTGAGTTGATGTCTGAAACAGTGGAAAGGACACATAAGAGAAACCAAGAATATGTTCAGTAATAATAAATCCATATGCTAGCCCCTCAAGATTTAGCAGATGATTCCTCTGAATTAGAGAATAGCCAGTAATAGAAAAATCACATCTTGGAGAGCTGATTGTAGTGTGATTGAAAAAGCAATAAACTTGGATTTAGAAAACTTGGATCCTGATCTCTGTTTTGATTCCATCTCTCCCTCTTTTCTGTCTCTGTCTGTCTTATGTTTTTACATGTATATGTTTTTTATTTTGCCCGGGTCACAGAACTTCAGGACCACTTGTTTCACCTATCCTCTCTTCCTTAGAAATGTATGTAGGGAAACCTTTCCTGATCTTTCACTTGCCAGTCCCTCTCTGCTGTTATGTTTTACTATTTTGTGTGTACAATGTATGTATGTATGTACTACCTTTTATGTGGCATATGTTTTTATATGTACTTTTCTCCCTATTAGAATGTAAGTTCATTGACAACAGGAATTGCTGCGTTCTTTGTATTTTTATCTCCAGTGCCTCACAGTACCTGGCACACAGTATACACTTAACAGATACTTACTGATTGGTTGAGGGATTTATAAAATAAGGGGCTTGGTTTAAGTGATCACTCAGGTTCCTTTCAGCTCCAAATTGCATTGTCATCTTCCTTGTTCTGTCTTTTTCTTTTGCCAAAGTAAGATTATTCCTGAAAGTTGTGAGAATCCAAAGCTTTAGGATGAGATTTTTTAATGGATAGTAGAAATAATTGAATATCAGGGAAGTTTGTTTTTATTGCATGAGGATTTTATTCCAGGTATGTGCAGGTAAAATTCCATTTGCTTCATCTAAAATATTTCAGTTAATTGGAAGTTGGCAGTAATAAATGCATTGGTATATCTGCTAGAAAGTGAGATGCAAAAAGTTGCTGTCTCTTTGCTCTGCGCACAGACAAGGGAGAAAATAAAGTAGGCGGAAGGAAGTAGTGAGGATACTGAGGAAAGAAAAGGAAAGGGTTTTTTTGCCCACCCTGTCAGTGCTGGGGTGCAGGAAGTTTTTGTTTTCCCTGTTCTCTCTTTCCATATGCAGGCTCCTGGGAGCTTGGATGTGTATGCTTTCTTTTGAGTAGTAATTTGGAGCCTTCAAGGGGAGGAGAGGGTTTGGGAGATGAAAGGAAATGGAATAACTTAGTTGTCTTTTCTTCTTTTTCAGCCTTCAGTTTTCACCTGGAAAATAAAATTAGAATTTTAAAATTTTGGAATAGACCTTAGAGATCACCCTCTTTGAATCTGTTTTTAAAAAAATCTGTAAAATAGGACGAAATACCTGTAGTACCTCACATGGTACTGTGAAGCTCAACTTGGTGTGGAGGGGAGAAGGAGAATGTTGTCAGATATATACATGCTATAGATAGTATACGTGCTATAATGACGGGAATGCTGGCTTTGGAGTCAGAAATTCCCAAGTTTGAATCCTGCTTCTGATACTTTCTAGCTGTGTGAGCCTGGGCAAGTCACTTAACCTCTGTTTGCCTTAGTTTCTTCATCTGTAAAATTGGAATAATAAGAGCACCTGCCTCTCAGCAGTGATATGAAAATCAGATAAGATAATATAGTCAATCCTCAAGTTTCGCAGGAGTAATGTTCCTAGAAAATGGCACAAAAGTAAAAACCGTGAATGTTGATATAATGAACCTGTGGGGAATAGAGGATTAGGTTCCCATGACCACCAAAAACTGTAATCTTTTGTTAGAGATTGTTAAAAATGTACTTTTCTGCATATAATTCTTTATAACAAAACGTTAGTTCTGATGATACATACTTTTTCTAACACAATAACTGTGAAATAACCCATGAGTACAGTACATAAAATAAAATTGTTAACATGCAAATAATGCTATTAATTCTATTTATTAATTTAGTGCTAGTAAGTCCCTAGAATTCTGTGACCTTTTGTGCTAACATCTCAATTAAAACAAAACAAAAATAAGAACATGGATTTTAGACAATATTCACTTTTTGTAACACATACCTACAGTATCATAAATACTCTACAGCAAATAAAGATTCTTAAAACTAAAACATTTTTTTAACCTGAATTTTACCTCCCACTATGTCAAATGGCCATATAAGGGGCGTTGTACTAGATAATACACTGCTGAAACGCTTCTACCTTGGCTGCCCTCTGAAAACCAAGAAAGAGCATTCTGGGACTTTAACTACTGTGGTTTTGACATCACCTCTGACGGATGGTGAATGGTATCAGATTGTGAAGGATGCCCCCCGTCAGTGATGTCTTGCTTTGTGCACTGTTTCAGATCCTTCAGGGTCCCAGAGGACGGGAGCATAGCAGAGCCTAGTGGGATACCAGCTGCTCCGTGTACTTGTGTACATGGCACCTCTCATTGTTTTCTCTGTTGTGTGTAGGCGTGAATATGAGGGCTTACCAATGTGAAAGTGAAAATAAGGTTACCAATCAAATTACACAAATGGTGGAAGCTGTGAATGCTAAAAGTGTGAATGTTGAGGATTGACAGTATGGGTGAAATGCTTCGCAAACCTTCAAATGCTCTAGAAATGTTAACTGTTACCTCTCCCAACCTCTCATTGTGAGGAATCTGACTTCCAGAGCGGTTTACATTACTTGTTCAGATGAACCAGTGAAAATGGAGTAGCAAGTTACTCACAATTTAATACATTGTGAAGAGATTGCTTTTTTCATCTGGTTGAAGAAGTATTTAGTCACAGAATTTGGGAATTGAAAGAGACTCTCATGTCCAGTCCATATGCACAATCCATTATGACCTACACATATGCTGTTAATGCTCCCCCCTTGGAGTTTTGGTGAAGAAAGAGCTCTCTAAGTTGGTAGGTGCTGGAGAAATTGGAGCTGTGATGTTTTCTTTCCTCTCTTGTGTTCCGGTAGTGTTTATCCCATTTACCCTAAGTTGACAATGTCAGTCCAACGTTAAGTTTTCCTATTAGGCTTCATGCCAGTGTGGAAGTGACTGGGGTTTTGAAGGTGTGATGGGACCAATGTTTTCTTGACTCAGCATCCCTCGCTTCCCTAACTTCTCCAGAAAGTTCTTGCAGTGGAGTGCATTCACTCTCTCTTCAACACATCTTACCAGGTTGGAGGCACTTTGATTATGGGGTTGGTGGTAGGTTTTGTGTCTGCAATTCAAGAACCAGTCTTATTAAATAGGAAGAAGCCCATTGCCCATTTGACTGTAGTGTTGAATTTCTTCAGTGGCAGTAGCTCATAAGAACTATATACTAAGTGTAGACACGGACCTGACAAGGGGTTGCTTAAGTGGAGAAGGCATTGCACAGGTTGTGATCTGCATTGGTGGAAGGAGAGCCCACATCATTATGCATTGGAACATTAAAGTTCTAGATCAGGGATGGGGAACCTGTGACCTCGAGAGTGCATGTGGCCCTCTAGGTCCTCAAGTGAAGCCCTTTGAATCCAGACTTCACAGAACAAATCCCCTTCATTAAAGTTGTTCTGTAAAACTCTGACTCAGTCAAAAGGCCTAAGGACCTAGAAGACCACATGTGGCCTTGAGGCCTCAGGTTTCCCACCCCTGTTCTAGAGTATAAGAAGGCTACAATCTGGTTGTGGAGGAGGGAGTCCAGTATCACAGCTGTTGGAGTGTCAAAGACTCTAAAACCATGTTCCTCAAAGTGTCGAACTTTGCCAACATGAGCTTTCAATTGTGTGTCATACTGTAAAAGCTAACTGCCCTGAGACAAACTGTCAAACTCTTTTCTTAAAAAAAGAAATTTGTATGTCTTCTGTCTTCTAGAGAGCCATTCCTTATAACAAAGCAGAAAAAAGAAGAAAAAACCAGCTCAGCAAAGTTACTTAACATATCCAAAAAAAGTCTCATCAGACCATTTTTAAAAACCAGATATTATGTAAATTGCAATGCTTTACTGATGACACCATTGTTCTAGACCAGACTTTAAAATGTGAAATTATATTGAAATAAAATCTTAAAAAGGATGAGTTTATTGGTTTTTAACTGTCTCTAAAATCCGAGTGTAGACTTATTTTGTTTTTGGCTAGCCAGTAGGCCATATTTGGTTTCATCAGTAGAAGCTCTCTAGAATACCCTCTCTTATTCAAAACACTCAATTCTCCTATTGGCAGGAAAATTTAAAAGGTAGTTCAACAAGAACTCTGCTTTGTCTAAAGCAGGAGTTCTTAAAACTGTTTTGGTCTCAGGACCCCTTTATATTCTTAAATTATTGTCTCCCTTCCCCAGAGTTTTTGTTTATGTGGATTGTTGGCTTTCCATACTCACCATATGAAAAATTAAGTCTTGGTGGTATTGTGGACATAGTTTTGCTTCTGTAGGACCCTCTGAAAGGATCCCTAGAACTTCCAAGGGTCCCCAGACCACACTTTGAGAATCATTGCTTTAAAGGTATATTTTACCTGGCGGGAAATTCCAGTTCTACCTTTATTCTTATTGTTCTAAGCCTCATCTGTGAGACTCAAAATTGACCCTCTAAAGGTGTTCTCTGTTGAGTGAGTTATGTATGAGCTTTTGTCTCCATTTCTATATTGATGGGTGATTTCTTTAGCTTTGCCAGTTTGTTTTCTGGGTATCAGCAGATTTCTGACTGATATAATTTACAAAGCTTTCTAAGTTAATTCTTTATTAGCTTTATACTAGGGGAAAAAAGGGTATTCCCTGTTTCACTTAATAGTTGAGAAACATTTCCATTAGGCATTAAAATAAAAATTTTTTGAGTAACTTTAAAAATGTCAGACTCACTCAGGTTATGATTATACTTCATGTTAATTTCAAATATTTTTCCTCCATTTTTAAAATTCATAACATTTGTATCATATTATCATATCCCAAGATACTTTAAATGGTAATTTGGGAACAGAATGTCTCTTCTATACCTCAAACAAGGGCTTTTGAAATTATTGGAAATATTATTTTATAATTTGGTTAGGATTAACACTTGTTTAATAATTCATACAATCATGTAGATAATAGTTCAGACAGTTATGTAGATGTAATTTGTATAAAGGTCAGTACTCGTGATTAAGTACTTGTATTGAAATACTCTTT
>CM053588.1:47495823-47526100 GCA_028646515.1 Pseudochirops corinnae
TTGTGAATATTATAATGTTTTGAATGTTTGTCTTGATTTGTAATGGAATAAACAGAGTGTTCACTATATTTTGTAATCTGAACTCTAAAGGCCGTTCACAGTAGCATTCCTTTGGGAATCTGCTGGTGCATGGCATTACACCTAGTGATCGTGGTTTTCAAACAACTTGATATTTTGGTTGCAAGAATGCAGATGTTTGTAAATAGCTTGATTACATGATTACACAGTGTGTGAGGTATGATTATGGGTAATGGGAACAAGGGGATTTCTCTGGTGCAGCATATAGAATGAAAATGAGGACACGTTCACTTGTCTGGCCATCTGTTAAGTTTGCCACTAGAGTGTTGAATCCTTAGGATGGTTTGTAAACAATTTGATGATGGATTGAGAAACTGTAAAAATACATTGTGCTTAGTTAGAACAGTCTGAGTTTAATGTAATCATTGCATGAACATAAAAATTGTTTTGCAGGTGATCATAATGGTTTCATTTAGCTGCTATAATGTTTCAAACATAGACATTTGTCACAGGAAAAATATACTTGTAAAATAATTAGGGAGTCATTTATTGTTTAAGGGATCATTATAGAATTTTTTAGCCCAAACCACTTGGACTAATATTTTGAACCCCCAAATGGGAAATGGGAAACGCTGGATCACAGACTTAAAACTGAAAGAGACCTTAGAGCATATCAAGCCCATCCCTTTGGTATGACTGATGAAGAAACTGAGGCACAGAGAAGTTAAGTGACTTGTTCTGAGTTATGTACTAAATATCTGAGGCAGGATTTGGACTCATATCTTCCTAAGGCTAAGTCCAGTGCTTTGTCTGGTCCATAACCTAGTTGCCTGAACTTTTATTCTACATTCTAATTCTGTGAGGGATTCACCTATCATCTGTATGTAGATAGCTCCTAGATGTACATATTTTAATAAGTATTTAAGTGCTTACTTTGTGCCCTGCATGCACTAGAGATACCTGTATAAAGGAGACAATCCTTATATACCTACAAAGAATTTGCATTCTAATGAAGGAAACATAAATATTAAGTGAATAAATACAAATATTCATTCAAATACATTCAATTTCTGAGTCTGGGGTTTCTTTCTAAAGATATGTTACTTGTATTTCTTCCCTCTTATCCAAAACTACTTCCTAGAGAAATAGAATTGATACAGGTGGCATATCTGGAGATGTGGAAGAAAGGGACACTAGGCAAATTCTGCAGTGTCATTTAAGGCTGTACCTTGCTTTTAGCAAACCTACTATATAAACAATTAAAATTATATTTTGATACTTAGAAATGTTATTTCTTTTGTTATTGAATTTTTTATATTTAGATTCAGGACATGGTAATTCATAACATCATTAAAAATACAGCCTGTCACTAATTATATATTTCTTTAAAAATTATACATTTGGAGTAGAACAGGAGGAGTATTAATCACTGTATAGAAGGATTCCTGTAAATAGCGAAGTAACTTAAGCCATTCAAAATATTTAATTTACAAAATCCCTATTTACACACAGATTTTTTTAGAATTATCTCTGCCTCATTGAATATTGATATACCTGTATCTGCTGTTGCTTTTGCTGTTCAACTTGAAAGTGTAATCTCTTCAGCTCACAGAAGAGGCTCTTCCTTCTCTTTCTTCCTCTTTCCCCCACCTTTTTAATTTTTTTTAAAAGATAATTGTAGGTCATGGGTGCTGCCTGGAACACTCTCTAGCAATGAAGGAAAAATCTCCCACTCAACAATATGAATTGGAGTTTTTCTTAGATAACGAAAATCATGAGTCAAGGACACATTTATTTGTCTGTCCTTACCATCAGAATTTAAGAATAAAGTAGGCTTAGAAATGAGGGGGAAAACCGCTGCATATTTAGTCTGTGCATTGGCTTTTGATATCTTTGGATTTTCTTAACTAGTAAGGCAAAGAGGATATTCTGAAATGGTCTATATTGCCCCCTGTAATTGAGAAGGAAGTCAAATGGGCATTTCTAATGTTCAGTTGTTAATCAATGAATCAATTAATAGATATTTGTTTGCTGATTCCCCAGCTTCTAGTGCCTTCATTCTGTATGTATGTATCTGTTATGTACCTCTCTATTTACATGTTGAGAGCAGGGGTTGTTTTCCCTTTCTTTATATTGCCAGTGTCTAGAATAGTGCCAGGCAAAAGTAAGCACTTAATAAATGGTTATAGAAGGACTCGTATGAGCACTCAATAAAGAAATTTGCCCTCAAGGATACTAGTTTAGTTAAGAAGAAAGCATCTACCTAGAGGATAATGTAACTAACAAAATGTGTCTGAGACTAGTGATCCCCAACATTTTTGAGTATAAGAAACTGTCCTTTAAAATTTTTAATTGATATGTTTTACATGGCCAGAATTTCCCCCTATATTCCTGTTTCCCCTACCAGATAGATATCCGTAATATAACTGAGAATTTTTTTAAAGATAAAGGGGAAGAAGAGAGGAAAAACAAATCGGTAAAGCTTATCAGTACTTTGAAAAAAAATCTGATTTTATTCAAAAGGTTTCACATTCAGGGAGATACCCAGCTCTGCAGAGAAAATGAGGAGTCTGTCTTCTCATAGCTCTTCTTTGGTTTATTTACTTTATTGTAGCAGATTACATAAGTCTTTTTGTGCTTTTCTTTATTCATATTAATAAACCATCATTTTCATGATTTTCTATAGCATAGTGATATTCCATTATGTTCCTATGCACAATTTGTCTAGTCATTACCCAGTCACTTGGCATCTACCTTGCCAGTTCTTTGTACCCACATACCATGTTGCCCTAAAAATTTTGGTTTAGATGGGGACTTTTCAATGGCATCCATGTGGTACATACCTAGAAGTGGAATCTTTGGACATTTTAGTCACTTTTACAAAATTCCAAATTGCTTTCCAAAATGATTGTACTAATTCATATCTAGCAACAATGCATCAGTCTTTTCTGCCCCTCTCCCAACATTAACTTTTTCCATCTGTTGCAGTTTTTGTCTATTTGCTGGATATGAGGTGAAACTTTTGGATTGTTTGGGTTTGCATTTTTCTTAATATTAGTGATTTGGAGCATTCTTTCATATGATTGTTTGTAGTTCACAGTTCCTTTTTGAAGAAATTTATTTATAAATCCTCTGCTCACTTATCTATTGAAGAAGGACTTTTGCTATTCTTTCCCATTTTACCACTTCTTAACTGTATGCCTTAACTTTTATTGAAGTGTTTTTATTTCATATTATAGAATTACCTATTTTGTCTTTTGAAATTGCTTCTGTCTCTTTGTTTATTTAAGGGTACATTTTTGCAAAGTTATGAAAGGTATATCATCTGCTGCTCTTATAATTCTTAATGGTATGAACTTTAAAGTTTAGGTTTCTTAAGTGTTTCAATTTATTATTGAATACTTGTAGAGTGGGCTTCTAAGCCTGATTCCTGCTAGCCTGCTTTCCAGTTTTTCCAGCAGTTCTCATCAAATAGGGGGAATTGTTTCCTGAGTACTTTATATTTTTTAGTCTATCAAACACTGGGATATTGAACTCCCTTATTTCTGGCTCCTTTGTCAGATCCATTCTAGTGATGTTCTTCCGGTTTTTTACAAGATTAACATGAAATGATTTTTGAGGACTGCTGCTTTATACTATTTTTTGCAGTCTGGAAGTACTGTTCTGTTTTCCTGTATTTTCCCATTATTTTCTTTGATGTTCAATATTTTTTGTTCCTTCAAATTTTATTGTTTCAGAAACCTCCATATCATAGTATTTGTATTCTCAACATCTGTTAATTGAGAAAATATGATTTAGAAAAACTACCATGGGTTCATTTACGCTGGGAAGATAATTTGTATCAGTCATGGAGTCTAGATCTTTTTGGGAAATAGCAATACACGTGTGTGTGTGTGTGTGTGTGTGTGTGTGTGTGCGCGCGCGCACACGCATTGAGTGTATAATGCCCTACACAAGGTACATTTGTTCCAACTGTTCTGAATCATCTTCCCCCATTTTGTTGGAGGTAAGTAAAACTCAAAATAATAAAGTTTATTTGCACCTGGACTTACGCACATTTTGAGATAACTGTTGGTCCCCACATTAGGAACCATTGTTCTAGATAGACGACAGAAGCAGCTCATGTTGGTTTGGGTGGTTTTTATATTCCTGCCTCACAGAATTGTGAGGGAGGTGCTTTGGACCCTAAAGCATTATGTGTGTAAGTTGTAAAATACTACACGTGTTACAACAATAGCAACAGCACCAACAATAATAAATTTTTTTTTTAAGGTATATTATCCAAACTTGGGATGGATGTGTGTTGATGCCACTGATCCAAAGAAGGGGAATTGGCTTCGATATGTGAACTGGGCCCGATCAGGAAAGGAACAAAATCTTTTTCCACTGGAAATCAACAGGACCATTTACTATAAAACTTTGAAGGTATCATTTGAGTTTGTCTCCGTTCTTCCCAATGCCATTTATAATGAAAATTCTGTGTATGTGTATGCATATGTGTGTATAAAATATTTGTTGCTATCTTTTTTTGATAAGAAAAAGATGGATACCCTTTGTTTTACCTCTAACATGTACTGACTGTGTTCCTGTGGGCAAGTCACTTAAGCTTGAAGTACAATAGACAACTTTCGAAGACTATGAAATTGCAGACACTGCCAGCCTTCAACTGTATTGGTGTCTGTGTTAGTAGAGCTTCCTTTTCTCTTTCCCTCTCTCCCTCCTGCACCAATAAAATCACAGGTCTCTATTTTCTGTCTTTATATCACTTATATTCCCCTCCCCCCTTACTCCCAATGGGCCACCATTTATAATAATTTTATAAAAAAAGGCCAAAAAAAGTTATGCAAAACCAACGAGCATATTGAAAAGTCTGATGTTACATGCAGTATTCCATAACCATGGTTCCCCATCTTTGCAAAGAGGTAGAAGTACTTTTTCCTCTCTCCTACCTGTGTTCAAGCGTGGTGATTGTAATTTCACTATATTCAGTTTTGTTTTTTTTCCATTGCTGTAGCCATTATGTATGTTTTCTGATTTTCTTTACCTATCTTTGTCTTAATTCATATAGGTCTTTTCCTGTTTCTCCATATTCATCATTTCTTATATCACAATAATATTCCATTTACATGCATGTACCACATTTTGTTTAACCATTATTCAGTCATTGGGTTATCTACTTTCCTTCTAGTTTGTTGCTACTGGGAAAAGTATTATAATACTTATAAATTATTTTGGCTTCTAGGGGTTCTTTCTTTTTGTCACTGACCTCTTTTGGGGTATGAGCTTGAGCAGTAGAAATTCTGGGTCAAATGACATAGACATTTTAGTCACTTTTTTCTTTTTTGCATAATTCAAAATTGACTTCTTGAATTGGGAGACTAGGTCATTTCTCCTACAAGCAGTGCATTAGTGTACTTGTGTTTTCACAACTCCTCCAGCATTCACTATTCCATCTTTGCCAGTTTTCTGGGTGTGAGATGAAGTCTCAGGGTTGTTTTGATTTACATTTCTCTTATTAGTGAATTAGGGTATTCTTTAATGTGGTGGTTTGCAGTTCTTTTGAGAACTGTTTGTTTATATCCTTTGCCCACTTACTATTAGGGAATAGTTTTTACTCTTATGTATTTGTTAGTTGTCTATATTTCTTGCTTACTAGACCCCATCAGAGATAATTTATACATAGTTCTTTTTCACCAGTCAGTGACTTTCCTTGGTGCCTTACTTGTATTTATTCATACAAAAGCTTTTCAATTTCATATAATTAAAATGATCTACTTTATCTTTTGTAATCACCTCTTTTGCTTTTCATTATTTACTTTGATACTGTATATGCTTTTTCATATTTTGTTATTAATATATTTTGTTATTAATATATTTAGCTTTGAAAAGTGTATCTCCTTGGTATTTTGATTGTTATAGCATTCATTCTGTAAATTAATTTAGGTATTATTGTCATAATTTTTTTGTTCTGTTGGAATGACCCAGCCATGAACATTGACTATCCTTTCAGTTCTTTAAACTGTTCTTTATTTCTTTAAGGATTATTTTGCACAGATGTTGAGTGTGCTGTGGTTAATTGATTCCAATATTGTATATGCTTCATAGTTATTTTGAATAGAGCCTCTCTTAAAGTTTTTATGCTCTCTTGGGTTTTGTCATTGCTGTATGGCTACTATTTGTATTGTGCTTTACAAAAATTATGTCATTTTTGTCCTTATAATAACCCTGGGAAGTAGGTGCTTTTTATTATCCCCGTTTTTACAGAGGAGAGCATTGAGAGGCATAGAGGATTTGTGTGGCTTGCTCAGGGTCATCATTAGTATTTGCCCCAGGCAGGATTGAGCTTAGAAGACTCCTGATTCTAAGTCTGATGCTCTATCCACTGAGCCATCCAGCTACTGTTATCTCTGAGCTTTGAGAATTTTGTAGTCCATGATTTTGCTGAATCTGTTGAGTATCTTAATTAGTTTCTTTGCTGATTTCCTTGGATTTTTCTGAGTAAATCTTCATACTGTCATCAAATAAGCATGGCTTATCTCCTCTGCCTCCCTGTATGCTATTAATTTACTTCTCTTATTTACAGTTGCTTGTAGATTTAGAACTAGGTCACATAACAGCACAAAAGAGGGCATCTTCCTTTAATTCTTAATTCTTTGGGAAAGATTCTAGCATTTTTCTTTTCATTAATGGCCGTTGGTCTTAGATCCCATTTCACATATTTTTTAAAAAAATGCCTCTTGCACCTATATTTTGTAGGGGTTTCTTAAACCATAAATGAATTACTGATATAATCATGCAGTTTTCGTTGTTTTTACTTTTATTATTATATTGTTTTTGTAATATTGAGCCACTCTTGGTTCCCTTGTATAAATCTGCCTTAATCAGAATGAATGATTTTTTTGGGGAATATATTTTTGTAATCATTTTTAGCTAAGCTTTTTAAAAAGCTTTTGAATCAATATTCATTAGCATATTCTATATTTTGCTTTCTTTGTTTTATTCCTTCTTGCTTTAGGTATTAGGACTATATTTGCTTCATGAGTTTTGTAGGTTGCTTTCTCAATTTTTGAGAATAACATTTTGTTTTGCATAGCTTTGTGTTTGTAATGAGTTTTGTGTTTCTTGCCTTCTCAATGGGTATGGGGAGGGAGAGAATTTGGAACTAAAAAAAAAGAAAGAATATGTGTAGTATAGCTATGAAAGTTTGATGGAATTCTTCTGTAAATCTATCTGGATCAGGGTCCCCACCCCCACCCCCAATGGTACATTTTACAGCTAGTTCAGTTTTATTTTCTATTTGATCTGTTAATTTGTGTATTTTATACTTTTATAGACAGTATTCTTTCTTTTGAATCCGCTATTTTATTGGCATATTTAATTGCATAGTTGATTTTGATAATTTTTATATCTTCTGTGTTATGATTTCCCCTTGTTCATTTTAAATTTTGTCTAATTTGGTTTTTCTCCTCTTTCTTAATCGAGTTGGCTAAAGATTTAAACATTTTGTTGGTCTTTTCAAATAACTATCTGTTAGTGTTTCTTACTTCTATATTGCCAATTCTCGATGATCCTACCTATATAACATCTTTTTCATTTGCCATCTTTCTATTCAGAGGGCTACTATCTTAGCTCAGGCCCTGGACGCTTCTTGTTGGGATATTAAAATAGCCTTTTGATGTTGTTCGCCTTGCATTGTTTCTGCCCTCTTTTATCCATGTGGCTAACAAATGACAGAATGGTTTTCTAAAATTTTCTATAGGATAATAGAATTTGTAGCTTGAAGGGACCATTGTAATCACCTAAATGCAGTCACTTTGTCTTAGAAATGAGGAAACTGAGGTCCCCTATGGTCACTAGCAGTAGAGTAACAGAGATGGGGTTAGGTTTCAGTCCTTCTGCCCCACATCCAATGCAGTTTCCAAAGCTACCTTTGTCTTTCTCACTCTTTTTGCCTCAAATAAAGAATTTTTCAGGAGGAAAGAAAAAAAATTATTGGTCTGAACCTATGATTTCATGACTGAGAGGAAGTTTTGGTGAGAAAGCTTTATGTACCAATGCAAGTAGGCAACTGCCCTGCAACTTATCTAGTCATAGAGGGTTGTCTGGGGGCACTGAGGGGGCAGTAATTGCCTTGCTCAAGCTCAAAGAGCTAGAATATGTCAGAAGAGAGATGGGAACTTGGGTCTTAATTTCAGTTTTACTTTTTCTCTATACCATAACTTGTGAATATACAACTCTAATTTTTTGTTGATCAGACATAAGAATTATCATTAATCAAAGAAAGAATTTTTTACTGAAACTTAATAAACATTTTATAATATTGACATTTAATACTGTGATGAATCCAAACGTATTGCAGTAGAAGGATAATGGAGAACTCATAGACCAATCTAGTAGACAACACCTCTGGTCCCTCCACCCCTCGGCCCCCAAAAGACATGAGGAAACTGAAGGACTGGGAGACTAAATAACTTGCTTGTTGACACATACGTTCAGGACAGTTCTACAGGTCTCACATTAAGCATTAAACCTCTTTGAAGTGGGACAAGACAGATTATTTTCTTGTCTTGTTTTTTTTTTTTTTTTTGGAGGGGGGAAGGCAGGGCAATTGGGGTTAAATGACTTGCCCAAGGTCACACAGCTAGTAAGTGTTAAGTGTCTGAGGCTGAATTTGAAGACAGATTATTTTCTGTCTCAGATTCTTCACTGTACTGGATCACAAGGCAGAATAATAGACATGTACCCAAAGGGGTCAGTAACAGAGAGAGGTTCCCTGTGGCATGACTCAATATCTTTCTGCCCCAATTCATGCCTCTGCTGAACTTCCCCATTTCTGTGAAAGGCACTGACCATTCTTTTAAATTTCTCTGGTTTGTAACCATAGCATTATTCTTGATTCCTCATTTCACATATTCAGTCAGTTACCAAATGTTGCTGTTTCTATAACCTTTCTCATCTTAGGTGCCTCCCAACCTTCTCTGACTCACATAATTACACTTTTAGTTTACACTCTCATGACCTAGATTATTGGAACATCCTCAAATTGGTGAATTGATCTCCTTGCCCTCTCTCCCCATTCTAATCCAATTTTTATTAAACTTTCAAATTGATCTTCTGGCTGTGTCACTTTCTTACTCAATAAAAGCCATCGACTCACTGTTGCTAGATATGACAAACTATGAATTCTATTTTTTCCCCCAAAGTTGTCCATAGACAGAACCCATCCTATTTTTTCTGACCTTATTTTACATAGCTTTCCCTTCTCTTGTTCTCTCCTTTCTCCCCTTCGCCCCCCAATGTATCCTAACTGGACTTCTCCTTTGTGGCATGGCATCTCCTGTCTCCATGCCTCTGTATTTCACACCAGGACATATCCCCTCTTCAACTCTGCTTAGTAGAACTTCTCACTTTCTTCAAGACTCAGCTTAAGCAACTCCTTTTAATGAAAGTGTTTTTGATTCCCGCAAGTGCTAGTGCCCTGCCTAAATACTTTGTTTTTTAATATTTTATTTTATTTATTTTAGTTTACACCATTCATTTCCATGAGATTTTGAGTTACAAATTTTCTCCCCATCTTTCCCCTACCCCCCCCCCCCCCAACAGCCATCCTCTTGTATGATCCCTCTTCCAATCTAATCTCTCCTATGTCCTCCCCTATCACTCCTCTAACTTTCCGATAGGGCAGGATGAATCTCCCTTCCACAGTGCCTGTGAATCTTAAGTTCCAGTTGGATGTAGTTAATAATAATAATAATATGCATATATATTTTTAACCCTAAATACTTTGTTAATAATAATAATAATAATAAATTTGCATTTATTTTCTTATAAACATACATGTTACATTCTAAATATTTTGTATATACTGAGAAGACAACATGATATATAATAGGTAAGGAGCTGGTTTTGAAAGCAGCAAGACTCATCTGGGTTCAGGTTCCAGTCTCTAACACACATTGATTGTGTGACCCTGGGCAAGGCACTTAAATTCTCTCTCTTTTTTTTGGCTTTTTTTGGAGGGGGTGCTTTGAAAGCAGGGCATTTGGGATTGATTTGGGATTAAGTGACTTGCCAGAGGTCACATGGCTAGTAAGTGTTAAGTGTCTGAAGCTGGATTTGAACTCAGGTCCTCCTGACTCTAGGGCTTGGTCCTGTATTTACTGTGCCATCTTACTGCCCCAAGGCACTTAAATTCTTAGGGCCCAACAATATAAGTTGTAGAGGTGATAATCTACATGCATTGGGGAAGGGAGTTCCCTAACTCACATACCAATGAAATCACAGGTCCTGTCCCTATATAAACTTATATGGATATGTGGTATCTCTCTTGACAATATAATCTTCTTGCGAACAGAGATTATTTCATTTTTTGTCTCTGAATTCCTAGTTTCAGGAATATACTACATGCTTAGTAAATGCCTGTTGATTGATTAGTATAGAATTATAATCTTAGCAGCACTCTGTGGTAGCAAAAACCTGAAATAAGGCAGACATCCTTCAGCTGGGCTATGACTGAACAAATTGTGGCATCTGCATGTAATGGAATATTATTGTGACTTAAACAAGGAATATATTCAGAGATGTTGAGTAAGCCCCTGTGAACTGCTGCAGTACCATGTAATGTAAACCAAGAGAAATGCACAAGACTCTGTCAGAATTCAGGTCATTGGGGTCTCATGATGAAACTAACCTTTCCTACTTGGATAGAGGAAGTTATAGTATAATTTTAAAGCAGTATCAAAAAGCATGACAAAAAAACCCAAGTAGCATAATAATTTTCAGTGTATGGAGAAATACTCCTCTAAGCTTTTCGGCTTTCTGGGGTCTTAAAGACAGACATTTCTTTGTCTAATGGCTTAGGTTTAGCAATGTTAGTCATTAAGAGAATATAACTCATTTACTTTCCTTGCAAAGTCATAGCTATGCTCCATACGACAGTTACCAAGTCAAATCAGTTGAAAATGTTGGATGAAGATTGGCTTACGGTCTATGGTTTAGACTCCATAGGAGTTCATTTTCCATTGACAGGATGAGCTTCCTTGATTGTCAAGAGTAGTATGTGCTACTTAGTATGCCTTTGGAAGAGGTGATAAAAACAGAAGGTCTAAGCCTTAGGAGTAACAATAGGGGCAGCTGTAAGGAAATGTTGGAAGCTGCTGTACACATGGATGTGGCTTGCCACAGGGAATCTCCTACTCTTTGTCGGCCTATGAGTTTCTTATGAGTTTTGACCTTTCCTGCCAACCAGAAAGCACATTTGTTGTATGCATTTAAAAACAACAACAACAATCCAGCAACAAAAACCAAAAAAACCTTTTCATTGGAAAAAGATCATAGTCATAGATGCTTATTATGAAACACTTAAAACATTTCACTACCTCTTAATGCTATTCTATCTTTGCCACATGAATGTGTGTTTTATAAATAACTTATAAGCCATGTAATATATGTCTGCTAAGTATTTGCAGTACTTTAAAATATTTTTAAAGTTATACATGTGATATTTACAACACTTAAAAGAACCACCATTTCTAAGAGAAACAAATAAATTTCTGTCATTTTTATCTTGTTAAGGAGAGAACAAACAACACAATAACATTACACATATTTGTGTTTTCTTCAGTCCTTCTGGAATATTGATAATTTTTTTTTCATATATCACTGTCATTTACATTTTTCATCCTCAGTATTAAATGGTTAACTATAGGACATTTTCAAAAGAATGCTAAACAAAGCAAAAGAGACAAAGTTTCTGCCTTCTGGAATTGTTTTTCTAAAATGAAATATCTCTCTTCACAGAGTCTATAAACACAAGTGTACAAAGATCCATAAATTTTAAAGATCTATAATTAAAATAAAAAACCTTTTTTGTTTTCACACCAATATTTACCTTTAAACAAGTCCTTTCTTCCTTGAACCATCCCCTTTCCATCTTATTTCATTCCTCTTGTCCCTTTCTGATTGCCCCATGGAAACCTTCCTTTATAACAAAAACCATTACAGGAAAATCAGCCAAGGGTAACCTTCTCTGACTGTGCCACATTCCACATCCATTGTGTCCCACCTCTCTACTGAAAGGAGGGAGGAAGTGTGTTTCATCATCAGTTCTCTAGGCTGGTTGGTTATTAGAGTTCCCCAACGTGCCACTGCCTTTCAGTGTTGTTTTTGTTCATATTGTTGTGCTTGTATACACACATTCTGATTCTACTTAGTTTATTCTGGGTCAGTTCATAGAAGTCATTGCATGTATCTGAATGCCTTATGTTTGTAGCTTCCTATGGCATAATCATATTCCATTAAAGTCATAAGCCACATACTTGTTAATCATTTCACAGTTGATTTGCTACTACTTGCTTCCTTTTTTTTGCCACCTGTGAAAAGTGCTTCTATAAATAGTTTGTGGTTGTGCCTCTTAGAAAATCCTTAGGAAGTAGTGTGGAAGTAGACTTCCCAGCCAGGTAGAAGCTGCCAAAGCTGTGCCTTAACTGGGCTCTCACAATCTTAGCACCTCCCACAGGGGAGCTGTTTAATATCACCATAATAACATCAGGTCATTTTCTTCAGATATTCTTAATTTTTGACTGTTTTGGTTGCTACCAGTTTTTTGCTTACACAAAGTGGCTATTTTTAAATAGACAAAAAGTGCTCTTTATTTCTTTTTCACGTCATATTTAAGCTACAGTCCCTATAATGGGATCATCATGTCAAAGGGTATGTTCCATCTTTCACTATTACTCGGTATTGTTGGATTATTCTGCAAAGAAGGTGGCACTAATCTGGGCCAAATATTACAATTGCTTATTTCCTTGCTGCCCTGTCAGTATTGAATGTTCTTTATTTTATTTTATTTTTATTTTGTTTTTTCCCTCCTCTAACTTATTTTTAGCCTGTTTTAAATTTGTTTTGTCATTTTTTAAGGTTTTTAATTTTATTAAAAAAATTATGTTTTATTAATGCCTTTTGTTGTTATATTGGTCATTTTATACCTCCAGCCCCTTCTACATCTATCTGTATTTCGGAAAAACAAACAAAGACATCCAATGCAGTTACTGTCTCTGTCTCAGTATATAATATTCTCTCTTGTAAGTTTCTCACTTCTTGTCTTGGAGTGACTAAATATGTTTTTTTAAAATCTCTTCTCCAAGACTATTGGTTTTTCTGTTAGAGTTCATTTTCATTTTAGGTATTTTTCCATTTACAATGTAATACATCTGTATTGTTCTCTAAGTTTTGTTTATTTCTGTCTGGATCAGTTCATATAAAATCTTCCCATGTTTTTCTGAATTTCTCATTGTTAAATTTTTGCTACGTAATTTTTCATTATATTCATTATGCCATAGTGTGTGTTTGTTTTTTTCATTGCCCAGTTCATTAGAACATACTGTTTCCAGTTCTTGGTTATTTATTTATACATCTCCCCTCCTAATGCTCCTCCTTGTCCTCCAACCCCCATTCACAGTAGTGTTTGTTGTTATAGCCAAGAACTCATACTAAAGAGTAGTATGTTCCTATCATACTGTATCAATAGCTGTGAAAATAAGCAGTAGCTTAAAAAACTAAGGCATAATGGATATAATGGAAAATTATATAGCAGGGTCATATATGTGTATGTAAATATATAAAATATTTACATGCATCTATATTTCTATGTATCTTTCTTTGTCTTTATTATTATATCTATAAAACTTTTGTTTCTCTCTGTCTTCCTTGGGAGATGTACCCTGTAGTGGGATTATGGATCAAAGGGAATCAAGAGCTCCAAATTCAAATCCAAACTGCTTGAACCACTTTACAAGTTAACCAGTAATACACTGTAAAGATTTTAAGATTCCGGAGTGTTGTAAGATACATAGCTTCTGTTAGCTAAATGCGATGTCACATTTTCTTTCACTCTCTCCTCTTTCCTCCCAATATAATACACAACTATTGTTGTAGGAAAACATCTGCTAATATAAGTAGCACTAAGGCATCATTAGTTGTTTTTATGGTCCTTTTGCCTTTTAAAAACACTGGCATAGGGGCCCCCAGGTGGCACAGCGAATAGAGCACTGGCCCTGGAATCAGGAAGACCTGAGTTCAAATCCTTAAGAAAACACTTAACAAAAAAAACTAGTCGTGGGACCTTGGGCAAATCACTTAACCCCAATTGCCCTACTTCAGAACAAAAAAGCAAAAAAAACCCCAAAACATTGGCATTGTGTGTGCTCTCTCAGATATTTTCTGTTACTTTTTTATTATTCCCAAATAATACCAGAAAATGGTTCTGTCTTCTTTTTTTTCGGATTTGTTATAGGAAATATTTGCTTAAGTGCTAAGGAAATACAGATAACCTCTTGGATTTTGGAATAGAAGACACACTTGTGCTATTGCTTTCAGATTATTATTTTTTTCCTGTCTACTTTAAAGTGTTGTGTTACTTGTGTCATTGTTTTATACGCTGATATATCTGTAATCTCACTGGTATGTTTGTGCTCCCTCTACTGGTCAGATAGTCCACCTACACTTTATTCTAGAATAGCTTCCAGATACATAGGAAGAAATTGTACAATGTCCTGAATTAATCAGATTGGTTTTTGTGCATCTTTACGTTATGCATCTTGAAACTTTACATTAGGAGGTTTCAGATGAAAAAAAAAAGCCAACTATTAAAATTTTAAATAAAGTTTTAGTGTAAGGATGGTATTTTGGGAAATAAGATCTCTCACTCCAGAATACAGAAATTATATGTTCTGTATTACCAAAAGTGTAACCACAATGTATATATGCATTTTAAGGTTTTCAGAAGTTTATAGAAAAATAGAACCCCAAAATGAAACTGTTTCTTGAGAACACTAATAATTAACATGGCTTCTGTCTTGCCTCCAAAGGACACCTAGGAAGTCCAGATGGGGTGCAACAACAAATTATGTAAGCTCAGAGGGAGCTTCATCCTTGACAAATTTAGGGCCTTTTGTGTGCTCTGGGTCCATTGTTTCTGGAAAATATGGCAACTAAAAAAGAGGGCATCCCTTAACAAAGGGAACCCTGTATTTTTTCCCCTACGTTTCCCCCCTCCCAACTCCCAACAGATGTTTCCAGGGGAAATTCTGGGTCAGGAAATAGTCTGCGTAAATCCAGAACTTTCTAGGCTATGGCCTCTGTGAGTAGAAAAGGAGCTGCCCACTGGGGACCAAACTAAAACTGTCCTTCCTTCCTCCTTTCCTCTCTCTCTTCCTCCTCCCTCCCTACCCTCTTTCTTCCTTCCTTCCTTCCTTCTTTCCCTTCTCTCAGTACACATAGGGCAGTGGTCCTCAACCACTGTGGGTCACAACCCCTTTGGGGGTTGAATGACCCTTTCATAAGGGTCGCCCAAGGCCATCGGAAAACACATATTTCCGATGGTTTTAGGAACTGAGACACCGTTCCTCTATCCATCTCCAGGCGGGTCCGCCCACATGGAGATACACCCACATACGAGTATTAAAGGGTAGCGGCATTAGGAAGGTTGAGAACCACTGACATAGGGTATCACAACCTTACTTTTGGGTGCTCTGCCCAAAAGGCATGTTGTTTTTTTTTTTTTAAACCCCAAAGCACTCTGGCTCTCTTTGGTTGGCTAACAATACCTGTCCAAGACCTATTTGGTCTTTGTTTGGGCCCTCATTGGCTCAGAATAAATGTAAATAGATTGTTTTGGCCAGAAACCCTGAGAGTTTTCCCTCCCTGATAGAATTTTTTTTTGACTAGATAAAGAGGCCATTTTCTGCCTCATTTCTTATTAAGCCTTAATCATTGAATGGTCATTGCCTCTGTTAAACCTAGACTAGTTAAAGACAGTAGCTTGAAAAGGCCAAGGTCCGCCACTGCAAACTGGGCCATGTCTAGTTGTCCTTATCTATATCTGGCCACTGGGCCCAGATGGCTCCAGAGGAGAAAACGAGGCTGGTGATTCTGGACAGCCCTTTCTCACTTAAATCCAATTCACTTGCATGTCATGACATCACCTCCCTGATATCATGGTTCTCTTTGAGAATGAAGAACAAACAAGGACAATAAATAACATTTCTATAACATTTTAATTTACAAAGTACTTGCATTAAAATAGCTCTTTGAAAGAAGTAATAAAAGCACTATTGTCCTTATTTTACAGATGAAGAAACCCAAACTCAGTGTAAATGACTTGCCCTTGTATGGTTTGTAGGTGGTGAACCTAAAATCAATAAACATTAGAGCTGAAAAGAACCTTGGCCAGACTAATGGATTTGGAGCTCATGAATATGAATTTGAACCCTGAAAATGCCATTTGTTACCTCTGTAATCTTGGACAAGTCACTTTGCCTCTTAGGTTCCTTCCTTATCTGTTAGATGTGAAAGATCAAAGAAAGTCTAGGACTCAGGGTTGCTGGAGCAAGGATGATGAATTGTGGTGGGACAGCAGATCTATTCACTTGTCGTTTTGCTTTTGTGTTCTTTGTCATAGAGAATGAATGATTTAACTTTGTACTAATTTGGAGAGAACATAAATGACACAGGGAGTCGAAATCCCAAATAAATGAGAGTATCTGGCTGTCCTTGATAAGTTCAAGTCATTTGGTCCAGATAAACTTCATCCTAGGATTTCAAAGTACAGTACTGTTCAGTGTAATTGGCAAGTTGCTATCTTTATTTCTGAAAAATTTTGGAAACCGAAGACATGCCACAGGGTGGGAGAAGGGAAAGAAGCTCCTTCTCCAAAAATGAGGCAGAGGGTAGATTTGAGAGAGGTGGAGAGAAGAGTGGATCCCGCCAACTGTAGGATAGTGAGCTTGAGCTTAATCTTTGCAAAACTGTAAAATGTATTATAAAAGGGATAGGATAAAAGGCAGATATCTAGAACAAGAAGGAGTGATCACAAAGGCCAGATTCTCTTCATCAGGAACAAATTTTGCCAGGCTAACCTTACATCCTTTTTGGACCCTTTTTTAAGGCTGTTTGAATACAAACTTCTTTAGATTTTTAACAAAGCCACTGACAATCACATCATAGGCTTGTGGTTAGGATGGGGAAATAGTCCTTAAACCAGCACAGCCATGGATTTAGAACTCTTGGTATGACCAGATATAAAGAAGGTCTCTAGTGGAGTGCCTCAGGGATCTATGCCTGATTTATTGCTCCTTAACATGTTTATCCGTGATTTGTAGGAAGGTATAGATTTCATTATTCATCATATTTGCAGATGTCACAGCTAACATACTGACTGGATCTAAAAAAGGTCTTAATTTGAGTTGAGTCTACTATGGTGAAATTGAATAGGTAGGGTAGTAGTCTTACTCTTGAGTTCCGAAATCTAGCCTTATAAACAGTAGAGGAAATGTCATGTTAGCAAGTATGGATTAAAGATGGGCTGAAAGGCAAAAACCAACCCCCTGCTCTCAGGGAGCTCTTAGTCTAATGTGCAGAGAACTGTGTACAAACAAGATACAGACATGATAAGCTGGAGATAGTCAGCAGAGGGAAGACACAATTAAGGAGGATCAGGGAAAGGCTTCTTAGAGAAAGTTTGACTGTAAGTCAGAGAAACCAGGAATTGATGGAGGAGGAAGGGAGAAAGAATCAGGTATGGGGGCGGCCAGTGAAAATGGCCAGAGTCTAGAAGTGGAGCCTTTTTTGTAAGGAACAGCAAGGAGACCAGCATCACTGCTAGAACACCACCAACGTAGAGAAGAGGAAGGTGTAAGAAGACTAGAAAGGTAGGAGGGAGGGCAGGACAAGCAGAAGAATTTATATTTGATCCTGGAGGTTATAGGGAGCTACTGGAGTTGATTGAATGTGTGTGACATGATCAGATCTCTACTTTAGGAAGATCAGTTTGGCCAATGAGTGGAACCTGGATTAGAGAAGAGGACGGCACAGGATATAGGGTCTTGGGGGAATAAAAACACTAATGATAGCTAGCACCTTTATAGCATTTTAAAGCTTTCAAAACACTTCAGGTAAGTTATTTCATTTGATTTTTGTAACACCCTTATAAACTTAGATAGTAGGTTTAGAGACAAAAGCTTAGTGAGTGGAAGCAGCTGGGTGTCATGGTGGATTAGAGCAGTGGTGTCAGGCACAAATAGAAACACCCTTGTGGGCCATATATTGACTCAGAAAACTGCCATGTTGTATTTTTATTTATTTTGTTAAAGATTTCCCAATTACATTTTAGTCTGATTGGACCTCACTGGGGAGTTTGATACCTCTGGATAGAGCACATCAGGGAGATGTGCAATCCAGTCGCAGAGATTTAATAGTTGTCAGTAAGCTTGGGCAACTCAGTTAATTCCTGTCTACCTCAGTTTCCTCATCTGTAAGATGGGGATGATAATAGCACCTTCCATCTAAGGTTGTTGAAGATCAAATGAGATAAAATTGATAAAGTACTTTGTAAACCATGTAAATGCTATCTGTATTAAAAGAGATCATGGATGCTGTCTGGCCCAGCCCCTTCATTTCACGGGTGAGGAAACAGGCCCAAAGAAATTAAGTGATTTGCCTAAATTCTCAGAGGCAGTAAGTGAAAGAAGTGAGATTTGAACCCAGGTTCAGCTAAAGTTCTCTAAATAGAAATCTATTGCTTTTACTACTGTACCATACCGAAGGGCCATAGTAATTCATATATAAAATATGGGAGTTTTTTTCACTTACAATGTCAGTATGAGTCAAAAGTGTGATATGGTAGCCTAAGCAATAAAACTAATGTGATACCAGGCCACATTAAAAGATGCATGGTGTCTAGTATGAGGGAAATGATAATTCTGCAGTGGTCAGACCACTCCTGAAGTATTTTTTTCATTTCTGGGTATTACATTTCAGGAAGGATGATGATAAAATGAATAATTTCCAGAGGAGGGCACTTTGGTTGGTGAAGGGCCTCAATATAATGCTGTACCAGGATTGGGGGAAGGAAGTAGAAATGTTGAATGTGGAGAAGAGGAAATTGGTAGGAGCAGGAGGGTAGGGGATGGTTACTGCCCTCAGTTTTTGAGGTGCTGTAATGTAGAAGAGTGATTACATTTGTTCCTCTTGCCTCTGAAGAGCAAAATAGGAGCATTTGGTAAAAGCTGCAGTGAGCCAGACCTAGGCTTGGTGGAAGGGAAAAAACCATTCCCAACACTTAGAAGTTTCTCAAAGTGGAATGGACTAAGTTGTACCCACTGAAGGTCTTTAAGCACCAAGGCTGGGTATGTCACTTACAGTTCTGAATGATTCTTGTTTTGGCACAAGTTGGACCAGATGACCTTTTAGGTTTCCTCCAACTCAGATATTGAGTAGATGACATCTTTGTGGCCTAGTAATCTATTGATAATTAAGTTAAAACCCTAATGGATTAAGGTAATTGACTCAAGTCTTTTTTGGCTCCCAAATTCAAACTTCTTTCTTTATATTGGTATACCTCCTACCTCCAAGTCTCCTCTTTGATTCCAAATGTAGTGTTCTTCCCATTAGCACTCTATTCAGTATTCATCCCATAAGCATTTATTAAGTGCTTCCTAAATGCTAAGGTGCTGGGAATTGAAAGAGAAAAGCACATAATCTCAACCCTCAAGTTGTTTACCTTCTTTTGGAATAGGATTCTAGGGATGTAGAAATTGCTTGCCATTTATGCCACTTCTAAAAATTGGAGATTGTTTTTGAGTTTTGAGAGAGGAAAGTAACTTCATCTAACCTTCTTTACTTTTAATTTTTCACCTAGACTATCCAGATGTTTATTTTTACCTTGAATATATTTTTTTAAGAATTTTTTTCCATATCCCCAATTATTGTACAGTTTTCCTTAAACATGTCAACAAACAAGAAGACATTTTTTGAAGTTATGTTACTGTGGAACAGATTAGCTTATGGGTAAGAAATACTTGTGTCTGGAATGTATTAGTTATGGGAAACAGACTAGTTGATAAACATGATTCAGTTTCCCATGCATGTTAAAAAGTAACTTTTTAAATGCCAACTTGAATTATTGATGAAGTCTAAGGATTCATTTGAGTTTCTTGGTCTAAATTTAATTGGTTCCGAACAAGAAATAATAGATCAATATATTACCACCCTGGAAAAATACTACAGTGGTCTAAAGACTGAAACAACATTTTCTGGTTTTACTGGTCTTTGGGGGTCAGGTGGTAGGTTTTTTGGGGGGGAGGGGGAGAGAGAAACAATAGAGAATGAATGAATTTTAGTCAGTTTCAGTAATTTTTTCTTCTTAAAAGGGTCACACTCTATCTAATCAGTTTGTATGTAATATTTTTTTCAAAGTGTGAAAATTTCCTCATACCTTTTATACTGACATTTAAGTATTAAGATATGTATATGTAATTGCTGTTTTAATAGGTACAGGTCAGCTATTTACAGTTTCCACCTTGAATTAAATTATAATTTTGATGGTATGGTACATAGGAACAAAACATTAAAATAATTGTCCTGTTACCGAGTGTTTCCCTAGCAGTATTAAAATGCCATATTAATAAAACTAAAACTTCTGTACTTGTGATGTCTCTGTCTCTTTTTAGTATGGCTGTGTGTTATAAATGGAATGGCACATATACTTCTGTCATTATATCATAGCTAATTGGTATTCTCTTAAACATGCTTCTGTACTTTCATCTGTGCTCTCTTCCTTTTAATCACTTTCTTAAATATGCAGTATTATTAAGTTGAATTTCCTAAGTTTTCTTTTTGGACTTTTTGAATAGTAAATACGATTTTGTAATATGATCATTTTGATTTTTAAGCATATGTATTGCCTCTAAGTTATATATGTCTATATGTATGTATATAAGATAAGCAATATATAGTTGCCTTTTAAGTTTATTTAATTTTCAGTCTTTTGTGGTTTGTGAGGTTGAACCCTATTTTGAATCAATTGCACTTTACAATAAAATATGGGAAGAAATGTTGAGCCTTTTTGAAATCTGACTGCCCTTCAGGAATTAACAGCTTCCCAGCCCCAAACAGCTCCCAGTAACTACCATTTGTTATTTAAAAAAAAAAAAAAAAAAAAGATGGGTCTGGTTTCTCCTTGAGTGAGAAACAGGACGCTCCCTCGGTTGAGCTGCTATACTTTGTCCCATCCCTGTTTTGCTATGGACTTGGATCCGTGAGTTTTCGAGCTTTTCGTCCCTGGATCTGCCCCGTGAGGCCAGGCCCCCGACCTCCTCCCCCTCCCTGGGAGGCGGGCCCGGCTCTCGGAGCGGAGCCCCGGACGTCGGTCCTCCTTCCCGCAGAGGGGCGCGCTGCCCTGAGCGGCAGGGGCGGGGGCGCGGCCGCTCTAGCCGGCCCAGGCTCGGCTGCCGTGCCGCCACCGCCGCCGCCGCCGCGGGTTAAAGGGTTCTTCCTGTTTGGTTAGGGAGTGAGTGAGTGAGTTAGGAAATCTGTGGCGAGAGCCGCGTCCAGCTGTTTGTAATCGCCAGCGCCAGCTCCACGCCCTCTGGCCCGGAGCCCGGGCTGGCTCCCCCCTCGCTAACAACCCTCGTCCTGATTGGTGTGGCCTGGCTCTCTGTTCTCCCTGCAGCCAATTGAGCCGGGCGAGGAGCTGCTAGTGTGGTACAATGGGGAAGACAACCCGGAGATAGCAGCTGCTATAGAGGAAGAGAGAGCCAATACCCGGAGCAAGCGGAGCTCGCCGAAAGCCAAGAAAGGTAGGGGCCGCCCGCCGCCGCCGCCTCCGCCTCCTCCTCCTCCTCCTCCTCGTCCTCCTCCTCTCGGGGCCTCCTCCCCTCACCCCCCCGGGGCCTCGGCCCGCTCCTTGTCCCTATCCTTGTCCCGCCGGCCCCGGTCCCGGGGAGCGGCCGCAGACCTCGCGGGCCGGCCCGCACTGGAGTGGGAGGGGGGTCGCCCGACTTAAAAACTTTTCCCCGGCGCCGGCGGGGCCCCCGCGGCCCGGCCGCCCTCCCCAGGCCGGGTGACCTTTGCGGGCTCCTCGGTCCTCCCGCTCGGCCGCCGGGCTCAGCACTTCTGACTTAAAGGGACCGCGGCGCCTGTGCTGAATCATAGGCGGCCGAGCCAGCGCCGCCCGGGCTCTCGCCTTTCCTAGTCGGGCTGGAATTCTGCTCTCATTCTGTGGCTTTTCTAACTTGTTACTCCGAAGATAGATGGTGGAGAAATCAGCTGCTACTTGGTGAGAAGAAAGCAGGCCGTGGGTTGTGTTACCAGCCCGTTTAGAAAGATAGTTTGAACTTTGAAGGGAAAATGTTTTTAAAGTCATTGTGTTTCAAGTATATTTTTGGACTTCATATTGTCAACGCACACGAAATACAATGTAAAGAACGACATTTTCAGTTTTGTAGATTTTAATGGTTTTAGAAGTATTACTTCGGTGCAAGATTCTCAAGGAGTTTTTTTTTTTTTTTGGTCTTAAGGTGAAAGGCAGCAAGCCAGCTGAGAGTGTCAGAAATAATTCTGCTGTTGGTAAAACACAACTTCTGGTATAATTTTTTGTAAATAGCGTTAAAGCGATGAATAATTGAACCTTTTTAAAGAGTTCCATAATTGCCGTTTTAAAAAATGAACTTGGTAGTTATAGCAGTGCTTTTCCATTGTACATATGGCTGAGCCCATATTTATTTATTTATTTACTTCCAGGGGAGTAGAGAGAAAAAATATATAAAATTAACAACAAGCTCTAAAGTAGACCTCCGAGGACCTCATCAACCCATCAGTAATATTCTTGGAAGACAAAAACAATGTCACTTAATATCACTGATGGTGGAAATTTCCTTTATGGTTTTCTTTAAAATGTTAACAGAATAGAATTATTGGACATGACATTTTGAAATATGAGTTTAAGGTTAGGGGAATCCCCTCTCTCATTCCCCCACCCCCTTTCATTTCTGCTTAGGGCAATCTTTCTGTTGGATGTTTCATATGATGACCTACCTGAGACATTGCTGAAGCTTTTATTTGGAGTATTAATGTGGATTTGGGGAACCTTCACAGAGGTTGAATATATATACACACATGCATACATGATTCATATGTCATATAAGCTTGGGCATTTTGGTCAACTTCAGCTATAAGTAAGTCAGTATTTATATATAGCCTTTAGTGATAACATCAAATACATCTGAGATTCCTAAATATGAATTATTTGGGGATGTCATATTGAGTGCTTAATTTTTAATTGCATAGGTTTTGCCATTTTTCCCCACAGGGTAAAGGAGGTACGAATGTTTTATCCAAAAGAAACTCTGAAAAGGCCAGCCTATTTCTAAATAACATTTTTTTTTGCCTAGGAAAATTTGCTATGTGTGTCATTCATGAAAATCAGGAATATGATCTCCAGAAGTAATTTTACATATTTTGTTTTTTAATTGGAAGGACTTGTTAATCAGGACTTAAATACTGCCCGAATTCTTGTTCTTTTAAAATATTGGGGTTTATTTTTCATTTCCTGAATTAATGCTTAATTTTTTATAAATTCATAGTGATTTAAGTTTACTTTATTTGTACTTGAAATGACTATTACCTATATAGCACTATTTCTAGCTTTTCTAAATAAGTTGCTGTCTCGGTGTCAATATTCAGTCACTAAAAGCAAATCCAGATTGATTCATGCAAGGTTTTTTTGAGGCCTTTCCGCCCATTATATATTCTTTTTCATCTTTTGTGTGCTTTTATTTACTCTGAATTACTTAATTTGGTTGTTAATAAATTGAATTGGAAACATTTCCCATGAAGAACGAGGTCTTACAGTTTGTATACTGTATTTGTTACTGCTCTTATTTAAGACTGTAGTTGTATGTAGGAAAACTATGGTAAAGTTTGTTTGGTCATCTATTTTGCATTTTTTTTTGCAGCTGTGGAGATTATGGGACAATTTTGGATTTAGTTAACACATTGCTGGATATCCCATTGTTTGATAATGGTTATTGTAGTAACTGCAGCAAGTTCATCATCCTACCAGTGAGTACTATGTCTTGGTTGAAGGACTTACTTGAAACTCATTCCCAAGATAGGTAATCTAATTAGGTCCAAATGAATAGAAAGTCCTTGCTGCTTGTCATTTAAAACCAGAAGTTTGACATGTGGTGACTCCTAACCTTATTTGAATTGAGTATTATATGGAAACTAATTTTTAAATACACGTGACCAAATGAAATCCTACATAGAATTTGCGTGTAAACTTATATGTGTAGGTAAAAGCCTCTCCCACAGTGATGCCAGCTAAATGAAGCAGTTTAAAGTTCACTCCTGGGTAATCAGTCAGCACCACTCTTTTGAGCACTTGCTGTATGCCTGGTGCTGTGTTGGGCCCCAAGGATACAAATAGGGAAGTGAAGCAGCCCTTCCCTTCGGGAGCCTACATTCTACTAGGGCATTATAGGCAAAGGAGTTTCAGTCCAGGCAGTGAAGGGCTTTCTGTGTTGATACTGCTCTTTCCACTAACAGAGGTGGTGTTGGTTATTGTTCCCAGAAAGAAGGTGACAAGAGGGAGAGAAGTAGAATGCTGCTATGGCAAGGCATTTGGCCGATTCCCCAAGTTGGTTAAGCCCCAATGTTTTCAGAGGTGGACGGCTGGATGGGAAGGACTAACGTTGAAGTTGTATGGTGGACAGTGAAAATTGACCTAACTTTGTTATATCTTTGAGACAGCATGGCATAGTGAGTGTAGTGCTATACTAGGAGTCAAGAATACCTGGGTTTGAATCCTACCTTTGACATGTAGTAGACCCATCACTACAGTCAAGCTCTGAAATTTGTCGGGTCTCACTTCAGGTGTAAACTGAATTTGCTAATATTTGTACTGCTTACCTCTTAGAGTTATTGCAAGACTCAAATAAGGTAATGCAAACCTTGAAGTGATATGTATGTGCATATATGTATGTGTGTATACACACACGACCCTTGTGTATGGCACACATGGCATGTGTGTAACAATGTATACACGTACAGTACGCATGTATGTACATATATGCTACTTGTTAAGGTTTCCTTTTGTGACAACTACTGTATACAGAGCTTTGCACTGAATATGATACCTTTCAGAATTCATCCGCCTCTTGTAGTCTAGAATGGATATTCTGAATGATGCAGATTTCAAAGCGAACAATTCATACTTCATTCTTCTGACCCTTGAGTGTGAAGAGCACAGTTTGGCTTTGATCTAAAGAGATACTATACTATAAGTATGTGTCAGATTTCTTTGGAGTCTTAGCTTTGAAGGTAGCCTAACTTTGATCGTTTCTTTTGGATGATGGTATTTTAAATATAATTAAGTGTAAAGGAGTCCCTTAAATTGGACTGATTATGATAGATTTGTTGGGTAGTGGAGGTTTCATCTCCTCAATTCATAAATTGATTCCTTCTGAGACAGCTTAGTGTTTGGTGACATAGAGCGTTAAGTTTCGTTTGAACTGTAGGAGGATTATGGTCCACTGAATAGTTTATGGTCGTGTTCATCTTAGCTTGGTTATCCAGGAACAAAACAACAATGCAAACCACTAAAGAAACACTTGATATCCTCCTTATAGCACTTTCCTGTGTGAACTGGAGCAAGTTAAACTGCCCTGGATCTCATTTTCTTCATCTTTGAAATAAGGGAGGTAACTAGATGGCCTTTGAGATTGCTTCTAGCTCTAGATCTGTGATAATAGTGATTCAATCGAATAAACATTTATTTAGTGCCTGCCATGTGCTAGGCACTATACCAAGCTCTGGGGATACAATGAATAGACAGCCCATGCCCTCAGAGAGCTTAAAATCTAAAGGGGGAGACAACATTCAAAAGGGACATCAAGAGGTACCCAGCATGGGGCATCTTGTTCTTTGAAGTTGAAACCATGCAGAGCAACAGGTGCAAAGTGGAGTAAGTTGAGAGTCCAGTTTCTGCCCTCTCTAAAGGAAGGCTTTGGGAGGAGTTTAGTATTGAGCCTTCCAGTCAGAGAGGAGAGGAGGCTGAGGGAGGGTGGTGTTAAATACAGCTTGAGTTAGCAGAGTGGTGGTGAATTCAGAAGGGAAGAGCTAATCCTGGGAGGGGCATATTCTGTGGAGTTCAAATCTAGCAGGGCAGCAGATACAGAATGGAGTGATTCTAATATGTTCTCTCTCTGGCACCTTTCAGTTATATGGAGGTTACAAAATATTGTATACAGTAATATTTCACTCAGCCAAACATCAGTTAGCTAGTAATCTTACATAGCTAAAACGTGGGCTGAGAAACAGGAAATAAGCAAAATAAAACTTCAGAACAACCATAAATGGTGTTACAAACTCTGTGTCCTAAAGTTTATGTACTTAGGTACTTTACTTACAGGGGAACCCCACTGGCTTGTGCTCTGAATCTATTAGGCCTTTGCTAATTTGATTTATGTCATATTAGAAAATTTATCATATCATATCATGTCATGTCGTGTCATGTCGTATCATATCATTAGTATGTATTATGGCCATAGATTGCCAACAGAAGGTATTTCCAAATGATCAGATAGTATTACAGTGACATCACTCTAGTATTAAGTGGCAGCTGACAGAGAGGATATATGCATACATTCCCACAGATCTAGAATTCCAAAAGTGTAGCCATCTACATAATATATAGGAAAATAGCTTGCCTTTGTTGAGTGATAGCATGGAAGAGACAACTAGGTGACTTAGAGTATAGAGCTGTGGGCCTGAAGTCAGGAGGACTTGAGTTCAAATGCAACCTCTGACACTTAACCAGCTTCTGTGACCCCTGGGCAAGTCAGTTGACTTTTGTTTGCCTTAACCCACTGGAAAAGGAAATGGCATACCATTCCAGTATCTTTGCCAAGACAACCTCATGGACAGTATGGTCCATGGAGTCACAGAGTTGGACACGACTGAATAACAGTAGCATGGAGGAGTGCAAAGAGTCAGGACTTAAAGCTGACCTAGGGATATGTGAATGTCACTCTAGGACATGGGCAAGTCCTCTTAGTTCCTCTGAATTGGACCTCAACTAAAAGATGGGCCAATAAGACTTGTGGCCCTGATTCTAGAATTGTGAAGAGAACAGTGAATCAAGTTTAAAGGGCTCAGGAGATGTGGACAGTCACCATCATCAATTGCTCAGTAGACATCCTGAGGATATCTTCTAATCAGTGATTTTCTTCAGAATAATGACCCAGGACCCTGCAGGAAAAATTAAATACTGTTTAAGGTCTAAGAAGGAAGGAGAGTATGTAATATATTTTAGAAAAAATACGTTAACTTTTTTTTTTTTTTTAAACTTTCATCATGTAAGAAGGAAACTTCAGGGAAATACCTGATTCTCCAAACTGTCAGAATAGGATGTTAATAGTTAAAAAAAAAAAAAGTAGAAAAACAGAGTTCCTGCCCTTTAATTAGGAAGTTAAGACCTAAGTGTGAAAAGATAATTAACAGTACATGGAAGTAAGTGGATAAATGTGGTACGAGCATGACATTATCAACTTAAAGAGAAGGGAAGGAGAGACTACTTCGGACCTGAGTTTAGGGAAAGCTTTCATGTAGGAGATGGATTTTGATTTTGATTTTTGAAAGATGTGCAGGATTTCATTTCATTTCATTTCATTTATTTTTAGCGGATTTCAAATTATTAAATAAGGAGCCAAAATGAGTGATTTGTTTATTGTTCCTCTTTTGATTTTCATTTATTATCATATAAAATATTATTTTCATATTATCATATTCTGATACTGGATTGCTTATTGCCTTTGGTAGATCTGGCACCTCAGACACTGCTGCTTCGTCTTGCACACCTAAAGAATATGTATAGCTTTTCTGATTCTCTACCATGTCAAAACTTTTCGGCATGGGACAATGGAAAGAAGGCTGGATTGTGAGTCAGAGGACATATGGCTCAATCTGGGCCTCAGTTTCCCCATTTGCAAAATGAGAGGATTGGACCTGATAACCTCTAATGTCCCTTTGAGCTATAATCATTTCTTTAACTCAAAGGGATAGACCTGGTGACAGGGGCTCCAGGGTGGGCAGCAATGGCTGTCAGTAGGGTAAGAGAGAGGAAAAAGCAGCTTTGGTGAGGACTTTTCTTGTGGTGACTTTGTTTTAGAGTGGGGGGTGGGGGTGGGAACATAATGGTAGAGAAAAGGAGGGAATCTTCCTCTGCTTAGATTTTAAATCAGGCAGGAGAGTCAAAGGGAGTGCATGCTGCTCCATTAAAAGCCCTAAGGAGCCACATGCACCCAAATACGTATGGGGAGGGCAGAGTCAAAGACTCCCTTCACCTTAGGCTGGATGGTGGGTTGGGGAGCCAGATGGGTGTCTCTGGCTTGAAGATTTGGGGAGTAGGAGACAGAATGTGTAAGTTAAAGAAGAGGATATTCTAAGTGTAGGAGACAGTTCAACAACAGTTATTAACATACCTCTTTTCCTTTCTCTACATCCCTGCACCCCCCTTTATTTGCAAATTATTTGTATTTACTTTGTAAAATAGATAATAAATGTCTGTTGAATTGAATAATTACTTTTAATAAGCACACGACTTTTGTATGCTTATAGTACTAGTCTGATTATTTGGGGAGATTAAATTTCAATAACCTGTAGCAGGGATGGGGAGACCCTATAGCTTCAAGGCCATATGTGGCCCTCCAGGTCCTAAAGTGCAGCCTTTTGACTGAATCCAAACTTCATAGAACAAACCATTAAGAAGAGGATTTGTCCTTTAGTCTTGACCTCTTGGAACATACTTCTTTATGACAAGATGCTAGCTAGTATTTTGTATACTAGAGTGGAGGAAATGACATTTATACAAGTCCCTGTATACCAAATAGTACTAAAAGTTCACGAGAGATTTACAAAGTGCTACATTTCCTACATGGAACAATCTTTACTGACAGGGAAGACCAGGCGATTCTTTTTGGAAGTGGTATTGGAATTGGACTTAAAAGGATTGGGAAGAATTCAGCAAGTGTGGGGAGGCTGAGTAAAGGTCTGAGGCAGAAGATTACACTCCATTGAGGAATGAATGGGGAACCATTTTTGAAGGCAGAGAACCAAGACCTTTCTTTCATACTTGCAGTTGTATTTGGAATGACAAATTTGATTCTGTTAAGGTTCTTGCCCATAGGTTGGTCAGCGATTCTCCACGTTTATGTTAAGTCATTCACACAATTAAGACATTTTGAGTACAACCAATTCATGTAGCATGCATGTACATGTATGCACACATGTATATACATGTATATGTGTGCCTATATACATATATGTATATATACACACACGTGTGTGTATGCATGTCTGGAGAGAAATCAGTTTAGATGTGCTTTTGACCATGATAGACAATTGGTGTTTATGTCCAGTTTTTTTGATCTTTAAAATATCTTCATAAGGCCACTTGCATGTTTCATTGTTTTTAAGAAAAAGAAATGTTTACTTGAGAACTAGCATTTGAGTTCTAAAAATGTAGTAACTTGAGCCACTAATGTTTCTGGCACCTCCTTGGAAGCTATCATTTACTGTGTAGATTGGGACCTCATCCCATAGAGAATGAAATCAGTTTCCTGTTATTTTTAATGTCTTAGTGCTTAGCACTGGGCAGAAACCTACATGTGATTACAACAATGACTTTGGTTTTTGAATTGGTTGGGTAAAGAATATTAGATTTGGAGTTAGGATGCCAGTGTTCAGAGCTTTTCTCATCATCCAGTTATGTCACTTAACATCTCAGAGCTTCAGCTTCCTCACTTGTAAACTGGGGATAATAATACTTGCATAGTCTGCCTCCCAGGATTTTTTGAGGGAAGCACTTTGCAAGCTTTAAAGTACTATGTAACTGTAAGTTATAGCTTACTGTGCACTGGACTGATTGTGCCCTGCAGAAAATAAGTTGAAAGAACTCTTAGTTGTATTAATCCCCTTTTGATAATGAAGTTTTAGATTTAGAACCTTGAGGGGAGACTTCTCATCTTTCACCTAGAAAAGTTTCTTGTGTTAATTTGAAATTGTACTATGATCAAGAATTTGTAATTCTGTATTTTAATTTTCTGCTCCTCACTAGTTGTGTGATGGTAGGCAAGTCAGTTCACCTCGATTCCTTTATCTGTAAAATTTGGGAGTTGGATTAGATTATCTCCTAGGTCCCTTTCATTTTTAAATCCTTTGATTTTAATTGGGATAATTTAAATTGTTAAACCAGATTTTCCTGTTATACTGGATTAGAAATAATTTCATATGTGAATTTTGTCACCCATTGAAGATTTTAATTGCCTATCATTTTAATTTCTTTTCTTCATGACTTATGTCTTCTCATCTTTTTTCTTCTCTATCCCCTTTGCTACTATATTTATAACCATATGGAAAACCT
>CM053588.1:47535482-47559486 GCA_028646515.1 Pseudochirops corinnae
ACTCAAGTGACTGTGGAACTGAATCTTGTAAATTAAAAGTAAATGAGTAAATTAAAAAAAAAAAAGGAATTATTTTCTTCAATGAAAAAAAAAAGAAAATCTGAGTAAAATGAAAAAGCACAGTGCTGATTACATAAAATTAAAAACATTTTTATGTAAAAAAAAAAATCCAATGCAGCTAAGATTTGAAGGGAAACAGGGAAAAATCTTTGCATCAAACATCTCTGATAAAGATCTCATTTTCAAGTTGTATAATGAATTCATATGAATTTATACAAGACATGTGACAATTGATAAGTGGGCAGAGGGTATGAACTGACAATTCTCAAGAGAAGAAACCCATACGGTTTATAGCCATATGAAAAAAATACTCCGTATCAGTAATAATTACGGAAATGCATATTAAAGCTGTAAAAAACAGAAACATTAATGTACTTTTGCAAGTAGCATAATTGGAAATTGGTTTAGCCATTACGAAAAGCAATATGGATCTATGGCCTGGAAGTTCCTAAACTCTATATACCTTTTGACCTAGAGATACCACTACTAGGCTTATACTTCAAAAAGATTAAAGAGGAAAAGGTTATATATGTAAAAAATATCTTTAGGAGCTCATTTTGCAGTAGCAAAGAATTGTAAAGTAAGAGGGGTGCCTGTCAGTTGGGAAACATGCTGTATGGATGTAGTGGTTTACCATTGTGCTGTAAGAAAGGAACAAAGGAGACTGTTCAGAGAAACCTGGGAAGACTTCTAGTAATTGTTACATAGTGAAGTGAGCAAGCACCAGGAGAACAATTTATACTATAACAATCAATGCTGTAGAATTGGAACAGTTTAGAAAGACTTTAGAACTTTGATTAATACCATGATCAACCATGATGTCAGAATACTGATGATAAAGAGTGTTACCTGACTCCTTTGAGAAAGGTGGTGGACTCACTATGCAAAAGGAGACGTGCATTTTTGAACGTGGTCACTGTGGGAATTTTTGGTTTATTATTATTGTATTTTGTTTTATTCTTTTTTTAATGGTGGCAATGTGAGGGAGAAAAAAGAGCTTGATACTTGGAAAAAGCAATAAAATTAGAATATTCCAGTTTATATAGTGCTTTTCTGTCTTTGATTTTATTGCTGTTTTTTCCTAGAGGTGAGATCTCTTGAGTCTTCTTAAAGACTTTGGGTTTTTTAGTCATTCTTAAATAAAAGTATAACTTCCCTTTTCTGGAGTAGTTAGACTAACTTACAATTACATTTGTCTTCTCTTCCTAATGTCATCATAGTTATCTTAAATATCCCTCTCCCTTCAAGAGAGCCATCTCATATAACAAATAGTATGTTTTAGAGAAGAAAGAAAAATCAGCACAACTGAGGGACACATTGAAAATACTTGAAAGTATGTGCAATGTCTAACACCTCTTGCCTACCTGAAGTGATAGGTTGGAGTTTCCTGTCATGTCTCTTCGTTCAGGTCATGATTTTTTGGTGTCGTTCTTCTTTCCATTTGCTTTGTTGTTGTTACCATATATATTGTTTTCTTGGCTCTGCTTAGTTCATCCTTCATTAATTCATATGGATCTTTTCCGGTCTTCTCTTTATTCATCACACATTTTCTCACAACAGGTTCCCTTACATTCATGTGCCACAGTTTATTTCACCATTCCCTAATCAAGAGGCATATGCATTGTCCACCAGTAGTTTTTAGCGTGCCTGAACCAACTGTACTAATACTAGTAAATGTATCTTAAAATACTGTAGTGTTATGTGTCCTAATTCTTTTGAATTTTCCTAGCAAAGTATCATTTGTTTCCTGCTGTGACTTGCCTCCTAAATTGAGAAGTGATAAGAGGTAAGCCTGAGAAGGTTGGAGGATGAGTTTAAAACCTTTGCTGACTAACCATTCCTATTACATCCTTTAATTGTACTTTTATCCATGGTTCCATCTTAAGACTCTCTACTATTATCATGAGACCATAGATTTTGAGCTGGAAGAAACCTCTGAGGCCATTAGACCAATACCTTCATTTTATATACAAGCAAACTGTACTTGGAAGAGATTAAGTGATTTGCCCAGAGTCACGCAAGTATTAAGTATCTTCAGCGGGATTTGAATTTAGGTCTCCGTTAGGGTATATAGTTAATGATCATTCCCTTTAGAATCGCTGTACAGTTCATGGGCTTTCTTGAATATTCCTTGATGATTGAATGAATGAGTGACAAGCTTGTAGCTAGAGTGAATAGTTGAGTGTACATAGTTGTGCTCTTTACACTGATACTCTCAACTGATCTTTCTGTAGTTCCATTAGGAGAATTTTGTGGGCATGTAACCATATATTTATTGCCATTTTTTGAGCTATTGCTTCTTTGTGACTTGTTCCCTGATAACCTAAATATTGTTCTTCATTATCTTTGTATTTCTCCTAATTTTTGGTATAGTACCTCACATACAGTAAGTATTTAATACATTTTTTCCTACCAAAATTGATTATATTTTTTATTTATATCAAGGACTTTTTTGTTTCAAATGCCACTGCAGGAAAACTTCAAAAGACATTGTTCCCTATAGGCACTTATCATCAACCACTAAAGCGCTTCTTTGGTACGACCCCATTATGGAAATTCTACAGCTTGAGTTTAGTTTGGGTTTTTAAAAAATAATTTTAGCAAACTTACTCTGGCTGAACTTGACCAAAATCTGACACTGTCTTTTTAAAAACTGATTTTTATTGACATCTTTTTGCTATACATGGCCAAATTTCTCCTTATATTTCCCTCCCATTTCCTTCCCAAAGAACAAGTCTTTTAACAAAGGTTTTTTTTTTTTTAAAGAATAAGAGAAAAACATTAAGCAAAAGCAACCAATACCTGAGAATAATCTGGCATGGTGTGCGATGTTCCACATTCATGCATCCTCCCACCTTTCCAAAGGAATATGAGAAAGTGTCTTCTCATATTTAGTCTTTTGGGTCAAACTTGGTTTTTGTGATTTCACGGTAAACAGTTTTGTTTCGTGGTTCTTTCCATTTATGTTGTTTTAGTCTTGAATATTTGTTTTTTTTGATTCTGCTTACTTTGCTTTACGTTAGTTCATATAAGTCTTTCCATGCCTCTATGTATTTATCATTTCTTAGAGCATAGTAATATTCCATTACATTAACAATTAATTAGCCATTCCCTAATCAGTGGATATCTACTGGGTTTCCAGTTCTTTGCTTCTATAGAAAGTACTACTGTAAATATTTTAGTATATTTGGAACTTTTCTTTTTGTCAGTGACCTACCTACTAGGGCTATGTGCCTAGCAGTATAATCTTTGGGTCAAAGTGACTTAGGTCATTGAAATTCATAGCTCCACTTATTAGTATCCTGATGAGTAAGTTATGACCTTGTTACCTTATCCTGCAAACATGTGTCCTTGTTCTGGCTCCGACATTACTGCTTGTGTGACAGATCATTTAACTTCGAGTTTCAGTTTCTTGACTTGAAAAAGAAGTATAGAAATATTTACATGACTTAAATCAGAGGTTTGTGAGAAATGCACTTTGTACTAAAATATAGATGTGATTATTACTATTCTAGTAGAAATGGTTTATGAATAGGTTAATCAAGATATGAGTAGTTTACCACTTTGTTTAGTAAAATTGTAGAGTTATATTTTTAAAAATCAATAATTAAGTTTAAATTTGAGTATTCTATAGCAAGAATATATTTCATTCATTACTCTTGATTCTCAAGCTGCAGGAAATGTTTGGAAAGTTGGAACAGAAATACATAAATTTTATTGGAACTTTGACTGCTTTGCTAAATGAAAGGCACATTTTCATCATCTTTTTTTCCATCTGACTCTTTGTGTGGCCTCATAGGTAGACTCTAAAGTCATCCTAGATGTCAGTGCTTAGTGATGAATGTTTCCAAGTTAAAAGACCACACCCCTTCCCCACAGTAGGTTGGTCTTTATTGAAGGGGCGATTGGCTTGCCTAGTGAACAGTTCCCTTTTTGCTGAAACATTCTCTGGTGTCTTTTACCTGATTGGGCTGAGTATGCTCCATGCTCTGCTGGGGGCTTTGGGCAGCAATAGCTGGTGATGAGCCCACACATGAGACTCCTAGGCATGGACAGCCCAGTAGGTTATATCACTTATCATGTATCTGAGTGTGCAAGAGAGGTATCTTCAGTGGGCCACAGTACCACTTGTATTTGCAAAAGGTGCCGGCAGTTCTGCCCAGAAGATTTGTGTAAAAGATTCATTCTGTGTTCAGAATTGTGCCTGTGGTTGGGAACTTTAAACTGTTCTTGTTTTGGGAAACCCAGCGTACTTTTGCCACTGTGAAGAATGGAGGAATTAAATTAGATGTGAATAAACATTTCTACCGATGGCATTTCAAGTGATAAGACTGTGGACTGAAGTGATTCTATGACTGTTATTGCTTATTATGTATCCTAAAATTAAATATCCTAAATTCTCTTGGTGGTAAACAAAGATATCCTTAAGTTTTTTTTTTTTAACCTCCTCTTAAGCATGCACAATACCATTGCCACTTCTGCATTTTCAGAAGCAAAGTAAAAGCTAGTGAATTACATTTTGAGAGAGACTGTTACCCTTCATAGACATTTATAATTAGTTGTCCAAATATTAATTTGTCAAGAAAATGTAAAATCTAAAGATGAATATAAATGAATGCAGAATCAGGCAAACTAGATTAAAGAGAACAGTGGAGATGACATAGTAATGTTGGAATTGAATCTTGCTTCCTTACTAACTATGTATCCTTGGGCAAGTCATGTAATGACTTTAACTCATCTGTAAAATGAAGCCATTGGGTTAGGTTGAAGCATAAGGGTACTTCCAGCTCAATGTCCACCATCCTTTGAATATGTACAGTGACTATGACAGCAGAAATGAAAATAGCACAAAAAAACCCCAGAAAAAAGCATTAACTGCAGCCTCAAGTACAGATGATGAAACATTTCCCTCTTTTTTGTAAGGGATTTCTACTAGAGCATTTTGTGTATGTGGTCCTTCATGGTTCAACTCTCCCTTTGGTTTTTCTTTGTTGCAAGGTATAGTTTGATTGAGTTTGGGGAATGTGTAGTGTATGGGAAATTGACTTGTGTAAAGAGCAGAAAGTATCAAAACTTCAAAAAAAACCCTCAATCTAAAACTAATAACGAAATGACACCCACAATACTAAATGTTAGCTTAATGACATGAAAGCTTCAGTGTATTTTTTAGGTATTCAGATTATTTTTAATTAATTATAAAGAAAATCATGGTGTTAAAATAATAGTTTTAATACAGTTTTGAAATTTCAGCTTTAAATTTTAGGAAGAAAATTTCCCCCCCACTTAAAGATTTTTGTCAGTAGTAAAGATCACATTTGTTTCTGAGTTCCCCCTACTGTACCCAACATATTACTTTGTACCAGCGAATAAAAAAAACCCAACACAACACATTTCAGCCAAACCAATTGACCCATTGGCCCTGATTTACAGCACATATCCTATTTTATATCCTTAGGTCCCCATTTCTCCAGTGGGGGGAAAAAGAGGTTCTTTTTCTCTTGTCTGGGGTTAGGCATTGGGACTGTGACACTATGTGCAGCTTCTTTTTTCATTTTCATGGTGTCATACATATTTTCCTGGTTCTGTTTTTTTCAGTGCATCATTTTGTATTCTTCATATTCGTTATTATAGTGCAGTAATATTCCATTGCATTTACAGAATGACAGAATTTTGTAATCTCAGCACCTATCTAGTCTTAAACCTCAAAAGAGTATGCATTATACATACCCAATAAGTAGTTTTACTTCTTTTTGAAAACTTTATATACCACGGTTTGTTTAACCATTACCCATTCAGTGGATACCTATCTTATTTCTAGTTATTTGCTGCCATAAACATGCTGAAATGAATACTTTTGCATGTGTGGACCTTTCTATCTGGTATGCCCAACAGTGGGATGTCTGGGTTATAAATGATTAAGTGATTTCTCTTCCACACAATTCTAGATTGTTTTCAAGAATTTTTGGGCAGTTTCACAGCTTTAACATTCTTTGTGTTTGTATCTCACCTCAGCACCTGTCATGGACTGTTCATATCTCTTTTGCATATTTTGTCATTGTTAGCATTTTTCTGCATTCCAGGTGAAACTTGAATTGTTTCAACTTGTATTTCTGTTGTTATTTTTAAAGCATTTTTTTATGTTATCAGTTTGCAATTCTTTTGGACTATTTGTTCATATCCTTTGATGATTTCGATTGGGAATAACTTTTGGTCTTATACATTCATTTTGTATATAACATGGATATTTCAGATATTTTATTCAAGGATTCTCCCTTCTCCCCACCCCTAGCTGACAGCTTCCCTTCTTTTCTTACCTACATTCTATACTTTTAAAACTTTTCCCCATTCATGTAATTGATATTATGTGTTTACTTTTTTGTAAACTATTTGATTTCCTTACCATAGTTATGAAAAGGTACCTACATTGGTTTTCTACAAACTGTTTTGTGATACGATCTTTTATTTTAAAATTGATATCTATTTGGGACTTATTGTGAGATTTTTTTTCCAAATCATTTTTCCCCCTACTGCTTTCACTTTTCCTAGTACTTGTTAAAAGAGGACATCCTACTCCTGAGAAGTTTGTTTTGTTGGTTTTAGTGAAGATTTTTGTATTAGTTGTTATTTTTGCTTATATACTATTTCTCTTATCTTTGTATTTTTTTAAAAATCAAGGCAAAATAGCTCTTCTGATTATTGCTTCATAATATAGCTTGAGGGAGGTCAGGAAGTACTTTTCCTTCATCTCTTCCCTACCTCCCCCTGAACCCCCTTTATTTCCCTGGAGGTTCTAGTGTCTTTTGTTCTTCTAAGTAATAATAACAGCTGCAACAGCTAGTATTTATTTATCTCCTTAAGATTGTAAAGTGTTTAACAGGCATTATCTCATTTGATAATAGATGAATTTTGTAATTTTTCTCTAGCTCTGTGAAGTAAAACGTTAGTAGTTTGGTAGATAAATTTATAAATTAATTTAGGTGGTAATATTTTAAATTTATTGATGCAGGCCCAAACAGGAAAAGTGAATATTTCTCCAGTTATTCAAGTCTGGTATTTTGGTAATTCATTTATACTGATCCTGAGTGTGCCCAGGTACACTCAGATTGATTTAGATGTTTTGCAATCAATGTAGATGTTTTTAATGAGATTTCTTTTTCTATTTTTAATTTTTAAAATTTTTAATATTTTTATTGCTAAATAGAAATTGATGATTTTTGTAGATTTATTTTCTATTACTACTTTACTGAAGTTGTCTTATTTAATTTCTTTGACTCTCTTGGGATTTTCTGACAAAACTCTTATGTCTTCTGCAGATAGGGATTATTTTGTCTCTTTTCCACCAATGTTTATTATTCTATGAATTTCTTTCTTTTTTTTGTTTATTTTTTGCTTTTTTGGAGGGGGGAGAGCAGGGCAGTTGGGGTTAAGTGATTTGCTCAAGGTCACACAGCTAGTAGGTGTTAACTGTCTGAAGCTGAATTTGAACTCAGGTCCTCCTGACTCCAGGGCCAGTGGTCTATTCACTGCGCACTCCCTAGCTGCCCCTGAATTTCTTTCTCTTTTCTTTTATTGCTGTCATTAACATTTTTAGAACTGTCATGTTGGAACTGTGCTCCTTTTTTAAAACTGGGAAATTTTGCAAGACATCTCCTTTGCAAAAAAAAAGCTAGTTTTTGGCTTTAGATATGAACTGTTTAATCATATTAAAAGTGGTCTTTTAATGCCTATACTTCTTAGGGTTTTTAGCATTATAAATGTTGTATTATTAGAGGCTTTTCCTTTACCTCTTAGCCATAATCATGTGGTGTCAGTTGTTTTTAATATAATTATAATTGTCTTCCTATTTTGAACTCGTTTCATCATTACTACAAGTCCAGTCTGGTCATAATGAAATACTTTCTGGTACAAATTCCTGTATTCTTTTTGCTCGGACTGTATTATATATATATTTGTATTAACATTGACCAGTGATATTTCTCTGCTTTATCTCTCTGGTTTATATATTGGAATCATATTTGTTTTTCTTATCTGTTGTAATAACTTATGTACTATAGGTCTCAGTTAAACATGCTTCCAATGTTTTAAACAGCCCCCCTGTAAGAATCAAGAGTCTTTATCCCTCTGTAAAACAGGGAGGTCCATTTTGGGAAATGATTTCCTTTAAAAATTATCAGAATGAAAACATTTCATACTATATACCCCCCAAAAGAGAAACAGCTATACTACCTACAGTTAAAAGGACAGAAAATTTCTAATTCAGAGATCTTACTATTTAAATAAAATAAGTTCCATCAGTGGGGCAATAAATGAATGTCATGAAGTGTATGTACTACAGTACCATTTATTTGTTCAAGAAAATAGGGGTTCAGGGTGGCTAGGTGGCACAGTGAATAGAGCACCTGCCCCGCAGTGAAGAGGACCTGAGTTCAAATCCTGTCTCAGATGCTTGAAACACTTAATAGCCATGTGACTTTGGGCAAGTCAGTTAACCCCAATTGCCCTCTAAAAAGAAAAAAAAAAAAGAAAGAAAAAAGAAAACGGGGGAGGGGGGGAAGGCCCATTTGTATTTATGTAGAAATAAAAAAAAGTGCATAATGCCACATGTTGTATTTTTTGAAATTTTGTTTTTAAATCAGTCTCTTGTCATCTAGAACTCTATTGGCATGGCTACCCTTTCATTTGATTCATTATCTTATTGGAATGGATATTTACTCTACCAGTGTAAGAACATATCTTCCCATCTTTTGATATTCTTGTCATATCCTTTTATATAGTTTTCCCATAAAAGATGTGCTAAATTCACTGGAGACTTTTGTGTAATTATAACTGTGCAACATTTGAGCTCTTCATCTGTAATCCCTCACTCTTAATGGACTACTCCCTTTTCTGAAAACATTTCCCAAATGACATTTTATAATTTTTTGAGGTCAAATTGCTATTAGCAATATGTCACACCAACCTTGTACCCACCTTGCATCTTTTCGTTGCCCTTTTATTCACCACTGATTTTGATTCTTCTAAGATTTTTGTATTCTGTGACTCACAACCTTAGTATTAAAGGATAGACTTTCTTAGCAGTGAGCACCTTGGGATCACTGATGGTCCTTGTCAGTTTCCCCCGATGAAACATGACTAAATAGGCTTCTAAATAAGTATAATGGTAAAATGATAATACTTATAAAATGAGATAATATTTATAAGGTGCGTTACAAATATAACGCCAGTGGGATACCCATAGCTGCTATGACTACGCATACGTATTTCCAGGGTAGATTGACAAAATATAATAAAAATCTCTTCCTCAAAGACAAAATCAAAATATTTATTTGGAGCATCACTATTAGGATACCAGGAGGTAAGATTTAACAAAGTACTCCTCACTAATTCGGGGAGCACACCAACACTTTAAGCATTCTTTCTATCAGATCTTCCCACAAAAACATTCCCCTAGGCTAGTTCCTCCCTCCACTGTCTGCCTCGATCTCACTGTCTGCTCCATTGGGCAAGCTCCTCCCACACACTGGGCTCCATAGGACTCAGGCTATATCACAGCTCTAAGCTGGGCCAGAGCTCTAAGCAGGTCACGTAGACCTATTAATGGACGGGGAAGATCTCATTATTCCATTAACATTACAACAAACCTTGAAACGCTATTTAAATCCTATTATTAGTTATATCCTCCTCAGTTCAGTTTATTGACTATTTGCCTTGTCATTCCAAGACAATATGTGCTGACATGATGAGTTGTACAGCCAAGCTATACGTTACAACCTAAGTAGTATGTGTTCTTCAAGCATTTCCCCCTTCCATGGGTAAGCCAGTCTCTTAAATCAGTTATCTGAAAATTTTTTTTTGATTGTGTACTCCACTTGTAAAAAAAAAAAAAACCAGAAAACAAAACCTCACTGGAAACTTTTGTCTTCCCCATAGGTGTATATTTACTTTTAATAAATTTTATACCTGCAATACCTTATTACTATTTATCCACATTATAAAACTTACACAATAGAAAATTTAAAGAGTGAAATAATGATGAAATATTTGATCCTAAAGTCAGTTGGAGCCCCTGGAATTTTTTGAGTAGGGGGATTGCACAATCAGATCTATAATGGATTCAAGTGAAGAAAGACTAGAGGAAAGGAAATTAATTAAAAGGCTGTTGCAGCAATCCATGTGAGGTGATGAGGCATGAACTAGCTTGGTGGTTGTGAGAGTAGAGAAAAAGGGAGAGGTGCAAGAAGTGTTGTGGAGAAGAAATGACAAAACTTGACCTCTTATTAGAAATGGGAGGTAAGAGAAAGGGAGGAGTCACTAAAGCTCCAAATCAGGGTGACTAGAAAGGTAGGTAACAGCATCTTTTACAATAAAAGGGAACGCTGGAAGTGGGGCAGTTTGGGGAAGTAAGATGTTAATGTACAAAGGTCTTCAGTGCATACTGCAACTCATACGTGCCTGATCATCTTGTGTAACAGAATGCTTAGAAGCACAGATAGATTTCTCTTCTCTCCACAGGACTGACTAGTGTTGTTTGCCACAAGAGAGACTCTAGGATACTCTTGGGAGGGTTGGGAAGGCTCCTTGAGCAGGAAATTTTTACTCCATCATCTCTAGCACCTAGTATGTCAGTAAAAGTTAATTAGATTATCTTTAACTTCTAACTCTACTGCTTTACTACCCGTGCAACCTTGAGAAAACTTGAACTCCGTGGGCTTCATTTTTCTCATCTATAAAATGAAAGAGATAAGATGATGTACGAGGTCTCTTCCAACTCCATATAAATTATGGAGTTCATGATTCTGTGAGGTAAACTGGCCTTTGAGTTGTGGAGGTATGGTAGAATTGGATTTTGATTTTTGATGTGCTCAGTTTGAGGTGCTAGTGGGGACATTCAGATGGAGATCAGCAGCAAATTGTCGTAAATATAAGGGTCTTTTGATTAGATGAGAGATCCAAGTTGGAGTTAGATTTGAATGTCATACCCATAGAAGTCATATATTAGCATTATTATTGTACAACACCTCTTCCTTAGGTAAAGAGTACATGTTGATCACCATACTGAAGAAGGATATGATTAAACTGGGGAAATGCATTTCTGTTCCAAGTTTCATGATGAATGCAATATTCCTTAGAAATGTTTCACTGAAGAAACAAATTTTAAAAAGGAGGCAAAGAGGCAGAGGGGAATGAGATTGGAGGGTGAAAGAACATGGTTGTTGTCCTTTGTTCTTGAAGATGACCAAAATGACATCACTATGCTAAAGTCAAGTGTCAGTGTATCTGACTTTGGCTGCTCAGGTTAATAAGACCTTGGAATGCTTTATCACATGCCAGGCACAAATAATCCTTGTGAACATTTGAATTGAATTCTCCAAATTTGCGCATTCTGCATTCCCTTTGAACTGTTTCAATTCTGCTTTGCTCATAGAGCAGTGGTTCTCAACCTTCCTAATGCCATGGCCCTTTAATACTAATATGTGGGCATATCTGCATGTGGGCAGACTTGCCTGGAGACAGATAGAGGAGCAGCGTCTCAGTTCCTAAGACCATTGAAAATATGCGACCCCCAAAGGACTCATGACCCACAGGTTGAGAATTGCTGTCGTAGAGCACAGAACCTTCTCTGATGTGGGCATGCCATGCTGAGCGGTCCTGTGCCAATGTCTCCCATGTCACAAATTGATTCCAAAGTTCTTAAGAGAGACCTTGAGAGTGTCCTTGTATTGCTTCTTCTGACCACTGTGTGAATGCTTGCCCTGTGTGAGTTCTCCATAAAACAGTCTTTTTGGCAAGCTTATGTTTTGCATTTGAACAAAGTGGCCAGCCCCTTGGAGTTGTACTCTTTGAAGCAGAGTTTGAATGCTTGGCAGCTTAGTTCAAGTAAGGACCTCAGTGTCTGATACCTTATCCTGATAGGTGATCTTCAGAATCTTCCTAAGATAAGTCAAATGTAAGCAATTTAGTTTCCTGGCATGGTGCTGGTAGACTGTCCAGGTTTCCCAGGCATGCAACACGGAGTTTAGCACCATGACTCTTTAGACCTTCAGTTTGGTAGTCAGGCTACTACCTCTTCTCTCCCACACTTTCCTTCGACCTCTCAAACATTTAGCTAACTCTGACAATCCGTGCTTCAACTTCATTATCAATGTGTACATCCCTGGAAGGTACACTACCAAGGTAAGTGAATTTATCCATAGCATTCAGAACTTCTCCATTTAACAAATAACATCAAGAAAACATAGTCAGCCACCACCATGCCATTCATAGGAGAAACTGTTGGTTACAGCAGATGGAGAAGTTTTGAATGCTGTGGATAAGTTCACTTACCTTGGTAGTGTACTTTCCAGTGATGTACACATTGATAGAGTGACCTACAGAAGGAAGGAGAAAAGACTCCTGCACCATTTCAGTTGCAGAGTAGGAATGTTACTTTTTCTGTTGAAGGGGAGGAGCTGGACCATTTCTAGAAGTAGCTTCCTTTGTTCAAGGATTGTAGATGGCCACAGGTGCCAGCCATCTCCTGATGGTCAAAGGAAAAGGGGAGCAGAGATAATGACTGCTGGCTCTCTGCAGCTCCTGGGTAGACACTGATATAGAATTTTTTTTTTTTAGCTTAATAAACACTGGAGAGTATGTTCCCGCATTTCCCAAATCTGATATTTAGGAACCTAAAAGTGAGGGAATAAGGGCAGGAAGCATAGGGGATAACTTTTTGATGAAGATCAGTGGAGGGTGAAACAGAAGCAATGCTTTCATGCAAATGTGCTACATATCACCTAGATTGAAGGGAGAATTAATTGAGGTGTTAGAGAAAGAAATGACAAACTTGACATAATAATAGCAGGCATTTATATGATACTTTAAACAGTTTATAGATGTATGATACTGATAATGGGATTATTCATTTGGATATCTGCTAATGCTCTCTTAGGCAAAATCAAAAGCATCTGATGAACATCTGGCTTACCTTTATGGTAAGAGAAGTAGCAGCTGGGTGCTGTAGTGAATGGGACTGGAATCAGAAAGACCTGAGTTTACTTCTTATCTCTTAAATTACCTTATTCTTTGAAATAGAGCCTTTCGGAATAATGACACTTGTTACAGAGTTTGATACTTGATACAGAGATTGGAAAGAAGGAAAGAAGCATTTATTAAGCATTTAATAGGTGCTAGGCACAGTACTAAGTGATAGGAATACGAAGATAAGCATAAAACAAAGTCCCCTCCTCTCATGGAGCTTCAAGATAGGTGACAATCTATAACACAAATGGGAGATGGAGAGGGGATGGAGAGAACAAGATATCTGGTGCAGGAACTTTATTTTGAAGTCCATTAAGGTAAGTAAATACAGGACTTGAGAAAGGAGAGGGGAATGAAGGCGGATGACTTTGACCTTTCTACAAAATGGAGGCCCTAGTAGAGACTTGCCAACGGTGGAGAAGTGGAGTGATATAGGGCCATGCAGAGGGATATTTCAGGGTAAGCAGGCTACATAAGTGGTAGGATTTTCTTGGATGAGGGTACCGTAGGCATTGAGGAAAGTTCTAGGATTAGATATCAGTGGAGACATGATTTTGAAGTGTAGAAAGTCAGATACAGGAAGAAGTAGGAGCAGAATCCAAAATGTTATTAATACATATTTCACTATTGTAGGCATGAGCAGTAATGGAATTGATTATCAGAAACTGAACTCAAGTCATGATAGTATATTATTACTGCAGATTATTCTCTATTTTCCCCAAAGTGAAAAGTGGCTGCCTGTTATGTGTGTTTCAGTTTGAAAAACATAGCAGTGCAGAAAACAGATGGAACCTTGCTTGTATTAAAAGTAGGGAGAGAGTTTTCAGAATGGTGGAATTGCGTAGCAGTAAAATGGTACTGAAAGATCCTTTTGGATTGGAGTTGATATTTAAGGTACAGATCAATAAATTTTCTATTGTGTAGTGGAAACTGAAGCTACTATAATTTTAAGGGTTGAATGGGAGAGTCATGACGGTAAGTAGTCAGGGAGAGTAGATAATTGTTTAGCTATGCCCTTGAATTTGTGGGTGAAACTTTAGAATAATGTATTTAAAAATGACATCTTAACTTTGAATATTTGCTATTTCCTACCTTAAATTCAGATTAGGATCAGAAGATCCTAATAAGCTTGCTACAAAAATGTTCATTTGAAGTTAAGTAGTATCTTTCCTTATTTGTGTGCATATTTTTATTATTTGTGCATAAGATATTTACCATGCTGCCTGTGAAGAAAAAAGGACATTCCCTTTCACTGAGAGTAAATGATTCACTAATTCTCTGGGAGTTTTTCTGTTCCTTCTGTCTTTAAAGGGAGTGGCCAAATCCTTGAAAAATGCTGTCTTTGAAAAACTACCAAGCAGTTTTTGTTTGGTCATCCAGGGACTGAACCTAAATTAGGATTCTTATTGTACAGCTACTTTATTATATTTTTTGAGTATATTATTCTTGTTCTAGTTATGTAGGCTCTTGATTTATAAACCTCAAAGTGCTATATAAATAATGAATTTACTCAATTAGTACTTGTCCTTATTGTATTGGTGGTTATAGTTATAATGTCTAAGACTTGCCATTTTGATGAATATACTAAAAGATGTTTGTTAATTAATGATTTGTGTGAAGCCATAGTTGTCATGACAACCAGATTCACAGATGACAAAAGCTGGGGGAGGGTTAGGTAACATTGAAGGGCAAAATCAAGATCCAAAATTTTTTTTGATATGCCACAGTATTGGTTTGAGTCTAGTAAGATGAAGTTTAGTAGGGATAAATAAAGATTTTCCACTTGGTTCTCATGTGTGTATTGGACCTAAGGGTTTTTTTTTTTAAAGGTCTTTTCCAACCCAGACTCTATATTACAAAGGCCAAAGGGAGGAAAGAATTTGAAGAAGGATTTCTCAAGCAGAGTTATGTGTAACAGTTGAAGTTGAATGAACACTTGAGGACAAGTCATTGGTGGTTTAGAGGTTATTGATATCCTTAAAGTTCCATTCTAGTACAATAGTAAGGATGGAAGTGAGATTGAAAAGGGTCAAAATAGGATTGTTTTTTAAAACTGTAGATGACTATCTTGTTCATTTTTTCCATTGACATCTTTGATCTACCTTCTTTTCTTTGACTTGCTCACTTCACTCAGCATCAATTCACATAAAGTCTTTCCAGATTTTTCTGAAACCTACCTACACATCATTTCTTATAGAACAATAGTATTCTTTATGTTCATATACCACAACTTGTTCAGTCATTCCCCAATTAATAGGCATCCCATCAATTTCCAGTTCTTGGCTATAAATATTTTTATTTATAAAATAGAGCTGCTATAAATATTTTTGTACATGTATCACCCATAACTTTTGACAAAGTTACTTTCTTACCTGAGTCTTCTTATGGTTTAACAGTAAGACTAATAATTCATGTTTTAGAAATGGGTTTAAATCATTGGTGTTGTCTCCTGTGCCTTTAACTATACAACTCTTTGCCCAGTTGTTTGGAGGTATATTGCTACACTGTTCTTTGAAAAATGAGTCATCACTGTCTTCCAGGTAGGTCTTTGCATTTACCAGTTGCATTTAATATGGTGATTTTGACTTGATCATTTGTCAAAGAACTAGAGGCTTTGTTTTTAATATTTTTTTCCTCTTCCCTGATTTAAAGGGGATACTTAAAAATTTTTGGTCCATAGACTCCATAAACTATTAGAAATGTTATTCTTCAATCTGAAAAATTTACTGTTGGTGCTCCTTTTTGTTAAATTCCGTTTTCTTGTACTGTATTGTATTTTAAACCAAATGGGATTCTAGATATAAAAGCACTCTAGAAAGTATGTAACATGAAACAAGTTATTTAGGGGTTCAGATTTGCTATAACCCCCAGATTCCACAGCTGTAAGATGAAGAGGCTAGGAGCTCTCTAAGGTCCTTAGCTCTGAGTATAGGAATTGTAGTGTTTAGTTCTACAAGGGACAGCATGGTAGAGTGGAATGCACGCTAGAGTTAGAATTTGGAGACCTGGATTTGAGTCCCAGCTCTGCCATGCCACTTATTAGCTATCAGGCTTTAGGTAAGTCTTTATCCTCTCAAAACCTCAAGTCAGTTTTTTCATCTGTAAAATGTCAGGACTGTATCATAAGATTTCCTAAGTTCTTTAAGGTGATAAAAATGAACCTATTTTAATGTATTATGACATAGACATTAGGATATTGATTGAAGAATAGTGAGAAACCAAATTTATATTAATAACCCAAAATACGAATTTAAGAAATGTTATGTCAGAATTTTTCCTGATGTCATCTCTTATTGATACAGATTTATTGTTGTTCTCCCATTTTCAGTTGTGTTCAATTCTTCTTGATCCCTTTTGAGATCTTCTTGGCAGAGATACTGCAGTGGTTTGCCATTTCCTTCTTCAGTTCATTTTACTGAAGATGAAGCAGAGGCAAACAGGGTCAAGGGACTTGCCTAGGGTCACTAAGTTACTAAGTGTCTGAGACTGGATTTAAAACTCAGTTCTTCCTGACTCCAGACCTGGTACTATCCACTGTGTCAGAGATTACATGACAGTTTCATTCAGATTCCTTTTTCACCCTTCTGTGTGTCATTGTTTTCTCTGTATCTTCATAACTTTATTCTGTTCGTCATTATGTTCTTTGTTATTGCTTCCATTTCACTTTCCTTATGTTTCATTCCTGTGTCTTTCTTGTTTAGACCATGTGGAGGATCCAGCTGGCAGTAGCCACCATGTAGGACCCTACAGGAACCTGATGGTAAGTGCACATGTGTACTTATCAGGCTTCCACTGGGTTCTGTGCTGATCTAGAAGCACCTTGTATAGCCTTAGAAATTTAATTGGTCTGTTTTACAAAATCACCCCAGTTTTAAACAGAAGTACAGAATAAATTCCAAGAATAATGTTTATTTGTGAAAGACATAATAATAGATAAAATCAGATATGTTTACTCCTCAGTTTATATGGGGAACTTCTTCCTAAGGAGAATGTCATATGGTATGATAGAAGGTAGCATTGGATTTCAAGTCAAGAAATTGACTCCCATTATCCTAATTTGACTTTGCTCATAATTAGTTGGGCAACCTGACCTGAGTTACAGCTTTTCTGGAAAATAGTTTCTGCATCTGGAAAGTAGAAAATAATCAAGAGAGGAAAGGCTCTAAAATTAAGAGCTGTTGGGAATGGTCTGTAGAAGGTGGAATTTTAGTTGGGTCTGAAAGGAAGCCAGGGAAGCCATAGGCAGAGATGAAGAGGAAAAGAAGTCATGGAGGGACAGTCAAAGAACATTACCAGAGCCCAGAGATGAAGTATCTTGTTTGTAGAATAGCAAGGAAGCCAGTGTCATGGGATTGAAGAGTATGTGATAGAGGGAGTAAAGTGTAAGAAGTTGGAAAGGCAGGAGGGTGGTAGGTTATAAAGGACTTTGAACATGAAATAGAAGATAATGTATTTGGTCCTGGTGGTGATAGGAAACGACTGAAGTTTATTGAGATTGGGGTGGGGTGGGGTGACAAGGTCAGCTTTGTGTTTTAGGAAAATTACTTCAGTGACCAAATGGGAGATGGATTGGAGTAGAGAGAAACTTGAGGCAGACAGGCTGGCTCACCAGTTGGCTGTTATAGTAGTCCAGGTAATTCAAAGCCTCAGGGTGGTAGTAGTGTTAGAGGAGAGAAGAGAGCATATCACACAGGTGAAATTGACAGGCCTTGGCCATAGATTGGATATATGGGGAGGAGAGGAGGGCAGGGTTTGGGGGAAATTTAATGAGTCCGTTTCAGACACGTTGATTTTAAGATGTCTACTGAACATCCAGTTTGAGACGTCTGAAAGACTGTTGGGGATGTGAGATTGAAGGTCAGCAGAGGTTAGGTACATTTAAGTGTCTTCTGCACAGAGACCTGCACTGCAAGGTGGTGCTATGGATAGAGTGCTTGACTTGAGAGTCAAGAAGACCTGGTGTGTCTACATCTGGCCTTACTAGCTATGTGGCTCTTTGCTTCAATTTCCTCATCTGTAAAATTAGAATAATAACAGCTACCTCCCAGGGTTGTCTTATCAAATGAGCTAAGATTTGGAAAGTGCTTAGCACAGTGCCTGGCACATAGCAAGTACCATGTGTGGTGGTGGTAGTACTAGTAGTATTAGTAATTAAATCCATGGGAGTTGACGAGATCATCAAGTGAAATAGTTTAGAAGGGAAGAGGAGAAGGCCCAGGGCAGAACTTTATGGGGACAAATTTGATTAGAAATCATGATCTGGATGAGGAACCATCAAAGAACACTGAGAATAAGTGGTCAGATGGGGGATGGGGGAAGTGGGGGGAGAGACAGAGAGAGGATTGAGACACTTGTCATTCTTTTTAGCAATTAAGAGATCATTGTGAACTTTGGAAAGAGCATTTTGGTGGAGCAAAATGGGAATCCAGATTGTAAGGAGTTAAGAAAAGAGTAATAAGAAGGAAAGGGGAGCCACTTACTATAATCTGCCAATAATTGGCATTCTATCCATTATACCATCTAATATATGTGGGAGGTGTGGTAAATACCAAATACTCAGAAATAAAATTGTTTTAATTTTGACAGACCAATTACTGATATGGGAGTCACTCTTGATTAAGCTGTTTAAAGTTGGTCCAAAAGTTCTTAGAGCAAAGATAAAAATGAATAGATAGCTATAAGAAAAAAAAGTTTCATGAAACTAAAACAGTTCCAACTTGACCTATTCAGACATGTTTATATCGATACTGAAAGATGGGGAATGGATAGAGAAAAGGATATTAGCGTTGATTATGATAATTTCATACGGAAATTTAACTGATACAAATCATTTGCCATAAAAAGACAAAAAAGATTAAAAACTGATTTTTCAGTCAAAAAATACAATGTATTTGCCAAGTGGAGAGAGATGGCAGCTAAGAGAAATGCTGATTTAGAATATAAATTTAAAAAATCTTATGGAAGATGATGAAAAATTGAGTACTTCATAAAATCAAAACGGAAGGAAAAATCAGCCTGGTAAGAGATCTAGTGAAGCAAAGTCATCTTGGCATATAATAAACACATTATAAGTGTCTGTTGACAAATTTAGGGATAAAACTGGAAGGACAAAAGATGAAAAAAAATCTAAAAATAACTCAAAAATTTTTTATTGATATCTTTTGTTTTTTTTTTCAAATTTTTCAGTTATATCCCTACTTGTCCTTACTCATGTAGCCATCTTTTATAATAAAGAATAAAAAAGAACACCCCAAAAGCAGTTCATTGAAACTAACCAGTACATCAGCCTAGCCTGACTCTGTGTGTATTTAATTTATATTCATGTACATATACATTTAAATACATGTAGTTTAAAAAATTTAAATACATATACTTGTCTTTAATATATGTAACAATTATGTTATTTATGATTAATATATAAATACATATATAAAATATATAAAAATATACATATTTTTAAAAAATAAAAATATTTTTATTTTGTTAAATTTTTCTCAATTTGATTTTTGAAAATTAACATTCATTTTTAAAAAATTTGAGTTCCAAATTATTTCTTTCTTCTTCTCATGCCCTCTTGAGAAGGCAAGCATTATGATATTGATTATGCATGTGAACTCATGCAAAACATGTTTTCATATTAGCCATATTGCAAAAGAAAATAAACACACACTTCCTTTAAAATTGTCTTGAATCATTATTTGATCAGAGTAGATAAATCTTTCACAGTTTATCATCATTACAATATTGCTGTTACTGTGTTCATTGTTCTAATTCTGTTCACTTCACTTTAAATCAGTTCATATAAGACTTCCTGGGTTTTTCTGAAATCTTTCTGCTTGTCATTTCTTATACCATAATACTACTTAATCACACTTATATTTCTGCCATTTCCCAGTTGATGGGCATCTCTTCAGTTTCCAATTGTGTGCCCCCACAAAAAGAACTGCTAGCAATATTTTTGTACAAATAGGTCCTTTTCCTTTTTTGGCAGGAGAGAGGGGGGATGTCTTTGGAATATAGACCTTGTTAATGGTTTTGCTGTGTCAAAAGTAATGCACAGTTTTATAACCCTTTAGGCATAGTTCCAAATTGTTCACCAGAATGGTTGGACCAGTTCACAACTCCATCAACACTGTATTAGTGTCTCAATTTTCCCATGTCTCCCTCCAGTATTTGTCATTTACCTTTTCTGTCATGTTAGCCAATCTGATAGGTGTGAGGTAGTATCTCAGATTTATTTGAACTTATTCAAATTTCTCTTGATTTAGTGATTTAGAGCATTTTTTCCTATGACTATAGGTAGCTTTTGATTTTTTTTCCTGAAAACTAAAAATGATGTTCATTTCTTTTATAAATTTAAATTTTATAAACTTAGGTATTAATTTGAGAAATGAGGCATTTATCAGAGAAACTTGCTGTAAAAATTTCCGTTTTCTGTTTTTCTTCTAATTTTAGCTGCATTAGTTTTGTTTGTACAAAAACCTTTTAAATTTCATATAATCATAATTACCCTTTTTACTTCCCTTTCCATCTCTTGTTTGGTCATAAACTCTTCCTTTTATACATAGATTTGACAGTTAAATTTTTCCATGTTACCCTAATTTGCTTAGGATATCACCATTTATATATAAATAATTTCTCCATTTTGACTTTTTTTTTTTTTTTTTAACTTTTTGGAGGGAGGGAAGGTAGGGCAATTGGGATTAAGTGACTTTCCTAAGGTCATATGGCTAGTTTTGTGTTAAGTGTCTGAGGCCGGATTTGAACTCAGGTCTTCCAGATTCCAGGCCCATGCTCCATTCATTTCTCCACCTAGCTGCCCCATGACCTTATTTTTGTATACAGTGTGAGATGTTGGTCTCTGCCTAGTTTCTGCCAAACTGCTTTCCAATATTTCCATTATTTTTTGTCAGATGTCAAGTCCTTGCCCTGTTAGATATTGGGTTTATCAGATACTAATTTACTACTGTGTATTGTGTATGTAATCTGTTCCACTGATCTAACTCACTACTTAGCCAGTACCAAATTGTTTCAGTGGTTACCTCTTTGTAATACAGTTTGAAATCTTGAACTACTAGGCCACCTTCTTCACATTTTGTTTTTCATTGATTCCTTGATATTCTTGGCCTTTTCTTCTTCCAGATGAATTTTATTTTTATTTCTTTCTGGTTTTATAAAATAATGCTTTGATAGGCTGATTGGTGTGGCACTGAATAAGTAAATTAACTTGGGCAAAATTGTCATTTTTATTATATTGGTTTGTTTTACTCGTATTGTTAGTTATTTATTTGTGTGAAGTGTTTTGTAATTATGTCTCTGGGTTTGTCTGTGCAGGTAGACTCCCAAAGTGTAGGGGTGTGTGTGTGTGTGTGTGCATGTGTGTGTGTGTGTGTGTGTGAGAGAGTGTGTGTGTATGTGTTTGTGTGTGTGTGTGGTACATATACACATATAGTGTGTATATTTATATGTAGACATAGGAATATACAAACTATACAAACATAAATATATATACATAAATCTAGATAGATGTTAAAACACACACACACAGTGTCCCACATTTCATAGTCCCCTACTTTTGCAGAGAAGGAAGAGAGGGGCGTTTTCTCATCTCTTCTTCAGGACCTAGTTTAGCATTCATCTACATAGCATTCAGGTTGGTTTAGGATTAGTGGGGGAAGCGGTGGTTGTTTCCACTTGTGTTGTTGTTGTCAGTATGCTTGTTGTTTCTTGGTTCTGTTCATTTTATTTTGCATTCGTTCATATAATTGTATGCATTTTCTTATGGTGCAGTAACATTCCATTATATGCAAGCCAGACCACAATTTGGTTAGCTATTCTCTAATTACTGGGCATTTGCTTTTTTTTTGGCAAATCTTTGCTACTAGAAATGTTCTGCTACAGATATTTTGTGTAAAAGATTTTTAACATCAATCCTTTTCACCAACCATCAAGAACAATTGTACTTATAACATGCAGATTTGAATGTGCTTGTAGATGAAGTAGAAATTTCACTGAAGGTAATGAATGTGGGAAAAGCAGCTGGAATCTCTGATGAAAGGAACATAATTTTGAGGGTGTTGAAGAATCAGTTTGCAAAATATCTAAAGGAGAAAAAGATGCCAGACTTGGAAGAAAATCTCATATCTTACTGTGAATAAAAGAGTGATCAGTGAATGCAAACTGTCAACCCATATACTTATTTTCCTATCATTCCAAAATATTAGTGAAATTATTCTATGCATGTATTTGTTATAAGGATGTTAGAAGGTTAAAAGGCAGGCTTTTGTTTATTATCATATAATTAAAGATACTGAGAAATAAAAGATTTCACTCTGTATTTGTTGATTATAAAAAGCATTCAATTCAGTGGGGTAAATCACTGACTTAAAGAAATTGCCTCTTCCAGTGTGGTACCTCTCAATATGCCTCCCATATAGTTCAAAATTCTACCAGCTTCCCTAAAATATTGAATCAGTAGAGATGACCTTTTTTTTTTTTTTTTTTTTTTTTTTTGGCAACCCAGTGATCACATAAAATAATGAGATAGAGGTATGCTAAAGATATTCTTTAGTGTCTTGGAGAAGATCCAATATATGGTCCAAGTTGAAAATAGATTCCTTATAAAAGGTAAAGTTCTATAGCTAATCTTTGTGAATGACATCGTGGAACGTTGAAAATGCTCCTAGATGAGAGCCATAATCATGCAAGAGCAAAGTGGCACAGTGGTTAGAATGCCAAGCCTGAAATCAGGAAGACTCATCTTCTTGAGTTAAAATCTGGCCTCAGACATTTTACTGACTGTGTGTCCCTGGGCAAGTTACTTCACCCTGTTTGCCACAGTTTCCTCATCTATCAAATGAGCTGGAGAAGAAATTGGCAAGCTACTCTAGTATCTTTGCCAGGAAAACTCCAAAGCGGGTCACTAAGAGTTGGACACGACTCAACAGCAACAACCACATAGGAAAAAACGATTTGGATGAAATACATTTGTTGTCCAGAGTATGTGTGGTTGGATGGTAACCTGTAGAATTCCTCACTTAACAGTCTGTGCATGGGGGATAGACACAGTTATTTAGTTAATGAGCATCCTGAATTGAAAAGGAGGAAAATGAACTTGAAGTTCTTTCACTGACCTCAAGCCCATCTTATTAATACATTTTTTACATTGTTGTTATATGGCTGCAAGTCATGAAAGATGACTATTTCTCAGAAGAGAAGCTATCTACCAAAAGGAAAATGGAGAGTTGGATGGAGGGACAGGTGCAGGTTGCAGTACATTAACAACAAGGAATTTTATAGTAGAATTGCAGTAAAGGATATTATCAAAGAAACAATTGATCAAAGAAGAATATTATAAGAAGGAAGACAGCTTTATAGGTTCCATTAATATCCACTTAACATCTGTAAAAACTAAGGAAGGCTCCAGCTTGGGCGAAATTTTTTTGGGAAGGTATGTATAAGTCTTGGTACATGAGTTGCATTCTGCATGGCTGGTAGAAGTATTCATATTGGTGAAATCACTGATGTTTATTTATTTGAGTTTTATTTATTTATTAGTTTTGTTTATTTATTTAATTGAGTAATTTGCATTTATATCCCAAGTTAGGATCAGGGCCCTATTAGTAGTTCATTCTACTGGTAGTTACCATCTCTTAGAGTTGAAATGAGGTTACTCTATAGCTATTGGAATTGGCTTTTTTAGTGTTCAGGGATTTCTCTGGACTTTGGAATTCGTATACATACTAGTATGTATATATGTATATGTATTAGTATACATACATACATATCAGAGACAGACATGTTTTCAGTGAAATAAATTGGTCAAGCCTGTGTATTGTTTTTTAAAAATTGATTTATTTGCTTTTAGTTTACAAGATTCAGTTCCAAAATCCCTTGTTTCAAATTTTCTCCCCTCCCTCTCCTTCCT
>CM053588.1:47559986-47606197 GCA_028646515.1 Pseudochirops corinnae
TGAGGCCTTTATTAGAGACACTGGTTGTAAAAATTCTTTCCCAATTTCCCACTTCCCTCTTAATCTTGTTTACATTGGCTTTGTTTGTACAGAAACTTTTCAACTTAATGTAATCAAGATTATCCATTTTGCATTTTTTGGTTATTTTAAGAAAGGTTTGATAAACCTGTTAGATATAGGCTTCATATCTTTATGTTTCTAAAGTGATATACGTGACATTCCAAATATTTATCTTTTAAAATAGTAACCGTTTTGTATATTATTATGTATATTCTAACGTATACAGTGTTTACTATGTGCTAGATGCTACTACTGTGCTAAGCACTTAATTTTTATTTCATTTAGTCTTTATAACAGTCCTGGTAGGTACCTGCCATTGTCATCCCCATTTTACAGACAAGATGAGAAAGCTGAGGCAAAAGTGACTTGCTCAGGGTCACACAGCTTATAAAATGTCTAAGGCTGGATTTGAACTGAGGGCTGACTGACTCCAGGCCTGGCACTCTTCACTGTACCAACCCACTGCTAGGCAAACCATTGGGATGGGGGTGGGGGACAGTTTGCACACTCTATTCTTGCCATTTTGAAGTAGAAAAAAAATTGTATGTGTCTCTATATATTTGGAGTTCCATATCTGCTAGATTTATAATTCTACTTTCAAATTAAGATATGAAACATATTCTGTACTTGAGATAGTTATGTTTTCCTTTTGGAGTATTCGCCTCAGTGGTATTTTTGAAGTGCTACTTTATTTTCTCCTAAAGAAAATCTAATTTTCTAGATTTCTAAAATCTAAATCAGCTTTTTGTGTAATGGTTATTTTTATTTCCATTTCTTAAAACTTCTAGTATACTTTGACTTGGGTTAATATGAGTTGTAGTACTGAAGTATCCTTTATTTTAGTTAATATAAATCATCATGCTGAGTCTTTTACAATTTAAAGTCTTTTCCTTTTCCTCACTTTTAATACTTTAAAATGAGCTCACAGACACTGATTTTCACCTGATAAAAATTTGAGTATGACCTACCATGTTGTTCATCAATGTTCAGTTGTGACTTGTGGACCCAGTCTTAGTTTTGTGTCTAAATTTTCTACTTCATTTTGAAAGTAAGTGTATTCATTATCCTAAATATTTGACATATTCAGAAATGACCCACATTTATAGAGAGTACAGTCTTTTGTTCCTGATTACTATAATGGGATTGCACCATTGATTTATTAGCAAACTCACAGTGTTGCTTTGATAATTGGTGAATGCAAAGCTGTCATCGATGTTTATTATGACCTCTGACTGCAGCCACAACTAAAGAATCTTGGCACTGTAGACCTAAGAGCTTAATCAAGATTATTTCCTGGGTTTCTGCAGTAGGGGATGGGAAGGTGTGATTCTAGGCATTGATATATACGAGGGGACTGAGTGTAGTACAGATCAGGTAATATATGCATTGAAGCATGATGGGTCATCTACTACTTGACTCTCCATGTCATCTGAGAAATGAACAGTCTACAGTTTTCTTTTTAGTATGCCATTTGTAAAAAATGTTCTTCAGCATACATTTCTTAAATGCCCACGCTGGTGCAAGGTCTTGTGGCCTGAGAGAAGTCAAGATGAAAACCAGGCACTTGGATTTCATTCTGCTTGAGTGATATGATAGAACACATTAGATAATTTAATCCAGATTGGATTAAGGGCACTCATATATGTTCATGTATTAGGAAACATGGCAATGAGCTATAAGTGTTTTAGATTTTCGGCAGAGGAGCAGGATTTAGATTCTCACAGACAAGGAAGCCATTAGGCTTTATGCAATTATTAGTTAAAGTGCAACAAGTAATGTTAAGTGTATCATTTGTCAAAAATAATTATTTGGGCAAATTCTCTTGTTTTGGTGATACATTTTGATCAATGGTAGATTATAATGTCAAAATAATAATTTATAATTATGGTTTAGATTTGCCCATATGATTGAGAAGGGCTTTTTTAATCAGAAAAAAAAGTTATAAAACTTTTAAAACCAACAGAGACTTTATGTGCAAAATGGAGACATAGGAAATTGATTAAATGCATAGAATTGAAATAAAATGTAGAGTCCTATTTCCCTTAAGCAATATTCCTTTTCTCACATCTCCCCTTGCTCCCTTCTTCCCTCCTGCCCCCAATTACCAAACAGCCAAGTCCAAGAAAAGTTCATCTTTGTTGTTGTTCATCTTTGAGTTGAAAGTCATGGGCTATAGTTAGTAATTTGGAAAGAGAAAAGGTGGCTAGAGGGAAGATAATGAATGAATTGGTAATACATTACAGATAGATTGAGTTCATTCTCCTATAGAAAAAAAGTGCTTAAATCCATTGGCATATCTTCAAGAGAGGCCTGGAGTAGATTGTAAGAGATATTAAGCTTTATTTTAACTATTTAAAAATTTTTCTTTTTTATCATGAACTTAACATCAACAGTTGCGAACATTTTATTATAGTATGAAGAAGAGAAGGATTTTGTATGAAACTGAATTTGTTTAATTTTGAATGTATATAACATTTCACAGAGTACTTCAAAAAATAATATTTATTTAATTTCTGAGAGAATCCAAAGAATTTCTCAGTTATCTGAAAGAATTTCCATATATTTACAAAAAATTATCCTCCCTTTTTTCTTTGAAGCAGAATAATCATAATCTTTTATGAATCTTTTAAAATTAGTACTTTTAAATAGCGTTAAATATTTTTTAACTTGCCATGTTCTTTGTATCTCTGCAAAATTAGGTTCCCAGAAGCTTATATTTTTCTAGACTTACTATTCTACTACTAAGCCAGTATTTTGTTTTATGTGGTAGAATAATAATCCATATCTTGGCCATTTATATTGCTCTGTAGCTGGCTAGCTTGTTTTCTTAGCCCTGGTTCCTAACGTGTTGCCCAGGGACTTCTAAGCATTCTGTCATTTGTTACAGAAAGGAGAGAATTCTGAAGTTGGAGTCAGGTGATCTGGGTTCTAATCTAGTTATTTTCATTAAATCTGTAACTGCCTTATTTACTCAGATGAAAAAAAAAACATTTTGTAAACCTTAAACTCTTGCTAAAACAGTGCTGAGAAGAGAAAAGATCTGGTGATTTCCTTGAAATCTGGTAGGGAAGGTTTAGGACGGGAACATTAAGCAAATTCCATTTAAATGGTAGTACTTGTGCTGGAAACAAAACATTATGAGGCATGAAGAAAAAGAAATAAAATTTGAAATGGGGATTGGGGAGCTAGAACATACCAAATCCCACTCATTAAACTTAGTTTAGGAGTATATCGTATTTTCTTTCCATTGTGAACATGCTATATTTGTTTATTAATGCTTTTAACTTATTCTTTTGATTTACAGAAACATTGTATTTTAATTCTCTTTTCTAAAGAATTTGCTTTCTTTCCCAGAATGACATGATATCCCTAAAAAATGCATTTAGCATTCTCAGAATACTGTCTTTACATTAGTCAATAAAATGGTGAATTGTAGTGAACCCAAAGTAGTCTCCTTTGGGACTCTTTGAATGCCTTACAATTTGATAATGAATTATTCATAATTTCTCTGCATTTGATCTTGGAACCCATTGTGCTCTTTTCAGCTGAGCTGAATCCATATTTCTGTAGTTTCACTTTGACAGTTACAGGTAACTGTACCTTAACCAAAAAGTGCCCAAGTTTATTCTGTTTTCTAAGTAACTAAGTTAAATATCCTATGAAAAGCATATTAAGAAAAAATTGACAAGCCCTCCTCCAAATTACCAGTATCAAAAATGAAAAAAATGAGTGTGCCACCAGTGAAAATGAAATTAAAGCAATTTTTAGAAATTATTTTGGTCAATTATATGCCAATAAAACTGACAATTTAGTGAAATAGATGAACATTGACAAAGATATAAATCACCCAGCTTAACAGAAGAGGAAATAGAATACTTAAGTAACCCAGTCTTAGCAAAAGAAATTGAGCAAGCCACCAATGAATATCCTAAGAAAAAATCCCTAGGACCAGATGGATTTACAAGTGAATTCAACCAAACATTTAAAGAATCCCAATAGCATATAAACTATTTGAAAAAAACAAAAAGATAAGGAAGGAATCCTACCAAATAACTTTTGGGACACAAATATGGTTTTAATACCTAAACTAGGGAGAGCAAAAACAGAAAAAAAAAAGACTATAGACCAATTTCTTAATGAATATTGATGCAAAAATTTTACATGTTTAGTTGAATTTTATTTTTTCCAATTACATGTAAAGATTGTTTTCAGCATTCATCTTTAAGTAAGAATTTGAGTTCCAAATTTTTTCTCCCTTCCCTCCTTCCCCCCCTCCCCAGACAGCAATCTATATACGTGTGCAGTTATGTTCAACATATTTTCACATTAGTCACGTTGTGAAAGAAGAAACAGAAGAAAAGGGAAAAAACACAAAGAAAAAAATGAAGTAAAAAAAGTGAAAATAGTATGCTTCAGTTTGCATTCAGATTCCATAGTTCTTTCTGGATGTAGATAACATTTTTCATCATGGATCTTTTGGAATTGTTTTGGATCATTGTAGTGATGAGAAGATGCAAAAATTTTTAATAGAATACTAGCAAGGAGATTGCAGTAGTATGTTATAAAGATCATTCCCTATGACTAAGTGAGATTTATATGAGAATACAAGGCTGATTTAGATAGCAAATAGCAAAAATCATATGATTCCATCAGTAGAGTCAGAAAAAATCCTTGGTAGAATACAGCACTCATTCTATTGAAAACACTAGAAAGCACAGGAATCAATGGGCCCTTTCTTAAAATGATTAAATATCTGTCTAAAACCAATAACAAAGCATTACCTGTAATGAGGATAAACTTTTGAAGCCTTCTGAATAAGATCAGGAGTGAAGCAAGGATACTGATTATCACCACTATTATTTAGTGTTGTGCTAGAAATGCTAGCTATAGTAATAAAACAAGATTGTAGATGATATGATGGCATATTTTGAGAACACTAGAAAATCAACTAAAACTGTAGTTGAAACAACGAACAACTTCAGCAAAATTGCAGGATATAAAATAAACGAACATAGATCATCAGTGTCTCTATGTGTTATTAACAAAACCTAGCAGCAATAGATAGAGAAGTTCCATTTAATATAACAGCAGACAATATAAAATACTTGGGGAGTCTACCTGCCTAGACAAATCTAGGGATTATATTAAGACAGTACAAAGCACTTTTCACAGAAATAAGGACAAATCTAAGCAATTAGAGAAATGTTACTTGCTCCTGGGTAGTCTGAGTCAGTATAATAAGAATGACAATTCTACCTAACTAATTTGCTTACTCAGCACCATACCAAAGTACCAAAGAACTACTTTATAGAGCTACAAAAAATACTCATAAAATTCATCTGGAAGAACAAATGGTCAAGAATGTCAAGGGAATCTATGAAAAATAATGTGTGAAGGGAGGCAGCCTTGCAGTTCCAGATTTCCAACTATATTACAAAGTAGTAATCATCAAAACAATCAGGTACTGGCTAATAGAGTGGTGGGTCAGTGGAATAGTTAAGGTATACCATACATTGTAGTAAACGACTGTAGTAATTTAGTGTTTGACTCAAAGATCCAAGCTTTCGGAGCAAGACAAAAATTGCTGGGAAAACTGGAAAGCAGTTGACCAACATCTCAGAGTGTTATCAGGATAAGATCAAAATTGATAAATGATTTAGACATAAAAGCTGGTAGTCAAAAGTAAATGAGGGGAGCATAGAAAAATTATACCTGTCAGATCTATGGATAAAAGGAAGACTTGATGACCAAACAATAGAAGGAAAGGATGACAGGAAGTAAAATAGATAATTTTGGTTTCATGAAATTAAAAAGTTTTTGTATAGACAAAACCAATGCAATCAAAATTAGAAAGAAAACAAAAAAATTTACAGTAGGTTTCTTTGATAAAAAATATATAGACAGGTGAGCCAGATTTATAAAATTAAGAGACATTTCCTGGTTAATAAATAGTCAAAAGATAGGAACAGGCAGTTTTCAGAAGAAGCTTATTAAAGCTATCAATAGTCATATGAAAAATTACTCTAAATCACTACTGATTTGAGAAGTCCAGATTGAAACAACTCTGAGATACCATTTCTTACCTATTGATTGGCTAACGTGACTAAAAGGAAAGTGCCAAATGGCGGTGTGGATATAAAAGAATTGAGATACTGAGGCACTGCTGGTGGAGTTGTGAACTGATCCATCCATTCTGGAGAGCAATTTGGAAGAGCTGTGGAACTGTGCAAAACCTTTGACCCAGCAGTACCACTACTAGGTCTATCCCACAGAACAAAAAGAGGGGAAAAGGACCTATTTATACAAAAATATTTATGGCAATTCTTTTTGTGATGTCAAAGAATTGGAAATTGAGGGGATGCTCATCAGTTGGGGAATGATTGAGCAAGTTGGCGTCTTGGTTGTGGTGGAATAATATTGTGCCTATAAGAAATAACAAGCAGGATGGTTTCAGAAGACTTAGATGATTTTGGGAAAACTTATATGGTTTCATGCAAAGTCAAGTGAGCAGAACCAACATGTTGTACACAGTAAAAGCATTGTTGTAATGATGATCAGCTGTGAATGACTTAGCTACCCTGGTCAAGACTATGAGTCAATGAAATTACAAAAAGACCCCTGATGAAAAATACTGTCCATCTCCAGAGAGAATTGATGGATTACTAATGCAGATTAAACTTATTTGTATTGTTTTGTTTCTTTTGTGACATGGCTTATATAGAAATATATTTTGCATAATGTCAGATGTATCATTGAAATCAAAGTGCTTGCCTTCTCAAGAAATGAGGAAGGGCAAGTGGGAGGGAGAGAATTTGGAACTCAGATTTTTAAAAAATTGTTAAAATGTTACATGTAATTAAAAATAATTTTTTAAAACTCTAAATTTTCCTGTTTTCACTGCTAATCTACTGTTTATGAATTACTAGTATCACATGGTGTTGCATTATATGGTGCCGTTACCTTGTTTTCAGTGGTTTGAAATCAGTACCATTACTTTTATAGCAGATTTGATGTGTTTTTTTAAATGGGCTTAAATACAAAGGGAATTAATTTCCTCTGTGTCCCTCATTAAAACAGGTACCAGTTTCCTCTAGTATTTCTTTTGTAAAATGTTGTCTTTGACTTTTTCCATTCAGCTTTTCATGTTGGTAATTTGTCCGTTATTTTCTTTAAGAAACTCAGGGGAGTTATTGTCCAGAGATAAGCAGTTTCCCAGGATTGGATTAATAATTGTCACCTCCTTTCCCCTGTTATAATGCCACTGATTAATGTCAAGAATAGCAGTGGAACATGGATATCTTTATTTTTCAGGAAAGAAAAAATCCCAGGAGGGTAAAAATAAAGCAAACAAGACCGGAGACAAAGTGAAACTAAAGACAGGTGAAACTGACTCAGCTTCAGCAAACATGAGGGATTCTGAAGAAGGTAAGTCTTTTGAGACTGGACTTTAAATTTTCCCATTTAAAAAATAGAAAATAAGTCTTCACCATGTCTGACTTGTTAATTGTTATTACTTGTACTGTTAGTGTTGTGCCTTCCCAAAAACAATAATGGGGAAATCTGGTTTGAGATGTTTTAGAAAGAATTTTAATTACTTCTGGTGATCTAATTTTAGTTGTGCCTAGATAATAAGAGGTAGTATGGAAAGTAAAGAAGATATAGAGAGGTACTCTTGGAATCCAGAAGAACAAAATTCAGGGCCTACTTCTGCCATATACAATCTGTGTGACTGACCCATATGTAGATCTGTAACTTCTCAGTGTACAGATACTGGAAGCTGAGTCTCCTTTTACAATCATTTGTAAATGACAAAACTATAAGTTATAGAAAAGTTTCTGATCTTTAGGGCAGTTCCCCACAGCAACAACAACAAGAAGCTTAGGAATAAAAGTATTCATATAAAATATAGATCTTTCTTCCCTAAGGCAAACAATTGTGAAGGAATAAGGGAGGGGAATGAGCATTTACTAAGTGCCTACTATGTATCAGGTACTGTGCTGCATTCTTCAGAAATATTTCGTTTGGTCCTCACAACAGTCCTGGAATGTAGGCACGATTATCAGCCCCATTTTATAGGTGAGAAAATGAAGGCAGACAGAGGTTAAGTAACTTGGCCAGGGTCACACAGCTAGTATGTGAGATCTGATTTGAACTCAGGTCTTCTAACTCTAGGCCCGGTGCTCTATCCACTGGACCATGTAACTGCCTCTGAAGAAATACAAGGTCTGTGGAAATGATATTTTTCAGTGGCTTAGTAGCATCAAGCATTTTTCATCTTGCCATCTATGGAGCTGCTCTGAGACTTGGATGTTTCTTACTGAAAGCTTTTTGCTATTGTAGCCCTACATATTTTTAGTACCTTGGCTCTTTCAGATAACGTGCTTATAAAAATGGTGGAGGTGTTTTTTGCTTCACATTTCATAAGATCGTAGGAGTTAGACCTTAGAATGGAGAGATCTTAGTGATCTTTTAGGAATTCCCCCCGCCCCCCTTTTTTCTTTGCAAATTAAGAAACTAAGGCCCAGGGAGATGAAGTGCTTCCCTCACAGATTAACAGAGATTTGAACTCTTGACTCTAAATCCAGTAATTTGTCCACTGTGAGAGTCATCTTGTCATCTAAATTTTCTCTGTAGCTCCCCATTAATTGTTCACCCATAGCTGAGGTTCTGAGGTGCTAGGGTTTAGAACTTCAAGGGATCTGATGGATTCTAATTCCCCATATTTGACAGAGGTGAATGAGGTCAAGGAAGTTGCCTGCAGTCAGTATCTCTGTGTCTCTCTGACACACACACACATACACACACACACACACATACACACACACACACACACACACTACCCTAAATGTTACTATTCCGGTTACACTAGAATGCTTGTTTCCCAAATGAGGCGTGATTGAAGAATTCCCTAGGAAGAGGTGGAACTACTGGTTTATAGTTAGATTTATTTAACTGGATAGTAGTAGGAATATGTTGTAAGGTTTCTCCATTTGTTTTGTAGTAAACGAAGGCAAAAGGAGTAGCTTGCTCAACTCCTTGTTTATATGGGCTCTAAAATGGAGTTGTATGAATGATTTTCAGATTCATTTACAAAGAAAACTCTGGAAGCTGAGTCTCCTTTTACAATCATTTCCTCAGTATTATCACTGGTGGTGACATTTATATGGGATTGTAAATCTACATGATGAGTTATAAAATGCACATAGGCAACCTCACTTCAAGAGATTAGGAGACTAATCAAGTAGAAGCCATGGATTTTGCTAAGACCTGTCAGGAGAGAGAACTTTGCTCAGTTTTGTGACAGTATTTTCAGCTGAAAAATACTAAGATTTAAAAGATTGTATTCAAAAATAGTGGTTTTTCTGATGTTACATTAGATTTCTGAAATATTTATATCTCTGAAATGAGAGATTCAGTTAATATTTAGGATGCTTTTGCACCTGTGTAAAGAGTTTGTACTGCTTCCTTAGATGTGCTGTATTCTGTTTAACACGATGGCTATGATGAATAAATAATTCTGCCCTGTCTTTTTTTCATTTTAAGCAGTTTTACTTTCTCCATATTTGATGTTTTTTTTTTTCTTTTTCCTTTTCAGAGGGGGTAGGGCAGGGCAATTAGGGTTAAGTGACCTGCCCAAAGTCACATGGCTAGTGTGTCAAGTGTCTGAGGCAGTATTTGAACTCAGGCCCTCCTGATTCCACGGCCAGTGCTCTTTTCACTGTGCCACCTAGCCGCCCCTCTGTGTCCTTTCTAGGGATAGAAATTAAAGAACCTCCTTCAGATGCATGGAGACTTTTTTGTTCTCCTTTGTAGTTAGTAGAGCTGAACAGTTCTTGACTTTTAATACTTGTACACTTCTGTATCTCAAAGTGTTAAGTGCCAAGTTTTGGCCTGTTTACTTAAACAGTACTTTATTTCCTCCTGAATGTATTTGTCTTGCCCATATAAAAGTCAGGTTATTGTTGTTGTGTAACTGAGCTATTGATAGAACCCCCAGACTTGAAGAGATTATTTTTATTTCTTTTGTCTTTTTTTAGCAACATCCTGTGTTGAAGTTTTGAGAGGTCACAAATAAACCTCCCTTTGGAATTAGCACCATTGGCCTATTGTTTTCTTATTTTGTGGAACATTCATGGAAATGGAATTCATAAAATTTGCCTTGGGAAGAAGAAAAACTGGCTTTTTCTTTAAAGGCGAAAACCATACTCCTAGCCCTAACACCGACTCTATAACCCTTCAGTTATAACTCTGCTCTTCTGTTATCTGATGTCCCCAACACTTTCTTTCATTTCCCTCATGGTGACTGTGTCGTGCAGTCTCACTCATTATGTATTCTCTGAACATACAGAACTAGATTTCATTCACCAATGCACTTTGCATTGGATTTATAACATAGATATTTTATAACAGGAGGAAAAGCACGGCTGATATACCAAGAAAAAGGGGGAGATTGGCATAAATGAATAGGGGACGATTGCAGTGGTGTTTCATTGCTATAGCGAACTTCTTGGTGAAGAAACTTCTAACAGTGCAAGTCCATATCTTCTCTGCAACTTGTAGTCTTCAGGATTAGTCTAGAGCCTCAAGAGATTAAATAACTTGGCTAGGGTCACGGAGCCAGTGTGAATCAGAGGCAGGGGCTGAACCCAGGTCTCATGGGCTTTGAAGCCTTGTCTTTTTTTTGCTGCATCTTGTTGAATAATACCACTCGATAATAGTTCAGGGATCTATTATTTATATGGACACTCTCCACATGAACACAGATGGTAACTCCTAGTTGCCTTTGTTGAACAGTTTTTTAATTACTCTGACAGAAGAAATTCATTATTTTTAGGCAGTAAATGTATGTTAATACCTCAGTAATGCCATATATTTGTTTATTGATTATGTTAAAATAATAGTAACTTAGAGAAGACATGATACCTGTCTTTTGAGGAAATTGGGTCAGTGTCCCTTCTTCAAATTTGCATGGTAAAAGTTGACAAAATTTGTTTATTAAGCAGGAAGAATATAGAAATTGATGTTTCAGACCCGCCAATGTCCTTTGAAAGATACCAGATAAAGATTCCAAACTAGTTATTTCATATGGTTTTTTTGACTTATGGAATGACTCAAGAGAACAAAAGTCCAAATATGAGAAGAACACAAATCTTTTCCTGTGTGGATAAAAAGGAAAAAAAAATATGAAATTGTAGGTATTTTAAAGATTATATGAGTAATTAGAAAGCCCTTCTGTTGAAATCAGGCTTAGAGAGACAGGGGCAAAAATGTAAATCAAAACTTCATTCTGGATTCATTGAAGTAAACCCTGGAGGGCTCCCTTCTTAGGTCAAAATGACAAGTTTTTAGAATATATTAAAGTATAGTAGTGGGTTTCATGACTTCTTGGGAAATACAGATTAATGGGTTAAAAGCCCCAGTTCTTGCTAATTTGCTCTTTTCTTTCCTCTGGCATTTTCTGAGTCACCACTCCTGCCCCTCTTCTCCCTGACAGTCAGAACTGTCTTGAATTCTTCCTGAATCATTAATATAGAGGTACTTTTATATCTCAATTTCTCTCAGATGGCTCAAGTACTTTCCATGGCGCTCCTATTATTCCTTGTTGAGAAATCATGATACTTTGCCATTTCATCAGTGATGGGTACTTCACAAATTTCTGGGCCTAAAAAATTTCACTACTTGAGCTGTTCTGCTTTCTGGTGATGAACTTCTCCAACTTGTTCTTGGTTAACAGAAACAGTGTCTATTTCCAGGTTTGTATGCAAAGCCTTTCTAGTGTGAGGAGGAACAACTCCTATAATTTTGTGTTCTCTGTTGGCATAGCCTGTGAGGACCCAACATCATCACACTGGTGTGACTGGATTAATACTGACAATCCTAGATGGAATATAAGAGTATTTTTAAAAATAGATTTGGAAACTGAGATAAGTTGTCCAAAAGTAGCACAAATATTAAATGGCAGCTAGGACTTGGAAATACAGTCTTTTTGAATACCCCTTGTTGCCTTTCCCCCCTACTCTTAATTTTAGACTTGCTGTTGCTTCTATTTTCTCTGCATACACGTGGTATATGATTATAGATTTGATGGAGTCCTTTACATTTTCTTAGAGATCATAAGAACCAAAACTATCCAAGTATTGAAAAATTATGAGAAGTCTATCTATATGTGACAATACTTTTATATCTATATGTATGTGTTATCTAATCATGATTTTGTTTACATGATTTAAAATATTTCTATTTTATGATATTTCTTCCATTTTAATAACAGAATGACATTTTTATACAAAGAAGATGTTAATTTTCCTAGTTCAGCTAAGGTCTGAGTACTATGAAATACAAAAGGCCTGAATAGATGGTGAAATTGACATCTATTCAATATTTTATAGTCTCTTATTTTTCTATAGTAATGAATATTATGTTCTGGATACTCAAATGCAGATATCCAATAGATGTCTTGTTTTGTCCCTATGATATTTTTTCCCGGCATAGATTGTAAAACATCCACTACTTCAATCCCTGGTTCTGCCACTTATTCCCTGTGAGACTTTGGGTAACTGGGCCTTAGTTTCCTAATCTGGTACATGAGATCAATAGACCCTTCCAGTACTAAATTTATGATAAGTATCTTCTCATTGGATCCTAATTTTATTTTTCATGGATATCAGTGTGATAGATGGGCTGTCCATCATTATTCACCTTTATAATGTAAGTGGCTACCAGTTTTTCTGTTTGTACACATCATTAGTGTTATATTCTCTTCTTAATCAAAAGTCATTGTTGGTAACATGCTGTGTGGCCCAAGTGGTGTCAAACTCATATAGAAATGGGGTTGGGGTCCTTGACTGGCAAGCCCTGCAAGGCACATATTGACTTAGTTTTCAATTGCAGTATTATCTATATTTTATTGCATTTTTTTTGTTAAATATTCACATTATTATTTTAATCTGTTTTGGACTTCAGTTTTCTGGGCTGCATATGGCCCTTGGGTTGTATGTTTGATACCTCTTCTGTAGCCTGCTTATATCCATTCTCGATTTCCTCCCCCCCCCCCCCCCCCCATATTATTAACAACCATTTTTGGGGAAATACATATTTTATTTTAAAAATTCTTATCAGAAGCATTTGTTCCTGGACTTAGGACAAAATGCTGCCTGAAGGGAAGTATATAGTTTATATTTTCTTTAATGAGTTCTAGTGTTGGCATCTTTGTTTGAAGTCCTGATGTCTTCCATTTAGAGTCCAAAACAAGCCTAGAAAAAGATTTCTGCCACAAAATTGTTTGCTGTATAGACAAGTGTGCTATCTGGTTCCTGACTAGGTTTTTAGGAGGTATTTGGAGAACAAAATAGATTCCATCATCACAAAAACAATTTTCTAACAACTTGAAATTACATAAATACAAAGAGCAAAAAAATTCATAAGATGTCAACTGCCAATATTCAGGATGTGTGGAGCTTCTTTACAGCAAGGAGGTAGAGACACCCACAGTAAAAGAGCAGAAAAAAGTTCCGGTCGTAATAGTGTTGCTGAGAAAACACTGGACAGAAGATTTTGCCACAAAAACTGTACCAACTCTTTTCAAAAGAAAATGAAATACAGGAACAAAACTCCCACTTTTCTCTGCGAGCCGCCTCCTCCCTCTTTGCCACAGAGCCCCTTTCCTCCTACTTGACTGAATAAATTGATGCCATCTGCTAGTAACTTGCTTTTTTTCTTTCTTACTTCATACCTTAAAACTCTTTTTAACATTACCTCCCTTCTCCCCCAGTCCGGCCAGCGGCGCCCCCCCCCCAATTCTGTCTTCCTTTACTCCAGTCTCAGAATGGACCTGCCAAGTCCAGATGCCTATTTGTGCTCCCTTCCATTATCCTATTTCAGTTACCTTTTCCCTCCACTGCCCTAGTAATGTGCCCTAGTCTCTTTGCTCTTCAGAAATCACTCATTACTTGACCTTGCTGTCTCCTTAAGCTCTTATACTTTTTCTTTCTTATTAAAAAAAACCCAAAAAACTATACTTATTATATACAGTTCCTAACCTCCCTCTCCCTTCTCACCCATTTCCACTTGCGATTTCGCAATTGTCAAATTTAATGATTTTTTTTCGTCCTTCATTATTCACAGTATTGTTATTTGCCGCTTTTGACACTAATGGCCATCTTTCTGGAGAGTCTTTCTTCCACTGGTTTCTCCTGCTTCTCCCTGTGTCTGACTATTCCTTCCCAGATTCCTTTGCTGTGCCATCACATGCCTCCCATCTATTAAGCTTTGATAAAGATACTCACTGAAAAGCAGTGGGAAAAAACTCTGGACTTGAGGCTTCTAAGAGCTGTATGACTGTGGAAAAAAACACTTAACCTCTCTGGGCTTAAGTTTTCTCATCTTTATAATGGATTGTTGTGAAGAAAATGTTTTGTAAGCTTTAAGTGATAACGTGAAGTAGATGTTATGCAACTCGTATTAGTAAGATAATAGAATAGAACAGGAATCAGGTGGTTAGTGGCAGGAAAAATGTTTAGAATAATATGAAATTATTTCCAAATAGCTAACTTCTTATTTCTGTTTTACTTCTACTTTTTAAAAATTCTTTCTAGGGCCTAAAGAAGAAGAAGAGAAGCCTTCGGCTTCAGCAGTGCTCTCTCTGGAGCAGACAGCTGTTATTCAAGAGATGGTAAATCAGGATGCACTTCCCAAATTAATAATCCCTCCTCCTGTCTCTGAGCCTCAAACACTGCCAGAAGGGACACCTGAAGTAGTACATTGTGGATCAGATGACTTGGAGGAGGAAGAGGAAGAAGACGAAGAAGAGGAAGAAGAGGAAGGAGAAGATGCTAATATACCAAATGAAAGTTCTGAGAGAGAGCCAGAAATAGAGTGTGAAGAAAAGCAAGGAACATTGGAAGAACCCAGAGATACAACCGAAGAAAATCTAGATGGCTCTCTTGAAGTAATACCAGTTGTCAAAATTCCTAAAACAAAGGGAGATTCCAATGGTGATGTATTTGAAACATTCATGTTTCCTTGTCAGCATTGTGAAAGGAAGTTTACAACCAAACAAGGACTTGAACGTCACATGCATATCCATATATCCACTGTCAATCATGCTTTTAAATGCAGGTACTGTGGGAAAGCTTTTGGGACCCAGATTAACAGGAGAAGGCATGAGAGGCGTCATGAAGCAGGGCCGAAAAGGAAACCAATCTTAACACCACAACAGCCTGATGACCTTGTAGATGGCCCAGTGTTTGGAGATGATGTAAATCTTAAAGACGAATCAAATACTTCTAGTCTTCTGCAAGATTGCGTGATTTTGGATTCAGAGAGAGTTTCTCAAGAAATTGCAATTTCTTCTGTTGCAGAAGAGAATGGAGACCTCAAAGAACTGCATCCTTGCAAATATTGTAAAAAGGTTTTTGGAACACATACAAACATGCGGAGACATCAGCGCAGGGTTCATGAGCGTCATCTGATTCCTAAAGGAGTAAGGAGAAAAGGGTTCTTACTTGAAGAACCACAACTTCCAGCAGAGCAGACCCAGCCGACCCAGAATGTATATATAGCAAGCACAGAGCTAGAAGAAGAAGGAGAATCAGATGATGTCTACATTATGGATATTTCCAGCAATATCTCTGAGAATTTAAATTATTATATTGATGGGAAGATTCAGTCTAATAACAGCACTAGTAATTGTGATGTGATTGAAATGGAGTCTAATTCTGCAGATTTGTATGGCCTAAATTGTTTGCTTACTCCTGTTACAGTGGAAATTACTCAGAGTATAAAGACTTCTCAAGTGCATGTAGCAGAGGATCTTCCCAAGGACTCCTCTAATAACACAAATAGTGATTCAAAGAAGCGGAGAACCACTAGTCCACCTTTCTTACCTAAAATTAAGGCAGAAACTGATTCAGAACCTATAACACCATCCTGTTCCTTAAATTTACCTCTCAGCGTATCCGCTACAGAGACTGTTCCTTATCACAAAGAGAAAAGTGTCTTTTTATCTTCAAAGCTCAAACAACTTCTTCAAACCCAAGATAGTAACAAGATAACAGCAGTTATATCTGCAGCAGACATCCCTAAATTAGGTTCATCTGTATCATCTTCTGTTTTGCCTGTGTCATCAAGTAGGTTTAAGCGTAGAACCAGCTCTCCTCCTAGTTCTCCACAGCATAGTCCTGCTCTTCGAGAGTTTGGAAAACAAAGTGAGGGCAAAGCAACATGTTATGATCCAGCTGTTAGTTCTAAAATACCCAAATTAGAAAGCCACAATAGTTCACCTGCCTGGAGTTTATCTGGGAGGGAAGAGAGAGACACTGTGAGTCCTTCATGCTTTGATGATTACAAAATGTCTAAAGACTGGCCAACTAGCACCACTTTTGGTAATGTATGTAACCAGCAGCCACTGGATTTATCCAGTGGTGTAAAGCAGAAGTCCGAGCTTACCGGAAAGTCTCAGGTACCTTGGGAATCTGTATTAGATCTTAGTGTGAATAAGAAATCCTGTGGTGACTTAGATATCAAGGAATACAAAGAGAACTCAGTACAGCCTACCTGTAGCGGCATAAAAAAGAAGAAGCCAACAACCTGCATGTTACAGAAGGTTCTTCTCAATGAGTACAATGGTGTAGACTTAGCCTTGGAAAAGGATCCAGATGAAAATAGGAGCCCAAGTCCTTATAAATCACTAGATCCCCAGCCAGAACCTGATCTTGACCCAGATTCTAGTTTATCTGCCCCAGTTGCTCATTCCTCTCCTTGTACTTCTCCATCACCTCTACCACAGACTTCCATGTCCTCCAGTCAGCTGCCTCCTCTCTTGATCCCAACAAATCCATCTTCTCCTCCACCTTGCCCACCTGTATTAACTGTTGCTACACCTCCTCCACCTCTTCTTCCTACTCTTCCTTTATCACTTCCAGCTCCATCTTCCAGTGTTTCTCCTCCTTCATGTCCCTCACCACTTTCTAATACCACTACACAGTCACCACTTCCCATTCTTTCACCTACAGTGTCTCCATCAGCATCTCCTGTGCCATCTGTTGAGCCTCTAAACTCTGTGGCTTCACCTGGGCCACCTGTACTTTCTTCTTCTTCCTCCTCTTCTTCCTCATCGTCATCCTCCTCTTCTTCCTCCTCCTCCTCTTCCTCTTCTTCCTCCTCCTCTTCTTCTTCTTCCTCCTCTTCTTCCTCTTCTTCATTCTCATCTTCCTCTTCTTCTTCTTCCCCATCACCACCACCCCTCTCAGTCGTTTCATCTGTTGTTTCATCTGGTGATAATTTGGAAACACCTCTCCCTATATCTTTCAAACAAGAAGACACAGAGAATGAGGATCAGAAACCAGGTGATGATCCACAGACATCAGGTGAACAGGATATTGTTCAGGAAACATTCAATAAGAACTTTATTTGTAATGTTTGTGAATCACCTTTTCTTTCTATTAAAGATCTAACCAAACATTTAACTATTCATGCCGAAGAATGGCCCTTCAAATGTGAATTCTGTGTGCAACTGTTTAGGGACAAAACAGGCTTGTCAGAACATCGTTTTTTGCTTCATGGAGTTGGGAATATATTTGTGTGTTCGGTCTGTAAAAAAGAATTTGCCTTTTTGTGCAATTTACAGCAGCACCAACGAGATCTCCATCCAGATAGGGAATGTACACACCATGAGTTTGAAAGTGGCACCCTCAGACCCCAGAATTTTACAGACCCCACTAAGGCCATGGCAGACCATGTTCACAGTCTACCAGAACATCCTTTAGAAGCTTCTAAAGAGGAGGAAGAAGAAGAAGAGGTAAATGACTCTTCAGAAGAGCTTTATACTACCATAAAAATAATGGCTTCTGGAGTAAAGTCAAAAGATCCAGATGTTCGATTGGGCCTCAATCAGCACTACCCAAGCTTTAAACCACCTCCATTTCAGTATCATCACCGAAACCCTATGGGCATTGGGGTTACAGCCACAAATTTTACCACTCACAATATCCCACAGACTTTTACTACTGCCATCCGCTGCACCAAATGTGGGAAAGGTGTTGACAATATGCCTGAATTACACAAGCATATCTTGGCATGTGCTTCAGCTAGTGACAAAAAAAGGTACACACCTAAGAAAAATCCAGTACCACTGAAACAGACTGTACAACCCAAAAATGGTGTGGTGGTCATAGATAACTCTGGGAAAAATGCCTTTAGACGTATGGGGCAACCCAAAAGACTAAATTTTAGTGTTGAACTCAGCAAAATGTCCTCTAACAAGCTCAAAATAAGTGCACTGAAGAAGAAAAATCAGTTAGTCCATAAAGCAATCCTGCAAAAAAATAAATCTGCCAAGCAAAAAGCAGACTTGAGAAATAATGATTCAGATTCTCACTCACATATTTGCCCTTACTGTGATCGTGAATTCACTTATATTGGAAGCCTGAATAAACATGCAGCTTACAGCTGTCCTAAAAAGCCAATTTCTCCTTCCACCAAAAGAAGCTCTTCTCATTCTTGTAAGAAAGGTGGGATTTCATCACCTGCAAGCAGTGAGAAAAGTAGCAACCAACGAAGACGGACAGCTGATGCTGAGATTAAAATGCAGAGTATGCAAACTCACTTGGGCAAGACAAGAGCACGGAGCTCAGGGCCCGCCACAAATCCATCACCCTCTCCATCCTTTAGGGCAAAACAGAAGGTGAAATTTGTACCTTCGGTGAAGTCAAAAAAGTCAAGCTCTTCTTCTCTGAGGAACTCCAGTCCTGTAAGAATGGCCAAAATTTCTCATATGGAGGGGAAGAAATCAAAAGCAGTAGCCAAGAACCATTCTGCTCATCTTTCCAGCAAAGCATCCCGGAACCTACATGTGAGGGTACAGAAAAGCAAAGCTCTTTTACAAAGCAAGCCTGCTTTAGCTAGCAAGAAAAAATCAGATAGGTTCAGTGTCAAATCTAGAGAAAGGAATGGAGGGCCCATCACTCGAAGCTTGCAGCTGGCAGCCTCTGTAGACCTCACTGAAAGCAAGAGGGAAGAGAGCAGTACAAAGCAGGAGGTCAAAGATTTCAGGTAAGCCATTCTCCTGAAGTGGAGGAAAAACCCCTGTTTCTGTTAATGTCTTTAAATCATATAACTTGAGCACTTAAAGACAGGGATTATTGTGAAACTTGAAGGAGAATATTGGTGCTTTGGGTATTTGAATAGCCAAGTTTTATTTCATCCCTGAGGAATTATGAAATAGCATCATTTACAGAAAATAGTTGGTTGTAATTAGAGTTGGAAATCTGGGAAAAATGCTATCAGTGTACTAAAAGAAGATGAAACTGAGTGAAAATGTCTCTCATAATTTGTGACTTAGAGTTGTTTCTCCTTGTACATAGTTCCTGACATTGTTGAGTGTGCTGGCTGCTTCTTTTGGTGACAGTAATTTGTTTCCCTGCTGCCATTCCATCAGGGCATTCTTATTGCTCATCATTTGAAGTATCTACCATGTTGGTAAACTGTCAACGTTTTCCTTTGAATATACTGCACATTTCCCTTGTATTTCTATAACAAGAATGATAAGTAATGCCCTTTCAGGCAGGGAGGCAAGATGAGGGTAAGATAGGCTATGAGAATTTGGAGTGGGACAGCAGCACAGGAACCCTGAGAACTTTTCAAGCCTTTTTAAAAATATTAAACAATAGACAAATCAGCTTAATCAGGGTTCTTGTTTGCTTATCTCTAAAATTGGAATGTTTGAACTTATTTTAGTACCATAGTTTTATGTTCTATGGTAGAGAGTTTTGATGAAAGCCAGTTGTGGTATATTTTGTCACATAAGATCCCCCAGCTTTATGATGTTCTTAATCAACTAGGGGAAAAAAATCTGGAGTTGACGAAACACATTGTTGAGATTCCTGTGTAGAAAGCAATCACATGAGATGTCATACACTCAGTAGCAGATATAATACCCAAACTTCTGCAAAATGCTTTTTAATCTTGCCTTTTGAAATGGTTCTGTCTAACCTGTGGTTTCAGAATTTCATTCTAACTGCTTATTTGTTCTTACTCCTGTCATGGAAGAAAATTACCTTGGAGTATTAAGTGAATTAGGGATTGTAGTTGAATGACCTAGTCAGTTTTGGAACATAAAAAAAGTTCCATTGTGCTTCATTGTACATTTGTTCAAACAATGTATTTGTACCTTGGTAGGGTTTATGCTTATGTATTGGTTAATAACAGAGGAAGAGCCATTAGGAGAGATATTATTTATTTAAATAGTTAGCCTCAATAGTTTAAAACCCCGTCTGTGAATACACTAATTGTTTCTTCGTTGTAAATATTAAACTACATTTGTTCTTGAGCCATGACTGATTTACATAATGTATATTATATAAATATAAAAACATATGCACATATATGTATGTACACATAATCTTCTAAATTCACAGAGATTACATGTTTTATCAGTAATCAAAACTGGTAACTAATTTTTATAAAAGGGCACATAGAGGACACATCTTTGTCAAGGTCAGTGGCCCACATTTTGAAGTCAAGGCACCTCTTTAGGAGGTTTGTTGGGCATAAGTTCTGTTGTATGTTTTCTTCTGCATATATTCATGGTTGGGAACAGGAACAGGTTCATGAATTTCTTAAGAGTTCAAGCACTCTCATGTAATTAATTCTTTAAAATACCTCTGATATGTGCCTCACATAGCTCTTTGGGGAGGGCCCCTTATTTGAATATTTTCTAAAGGGAATTGCTTCTTTTGTGCTTGAATTCTATTTATGCAGTTTTAAGTGGAAAATTGATCTGAAAAAGCGAATTACAAAAAGCAAAAATAATTGTTTAACACAACGGCAAAGGTATCAATAAATATAGTCTTCATGGAAGTTATGTAAAAACTATTTTGAATAATCTCATAGAATATTTATTTAATAGTCCAAAAGGTCCTATTAGAATACAGCATCACTCCTTTTGCTGTGGTTTAGTGGTACTTTTCTTTATTTTCAGTAATTAATTGAAGGAATATTATGTTGTTGAATTAAAATTTGGTATGGAGAAAGACTTAAACATTTAGATTATGAAATTAAAATACTGGATATAACTTTCCACTTATCATTTTTTCTTCTGGGGTCATGTATGTAATTGTCAACTGAATGCAAAATGGGTGAATTCTAAACAGTCTCACTTCTGAGTACTGGGGGCTTACCATGTAGCTGACCATAAACGTTGTGAAGTGTTCTCAGAAAAACAGAATGTTTACAAGGAAATGAAGACTTGATTGTTAAAAGTGTGTAAGAAAGAGAGTGGTTCTTGTGCAGAGGTCACTTTTCTCTTTCTAAGCTCTGTCTACTGAATGGCAACTCCAGACATTGGTTTCCTGAGTCAGTTTCTTAAAGTATGGCAGCTGCTTTCGATTCTATAGCCCAGATAAATATTTGTTTGAACTGAATTGAAAACTAAAAGAATTTTCTCCTTTAAAAACAAACAAAAAGTTCTCTTTACTTTCAAATACTTTTCAGCTTACAAAATTCTTTCTGATGAAAACTTGGAATTGAAGAAGGGCAGCCATTGTATGGCATAAAGTCATCTTTATCATAATTTTTTTTTAGTAATAGTCATTGTGCTTGTCTGAGGTTCATATTCCAGACACTATTACAAAGCCGCATATTCTTTTTTTTTTTTAAAGGTATAGTAACCACAGATTTTGTGTTTTTCTTATACTTGCTTTTCAGTTTAAAAAGACCTATTTATAGTGACATCTCCCCCTCTAACCCCCTCACCCCACCTCTGCACACATTTTTTTCAACCTTTTTGTTTGAAACTGACCATTTTAATTAGTCATACATACTTTTCTGTTCCCCATCATGAATGGCTCAGCAGAATCTGCTTGTTACGTAACATTGTTACCTAGCATACAAGCCAATAGACTAATCAGACTGTGAAGGAAAAATAATGGGGCAAGGAAATTTCATAGCACAAAGGAAACTAGGTATCACCACTTTGACTTTCCCTCTACCTATCATGCTTCTTGCTTAATATAATAAACTCTTTGTTTTAATGCCATTTCTATAGCGAGGTGTTGGGACCTTTCTTTGACATTCTAAGTAGTTGGGTCTGCATTCCAAGATTAATTTCTAATACATCTAGGATAGCACAGTGAAGGTTCATGGAGAAAGAAGTGCACTTTCCTCCTTCCATCTTTATTTCAGTAAAGGTGACGCTTTAAAAACTTTGTGAAGTAAATAGTTCTGAGCATAATTTAGAATAACTTTCATATTCTTTTATGCATAAGAAATCCTGTTGATTGCTTAATGGATCTTGTACTTGAAGAGAATTTAAACATTAGGTTTCCAATTAATGTTAACTTGATGCAAAGAAATAGATTTTTTTTCCATGAAAGTCTGCTGATATAACAAGCAATTCTTTGCTGACTTCTTTTCATTTGTCTTCTTTTGGTCAGAAGTTTTAATTCCTAAGTATTCCTTCAGGCTCATTTACATCACTGTCTTAATACTGTTTGTCTTATGGTCTACTCACCTTTTTCTTTTTAAGCATGTTCAGTTCATAAACAGGTTATATTATTTTGTCATTTATCTTCAGTTTTCTTATTTTCTAGGAACCTCCTGTAAAAACAAAACAAAACAAATCTTAATTGACAAAGTAAAGCTATTGCATGCTCAACTTAGGATAAGCACTACGACAATGGATGTGAAATCCACCAAGCTTTCAAGACCGGTTGAAGCTGACTCAAAAAATCTTAAATCCAACCGTGATTGCCTGCAGGCTTTGTGCTAATGTTGTTAGTGTAAGGCATATGTTTCTTCTGTGGCACGTGATGCATTGCTGGGCTGCAGGATGATTCAGATGCAAAGAGAAGGGTACCTAAAAATGGGCTGAGGTGAACTGAATCTGTCATCACTGGACTGATAACTCAGATTTTAGTGTTGCCCTGCTTTTGGTGAATGGCACAGAGAAAGACAATTTGAATTTATTCTTGCAAAGCAAGTTCCCTGTTTTATCAGTAGCTTCTTGTAGTTTCAGGGATGACAAATTCTTATGCACTCATTTTAAAGTATTTTGGTCACATTGTCTTGATGCCTTCTTTTAAATGAATTAGTAGAAGGAAAGGAATTTAAATTGTCAGGATTCTCCCTTCCCCATTTCTTTTCTTTCTTTCTTTTTTTTTCTTCTTATCAAGTGTGGATTGCCAGCATAATTTTGAGGAAACCAGGTTGGATTTGGACTCTTTTATGGGTTTCCTAATTTGCTGTTTATGTATCCAAATGGAAACGATGCTCTACAGATTATTACCTGGCACTAATTTATAACTGTATTATTACTGGATGCTGTGTAGTGTTTTATTAATGCACAGGATAAAAGAATGCAGGTCTGTATAAGTGGATTCCTCTACACATAAATATTAAATGAGTTTACTGTACCAGGTCTTATACTTCACTCTCGTACTGAGATTAAAAGTAACAAATTGGTCTCCTTAAGTATGATATTACTGTTGGGAAATATTTTACCATGCATTTCTATGCCCATTTCGAAAAGGGTCAATGACTGAGTTGGTGGAAATGAAAATGGTGAGTTTCATTCACATACCCTATTTGTTTTTGACTTTTAAAAGTAATCTACCTCTTAAAATTTGTAGTTTAATACTTGTTTGGTGAATTTGTGCCACTTTAACTCTTTTCACTATCATTCCCATTTTGTTACATTTCTGTTATGGGGACTTTATGTTGAAATATTGTATAAAGCATTTGTAGCAGTTTAAAAAATAAAAATATTTAAAATTATTTAAATTGTTTTGGACACTTCAATTGTATTATATGTGATTTACATTTTACATTAATTTTTTGTTTTATTTTGAGTTGTTAATCTGGAGAGTGTTCCTGTATTTGAAGTTTGCTGTTAGTTACATTACTGTTTCTTGTTGAAGAGTGATTTAAAGACTATTCTAATGCAAACATTAAAATTTACAATTTGATGTACAAATGGGGTTGTCCCTTTGCTTTTAACCAATGTACCATTGACAGAAATCTAGAATACAGGTAGAAGACTAAAGAGTGGTGTTTGCTATCCCTTCCATCCCCCAGCATGTAATAAATTTTGTTAACCTGTCAGATTGATAAAAAAAGATCTTTTTATGCTGTTGCAAACACTTAATGACCAGCCAGATGGGTTATGATGATACATTTTATTTAATTGTAACCAATAAAGTAAACTTTCTCAACATTTGTGAAAGGTTTTCATTTTGTACAGAAATCCAGACTGTCCCCCGACACTCCCTCCCCCCCCCAAAGAAATCAAGGTTAAGTGGAAGAAAGCCTGTATTGTTCAGTAAGAGCAGTGCAATAAAGGAAACCAAAAATAAATTTTTAAAAATCGCAGTTTTGTTGTCTCTCTGTGGCATTGAGCAAAAGGTGTATTAACTGAGGCACTGCACCAAATGGCAGCTGCAGTATAACAGCACAGGTGCTGATAAGGACTTTGTGAACTATGAATGTCTGCAAGAGCGAAGTGAATTTCATACACATGGCACTTGTTTTAAACATTGCTCTGTGTTTTGTTCTTGTTGACGTAATTTTACTTTTAAAAAAATTGATTTTAAATTAATATAAATCTCATACCATGAAACAAGGAACGGTTGTAATATTTTAATATTTCGGATATCTGTATTTCCACCTGCTTTAAAAGCTATCACTACTCAGGCAGAAAGGGAAATTAAAAAGAATGGCATAAGCATTCTGTGCTGCACAGCCAGGTTTCTGCCTAGTGGGAACGACACATAGTATTAACTTTTTACATACTGTTTACTCTTTCATCTGCTTGACTGCCCATTCCATAGAACTGGCTAACATCCATTATGGTTCATGTGAATAACTTCTATGATCCTTGCTATACTTTTAATATGTTGCCTACCTCTGGATTTGGCTAATTGTTGGAGGACAAATGTTTTTCCTTTGATCCACTTTCGAGTTACCTTGTCCACTGTGAGATTGCCCCGGTAAATACCATGCAGTCTAGATCTGCAGACCCCTCACATTCATGCTGATGACAGTGTAGTGTATGTCAGGATAGTCTTCTTACTCTCTTTAGGCCTATCTCCACATTGACTTCTGCCTGGTTTTCTACCGTTCATGATATACTTTACCTGGAGCCAAAGTGACTAATTTATTGTGCCAGTGCATCCCATTGGTCTCCTTTTTTAAGCTCCATCCAAGTTAAACATATCACTGGAATTCTCTTTAAGGTCCTGGAACTGATTCTTTGTTGTAAAGGACGCTGACATAGGGAAAGCAATACCAAGAATTGAGATAGTTGGGTACCTTTTTGACAGTAAGGGTCATTAACTGGGGAGGCTGGTTTGAATCTCTTTAGGCTTAAAAATCTAAAAGATGAAAAACTATTCATGGAGGAACCTCGTCCCTGTTGCTATTTTAAAGTGTCAATTTATGTTTCTCGTTAGAAATTCAACTTTATTCTTTCTCCTTGTTCTCATGTGAACATTAAAAATTTGCTTTCAAGCAAAATGAGCTATGGATTCAATCAAATGTTCTTTGGTTGTTGGTTTTTTTCCAAAACCAGTGGTTAACTTTTTTTTTAAATCTAAGTTTGTTTTTGTTACTTTAAAAAAGAACAGGTGAGGGTTTTAAACCTTCAGAAGGACGATATTTACAGCATAGTGGAAAGAATATTGGACTTGGAAATGAGAGTTTGGGATATGAATCTCACTTCTGATACTTCCTAGTGGTGTGACCTTGGACAAGTAACTTTCATTCTCAGCGTCAGTTCTTTGATGTGTAAAATGGGGATAATACCTGAATAATACCTACCTCACAGGGTTGTTGTGAGGATCAAATGAGTTAATGTATGTAAAATGTTTTGCAAACTTTAAAGCACTATTAAAATGCCAGTTAATAATAATAAATTGTAGATGTCATACATGCATTAAAATTGTTTTTTTGCTAAAATAACAGCATACTTAATGGCTTTGATATTTTGTTCATTATATCTAAATTTTATTCCACTGTTTATGGAACCTTTTGCAGTTTGCTTTTTAAAAAAATCAGAATACAAACTTATCAAAGATGGATCACCTTGAAAGTAGAATAGGAACAGTAGGGAATCAAGAAAGTAGAGTTAACTCAGATATGAGAGCAATTTAAAAATGATGCTGTTAGATGGTAGTTTCCTTTTCCCTTGTTAGGCCGTATTTATCCTGTCAGATTGTTAAATCAGCTGCTTATGTTCCCTTTTCTTTTTGACACCATCACTTTTTAGCTCCATGTTCATCCTTGCCTTGTGCTGGCTGTCTACAAACCCCTCCTATTCATTGATTACTAAGGGACACTTACCTTGCAGCATTTTAAAGTGATTTCTTGAATATAAAGAAATTTATCTTGGAATTTCTGAGTTAATTTGTAGTTAGCACATTCCTCCCTCAGCTCCTACGAGCGCACACAATATCTCTCTGCAATAAAATCAGCCCTAATGGTGGGTTGTCTAGAATGGAAGAGAAAACCTAGGTCCCACATAGCTTCAGGTCAGGTGACATCTAAACATTAGCCAGTACAAGAAATATTTAGTCGTTTCTGCCCAAAGGTAGCACAGAATTTGAGAGGCAGGAGAGACCTCATTGGTCATGTAGTGCAGGCCACATGTCAAAGGAATCCCTACTCCAGTGTGCCTCTAGATTGGTTGTTCAGCTTCTGCTAGAAGAATGTCGGGGAAGAGGGGAGCCACCACTTCTCTAAGCAGTAATCCACTTTTGAGTAGCTGATTGTTATGAAGTGGTTTATTTTTTTTCCTGACAGCCTAAATTTGTCACTTTTTCTAACTCTCACCCATTACTTTTGGTTCTGACCTCTGGGGCCAGACAGAAGTTTAATTTTACTCTTCCACTTGATAGCTCTTCAGAAATTTAAAGACAACTATTTTGTCTCTTTTGAATCTTCTTCCTGGGTAAGGACGACCAGTCCCTTCAATTGATTATTATGTCATGGACTTAGGGACCTTTATGCACTTCATGTTATCAATGGCTTTCTTAAGCTTTGGTGCCTGGTACCATACGATACTCCAGTAAGATCTGATGAAGGCACAGTACAGTGGAACTGTCTGCTCTCTTCCTAAAAGCTAATTCTAACCCATCTCGTGCAAGTTCAAAATTGTATTAGTGTGTTGTTTTTTTCACCTTATACATCATTACTGCTAGCTCACATTGAGCTTGTAGGCCACTAAAACTTTTCTTTTTCCAGAGCAGTGCTTTTTATCCATGTCTTCTCCCCCATTCTCTACCCCAGTCATATTTGTAAAGGTGACTTTTTTTCTTTTTGTACCCAAGTGTAGGGTTTTACCCTATTGAATTTCATCTTCCTAGATTCGGCTCAGTGCTCTATTTTGTCAGAATCCTTTGAGATGATGATTCTATTACCTGTTAACATTAGATATCTCAGATTTTGGGTCATCTGCTATGCCTTTATTCAAGTCATTGATTAAAATGTTAAATAGCATAGGGCAAAGCATGCACATCTCTACTGGAGACCTGCCATGTTGACATTGAACTTAATTCAATTAACTACTCAAATTTGGCCATCCAACCAATTCTGAGTTTAGTTTGGTTCTATTATCTGTCTTCACATAAGGTATATAATCCTTTATCAAAAGTTTTGGTTAGATTGAGGTATAAAACTAGTAATATTTCCTTCTACTATTTTAGTGATTAAAAAAATTTTTTTGGCATGCCTCATTCTTGAACCTGTAATTAGCACTTTGTAAATCACTGTTTCCGTTAATAAGGATTTGCCTACATTTTCTTGAATAATCCATTATTTTCTAAGAAATTAAAGTCAATGTTGCCGTTATAATAATGTCATAGGCTGTAATTTGCAGACTTCTTTCCCCGTTTTAAAAATTAATACTTTTGTTCTCTAATCTGTGACACTTTTTCAATTTTCCACAGTGTTTCAGATAGCACTAATGATGGCTCACTAGTCACTTTTCCCAATTCTTTCAGGAACCTACATTCATCTGGTTCAACTGACTTGAATTTAGGGTTCGTTCACCAAGGGCGGCGAGATTTTATCGCTCTTTCCTTGCCTTGGAATGCATGCTCCTTAGACTCTCCACCGAGCCCTTTCATTTTCCTAACTTGGCTATTACTTGTGAAGGCACTACCGGGCTCTTGGTAAGCCAGGCTCAAAATGTAAATATGCTTAGCTGACTCCACCCCCTTTTCAGTATTCAGTTAGTTGTTGAGGCCTGTTTCTATGTTTATACCATCTCTCCTTTACTCCCCCCTTTGACAGTGCTTCCAGCTTGGTACAAGCCCTTATTACCTTACCCCTGTACTGCTTCTGGTTGGTTCTGTCTGACTGGCACTGTACCCCACCCACTTAATTTCAGTGACTCTTACATTCAGGATCAAACAAAATCCACTGACTTTTAAAAGCCTTCCATAACCTAGCCCTGTCCTGCCTTTTCAGCCATCTTACACGTTGCTGGCTTCCACATTTTTTTTAATCAGTGACGCTGGCCTCACTGCTCTTCTTCACATTCCATCTCCTGACTCCGCCTTTTCACTGCCTTGTCCCCCCATGCCTGCAACTCTTTCCCTTCTCATCTGCCTCATGGCCTTCTTCAAGTCGAAGCAAAAATCCTCGTTCTGCAAGAATCCTTTTCTTTCCTTCTGAAACTGTTGCAACGCACAGTGTACTCGTGCATGCACACATCTTGTTTGTATGTACTTTTTTTCATGTCACCCCATTAAATTGTGCACTCTTTGAGAGCCTTTGTCTGTCTTTGTATCTTCAACACTTAGTACAGTGACTGGCGCATCATAGGTGTTTAATACTTTGGATTGACTTAGTTATTTTTTCCATCTCTAGTATGTTCTCTTGCATAGGGAAAAAAATAGGAATTGAGCAGCAGCTCTGTTTGCCCTCTTGTCAGTTGCTTTTCTCCTCACCCCAACAGAGGTCCTATTCTTTTTTTGATCCTTTTCTCCCAATATTACTTTAAAAAAACCAAACTACAACTTTTTTGTTCCCTTTATTTTCAGCTTTAACATTCCTGATACTGTTTGTGGGACTGTGCAGTACTTTTAAAACCCATCCTCTGTACAGGCCTTTATTTCTGTTTTCTGTGTGTGGGTGTATTTAAATATGGTTGCATGCACATTGATCTTTTCCTACAAATTGCCATTTTGTGCCTCGCTGGAAATATCTTTAAAATTTCATTCTTTATTATATTCTGTGCTTTCTTGACTGACTTCCCCTGAAACATTTTAAGTACAAGGATCCTACCTGTCTTTCCTCTGAATCCTTTGAAATCTGCTTTCCTAAAATGTAGGACAAGTGTCACCCCTTTCCTTTTTAGCACAAACAGGTATGGAGTGATTTTTGTCTACTTGGGTTTCCCATCATTTCCATTCCGGCAGTCATCCTGTTATTGAAATCCAGAATAGAAATTTCCTTTCTTGGTTTCTCTACCTTTTGAAGGAATTGTCAAGGCAAGTCAAGAAATCAGTTATCTCTTCTACATCACGACTTTCCACCTCAGGGTTTTGATATATCCCAGGTGGGCATAAAAAAATTAAATGGGAATTTTTGGGGAGTTTTGCAGAAATTGCATACAACACAGAACCCAAGTGTTACAACAAAGTACTATAAACACCCCATACAAGAAAAAAATTCAGACTAATCTGGTAGGAAGGGCTAAAACATTTTATGCAGATTTTCTAGATGGTGGGGGTGCCACACCCTTCACTCTTTTGATGTGGAAGGGATAACAGCTTTACTGATTTTGACAAAGAGAACTATCCTGAATATCTAGTTAATTGAAGTCTCCTGTCACCACTATATCATGACTCTGTACCAGGTTTGTGAGCTGTTTCCAAATTTCACATACTTCCTCTTTCTGACTAGGTGGATTGTAGGTAGTATAGTCCAATCACAATCACTTCTGTTTCTCCATTGGTCTTTTCCCCTTGCCCCTGTAATGTTTCCATTCTGTAACCTACCCCTTCCTACTTTCTGATCTCACACTTTATTCTCTTCCATTTACTTAGGAACCCAGGACACTCATCCCTTAGCTTGTTCCTCACACATGATATTCCATCTCCTAGTTCCATTTTTTACTGGCTGTCCCCTGTATCTAGAGTCCTCTCTCCCCTCTGCTCTTCATTTTTCAGGCTTCCTTCAAGTCTCAGCTAAAGTCTTACCTTCAAGAAACTTTCTGAGGTCTCTCTTAATGCTATTGTCTTCCCCTTAAGATTTCGCTCTGTCTACCATGTATATATCTTATACAAAGCAAAATATCGTAGTTCAAAAAAACCTTGAGATGTGCAAATTTAGAGCCCTCTCCATTCCAGTGTTCATCTGGACTGTTTGGGTCTGACCTGTGCTGCCTTATGAGCTCATATTGGTCTGATCAGCCACATTCAGCCACACTGTACACTGACCCCGGCATAGCGATGCCATTTTGGTCCTCTTTGAGTATGAAGAAAAACGACAAACACATATCTATAAATAGTTGTTTCCCCCATAAGCAGGTGAGCTACTCGAGGGCAGCGCTTGTTTTTGCTTTTTTTTGTATCCCCAGCACATAGCACAGTGCTTGGAACATAGTGAGTACTTCATAAATAAATGCTTGCTGACTGCCTGCCTGAATATCAATTCATTCAGAGTCCTAGTCATGGCTTTCATCCAACCAGATCTCCATGATAACCTAAACTCTGGGCATTTGGGTATAGACATTTGAGGACAGGGTGGCTTGCTGAATGGATTTCTGATGCAGTCAAGGGAAGGGAATGAACATTTATCGAGTACGTACTATGTGCGAGGCATTGTGCTAAGTGCTTTACAAATACCTCATTTGATACAGCAACCCTACAAAATAGGTACTCTTATTATCCCCATCTTATAGTTGAGGAAAATGAGGCAAACAGGTGAAGTGACTTACTAAAGGTCACACAGCTATTAGGTGTCTGAGATCAGATTTGAACTAAGGTCTTCCTTACCTGACTCCAGGCCCAATGCTCTATCCACTGCATCACCAGTTCCTCCTCGTCAGGAAGACTTAATTTTGAATATGGCTTCATAGAGATGCTGTATGTGTATGACCTATAATAGCAGGTAGAAACTTCTCTGTGTTTCACTTTCCTCATCTGTAAAATGAAGATGATAGCCCCTTATACACAGTTTTGAGGATCACATGAGACATCATATGTAAAATACTTTGCAAACCATATTTTATCCTGTGAATTTTTGGGTGTCTTAGTTGTTACTTTTTGTGGCTACTTTAGTATCCAAAATTTGCACATACACCGTCTTCCCCATTTTTTTTAGTTTAATTATAAGTGATATGATTTTGTCACATACTATTCTCCCAGCTTTTTAAGTTCAAAACCCACTTGGTTAAATTAACAGAATATTTAGGTAAACTATCAAGCTTTGTGAGATGTACACCACCTCTAGCCAAGATGTTGTCAATCCTGTATTGTAAGCTATAATTCATTCTTCCTCTTCTGATCTACCTTCATGATACATAGTGCTAGGTTTCCTTCCTCTTACAAGACTCTTTTGCCTTTCCTGTTAACATCGAACAAGGACCTTTCTTAGACATTTTACACTGCACCAAACCACAGTATGTTACCTGTGAGGCCAGCTTTATTTACATAGATTCAACAAGAATGTACCTGTTATGTTCCTGGTGTTGGGGATGCACAGACAAAAGTGACAGTCTTTGCTTTCCAGGACCTTATTTTCTTTAAGGGAGACTGTGTGTGTGTGTGTGTGTGTGTGTGTGTGTGTGTGTAGCAAATCCTGTGGACCATTTCCAATTTAGTGCTCCACTGTACTTTTCCTCATTCTTCACTGAAAATAATGAGGCCATTTACCAGGAGTTCCCCTTTCTCTCTTCATCTCACATTCAGATATATTCCCCCGCTATCTTCTCTATGGTTTCAGATTATAAGGTTGCACTTCTTGACAATGCCAACCCCTCTGCATGTACTCTTAATCCCATTCCCTTTTTTCTTCAGCAAATTGTACCCATTATTATCCCCACTTTTGTACTTATTTTCTCTTCCTTTATCTACTAGCTCCTTCCCTGCTGTCTACAAATACGCCCATGTTTTCCTTTAAAAAAAAAAAAAAGCCCTCACTTGATCCTACCATTCCTGCCAACTATATATAGTCCTATGTCCCCCCTCCCTTCTTTAGCTGAACTTGAGAAACATATCTATACTTAGTGTCTCTGCTTCTTCCCACTCTCCTTTAAGCCCTCTGCAGTCTGGTCTCCTTTCTCCTCTCCACCCCCACCCCCTACTCCGCCCAGTGCTCTATGCAGGGTTCTCTTCTTTGTTCACACTTGGTAATCTCTTCAGCTTCCATGGATCCAGTTCTCTCTAAGCAAATGATTTCCAGAATCTCCTGAGCTGTAGTATATGTGTGTTATATAATGCTATATGCATTATCAACTGCCTCATAGACATCTTGAACTGGACGTTTTATAGTGATCTTAAACACACTATTTCTGTCTTACCCACACTCTTCTCTCTTCCTGAGAAGTGTCACAGGGACCACCATCTTCTTACCCTACATGTCCAATCTGTTGCCAAATCTTGTGGCTTCCAACTTCCTATCTCAAATGTAGTTTCTTCATCAACTCTTGCCTGAACTGTGACAATAGCCTTCTAACTACTGTCCTTATCTAAAGTCTCTTCCCCACACGAATCCATCCTTCATTCAGATGTCAAGTGATTTCTCTTAAGCGCTGATCTGACCATGTCATTGACCCGATTCAGTAAACTCCAATGATTCCCTTTCACTTCTTGAATTAAAAGAAAATTATCTGGCATTTAATGCTCTTTATAATCTGATCCTTTCCTAACTTTTACAATCTTCTTACATTTTATTCCCCTCCATACATTCCATAATCCATAGTCAACTACTTGGAGTTTCTCACATTTGACACTCTTATCTGCCATTTCACTGACTTCTTCACGCCTGGAATCTACTCCTTGCCTCTACTTCTTACTTATCTTGTTTTGTTTCAACATTTAGCTCAAATCAACCCTTCTTCAAGACGCCACTCCTGGTTCATTCAGAGGCTAGTGCTCTGTAGTGTTCACCTATTCTGTATATATCATGTATGTACATAATTCTTTACTTATTGTGTTCCCCCTACCCCATTAGAATGCACACTCCTTCAGGAGTGAGCCTTTGGTGATAAGGACCTGGAACAAAGTAAGTGCTTAAAATTTTCATCTGACAGCACCTCTCCCCTCAGCCCCTCTTTACAGGATGAAATTATATGAGTTTGAGGTAATGGTGGGGGTTGCATTCCAGGTTCTGGGATGGTAGATTGTGTGAGGAATACAAGAAAACCATTTTGGCTAGACCAGCAAGTGTAGGAAATAGTTATTTGTAAAGTTGTAAAGGTGGGGTTGGTGCCAGATAAAAGAGTGCCTTAAAAACCACACAGTAAAATTTGCACTTTGTCCTAAAAGGGAAACCACTGAGGTCTAAGTAGGGGAGTGACATGGTCAGATCAGCACTCGAAGTGACCTTTGCAGCTCTGGGAAGAGTGGATTGGAGATCAGGAGAGACTTCAGGCCAGTTAGGAGGACATTGTGATGAGAGGCTGAAGATGCAAAGGAGACTGAGTAGGAATATCAGTCGAGGATCTCTAGTTCATCTTTATTAATCATTTTTCTCTGCATTTATCTATGGATGATTACAGTAATTTTTTTCCTGACTTCTCTCTTAGGTTATTATTTTGTCTTCTTAGATATCCACCTGGTTTTATTTTTCTTTCCTTTTTTCCTTGGAGAGTCATAGTCAGTTTTCTCATCTGTCTTTTTTGGCTAAAAGCCCACATGAAGAGATTTGCAAGGCTACTGGCAAATCTATTTTTCCTCGCTATTGCTGGGTGCTCTCCTTCCACGAGCCATGATTCGTGATCATGAACCTGTCATTCCTGTATTTTAAGTTCAGGAATAAACAGTGACATAGTACTTTAAGAAAGTGCTTTATGCACATTAACTTGAGCCTTATAATAACCTTGATGAAACTGAGCCTCAAAGAGTGACTTCGACATAGTGACATAGTGACACATAGTGTCACTAGGACATCTCTTGACATAGTGACACAGTTTTATTAAGTATCTGAAGCATGATGTAAACCTAGTTCCTCAAGGACTGCAAGGCCAGTTCACTGTCCTCTGACACTGCCTTGCCTCTCAGCAATCCATCTCTCGTTTTCCACACCTTTCTCAAGAATCTTCCTTTCTTTTCTAAATACTTTGCTTCCAAAGGGCAGCAGAGATGGAAATACTCCACTTTGCCCCTGAGGTCTTCATTTCATTGCTCAAGACTACAGAATCCTTAGCAATGCTTTCTAAACTGCTTCTGGCAGTACCATTTTTGCCCATGTGAATCACTTGAAATTATTTTAATATGTCCCAGTTAGACACATTTTGTGTAACTTTTGGAGTGTCTTGGGTACGTACCCTAGGAAGACATCCAGAACTCTTTGTTGTTATCAGGGCAGTAATTAGTTAGCTTTTTACCCCTCAGCAAGGAATCGGCAACTGCTACAACTCATCTTTCCCTGTTTGTTGATTTAGCTGCATTTAAGCAATATAAGATTAAGTAGGTCCCCAGAAGATGGGTTACCATTATCTTTAAGAAGTATAATAGGGAAGGAGCTCAGGTAAATAAAAAATTATAAACATGAAAAACATTGATGTGCTTTATACAGGATAGAGTAATTTTTAAAGCAGTTTTTGAATGAATGGTTTTTTAAAAAAATTGTTGAATACCTACTCTCTGTCAGGTAATGTGCTAAGTGCTAAGGATACAAGAGCAGTTAATTTCGATAGGGGAAGACACATACAGGGAATTGACAGCCAGGGAAGATATGTTTTGGAGGGAAACATCAGAACAGTGATTGGAGTAACAGATCAGTTGAGTGACATGTTCTTGCCAAGGATGATAGTGTTGATAGAAGGTTGGGAGCAGGAGAGGAAGCGGGTACCTGTAATGGTATTGCATAATGGCCTGGAGATGGCAGGGAAAGGGCCTCATGGGCCAGAAACTGGGCAAGGTAAGGTAAAAAGCTCACCAGTCAGAGCCTCAAGTTACAGGAGTGGGGCCCTTCAATTCTCTGAGAAGGTGGTGGCTGGAGAGCAGTCAGCACACCATGGAGATGGATATGCTATAGTAAAAAGGAATAACAAAAGTAATAATAATAAAACATTTATTAAGCATATGTGCAAATCACCACACTGCCCATTTAGTATATAAATAGAAAAACAAGGTAATGTTTCAAGGAGTCCACATTCTAATGGGGGTGAGGTACAGAGCATATGAAGTTTCATTTGCAGAGCAGATGGGAAGGACCTGTGGTCTTTAAGGTACAACAGTAGACAGATAATAATGTACCTTTAATACTATTTCCATTATTAAAAACACTGATTTCTTAAAGTGAATTAATGGACAGTACCAAGCATTTTGGTCGAGAGAAATTTCTTTCCCAAGTCTTAAATAGCTGTGGCTGCTGAGGAGGCAGGGGCTGTAGCACCTACAGGGGAATGTATTTCATTCCAGAAAGATTTAAATGAATAGGATGTATTTCATTATAACAGTTACTTCTCTGGACTGTGGCCACAGGCTCATGAATTGAGGAGTGCTGTTGTTCCCATGGCTTTTGTGCTGGTAGTGGAGAAGACATTCCTCTTTTTCTCAAGGACTGGTCCCCTTGATGATAGCTGGAGGTGGTGGTGGTGCAGATACAAGGCTTATGGTCTGGGGCTCACAGCCATTCTTGAGGCTCTTGGGCTCAAGATTCTAGGCTATTTACCTCTGGGTTTGAGGGTAGATGGTGGTCCATGTGCTTTGACTTGCCTAACGTGCTGCTTCCTATCTCTCCCAAAGAATGTCTCACTAATGCTTTGTTTCCTTTTTAAAAAAAATTTTAATAATAGCTTATGTTTATTATCTTGCTTTAAGGTTCCAGTAATGGAGAATTTTTTTAGCTACAGCAACATTATCTTGTAAGTTGTAGGATTCCTACCTGTTCTGTCTGGGTAGAAATACCTATATGGATGAAATCACAGATTTTGGAAATGTTTAAAACTTACACAACCTGTGCATGCATAAATTGATTTGATCCTTGCAACATGCTTGTGAAGCAGGTAGCAAGACCTACTATCCCTATAATATAAGGAAACCAAACCATTGCAGTGACTTTCTGTAAATTACATGACCATAAATGACAGCCATGATTTGAACCTAAGCCTTCTGCCACTCAAGTTCATTGTTCTTTCCAGCAGTGATTAGAGCACCAGACCTAGAGTCAGGATCCTAGACTCATCTTTCTGAGTTCAAATCCAGCTTCAGAAACCTACTAGCAAATCATTTAACCCTGTTTGCCTGAGTTTCCTCATCTGTAAAATGAGCTGGAGAAGGAAATGGCATTCCACCCCAGTATCTCTGCTAAGAAAATCCCAGATGGGGTCACGAAGAGTCGGATACAACTGATAACCCAACAGCTATGGCCTTTTAGCTCTCCTAAATGCTGCCTGTATAGAAGCTATTGCAAAACATGTCAGTTCAGTTCCATTTCACTGTAGTGATTCAGAACAAAAATACAAGTGACATTCCTGACTCTACATGTAGATTAGTCTCTCTGCTACTAGTCTCTTCCTACTCAAGTACATTGTCTCCACAGCTTGTAAAGTGATTTTCCTTAGGTGCTGATCTGACCTTGTCAGTAAACCATCCTCTTTTGTAGCCTCCAGTGGCTCTTTATTGCCTCAAGAATAAAGCAAAAATTTCTCAGTTTACTTGTCAAAACCCTTTACAATCTGTTGCCAACCTTCCTTTTCAGTTTCATAATGTATATAATATATGATATATGCCACATACCACAAAGAAAATATAACGTGTGACATATTTGACATATATAAAATAAATGACTGTACACATATATCTTAGATGAAAATTTTTAAAAATATCAAGCATTTATTGTTTTTCCCTCCTACCCCCACCCCCAGGAAAAGAAAAAAAAATCCTTATAATAAGTATGCGTAGTCAAACAAAACAAATTCTCCTCTTAGTCATATCCAAAAACATGTATCATTTTGCCTCTTGGTTCATCATTTCTCTATCAGGAGGTAGGTAACATTCTTTATCACCAGTCCCTTTGAATAATGGATAATCATAGCTCTTAAATCTTTCAAAATTGTTCATTTCTTACAACATTGCTGTAGTATTCATTGTTCTTCAGTTTCTGCTCACTTCATTCTGCATCAGTTCATATAAATTTTCTGGATTTCTCTGGAACTATCACTTTTATCTTTTCTTAGCACAATAGTATTCCATCACATTCATATAGTATACTTTATACAGGCATTTCTCCAACTGATGAGCTCTCCCTTAGTTTCCAGTTCTTTGCTATCACCAAAAAAACTGCTATAGATATTTTTGCATATGTACAGCCTTTTTCTTTTTCTTTGATGTCTTTGGCATATAGGCTTAGCAGTGGTAGAACTGGGTCAAAGGTTATGTACAGTTTAGCAGCTTTTGAAGCCCAGCTTTAAGTTGCTTTCCGTATTGGCAGTCATTGTCCTAGCTGAACTGTATGTGCTGCTCTCTAACCATGACAATCCATCTCTCAAACCCATCCTTGCCACTGGCTGTTGTGATGTCTGTAGTGTACTTTCCATTCCTCCCCTCCTATAGCATTCCTTAATTCTATCAGAATTCTGCTCAAATTCAGTATTCACCTTTTACATGAATCCTTCCCAGATTCCCCTCTCCCAAATGCTAGTGTTTTCCCTCTCAAAGCTATCTTGCACTTATTTTATACATACTTATATATGTACATTTTATCCCCTAATAGAATATAAGCTCCTTGAGGGCAGAGGCTGCCATTTTTGTCTTTATGTCACTTGCCTCTAGTAAAATGTCTGACTCATTAGTGGGTGTTTTATAAATGTTTGATTGTAAAGTTGTCAGGGAAGGGGATCCAATGAATTGTTATTTTATTAGTCTTGTGGCCAGAGATATGCAGGTCTACATTGTAGTTAGTTCTTGACTTTACTCTTAAAATGTCCTTTTTAATTCCTTGGAACAATTAAGATTTAGCACCCCCCACCCCCCATTTACTTGTTTCTTACAGTGCTTAAAAAATTTCCTTGTCTTAGAGAGGCTTTTAAGTTTACATATTCTTATCCTCTGAATTATTCATGGAAGGACGTGGCCTAGAAGAATAATTCTGTTGCTACAGAAAGTGCGAGAGAAGTCTTACTTTTCCATGACCTTGAAGGAGCGTGTAGGGAGTGGGAAAGAAATAAGTACCAATGAATGCCATTTTGTATTTATTGGTTCAGCACACAGCATGGCTGTTGCGTTGTTTACAAGGGTCTTTTTGTCAATGCAAATTGTTTACTAGATTTGTTTATTAAATAAGTATTTACTGAGTGCTTGCTATGATACACCCAATGTGAATAATGTGATCCCTACCCACAATGAAAACATAGCATCATAGAATCATAAGCTTAGAACTAGAAGTTACCTTAGAGACTATCATAATGCAACCCTATCATTTGAAAGATGAGGAAATGAGCTAAGTGACTTGGCTAAGCCATGCGGATAATGAGCACTAGAGCTGCAATTTAAACCTAGGTCTTCTTACCACCAATCCAGTGCTCTTGTGTACACAGTCCGAGTTGGAAGGGACCTCAGAATCCAGCTACCCTGAATGAGAATCCTTGTTATATCAGACTGTCAGTCCATCTTTTTGTTGAAGACCTCAACTGAGTGAGAACCCACTAACTCCAAAATGAGCCTTTTCCTGTTTTGGATAGAAGCTTGCTCTCCCATCAGACCTAAATTAGTCTTCACATCTTTGATCCTTGCCCCTAGTTCAGATCTCTGGAGCCAAGGACAATAAATCTAATCTCTGTTCCATTTGATATCCCTTCAGATACTTTGAAGCACACTGAAATATCTCTCCTTCCTCCCCCCTTCTCTGTGCCAAAATGTCCCTAGTTCTTTCATACGGCATGAACTTGAGGCCCTTCCCCTACCCCTTCCTAGATGTCTTCCCTTGGGCACTGTCTAGTTTGCCAGTGACCTTCTGAGACTGCAGCATTCAGAACTGAACACAGTACTTAAGAAGGATGGGGGCAGAGTACTATAGGACTACAATTTCTGTAATTCTGGTCACAGTGCTCTTCAATGAAGCAAAAATTACACTGGATGTTTTTGGTTGTCATGTCACACTATTGACTGAGTTTGAGCTGGTAGCCTACCAAACTCCTGAAATCTTTCACATGGCTTGCTGTGTAGCCACAGTTCCCCAACCTAGATGGCATTAAGTTGATAAGAATGCTAGATTTAGAGTCAGGTAGACCTGAGTTAGAAATATATCTCAGCCACTTACTAGCTATGTGACTTTGGGCAAACACTTAACTGCTCTTAACCTGACATTCTTCACCAATATAATGGATATAGTAATAGCACCTGCTTCATAGGGTGGTTGTCAGAATCAAATGAGATTTAAAAAATAAAACAAAACACTTGTAAACCCTAAGGTGATATATTAATGCTAACTACTGTCTTTGTCATCATCTTCATCTTTATCTTAGTGTTGTGAAGTTCATTTGTAAACCTAAATGAAGACTCTATTCCTATGAACTTTCTTCTTGTTAGATTTGACTCAGTGTTCTAGCCTGTCATTATCTTTTAAGATCTGTGCCATCCTTCCTAGATCTATATCATCTATAATGAGATATAGTCATCAAATGAGATGATTGCAAAGCTCTCAGCACATAGTAAGCACTGTATAGATATTAGTTATTTTTATCATTATTACTATTATTATTATCATTGCAGGTTTGACGAACATGACTTATACTCCTATCCCAAGTTTTTGTTTTTTCAGTGTTAAGGGCCAAACATAGTTCCCTGGGGCCCTTCACTGAACAGAGACCTCTCCATAGTGATATTCAACCAGTCTTGAATCCAGCCAGTTGTACTGCATAGTCTCTTTCCCTGTATGCTATGAGAAAGGGACAAGATCTTATGTGCCATTGAAAGTAAAGAAAAAGCGCTTCATATGTTGTGAGAAGAAAAATGTGCCTGCCTGGCTGAGGGAGAGCATCTTGGCAAGCTTCTTGGAGGACATAATATTTGAGATAGGCCTTAATAGGATAGGTTTCCTTTTTTTTGGTTTGCTTTAATGTTTCATTGATGTCCTTTTAAAAATATCGTTAACACTTCCCCCAAATAGCCCTGCCCCACCATTGAATACTTCATTACAAACAGATATAGTTAAGTAAAACCAATCGACATGGTAGCCAGATCTGAAAAATGTATTTCTCCTCATTCTGTACCTGTAGTCCAGCACCTCTGCATAGGAGAGAAGGCATGCTTCATCAGTCCTCTGAAATGATTGTACGTTAAATTGATCAGAATTCTGAAGTCTTTCAGTGGTCTTTTACATACTGTGGTAGTTGTGTAAATTGTTTTTTAGGTACTTACTTCTTTTCACATTGATTCATATGAGTCTTCCCAGATTACTCTTAATTCTTCTTGTTTATTTCTTATGATGTGATAATTTTCCATTCCATAAACACAACACGGTTTGCCCAGCCATTCCCTCATCAAAGAACATCCACTTTGTTCCCAGTTCTTTGTTGCCATCAAAAGTGCTATTATAAGTGTTTTTATTCAGTGAGACTTACCTATTGGCCTCCTTGGTTGGGGAGAATATGGTGACTTTTCTCCTAGAATTCCAAGTTCTATTTAATAGGATCATAGATTTCAAGCTGGAAGGAGCCTTAGAAGCCACCAGGGCTAATCCCCTCATGGTAGAGATGAAGAAAATGAGAAATGACCTGGAACAACTGGACTAGTTGAGAGCTCCACTAACACCATATTAGAATTTCTCTTTTCCCAAGGGTAGGATTTCCATAGTAAGGTAGTATTCTTTTCATGAGAACATTTTTAATGTAGTGAATATTGTCCACTTTCTCATATTGCTTTTTAATTTCAATGGTCATTTTAGTTGTCTTCTTTTTTGGTCTTTTTGATTCATAGGTTTTTCATCAATAACTTCCCTCTTCACTTTTCATAAAATGATTTTTCTGAATTTCATGTTTATTTATCCCAAAGGTCTTCAGCTTGTCTGACAAGCCAAGAGAAAGACAAAATGCAGGCAGAAGTAGCCTGGTGAGAACTTGGCGATTTTTAAACAAGTACATTACCACTTGCCTCATGCGTTTTCAGAATTCCTCAGTCCATTGATGCTGGCCTTCTTAGTGTTTCAACACACCCCATGTCATGACTGTGTGTTTTCCTGGCTCTGCCCCATGCCTGGAATTCTCTCCGTCCTCATTTTCATCTCTTGGCCTTTCTGGCTTCCTTCAAGTCCCGGAAAAATCCCCCCTTCTAGAAAAAAGCCTTTTCCATATTGCTTCCCCTCTGTTCATTATCTCCAGTTTAGTTTCCTGTATCTTGTTTGCACATAGTTGTTTATATATTGTTTCCACCATTAGACTCTGAGCTGAGCTCCATGATAGTGAGAACTGTTTTTAATTTTACTTTGTAATCTCATGTCTTTGCACAGTGCTTAGGCAGCGTCTTGACCGACTGACTTGGAGTGTCTTTGTTGCACTTGTGTAGTGTACATCTCAAAGATGTGTCCTTTGTCCTTCTTATTATTCAGTGGAAACAAAAGCCCAAACCAAACGCTGGCAGAGATCTTCTTTGGGAAAGGGAGAAGGTAAGACTTCAGTGTCCATGCTCATATTTGCTATTGAATATTCAGTTGATTGAAGCCTCATCTGAGGGAGATGGGACTCCCTTAGGGCCTAGTAAGATGGATGGCATGTTACAGCCAGTGGTAGGGTGGGCTTGCCTTGGACAGGACTCCGTGGCTCCCTCAGTTGCCGTAGCCAAAACTGCTGCTGGTTATCTTTTGCTCAGTCTTGAAAGAAAAATTTTCATTCATTTGCCTGTAAATTGTTTATTGGCCTTGAATTCTGTGGCACAAAGGCCTCTTTGTTATGCCCTGGGCCAGAGCTATTTATAAAAAGGACTGTACACACTCCTTTTTCTTATGTCCTGTTCTTCCAGCAATTCAGAGCTCAGAAGTAATAGGCCCTTTGTAAAACAGGACTGAGTTTTTCAATCCAGGGTGAGAAGAAAAATGAAGAAATATAATGATTCCATCTTTTTCTTTTTTATCCTTGTGCAGTGTTTTATTCTTCTGGCATTGAATTTCAAAGTCCCAAGAGGCTATGGGTTGGGGGTTAAGAAGAGAGAAGAGAAACTGGGTAGGATCCAAAGAAAAGATTTCTCTTATAGCACTGCAAGAGGAATTTTGAAAGTGAGACTAAAGGATCCTGATTCCATTATATTGTGAATGATGAAATAAAATGGAATCCCCAACCTGGATCCGCATGCCTTCTCTCATGATTCACCCGTGGGGCTTCTCTCTTCAAATGAGATATTCTTGGTAAAATGCTTAGCAGTGTCTGGCACAAATTGCTCCTTCTCCTTGCCTTCCCTTGACTTGCCTGAACCTGTTGAAATCAGGACTGGAGGTAATCATACCAACAACTAGCATTTACATAGGTGTTCTCAGGTTAGTAAAACACGTTATTAATGTCTTATTGGAGCTTCACAATAACCCCACGAAGATGTTATTGTAGAAATTATTATTCTCATTTTAAAAATGAGGAAACTGAAGCTCAGAGAGTTTATGACATACCATGGTTACATAGTTCCCATATTTTAGAGGAAAGATTTGAACCCAGGCATTTCTGAGCCAAAGTCCTGTATTCTGACCCCTACTTCAGATTGCATTGCTATACAAAGGGCAGCCTTGATTTTCCCAGATGATAATGACTTCAGCATAAGTGAGAAGTACCCAGGTGATCTCAGGTCTAAGCACGTACTCAAGAGTGCCCAGCCTCTCAATTGTCACTAGCACAACCATGAAGCAGTGATTCAGGGATTGTCACTCATGTTGTATCTGAGTATACCAATTAACCAACAGACAATTCAATAGGCACTTAAAACATTAGAAAGCACTGGGCCAGCTAGAGATAGAGAAGTGAAAAAAGGTTAATCTATTTCTGCCCTCAAAAGGCTTACAGTTTGGGAGGAGAGAGAACAACATAGATAGACCTAAATCCAAGCATGGGTGTAATGGGGGCGACTAAAAGCTACAGACATGAGCAGAATTAGAAGTGGGAGGGAGGGAACACTTGCAGTTTGGCAGCTGAGGGGCTGGGTATGAAGGGAAGCTGCCTGGGGAGGGGGATGGCAGCTGAACCTTGAAGAAAAGAGAAGGAATTTGACAGGTGGAGATGAATAACTACATTCCAGGCATAGGCCATGACCTACATAAATGAATGGAGGTGGGATACGGTGTTTACATTTGGCCTAGAATACCAAGAATGTGAAATGGACTGATTTGAAATAAGACTAGAGAGGTAGGTTGGGACCAGATTGTAGGGGGTTCTTGTGCCTGAGGAGAAGGAGTTTGTATTTTACCACATAGGAGATAGGAAAGCAGGGACAGTTTTTGAGTAGGAAGTGGCAAGGTCTGAGTGGAGGATGGACTGAACGGGGAGAGACAGGAATCAGGAAGATCACTTAGGAGGCTACAAAGGTTGTAGCCAAGCAAATGGGGAGGAGGAGATTGCTGTTCAAGAGCTGAAATTGGCAGGACTTGTTATATAATTGGATGTGTGGGGAAAGGGATGAGTCAAAAATGATTAACTCATTATTGGGAAATGAATTCTTTCACATAATTGAATTTTCCAGCAGCTTTTACCTGTTTAAGTCAAAAACCTTTTTCTTTTTTTTACTTTAGCCATGTTCAATATATAACCCAAACTCTAAATATACATTATTTATTGATTTTTTTTCTTCTTTAAAAGAGGGTATGGGAATACCCTGAAAGATCTGTGATTTTTGTCAGTGTGAGGAATTCTTTGTGCGTTGTACTCCCTTCACAGAGGCATTTCACAACCCAAATGAAGGAAGGGCTTTTGGAGGCCATCTAGTCCCCCTTCATTTTACAAATAAGGAAACTGAGCTCGGGGAAGTAAAACTGCTTGTGTAGGATCATGTAGCTTTTAAGTGTCAGATGTGGCATTGGATCGAGGCCTTCCTGACTCCAGGCTGAAGCTGCCTCTCAGACAGAGGCCACTGATTGACTCTATTTTAAACTTTTCTTGGGCATCATCACTAACTTTCTGTTCTGATCTAGGCCTCCAGGGGCTTGCTGAGGCTGTTTCCTCCCTGCACTAAATAAATAGTCACAGCTAGTGATCTGCTTTTTATAGTTTTTTTCCCCCCTCCTCCCTCACTAGCTGGTTGTTAACTGTCTTTGCCAAATTAAATTGTTGCTACCTCTAGCCACGCCTTTCACCTTTGCTTCTAAACTACTATGACCAGAGAAACCAGATAATTGAGCTTGTTGGGATTGAGTATAAAATAGACTTATGAGGGTCCATCACAATCCTCATGTGGATTTTATAGCATCTGTTTTGGCCACCTGTTTCTCAGCTGAGTAGATGAGGTTTCTAGACAAGGGATCAGGTAACTGAGATGTTACTAAACCAAGGTCCTGTAGATTTTTTCCTTGGGTAAAGTAGCACGCCAGCCTAACATTTCTGTGAACCAAAGAGGTCATTACAATTAGAGAGTTTCAGAGTTGTAAGGGTCCATTGCATCTATCTATAGTCCCACTGACATGTATATAAGAGATCTTTCTACAGCATGCCCAACAAGTCGTCATCTAGCCTTTGCTTAAAGTTTCCAGTGATGGGGCACTCAGGGCCTCTCAAATAGCTCATTCCTCTCTTGGACAGTTACCAAGGTTAGGAAACTTTTCTTACCATCTCCCTCTTTGCTACTTCTACCCAGTGTTCTGGGTTTTTTTTCCCTTGGATTTTTATCCTGACTGAATGGGGAAATGGTACTGCTTTTAGCAAAAACAGGAAATCAGGAGGAAGAGGAGGAGGAGGAGGAATTGCTTTCATGAGGAAAGGTGATCTTGGATTTTAGACCTGTTACTTTTGAGGTGACAGTAATACGTCCAAATGGAAATGTCTAGCTGGTAAGTACAAATGTACACTTAAGCTCCAAGGAGAGGTCAGAGAGAAGGTACAGATCTGGGGATCATTTGTGTAGAGGCATGTTAGTCAAAGCAGCAGGAGCTGACAGACTTCCCAGAGGACATGGTAGAAAGGGATTAGTAGAAGACCGTGGAATGAATCTTTTTTTTAAAAATTAACTTATGTGTTTATTTTTAGTTTACATCATTCATTGCCACAAGATTTTGAGTTACAGATTTTCTCCCTGTCTCCCCACTGAATACCCCCTCCTTCTGTCTCCTATATTCTCCCTCATACCCTCTCTGACTTTCTGGTAGGGCAAGATGGATCTCCCTACCCCAGTGCCTGTATATCTTATTTCCCAGTTGCATGTAAATAATAATAATAATAATATTTTAAAAAAACATTTGATTTTAAAACTTTAAATTCTAGATTCTTTCCCTTCCTCCCTTATCTCCCACCCTTACTGGGAAGATAAGCAATTCAATATAGGTTGTACATGTGTAGTTACGCAAAACATTTCCATAGTGGATATATTGTGAAAGACTGACTATATTTCCCTCCATCCAATCCCCTGCCCCCCAACTTGTTCTATTCTCTACTTTGTTCCTGTCCCTTTACAAAAGTGTATGCTTCTAACTACCCTCTCCCCAACCTGCCCTCCCCTCCGTCATCCCCCCTATCATCCCCTTTTCCCCTACTTTCCTTTAGGGCAAGATACCCAATTCAGAGTGTATGTCATTCTCTCCCTAAGCCAAATTCAGTGAGAGTAAGGTTGAGCCATTCCCTTTTGCCTTCCTGTTTTTCCCCTCCAATGTAATAGTTATCCCTTGCTTCTTCTATATGAGATAATTTACCCCATTCTGTCTTTCCCCATCTCCTCTCATTATATTCCTCTCTCACCTCTCTGTTTCACCTTTTAAATATCCCTTCCTATTCAATTGATCCTGTACCCTCTGTATGTATACCTGTACACATATATACACACACTTACATGTATTTATACACATATATACCCTCCTATATAGACTTA
>CM053588.1:47606697-47686353 GCA_028646515.1 Pseudochirops corinnae
ATATAGACTTATATGTATGTATACACACACACACATATATATATATATATATATATATATATATATACATTTATATTTCTTTCAACTATCCTCATACTGAGAAAAGTTTCATAAATTACAATTATCATTTTTCCATGTAGGCATGTAAATAGTTCAACTTTGATAAGTTCCTTATGGTTTCTTTTCCCTGTTTACTTTCTCATACTTTCTCTTGCTTCTGTATTTGAATGTCAAATTTTCTATTCCATTATGGTTTTTTCATCAAGAATGCTTGAAAGTCCTCCACCTTATTGAATGACCATATTTTCCCCTGAAACATTATACTCAGTTTTGCTGGGTAGGTGGTTCTCGGTTTTAATCCTAGCTCCTTTGATCTCTAGAATGTCATATTCCAAGCCCTTCAATCCTTTAATGTAGAAGCTGCTAGATCCTGTGGTATCCTGATTGTGTTTCCACAATATTAAAATTGTTTCTTCTTGGCTGCTTGTAACATTTTTTCCTTGATCTGGGAACTCCAGAACCTGGCTATAATATTCATACGAGTTTTCTTTTTGGAATCTTTTTCAAGAAGTGATTGGTGAATTCTTTCAAGTTCTATTTTCCCCCCTGGTTCTAAAATGTCAAGGCAGTTTTCCTTGAGAATTTCTTGAAGGATGATTTGTAGGTTTTTTTTTTATCATGGGTTTCAGGTAGTCCAATAATTTTTAAATTGTCTCTCCTGGATCTATTTTCCAGGTCAGTGGTTTTTCCAGTGAGATATTTCACATTGCCTTCTATTTTTTCATTTGTTTGGATCTGTTTTATAGTATCTTGATTTCTCATAAAGTCATTTGCTTCCATTTGCTCCACTCTGATTCTGAAGGAATTATTCTCTTCAGTGAGCTTTTGAGATTCTTTTTCCATCTGGCAAATTCAGCTTTTAAGGCATTCTCCTCCTCATTGGCTTTTTGGGCCTCTTTTGCCATTTGAGTTAGTCTTTTTTAAGGTGTTATTTTCTTCAGTCAGGTTGTTGACTCTCTTTTCATGGTTTTCTTGCATCATTCTCATTTCTCTTCCCAACTTTTCCTCCACTTCTCTTACTTGATTTTCAGAATCCTTCTTGAACTCCTCCATGGCCTGTAACCAATTTATATTTTTCTTGGAAGTTTTTGGTGCGGGAGTTCTGACTGGGTTGTCTTCCTCCCATCCTATGCTTTGATCCTTTTTGTCCCCAAAAAAGGAATCTAAAGTTGTATGGCTGTACTTGCTTTGCTTCCTTCACTTGCTCATGTTGCCAGTCAGTTACTTTATGTTTGAGCTCTTTGCCACAGTAGAACTCTGCTTCCAGAGGGGAGAGCTTTGTCCCAAATTGCTGGAGTTTTCACAGCTGCCAGAGCTATTAGGAGGGTGCTGTCTCTACAGCCCCCACCAGCTTTGGCTTACTGGTCACACACCTCAGGATGATCACCCAAGACTGCAATCCTGATCCAGGCAGGTTAAGGCAAGAGCGCTTAGCCTCTGAATAATCGCTTGGCCCTTCTACAGTCTGTAGGCTGGGAGCTCTGAAGCAGCCACGTGGAGGCAGCTACAGGGCTGCCATGCTGCTGCATCTCCACTGCTTCTCACTCCGGGGACAGAGGCTGAACCTCACTCCATCCCCCCAGATTTAGCAGAGTTCCACTGACCTTTTGCTTTGTCTTTGGCATTTATGGGTTGATAATTCTGGAAACTGCCATAGCTGCTGGTGATCCACTCTCCTGAGTGCTCCAGCTGAGGCTAGACAGGTTGCCCTGGGCCTAAAACCGTGGGCTCACATGGGGCTGGGCTTGGCTCTCAGCCTGCTGCAATGAACCTTTCCTGCTGGCCTGCCAGGCTGCCTTCAGCAGGAGATTTGTGTCTCTCTGTCACTTTGTGGGTTCTGTAGCTCTAAAATTTGTTTAGAGTCATATTTTATAGGTATTTTAGGTGGTTATGGGGGGAGCCACGGAGTTTTCCTGCTTCTGTGCTGCCATCTTGACTCCCCTCCTCCCCCCCCATGAATCTTGAGAGACATATTTGTGAGGCAAGAAGAGGAGCTCCCTGCAGTCTCTTAGTGGCCAGGGACTTGTGCTAGTAAAAAAATGAATATTATAAACCCAAGGATAGCCTGTAAAAAATTAGCCTCAACAATAGATGCTCAGCGTGTAATTGGTTTATGACCAGATGGGTATGGTGTCCTAGAACCAAATTGGTTTGGGAAGCATTAGTATTATGGGTGATAGTGTAAGCTCCCGAGGGACTGGGTCGGTTATCATAAATATCATAACTCCAGGGCTGGAAGGGAATTCAGGGACCATCCGGCCCAACCTCATTTTTCAGGTAAAGAAACTGAGGCTCAGGGAGGTTAAATCATTTGCCCAGATTCAGGCCAGTTGCAAGCATTTAATTTTTTTTTTTTTTTTGATTCTCTCCAGGGCCTCCTACAGTGCTAGCACAGGATGTTAGTTTGATTTCCTTTGGTGTGTTCAGAACTCCCCAGAAGAGGAAGCTAACTGTACTAATTTAGGTTGGCAACTTCTCTGTAACTTACAAGCTTAGAAAGCTATCCTGAGTAGTGAGAGATTAAATGGTTTGGCTGTAGTATTTATCAGTGTTAGCCAGTGTGCGTCAAACCTAAACTCAGGGCTTCTTGGAATTGAGGACAGCTCTCTTTACATGATAACTACATTATGCTTATTAATCTGATTGATGAATTGAAGCATCTTCCCCCTCCCCAGGAGGTTGAATATAACTTGTAAAAGTTATTAAGTGAAAGGTAAGGCAAAAGATTATATTTCTATCTCCCTTCTCAAATAATATGAAAGCTTATTAAGCAGTGAAGTCTGCCATGTTGCAGAAAGGCCCCTAATGGCATGAATGTGACCCTTTGTTTTCAAACACTAACCAGAAGGGCATAAGCTTTGGCAGGTCTTCCTAGGCTAGAGCAGCAGGCCAGGGTTAGGCTTTGCCTCTGTGTTCTGAGGATTTCATTCCAGGTTACTCATAAGGTGATGAATTATTTTGTCCACAGAAACTCATGAAGACTACTAAGACAGAGACAATGACAGTGGTAGGTATGGCGAGCACCTATGCTGGGGGATAAAGGCTCCTTAGAGTATTAAAATACTGAAGTAAAGGACAGACTTAGTTCTTTAACTTTTCTTTAAGTACACAGTGACTCTAATAATTCCACTTTGATGAGGCAGCTTAGCATGGAATCAAGAAACGCATGGGTTCAAATCTTGCCCCTGAAATTTAATCTCAAGTCACTTTTTGAATCTGTTTTCTCTTCTGTGAACTTGTCAGCAATAGTTGTCGTTTATATTTCTTCTTAAGAAAATCTACATAAGGTTGGTCACAAAAATGCATACCAGTACTCCATGTGCTTTGAATGCTTGCAACAGATCATGTTTATGAGTCATTGTCTCAAAATTCCCCTCCCTCTGAGCAGGACATCATCATGAGGACTTGTGCATAGCTGGTACACATAAATATTTGTTGAACAGATATTGAGTAAAAGCACAAAGAAAAACAGCAACAGACCTTACCTCAACTACTAGCAACTTCCTTCTGTCTTCTCAGAGGCCCCTCATGGCTTGTGTATGTCAAAATTCTGTGATTTCTTCAGTTGGGATATTTCCTGGTCTTACGGTCTCAGTGAGTTACTGTGGCTTGAGGAGGGGGCGGGGAGGGAGCCATCTCCTGGCGTCACATCTTAGCAGGGCCAGTCTTTGGGTGGAAGACTCCAAACCCAGTATTTTGCCCATATTCAAAATTGTTCCTGCTAGAATTGGTAATGGGATTCAGGAATGGTCCAGACCTGGATAGCTCCTTGTTGGATATGTTATAATAGAGATTCATTTTGTGTATAGGATAAGATGACCCCTGAGGTCCCTTCTCACTTTCAAATTCTTATAGGGAGGAAACTGAGGCCCACAGAGTCCAAGTCACCCATAGTGGCAGAGCATATCCAGGGCTTAGCTTTAGGTCTTCCTGATTCCACATGGAGCATTCCACCCACTGTGCCGCCCTGCCTCATTAGAAAGCTAACCCTGTATGCGTGACGAGTATCAAGATGCAGTTTCTCTATCTCCCCGGGTCTCCATTTCCTGTTCTGTAAAATGAGAGTACTGGATCAGACCAAAGATGTTGGGTGGCCTTGTAAAAATAATGGATTTCAGGTTGGAAGAGATCTTAGCACTCCTTTAGTCTAATACCTCCTTTTATAGATTAAAGAGACACAAAGCCATTTGTCCAGTATTACACAGGTCAAAGTGAATGGCAGAACCAGGGTTTAAAACTGAACCTTTGACTTTCATCTCAGTTTTTACTTACTCTCTTTTTTGCTACATCATCATCTCCCAATCACTTCATCCCTCTCCTAACCACCTCATAGGGACCTCTCTTTGTAATAAGCACAGTCCAGGAAAACAGATCAGCTCATTGATCACATCTGGAAAGGTGTGTCTTCTTTCCCACCTGTGGTCCACCACCTCTTCCAGTGAGAGGCAGGAGACGTGCCTCGCCATCAGCTGACGGGCGCTGGAGTCTTTTGGTGTCGTGCCCCTGACGTTTATCGTGGTCGTATTATACGTTGTTTTCTTATTTCTTCACTCTGCGAGTGAGGAAGGACACCTTTCATTTGGTCCACTGATGGATCCTATTGTTTCCCAGTTAGCATACGGAGTTATAGAATGGTTTGTGGTTTGTTTGTATCACTTGTATAATTTAAGATCAGTTATAAAATATCTTGAAATTTTTTTCCATTGGATCCTAATTAACAATGGCCATGTGAGTTCAGTACCACAGTGCCCAATTTATGTTGAGAGAACTAAGGCATGCTGAGGGTCACACAATTAATAATCAGCAGGGCAGGATTCAAACTTAGATTTCTCCTGAACCATCAGAAATATTAAAATGGTGAATGAAGAATCCAGTATTGTCTCTAATCATCACCATCATCATAATTCTACTATAAAAATCTCCACTGTCATTTCCTTTTAGAAATTATTATTTCACCTGGAATGGGACAGTTACATAAATTATATTTTAAAAAGCCCTAATAGCCACAAAAAGAACTTTTAAATAGCCATGGTCCTATTGATCTGCCCATGCCAAGAATTAAAAACAGAGTGTTCCTACTCAGAGGAACTTCTGTGATGATCTAATCACATCATGTCCATGGCGTTCTTTCCCCCCCCCCCCCCCACTGTTCTGCTTCTCTCTGAATTCATAAGGCATAGTAGCAGTGGGCTGGGGCCATATGCACAGAGTGCTGGACCTGGAGCCAGAAGACTTCGGCTCAAATCACTACTCGGACGCTTGCTATCTCTGTGACTCTGGGCAAGTCACTTGACCTCTCTTGAGGTCTAGTTCTCCAGTAGAATGGGGGAATTGGATTCTTCAACCTTAAGTTTCATTTCAGCTCTCCATAGCTGATTAGATTATGATAAGAGGTGGGAATGTGCAAGCATGCTCTGTGATTAAGGATGTAATGTCTTGCTGGTGGGGTGGATGACCAGGGCTATTGAGAAGTCTGGGGCAGCCTGTCCTGAGACCAAAGAACAGGGCCCCCTGCAGTCTTATTTGACAAGTAGAATTTTTTATGTGCTTCTGTATACATCTAACCTTCATTAGCTCTGCATCTTGGGTCAAGATGCCCTTCAGCCTCATCAGATGAGGGTCTTGCACAATCATCTACAGCCATCCAACCATTTTTTCCAGCTAGTGGGGTGGGGTGGGGTGGGAGTGACTTCCTTCTGAAAAGCCATTTGTGGAGTAAATCACACATGAACCTGTAAGACTCCATGGGCCTGCCTGTCCCTGTTCTCAAATGCAAGAGAAAAATCTAATAACAAAAGCAGAAAAGTATTTCTTACAATAGTGTCTGGCTTTCACAAAGTAGAATAGACTTGAGACCAGTCTTTTGTTTTTCTCCGGCATCGCTTCAGTTTGTGACAAGCTAGATTCTGGCTTGATGTGATGCTGGATCTGGAACCCAAGGACCTGGGCTTACAGCTTGCCTCTGGCACTCCTTATGTGACCTTGTGGGAGGTTACTTCTCTGGGACTCCGTTTCCTTATCTGTGAAATGAAGGGGTCAGATTGGGTGATTTCAAAGATACAGCTACCATTTTACAGACCCTATGAAACTGATGGTGGAGAATAACTGGGCATCTTGTACACCCTGAACTTCCCTGTCAAGACCAACAAATCCCTATGGGGGCTGCTGAAGCCCTGATGTGTTAGAAAAGAGAAGAGCGGGAACCAGAGGCAGTGATTTAGGTACCACAAATGGCCATAGCCTTTCTTCTAGGAGCTCATTCTCCCTGCAGCCTTGAAGCAATTTTTAATATTTAGTTAATGTTTCCTCTTTCCTTCTTCCATCTCTTGTTTTCAAACTTGCAGTATAGAAGCTTTTTTTTTTTTTTTTTTTAGGCAGTCTTGGTTAAATGATTTACCCAGGGTTACACAGCTAGTGTCTGACCTTGAATTTGAACTCGGGTCCTCCTGACTCCAGGGCTAGTGCTCTCTCCACATTAAAAAATAAACAAACAAACAAAAAACCCAAATGACTGAATCCTAGACTGGGACTCTTCCAGAGGATTTAGGTTCATATTCTGGTTCTGTCACTTATCTCCTGTGTAGGCAAGTCACTTCATTTTGGGGTGGCCTCAGTTTCCTCCCCTGTAAAGTGAGGGAGTAGGGTCAGATGATCTCTTCTAGATCAAAAATGGAATTAATCTTGTAAAGCAAAGAGATACATGAGCAGTTGTGGCTGCTCACAGGTGCAGGCAGGCTCACAGGTGGCCCGAGACCCTTGCAGGCTCCCTTGGCTCCTTCAGACTGGGGCCAGGAGAGTCTCTGAATGTGGAGCATTCAGAGTTAGCCGCCTAACTTTCTAACCTTTGAGAATCTGAGCCTTTTGGGGCAGGGCAGCAGCAGCCTCTGTAGAATTTCATTCCCATATCTGGGTGAAGCCCTGATTATAGCAGGTAAGGCACAAGAATGAATGCCTTGTGTGGAGATCCCAGCTAACCCAAGAGCTGTTTCAGTCTTCAGCTCCTGGCAACACTAAGGGATTACTTTTAATATAGGGTGATGGGGGGAAGCAGAAACTTAAGCCCGCGGTTGCTGTTATTGCTTCAAAATGGAGACAAGTATGAGGCCTCGGGAGTGTTGTGGGGGTGCTTGTAGTAGCCCATTATTCTGCTTGATACCATTAAATCAAACTCTACACAGCTTTTTCTGGGGCAATGACCCTTAGGAAAAGAGAAATGACCTCATAGACTATCTCAACTCTCGGGTTACCCGGGTGACCTTGGAAGAAGTCACTTTTCTCTCTGCCTCAAACTCTCCATCTGTAGAAGAGACTCAGCAATCTCTGTTCCCTGCTCCACAGAGACATAAAGGGTAGCAATGAGATTCTCCGGTGGGGTGACCCAAGCTTCAGATTTAGTCAGGGTGGCCTGAGTTCAAATGCAGCCTCACATCTGTTTTGTGTGACTTTGAACACTGGATCTCTTCTAGCCTTTTTCCGAGGATAATGATAGCACCTAGCTCACAGGTTTGTGGTGAGGGTCGAGTAACCTCTGTAAAGGACTTGGTAGAATTTAGCTCTCAATAAATGTTAGCTCTTATTATTGTTATTATACCACCAAAGGGTTCTGATCCCCTTAACAGATGAGCTGCGTAAATTATAATTTATGGGCTCCTCAGGAGCTCAGTATTCAAAGTTTGGGGGTCATTTGATGACTTGGGCTTCTAACCATGCTATATATGCTAGGCTAGGTAGCACCCAGAGTTCTTCAAAGTTGGAGAAAGCAAAAAAAAAAAAAGATTGATCTTTTATGGCAGCATTTAGTCCTGGCTCCATCCCCAACTAGTTTTGTGGCTTTTAGAAAGTCATTCATTTAACCTGTACAGGCCAAGCTTGATCTCCCCCGCTTTGAAATAGTGAGAATGGACTAGCTGATCTCTAACCTCTTTGCAAGTTCCAACATTCTAGTTTTTTTTTTTTAAAGTTCCTCCAACCTCCAACTCAGACATTCTATGTTCCAAGGCCCCTCCTAGCTCTGATATCCTGTGTTCCAAGGCCGCTCCCAGTTCTGACATTCTGTGTTCTTAAGGGCCCTCCCAGTTCTGGCAGTCTGTATTCTAATGCCCCTCCCATCTCTGATAATCTGTTGTTTTTTTTTTAACCTAATTAATTTTTAGTTTTTGACATTCACTTTTATAAGATTTTTAGTTCTAAATTTTTCCCCCCACCTTTCCCTTCCCCCTCCCCAAGACAGCATGCAGTCTGACATAGGCTATACATGTATGATCGTAGTAAATATATTTCCACGTTAGTCATGTTGTGAAAGAAGAATCAGAACAAAAGGGAAAAACCACAAGAAAGGAAAAAAAGGGAGAGAAAATAGTGTGCTTCGATCTGCATGCAGACTCCATAGTTCTTTCTCTGGGTGTAGATAACATTTTTCCCTCGTGAATATTTTGGAATTGTCATTTTTTTTTTTTTTTTTGGAGGGGAGAAGGCAAGGCAATTGGGGTTAACTGACTTGCCCAGTGTCACACAGCTGGTAAGTATGTCAAGTGTCTGAGACCAGATTTGAACTTGAGTCCTCCTGACTCCAGGGCTGGTGCTCTATTCACTGTGCCACCTGATTGCCCCTGGAATTGGCTTAGATCATTGCATTGCTGAGAAGAGTTAAGTCTATCAAAGCTGGTAATTGCACAGTGTTGCTGTTACAGTGTACACTGTTCTCCTGATTCTGCTCACTTCACTCAGCATCAGTTTATGTAAATCTTTCCAGGTTTTTCTGAAATCCCCCTGCTCATCATTTCTTATGGAACAATATAATTCTATTACATTCATATATCACAACTTGTTCAACCATTCCCCAATTGATAGGCATCCCCTCAATTTCCAATTCTTTGCCACCACAAAAAGAACTGCTTTAAATATTTTTGTACATGTGGATCCTTTTAACTTTTTTATGATCTCTGAGATATAGACCTAGTAGTGGTATTGCTGGATCAAAGGGTATGTACAGTTTTATAACCCTTTGGGCATAGTTCCAAATTGCTCTCCAGAATGGTTGGCTCACTTTACAGCTCCACTAGCAATACAATGGTGCTCCAATTTTCACACATCTGCAACATTTATCATTTTCCTATTTTTGTCATGTTAGGCAGTCTGAGAGGTTCAATGATATGATACCTCAGAGTTGTTTTAATTTGTATTTCTCTAATCAATAGTGATTTAGAGCATTTTTTTTCTTATGACTATAGATAACTTTAATTTCTTCATCTGAAAACTGCCTGCTCATATCATTTCACCATTTAGCAATTGGGGAATAACTTGTATTCTTATAAATTTGACTCAGTTCTCTATATATTTTAGAAATGAGGAAATGAGGCCTTTATCAGAGACACTGGCTGCAAAAATTATTTCCCAGCTTTTTGCTTCCCTTCTAATCTTGGTTGCATTGGCTATGTTTGTGCAAAAACTTTTAAATTTAATATAATAAAAATTATTCATTTTGCATTTCATAATGTTCTTTACCTCTTGTTTGATCATGAATTCTTCTCTTCTTCATATATATGACAGGTAACCTATTCCTTGCTTTCTTAATCTGTTTATAGTATCACCTTTTATGTATAAAATGTGTGCCCATGGGGTGGCTAGGTGGCGCAGTGAGTCAGATCACTGGCCCTGCAGTAAAGAGGATCTGAGTTCAAATGTGGCCTCAGACACTTGACACATTATCAACTAGCCGTGTGACTTTGGGCAAGTCACTTAACCCCAATTGCACTCCAAAAAAAAAAAAAGTGTGCCTATTTTGACCTTATCTCAGTATATGGTATAAGATGCTGGTCAGTACTTAGTTTCTGCCATGCTGTTTTCCAGTTTTTCCAGCAGTTTTTGCCAAATAATGAGTTCTTATCCAGAAGTTGGATTTTTTAGGTTTATCATTATAGTCATTGACCGCTGTGTCTTGTGTACCTACCGACTTTCTGTGTTCTAAGGCCCCTCCCAGCTCTGACATTCTGGGTCTAAAGGCCCTCCCAGCTCTGACATTCACTGTTCTAAGGGCCCTCCCAGCTCTTACAGTCTGTGCTACAAAGATTGTTTTAGTGCTGGCATTACCAATGAGCAGTAACCTGAGAGTGACACATTTTGGAGCATGTACAAGTGAGACATCACACTACAATGGATCACACTCTGCATTTGGAATTAAAGGACTTGAGTTTAAATCCTGATTTTTGCCTTTTAATAACTCTCTGTGACCTTAAGTCAGTCACAAACTTTGTGAACTTCATTTTCTACTGGAAAAAATTGAGAGTTTTTCAGAAGAAGAAAACAAAGCCCCAAAAGGTTGTAACTTGCCCTGTGTCATGTAATCTGTGACATCTAGTTGAGTACATGGCCTCTGAGATCCCTTCTAGCTCTAACTATATAGTCCTATGACCTGCCTGGGGTCACCTTGATTAATTTTTCACTTAGGCAGACCCATCTTCCTTCTCTCGTTTCTAGGCAAGCAGAAAAGTGGTCAGCCTCTGAGGAAAGGTGGCAACCAGATTGTCCCATGCAGGGTCTCAGTGTTTGAGAGTCCCTTTGTCACTTTAGATAGATGACTAATACTATCCTCAACCTTTTTGGTTTGTTTGTTTAAAGTAATATTTTATTTTTTGCCCAGTTACATGTAAAGATTATTGTTAGCATTAAAAAATTTTTTTTTAAAGTTTTCAACATTCACTTTTATAAGATTCTGAGTTCAAATTTTTTTTCTTCCTCCCTTCCTTCCCCCTCCCCAAGATGGCATGCATTCTGATATGTGCTATATCTATATAATTATGTTAATCATATTTCTACATGTTGTGAAAGAAGAATAGGAACAAAGGGGAAAAGCCACAAGAAAGGAAAAAAAAAAGAGAAAATAATATGCTTAGATCTGCATGCAGACTCTATAATTCTTTCTCTGAATGTACATAACATTTTCTATCATGAGTCCTTTGGAATTGTTTTAGATCATTGTATTGCTGAGAAGGGTCAAGTCTATCAAAATCAGTCCTCGAACACTGTGGCTGTTACTGTGTACACTGTTCTCTTGGTTCTGCTTACTTCACTCAGCATCAGTTCATGTTAAGTCTTCAGGTTTTTCTGAAGTTTGCCTCCTCATCATTTCTGATTGCTTAATAGTACTCCATTACATTCATATACCACAACTTGTTTAGCCATTCCCCAGTTGATGGGCATTCCCTCAGTTTCCAGTTCTTTGCCACCACACACACACACACACACACACACACACACACACACACACACACACGCACACACCTATAAATATTTTTGTATATGTGGGTCCTTTTCCCTTTTTTTATAGAATTCATTTAAAAAAGATTTTGATTTCCAAATTTTTTCACTCCCTCTTTTACCTACCCTCTTCTTGAGACAGTAAGCAGTTTGATATAAGGTTATATGTGTTCAATCATGTAAAACATATTACCAAATTAGTCATGTTGTGAAAGAAGACACAGACCCAAAGGAGGACAAAACACACAAAAAATGCAGAAAGTAAAAAATAGTATCCTTCTATCTATACATTCAAGTGCTATCAGTTCTTTCTCTGGAGGTGAATAGCATTTTTCACCCCAAGTCCTTTGGAATGGTCTTGGATCATTGTATTTCTGAGAAGAGCTAAGTTATTCACAGTAGATCATTTGTACAATGTTGCCCTTACTGTGTACACTGTTATCTTGCTTCTCATCACTTTTCTTTGCATTCATATAAGTCTTTCTAGGTTTTTGTGAAACTGTCCTGCTCATCATTTCTTATGGAACAGTAATATTTCATTACAATCATATGCCACAACTTATTTTTAACTATTCTCCACTTGAAAGGCATCTTCTCAATTTCCAGTTTTTTACCACTACTAGAAGAACTGTTTGTAAAATAGGTCCCTCCCTCCCCCTCTCTTTTGTGATCTCTTTGACATACAGATAGTAGTAGTATTGCTGGATTAGGAGGTACGAACAATTTCATAGCCCTTTGGGCATAGTTCCAAATTGCTCTCCAGAATGGTTAGGTCGATTCACAATTCCACCAACAGTGCATTAGTGTCCCAATTTTCCCACATTCCCTCCAAAATTTATCATTTTCCTTGTATTTAGCCAATCTGATATGGGTGAGGTGGTACCTCAGAATTGTTTTAATTCTCAATCTTCTTATTACAAAAGAATGCTGGATTAGGAAGGAATCAAGACATTTGGGTTCAAGTTAGAGCTTTGCCTTGAGCAAATCCTTCTTCTTGTTGAGCCTCAGTGTCTTCCTTTGTCAGATGCTTTGAGGTTTGTAAAGCACTTTTTAAATCACGTTATCTTCTTAAGCCCGGTCCAAGCCTTTTGGGGCGGATCCTGTAGATACGCGTATGAGGCAGCTCCGTCTCAGAAAGGTAAGTGACTTGCTTGTGCTGCTGCTAGTAAGTATAAGAGGAGGGGTCTGAGCTCAGGTCTTCCAGAATTCTCTTCACAATAACATTTTGCCCTAGCTTAATTAACAAGTCAGTTCAGTGCTAAAGTGGATAGAACCCTGGTCTTGGAGGGGGGGGGGGGGGTGTCAGTAAGATAGGAGTTCAAATCCTGATTCAGGTATTAGCTGATGACCCTGAGCAAATCATTTAAGCACTTTGTGCCTCAGTTTCCTCATCTGTAAAATAAAGGGACTGGAGTCAATGGCCTCTAAGGTCTCTTCTAGCACTAGATCCTATAGGATCTCTGATCCTGCCCCAGGGGGCTTACATTCTATAGGAGGAGACAACAGTTCATTTCCTTCCAGATTCCAGTAGATCCATCACCTTCTGTCTCTTTGGGGAGTCTCAGCTCACTTTATAAAGCCTGCCCTTCCCCTTTTTTTTCCTACCCTGTGGCCTTACACAACCATACATAGTGATCATGCCTTTTCCATGACAGGGCTTATACCTCAGAGATGACAAGGCCATCTGAAGATGCCAATGGACTGGGTGTGACAGACAGGTCAGCTAGGAAGTCATGGAATGTTGTACAAGGGCTCTCTGCCCTTCACGTACTTCCCTGTTTAAAAAGATAAAACCCCCCATTTAAGGGTTCTGGTAACCTTTTCCCTAAAGTCTCCCCCCTTGATATTGGGCGTTAAGATAGCATGTCATCTTCCTAAGGTTTGGGAGATAAATGCCTAACTTTAATTGAGCCACGGGCCTTAATGGAGCCTTGTGAAAGAAGGTGGGAGAGGGCACCATATGGGTCAGAGTATTTGGGGTCATATCAAGAAGCAATGGAATAAATTAAAAGGGTTTAGTATTGGGAGCCAGTAGACTTGGTTTGGACCCTGACTTGCCTATATGATGGGTTTTTTTTGGTTGTTGTTTTTATGTTTTTTGTGATCTAGGAATTCTAATGTGGAAACTCCTTCCACTAATAGAGACCAACAGCTCTTCTCTAGGTAGGTGGCATAGTGGATGGGGTGCTGGACTTGGAGCCAGGAAGACCCAATTTCTAATCTGGCCTCAAGCACTTAGTAGCTGTGTGACCCTGGACAAGATAGTTAACTTCTCTGGGCCGCAGCTTTCTCTTCTGCAAAATGAAAGGGCTAGAATTGATGGTCTCTAGGGCCTCTTCCAGATTGGAATATAGGGGGATCTAGACCCTGGCACTCTATATTCTATGGACCCTCCCAGCTCTGACTTCGTATTCTAAGGCCTTCCTAGCTCTGGCATTCTGTGTTCTAAACTCCGATTATGATTATAATGGAATATCTTATTACTTGGAATATAGAGGGATCTGAAATTGCCCGTCACAGTGAAAGGAAGATTAATTCCCTAGGTTCATGTAGGTAATAAGAGCCAGAGGCTGAACTTTGAATTCTGAGCCAGTGTGCTTTATGGTTGTGTGACCCTGGGTAAGTCATGAAACCTCTAAGGGTCTCAGTTTCCTCAACTATAAAACAAAGGAGTTGGACTAGGTGACCTCTAAGCCTGTGATCCTACATGTCAGAGGCAAGATTTGAACCCAGGTCTTTGTGACTTAAAGGCTTACCCTCTATCCATAGCGCTGTGCTAAATCCTCCACATATACACATTTATATAGCCACGTTCTCTCTCTGTGACCACTGGCAAGTCTGTTCCCTTCCCTGGACCTCAGTGTAGGCCTGTGTAAAATGGGTGGGCTGGCCTTAATGATTCTAACTGATATTGCTATGATTGTATGATTCCCCTGCCTGTGGGAAGTCACTGTTGCCTTAGAGGCACAGGTGCCACCTCTGACACATAGTGACTGTGTGACCTTGTGTTCTAGGCAACTCTTTTAGCCTAGAAGGAGCAGAAAAGGCACGAGCTGCTATTGACAGAGGGACTTCCTTTATCTGGGAGTTCTCTGTGCAAATGAAATCACTGGTTCTGCCCCTCTCACCTATTCTCCCTCCTGTCCGAGAGACCAGCCTGCTTTGAACTTCTCTGGTTGTTTAGTTGCTGTTAGTAGTTGACTTGTCTATCTCCTTTTGCACTTCATGGAGTTAGCTGGGGTAGCCGTAAGCCTGGCTTTCCCCGAGCTCCTCCAATTTCTCCAAGGCCAGCATTTTGCAAGCTTGTTGTGCCCTGGAACCTTAGAGTTAAAGCAAAACTGGTATAGGTGAACAATGGCGCCTGTACTATGATCCGTCAGCTGAGCAGTGATGCAATACCAGGAGACCACATATCTCCCCTGCGAGTGGGAGCAGGCTTGGGCAGCCCGAGATGGGGCCCATTGTTTGGTTCTCTTGGAGGGTTCACTACCAAGAGGCTGCCTTGACCTGACTCCTTGGGCTTATCACACTGCATTAGAAACCACCAGCTTTGTAACCACAGAAGCTGGATCATAGAGGTTTAGATGCCTTGGAGGAGTACATGGCCACAGCAGAACCAGAAGGGCCTTCGTGTATGGAAAGGGGCCATGCTCTCTGGATACTGTCCTTCCTCTTCATTCTTTTTTAAAAAAAATCCCTTTTTGGGTAAAAATCATCAGAATTTCTTAATACCCCTTACTACAAATGCCCATATGTGTGTCCTTGAAACCCAGAACAGGAAGGAAAAGCAGCCAGTAGAACTCCTGAGTGTCCAGGTAATGTTCTGCACCCTTAGTCCCCCTTTGTACTGAGAGGGTTGCATGTTTCACCCTCATTTCTTCTGGACCAGTGTTGTTCATAGCTGTTAATCTGTGTCCAGCTGCTTTTTGCCGTAATTCTCATTTGTATTGTTGAAGACCTTTGCCTCATTCTTTCACTCCTTTCAAACCACTAAATTGTGTTGCGTAGTTCCTAGTGTGCTGAATATTATGGTCAAGATCCAAAAAGATTTTGATAAACAATAGACTGAATCATAGAATGAGACTTAGAGACTGGAGGAGCCTGTACATGCATTTTAGAGAGTGTATGAAACTAGACAGGAAAAAATTACATCTTTATTTCGACATCATTGACTTCCCTTGTACTCTTCTGCATTTTAAAAATTTCTTCTGTATTTTATCCTTTACATTTAAAAGCATTCTTCTGAGAAGAGGTCCCTGGGCTTCCCTTGACACTGCCCAAGGGGCCCACAGAGAAATGACCTTGCCCAAGGTCATGCAGCTATTGAATAACACATCTAGAATTTGAACCCAGGCACTCTGATTTCAGTGTTCTTTGTTTAGTCATTTCAGTCATGTCTGATTCTTCATGACCCCATTTTGGGGGTTTCTGGGCAAAGGTACTGTATTGGTTTGCCATTTCCTTCTCTATCTCATTTTACAGATGAGGAGATTTCAGCAAACGGGGTTAAGTAACTTGCCCAGGGTCACCCAGCTAGTAAGTATCTGAGTTCAGATTTGAACTCAGGTCTTCCTGACTCCAGGCCTGACACTCTATCCACTGTGCCACCTACCTGCCCATGAATGTTCTTTGCACGACATCAAATACTGAATAGAGATTCATGTACAGTCTTACAGTTGGGTTTTCAAATGAGTTATACCAGTTTAGCTTTGGGAAATCACAGATAATAGGGTGTGAAAAGAAGATCCTGGCATCTTAGTGGACTGACAACTCACTACAAGTTAATGGTGTCAGGTGGAAGCTACAATAGGCTACTTTAAGAAAGACAGCATTACTTTTCAGAATGAAGGAGGTGACAGACTCACTGAACTTAAGCCCTAGTCAGATCCCACCTGGAACGTGATACTCATTTGTGGACCAGGCAGCTTAGGAGCACTGACCAACTGGAGAGTTTCTAGAGGAGATTAATTGAATCCCAATTAGTTGGACTGCTATCCTCTGTCAAAAAAATCAGCCTAGGGATATTTATCCAGAGGACGTCTTCAAGTATCAGAAGAGAGATTAGACTTCTTCTGCTTAGCCTTTTTGTAATAACACTACAAATACTCCAAGACAGTTACAAGTCATCCTTTAGCTTTATTTAATCAGTGTTAGCTTGGAGAAGGGAAGACTTGGGGGAACACAACTGATAGCTTCACATACCTGAAGGATTGTCCATGGGAAGAGACTTTAGCTTTGTTCTGGTTGGCCTCAGAGGTCAGAAGGAGGAGCAATAGGATTAAGTAGCAGAGAAGCAAGCATTTTGTGAGACGTTAGGGAAAATATCTTCACAATTAGAGCCATTCCATAGGAGAACAGGCTGCCTTGGGAGGTCGTGGGTTCTCCCTCACTGGAAGTGCTCTGAGTCTGGAGATGCCCTCTGGGAGCTGTCGTGGAGTGGCCCTGTCTGGGTATGGGTTAGACTAGCTGGCGTGCCAGTGGAAAGAAAGGATCCCAACTCTGGAGTCTGCTAGCTAGCTAGCTGACCTTGGGCAAGTTCCTTCCTCATTCTGGGCCTCTATTTCCTCTTCTGAAAAGGAGAGGGGGTAGATTTAATGATCTCTAAGGCTCTTTTCTGTTCAGTCTCCTGGGGAGACAACTCAGGCATGCTTACCTTTGAGAGCTCTGTTCTGGTGTTCAGCCTCCGCTGCTCAGAAATGGCCTGTCGCCCTTCAGTAAGCCCTCTAGTGGCAAGATAAGAGAATGTATTACCTAATTTGGTGCTCTCCAGGAGTTTCGACACATTCTTTTTCACTGGCCCATACCCGCCTCCACCTTTATATTTTCTTCCCCTTCCCTAAAGAGCACGGAAGAACATATATAGAATTAAAATTAAATCACCAACTCCTCCCGCCGCCTGCAAGATTTGTGCAATCCCTTTGGAGAAAATTGATGTTGCAAAGCTAGAGCTGAGAATTATTGTTGTAGGATCTTCCCAGAAAGGAAAGCATGGAGGCCTGAGGTTTGGAGTAGCTTAGCTGAGGGTCTGAAGGACAGACCAATAGGGTATTTGGAGGAGTCTGCCTCTTCTAGGCACCCTTCCCTCACACCCACAGCTGCTATAGCAGGGACAGAAGATCAGCAACTGTTGTACAGTTGATAGTCTCCGGACAATTCTGTGAATATAGGTAAAGCAGATGGTACAAGTATTACTGCATTTTGTTGAAAATAAGACAGAGGCTCTAAGGTTAAGTGCCCCTGCCTAAGTATAGGTGTTTGGTTCAGGTGAATTCTAAGGTCCCTTGGAAAGGATTCATTCTACGACGTGATATGAAAAAATGGAAATCACTCAATCAGTAAGCATTTATAAACATCTGCTGTGTGCCAGGCACTGTGGTAGGTACTTAGGAAAGTGCTTTTGCAAAGATCAAAATAAAGTTCTCTGTTGTTGGGGAGCTTTTATTCTATAGGAAGAGACCGCGGGTTTGGGAGGCAGGGTAGTATAATGGCTCTGGATTCAGAGGACATGGATTTGAAGCCTACCTCTGATCCTTACTACCTTTGTGATTTTACCTCTCTGGGCCTCACTTTCATTAGTCACTCAGGTTTGTAACCTCATCAGCATCCTCCATTCACCCCCTACCTACCCCCCCCCCCCCCCCCCGCATATCCAGTCAGTTGCCAAAACTTGTCATTTCTCGCTCTCTCTCATATACATCCTCTCCTCCCTTCTCACACAGCCACCATCCTACTTCATCACCTCTTGCCTATAATATTAGTCTCATAATTGGCCTCCCTATCTCCAGTCTCTTCCTACCCCAACCCATTTTCCATACAGCTGCCAAACTGATTTTCCTAAAGCATCCCCTCGCTCATCGCTAACTTCCTGTTGCTTCTAGGATGAATTATAAATTCTCAGTTAAGCTCCTTCACAGCCTGGCCCCTTCCTACCTTCCCAGTCATCTTACACTTGACTCCCCTCCATGATCTCTGTGGTACAATTACACTGACCTTGTCTCTCCAGATGTGAAATTCTCCATCGCATACCTCCATGTCTTTGCCCTGGTTGTCTCCTGTTCCCTGAATGCACTTCCTCTTTACCTTTACTTCTGGTTTTCACTTCTATCTCTAGTTTCCTTCAGTTAAAGTACCACCTTCAGGAAGCTTTTCCTGCCACCCCCTAACCCTCCCCAGACTACCCTGTGATGTATTCATTTTGTCTACTTCCGTTCTGTCCTTATGTGTACATATTGTCTCCTGCATCAGAATGTCAATGCCTGGAGGGCAGGGCCTATTTCACTGGCACATAGTAAGCATTCCATGCTTATTGGCTCTTGGACTAATGAGGTTCCTTCAAGGCTGTAGTTTTGTGAGTCTATAATCCTATGTACAAATTCTAGCCATATATATAAATATATCCAAGATTTATGCAAACTAAAGATGAGGTAATTTAGGGAGGAGGCATTAACAACTAGAAAAAAATAGCAAAGGCCCCACCCATGTAGGAGGTAGTACTTGAACCAAGCTTTCAGGGAAGTTGGAGATTTAAAGAAACAGAGGCAAGGAGGGAGGGCAATCCAGGCATAGGGGATAGGCGGTTCCAAGGCTTGTGCACTAGAAAGAACATCAAACTTGGAGTCAGAAGACCCAGGTTTAAATACTGACTCTGACCTTGGACAAGTCATTTACTTTGAAGCCTGGGTTTTATCTTTTGCAAAATAGGAACAATAATGCATATGCTATCTGCCTTACATCTGTATTCATAGGACTGCACAGAGCAAAGCACTTTGTAAGCCTTTGTTCTGAGATCCCTTCCCCCCACTTCTGACATTCTGAGTTGCAAAACTCTATCCAGCTCAGACATTCTGTGTCCTAAGGGCCCTCCCAGCTCTGACATCCTGTGTTCTAAGGGCCCTCCCAGCTCTGACATCCTGTGTTCTGAGGGCCCTCCCAGCTCTGACATCCTGTGTTCTGAGGTCCCTCCCTCCCAGCTTTGATGTTCAGTCTTTTAAGGGCCCTCTGAGCACTAATATTCTGTTCTAAGGTCTCCCCAAGGTCTTACATTCTCTGCTCAGTGACCAGGATAACCTATCCGAACTGTTGTGCTTCTAAGCTCCCTTGAGGTTAATTAAAAGCCAGTGGCAAAGTCTTTAGCAAACTAAACAAACCCCTAATTAAGTCCTTAAGGGGACATGGCAAAATCCATGGGGTCTAGCTCTGGGCCCAATGAGACTTCTCACTCGGGTTGTCTTATCTCCCTGTAGAATTGTTTGCAATGACCTCTTATTAACTCCTTCCCCTTGAACCTGGTTAGTCATTCCCTTCCTCTCCCCCTCTAAAAAAAAAAACCAAACAAACCCTACCATCTTCTTCCCAACTTCTTCAGTCTATTTCAGTGTACAACACATAAGTGCTTCACTTTGTCAGAAAACATTTATTAAGATATTATTAATTAATTAAAAATGTATCACTATGTGTATAGTGCCGTATTAGTACTGGGAATAAAAATAAGAAAAAGAAAGACACTTATTATTATAGGATCCTAAGATTAGAGGTGGAAGCGGGCTTAAAACCCATATGTTTGCATCCTTTCATTGTCTAAATGGGGAAACTGAGGCCAGAAAATGAAGTGACTTGTCCAGGATCATTTGACTAGTAGGCAGCAGGATAGGAACTCAGATTCTTTATTTGAATTCACTGATCTCTCCACTCTACTATTTAGCAGAATATCAGCCCCTTGAGGGCAAGGACTTTATTTATCTTTGTATCCCTGGTGCCTAGTATGTATTAGACCTTTAATAAGTATTTGATGAGAGGGCTGAGCCAACATGGTGGAGAGAAGCCAGGAAGTTGCCTGAACTCTCCCAAGTTTCCCTTGGGAAAAATGTTAAACCTCTAAAAGAATTCTAGGGTGACAGAATCCACAAAAAGATGGAGTGAAACAGTTTTCCAGCCCAAGATAACTTAGAAGGACTCACTTGGGTAAAAGGAGACCACAGCCCAGTAAGGTAATATCTCGGCAAGCAAGTGAGAGGCTCTTAGCCACAGCACAGATCAGTAACCCAGGCTCTGCAGTTCTGACTCAGCAGGCTAGTGACACAACAGGCTAGCTGTGAAGCCTTCAGCCCCAGGAAAGCAGGCAAACAGCCAGCCCTGGAACCCAGACCACAAAAAGTGTGACTAGACTGCGTCACCATAGCACAGTAGGCAAGCCATCAGCCCCAGAGGACCTGGTGCAGAAAGCCAGGGACCAGACCCTCTGGTCACTAGTGTAAGAAACTTGGGACAGTGCACCCTGTACCCCAGGAATAGAATTTAACTTTCAAAAATGAGCAAAAAACAAAAAAGATCTCTGACCATAGAAGGCTAATAGGGTGACAGGGAAGATCAAAACACAAACTCAAAAGAGAACATCAATGTCAAAATGCCTACATGTGAAGCATCAAAGGGGAATACGAAAATTGATCTCAAACCCAAAAAATCCTCTTGGAAGAGCTCAAAAGTGTATTTTAGAAATCAAGTAAGAGAGGTAGAAGAAAAACTTGGAAAAGAAATGAGAGGTTATGAAATAGAATTATGAAAAAAAAAAAGAAGTCATAAACTTGGAAAAGAAATCCCAAAAGTTGACTGAAGGAAACAATTCCTTAAAAAGTAGAAATGGAAAATGAGGTATAAAAGCTAACTGAAGAAAACAATTTGTTAAAAGCTAGAATTAGGTATGTGGAAGCTATGAGACATCAAGAATCAGTCAAAGTCAAATTAATGAAAAAATAGAAAAAAATGTAAAATACCTCATTGGAAAAACAACTGACCTGGAAAATAGATCCAGGAGAGATAATTTAAGAATTATTGGTTACCTGAAAGCCATGAGCAAAAACAGAGCATCTTTCAAGAAATTATCGAGGGAAACTGCCCCGACATCTTAGAACCAGCGGGTGAAATAGTCATTGAAGGAATCCACCAATCACCTCTGGAAAGAGACCCCAAAAAAGCAAATTCCAAAGAATATCATAGCCACATTCCAGAATTATCGGATCATGGAGAAAATGGTTCAAGCAGCCAGAAAGAAACAATTTAAATACTGTGGAACCATAGTCAGGTTTATGCAGGATTTAGCAGCTTCTATTTTAAAGGATCACAGGGCCTGGAATATGATATTCCGGAAGGCAAAAGAGCTGGGATTACAACCAAGAATCAACTACTCAGCAAAACTAAACATAATCTTTCAGGGGAAAAGATGGACATTCAGTGAAATAAGAGACTTTCAAAGTTTCCTGATGAAATGACCAGAACAGAACAGAAAATTTGATCTTCAAATACAAGACTCAAGAGAACCATAAAAATGTAAACAGGAAAGGAAAGAAAAACACCATAGTAGTCAATAAGGTCAAACTGTTTATGTCCCTATATGGGAAGATGGTACTTGTAACTCTTAACTGTATCTCTATTTGGGCAGTTAGAAGGACCGTACTTAGATAGCGGATGTGGGTATAAGTTGACTTTGATGTGATCAAAAAAATTAAGGGGTGACAAAAAGGATTGTACTGGGAGAAGAGGAAAGGGGGAGGCAGAATGGGGTAAATTACATTACCTAAAGAGGCAAGAAAGACCTGTATAGTAGAGGGAAAGAAGGAAGGCAGTGAGCATTGTTTGAACCTTACTTTCATTGGACTTGTCTCAAAGAGAGTATAAACATACTCAGTTGGATAGAGAAATCTATCTTTTCCTGTTGTCGAAATAGGAGGGGAAAGGGGAAAGAAAAGGGAGAGGGGGCTGATGGGAGGAAGGGAAGAAGTAGGAGGGGAAAGGAGAAAGAAAAGTGAGGGGGACTGAAAGCAGAGAGAGCAGATTGGGGAAGGTGGTGCAAAAAAAAGAGGAAGCAAAACACTAGTGGGGAGAGACAGGATGAAAGAAGAGAAAAAAGTATAAAATAGCAAATAGCAAAGTGGATTAAAAACCAGAATGCTACAATGTATAAAAGAAACGTATTTGAAGCAGAGAGAAATACACGGACTGAAGATAAAAGGCTGAAGAATAATATATTATGCTTCAGCTGAAGTAGATAGAGCAGGGGTAGCGATCCTGATCTCAAACAAAAGCAAAAGTAATTCTAATTAAAATAGACAAGGAAGGGAAATTACATCTTGATAAAAGGCACCATAGGCAATGAAATAATATCCGTCCTAAACATATATGAACCAAGTGGTATAGCATTGAGTTTGTTAGTGGAGAAGTTAAGTGAGTTATAGAAAGAAATAGACAGCAAAACTATACTAGTGGGGGACCTCAATCTCCCTCACAAAATAAACAAAAAAGAAGTTAAGGAGGGAAGTAGAATTTTAAAATAGTTAGATATGATAGACCTCTGAAGAAAATTGAAAGGGGATAGAAAGGAATATACTTTTTTCTCAGTGGTATGTGGCACCTACACAAAAATTGGTCATGTTTTAGGGCATAAAACCTCACAATCAAATGCAGAAAAACAGGAATATTAAATGCATCTTTTTCAGATCATGATGCAATAAAAATTACATGTAATAAAGGGCTGTGGAAAGACAGATTAAAAATTAATTGGAAATTAAATAATCTAATCCTAAAGAAGGAGTGGGTCAAACAACAAATCATAGAAACTATCAGTATTTCATCCAAGAGAATAACAATAATGAGACAACATACTAAAATCTGTAGGATGCAACCAAAGCAGTACTTAGGGGAAATATATCTCTACATGCTTACATGAATAAAATAGAGAAAGAGCAGATCAATGAATTGGGCATGCAATTAAATAAGCTAGAAAAAGAACAAATTAAACATCTCCAATTAAATACCAAATTAGAAATTCTGAAAATCAAAGGAGAGATTAATAAAGTTCAAAATAAGAAAACTGTTGAATTATTAAATAAAACTAAGAGCTAGTTTTATGAAAAAAAAATCAATAAAATAAGTAAACCTTTGGTTAATTTGATTAAACAAAAGAAAGAAGAATACCAAATTGCAAGTATCAAAAATAGAAAAGGTGAACTCACCACCAATGAAGAGGAAATTAGAGAATTAATTAGGAGCTATTTTGCCTAACTATATGCCAATAAATCTGACAATCTAAGTGAAATGGGTGAATATTTACAAAAATATAAACTGCTCAAATTAACAGAAAAGGAAATAACATCTTTAAATAATCCCATTTTAGAAAAGTAAATTTAACAGGCCATCAATGAACTCCCTAAGGTAAAAAAATTTCCAGGGCCAGATGGATTTACAAGTAAATTCTACCAAACATTTAAAGAAAAATTAATTCTAATGCTAGATAAACTATTTGGAAAAATAGGTGGAGTTCTACCAAACTCCTTTTATGACACAAATATGGTGCTGATACCTAAACCAGGAAGAGAAAGAAAATTATAGACTAATTTCCTTAATGAATATTGATGCAAAATTTTTAAGTAAAATATTAGCAAAGATATTACAGCAAATTATGACAAGTGAGATTTATACCAGGAATACAGGGCTGGTTCAGTATTAGAAAAAACTGTTAGCATAATTGACCATATCAATAACAAAACCAAGAGAAATCATATGATCATTTCAATAGATGCAGAAAAAACATTTGACAAAATACAACACCCATTCTTATTAAAAACACTAGAAAGCATAAGCATTAAATAGAGCTTTCCTTTAAATGATTAGTAGTCATCTATCTAAAACCATCATCAAGCATTATCTGTAATAGGGATAAGCTAAATGGTCAAAGGAAATGAACAGGCAGTTTCCAGAGGAAATCTAGCTATTGTCATATGAAAAAGTGCTCTAAATCATTATTGATTAGAGAAATGCAAATTAAAACAACTCTGAGGTACTATATCATACCTATCAGATTGGCTAACATGACAAAACAGGATAGTGATAAATTCTGGAATAGATGTGGGAAAATTGGGATACTAATGCATTATTGGTAGAATTGTGAAGTGATTCAACCATTCTCGGGAGCAATTTGGAACTATGCCCAAAGGCTATAAAACTGTGCATACCCTTGGATCCAGCAGCAATACCACTACTAGGTCTAAGAGATCATAAAAAAGTGAAAGAGACCCACATGTACAAAAATATTTATAGCAGCTCTTTGTTGTAGCCAAGAATTGGAAATTGAGGGAATGCTCATCAGTTGGGGAATGACTGAACCAATTGTGGTATGTGTGAATGTAGTGGAATACTATTGTGCTATAAGAAATGATGAGCAGGCACATTTCAGAAAAACCTGGAAAGATTTACATGAACTGATGCTAAGTGAAGTGAGCAGAACCAGGAGAACATTGTACACAGTAACAGCAACATTTTGTGATGATCAGCTGTGATTGACTTAACTCTTCTCAGCAATACAACGATACAAGACAATTCCAAAAGATTCATGATGGCAAATGCTATTCACATGCAGAGAAGGAATTATGGAGTCTGAATGCATATAGAAGCACATTATTTTCACTTTTTGGGTTCTTTTGTGACCTTTCTCTTTTGTTCTGTTTCTTCTTTTACAACATGTCCAGTGTGAAAATATGTTTATATGATTGCACATGTATCACCTATATCATATCGCTTACCAATTTGGGGAGGGGAAATGGGGAGGAAACGGGGAGAAAAAAATTGAAACAGAAAATCTCATAAAAAATGAATGTTGGAAACTATCTTTTCATGTAATTGGAAAAATAAAATACTGTTTACCAATAAATAAATATTTGATGAATTGAACTTCACATTTTTGGGAAATGATAATGGCAAGAAGAGTATAAGACTGAGAGCTAAGAAACCTAGGTTCTGTTACTAACCCTTCCATTAACCCTCAGCATGATTTTAGATTGGTTGGATCAGATGATCTCTAAGGTTTCTTCTAATCCTTTAATTTGGTTTCTTTGCTTCAATTATGTCCCCACTGTGCTCCATTTTATACCCGAGTCAACAAAGTGATCAGCCCAAAGCTCAGGTCAGACTCATGCCCCGCCCCTTTCTTGTTGCATTCTAGGGTCTCCCTTTCAATTCTAGGATCAAACATAAACTCTCCTGACATTTGAAGCACTTCACAACCTGACTCTTCCTACCTTTCCTAACTTCTACTTTATTCCCCTCTGTGCACTCTATGATCCCCGCCATGCTGTCCTGCTCTCTGACCTTGCTGCATTTTGCTTCGTCTTCCATGTCCATGCCTTTGCATTGGCTGTTTCTCATGTTGATAATGAGCTCCCTCTGCAGTTCTGCCTTGTAGAATCCCTGGCTTCCAAACTCAGCTTAGAGGCCAGCTTCTCCTCTTTGGAGCTGTTTGGGCAGAGAATGGATGACCACTTGTTGGTTGTGTTTTAGAAGGGAATTTTTTGTTCAAGAACTGTTTGAGTGAGATGGTTTCTTAGGTCCCTTCTCTGTAATTTGGCAATTCTCTGCATTGGTTCAGCTTTCTCATTTCTTCTAAGGGAGGAAACTGGGGCCCAGAGGGGCATGTCTGAATTCACAAAAGAAGCAAGGAGCAGGACAACCTTTCAAACCCATATTTTTTTATTCAGGCTCTTGTGCTCTTCCCATTACCCTCTGCTTCCTTGCCCTCTTTACAATGGTAGGGCACAGAGCCTCTGGCTAAATGAGGCATGGCAGTGCATTAATCGTTCCCAATTTTCAGCATTTCACAATTGTTATCATTTTCCAAGTACCCTGAAATCAACTCATCTCCCTCAGCTGATTGAGCATGATGTTCCACTCCCCAGCCCAGATAGTAATCGGACTTGCTGTGTTTCTTTTGTCTTGAATGCATCTCTCTCTCACTTTCTGTTTCACGGCCCATATATGCCTAGGACAGTGTGTCCTGCCTGCTCATTGAAGGGTGTGTCGGGCTGATGCAATATTTCTCCTTCAGCTGGCAGGTCAGGACAATCTGCAAAGGTCCCCTCACATGTTCCTCCTCTTTTCTTCCTTAGCACTTTAGGCATCAGAAAATTAAAGGAGGGGGATAATTTTCCCACCCATTCCTTCTCTTTTGCCCCTGGTGCTGAATATAAGCCAGGTCTCAAAGTAGCTCTGTGTGTGTGTGTGTGTGTGTGTGTGTGTGTGTGTGTGTGTGTGTGTGTTTCTCTATGCCAGTTCCATATACTTTTGGAATCCCAGGTCTATTTTCCATCCCTATCCTATTTCCAGCTATGATATTCAGTGTTGTAAGGTTCTTTTAAACCCATATTCTGATAACTTAACTTGTAGGGACAGATGGTGATAGATTAACGTATTACTTTCCGGCAACATTTGTATTTTGAGAAGCCTTCTACTGTTCTGTAAAATGAAGAGGGCTCAGCCGTGTCCTAGCTTGACAGAGCTAGGAGCAGTGACTGGAGGTTACACAGGAGCAGGTCTGGGTTCTGTATAAGGAAAAAGTTCCTCACAACTAGAGCTATCCAAGAATGGGATGGGCTATCCCAGGAAGTAGTGAGCTCCCCATCCTTGGAGGTCTTCACATATAGGCTGATTGACATGTCCGGGATATTCTAGAGGAGATTCCTCTTCATATGTAAGTTGGACTTGATGGTTCCTGAAATCCCTCCCAATGGATATTCTGTACTAAAAGTGAAACCCAAAGAATGGATTGAACACTGGGAATTTGGGGTACTAGTTTAATGCAACAGATATTTAAATAGCACCTTCTCTATGCTGAGCACAGTGTTAAGTGCCTGAATGAAATACAGATTTAAGTTACATGAATGCTTCCTCCATGAAAGGTAAAGTTTAATACAGGAATAAGACATGGATAACTATATAGTAAGTTTCAGGTTAAATACATGAGGTAATTGCAGAATGTAATGCTGTGGGGAAGGGGGCATGCAGGTCAGAGGGATAAGCTTGTCACTGGCAGCAAGGAGCAGACATCTTGGAAGAAGTGGCATTTAAATAGGTGTAAAGACACAGTGGGCACTTGTGATAAGCATGTGAGAAAAAACATGGAGGCAGGAAGGCAGAGGGAATGTTCAGAGGGAGAGGAGGCAGTTTCATTTGACTGGAGCACAGATTGCAAGGCAGGTATAAAAGTAGGGTGTGCCACTTTGTGGAGGGCCTTGGGTGCCAGGCAAAAAAGTGGATTTTCTAAGGTTTTGTTCAGTTGTTTTTAGTGTCTGACTCTGTGACCTCATTTGGGGTTTTCTTGGAAAAGATACAGTAAAAGTTTGCTGTTTCCTTCTCCCACTCATTTTACAGATGAGAAAACTGAGGCAAACAGGGTTAAGTGTCACAGGGTCACACAGTCAGTAAGTGTCAGAGCTTGACTTTGAACTCAGGAAGATGAGTCTTCCTGACTCCAGAATAGGCGCTTTATGCACTTTGGTGCCCCGCTAGCTACTCCAGGGGGGTAGTATGGAGCCACTAACAATTTTTTTTTTAAATGGAGGAGGGCCTATCTATGATCTATGCATCAGTAAGATTAGCCTGGCATCAACATTAAGGACTGATGCCAGTGCCTTCCTTCCCCTGGAGATGACTTTTATCTACTTTGTACGTACCTTATTCAAGCTTAGTTAATTATTTACACGTTATCTCTGCTAATGTAAAACCCTGGAGCAGTTGATACAGTGACAAGCCTGGAAAAACAAACAACTTTAAAAAACTTTAAAGCCCTAATTAATTCAATGACCAACAGGTTCCAGAGGACTTGTGATGAAGCAGGTCATCTCCCTCCTGGCAGAGGGGGATGGGCTTGGGGGCTAGAAGGAGACAGAGAAGTTTTAAAATGGCCAATGTGGGAACTTGTTCTGCTTGACTAGGCATATTTGGTATAAGAATTTTTTTATGTACGATATTTGTGTATGTATATAGGACAAGGGGGGGGCAGAAAAATAATGTGGGTGGAAAAATAGACTGCTGTTAAATTGTGGAGTCTTGATTGACAGTCAAAGGACTTTGAACTAAAGCAGTGATGGGGCAGATTTGGGGCCGGGGAACTTTCTGGAGCCTCCCAATCTTTATTAAGTAGGAACCACCTTTTTTGCATATATATACTCACACATAGATATCCACAGGTATACATATATATGTAGGTATGTGCATATACATATACACATACATGTCTGACTTGATTACAGGTGGTCTGATAACCCTCCAATGAGAAGTGGGCCAGTGAAGCCCCAAGTTACAGGTTTGCTGGAGTGTATGGCTGTGCTCAAAGGAGATATTTGGGACTGCAGCAGGTACATGGCTCTAAGAAGATCCCTGGGATACTTGAAAGGAAGCAGTGTACACACACACACACACACACACACACACACACACACACGTATGCATATATATGTATATATGTGCCTTTCAGGGTAGGAAAACATGTCTGTAAATTCATGAATTAAGGTACATTTCTGGAAGGTCAGTGCCCCTCTTGTACCTCTCTGAGGGAAATAGGGAAAAGGGAAAAGGGCACAGGTAAATCTAAATGAGTTTGAGTTGCAGCTCTGTCCCTTCCTGGATGTGAGAGGCAGCATAGGGTAATAGAAGGATCCCTGGGCCAAAGAGTGAGAGCAGATGTTTGGGAAGGGGGTTGGCAGGTGATGAGACCAAAGCACAAAGATATCATGACTTACCCAGGGTCACTCAGTAAGCAGTAGAGCCAGTACCTGAAGCTGTATTCTGATGTTGAGTCCAGTGCTCTTCACAGCACACCATGCTGCACGAAGAGTTTGGCATAATGATGAAGATTTTGAAAATTCAATCGGATTTTCTAATTGACCTACTTTGTCTCCTCAGAGTCATGTCCATGCCATCCCTGATTTATCCCCAGTGAACAGTGGCGTCTGATTCCATATATGTCTACTCTTCTTTCTGTCCCCCCCATCCCTTCACTTTGACTTTTTTTTTTGTATCAAGTTAAGTCAAGAGCTGCCATGTGCAAGAGGAGTTAGACTTATTCACCTTGATCCCAGAAGATTACACATAAAGAAGAGCTCTCTATTGGGTTTAGCTTTTCAAACATGAAATACTCTCTCTTGAGAGGTCATGAGTTTCTCATCTATGGAGATCTGTGAGTGGATGTTGAATGACTTATGTCATGGGGATGTTGGAAAGAAGAATCCTGACTTAGAACTCTGAGATCCCTTCCAACTGAGATCGTCTTATCCTAGAAGAGCTTCTACTAAAAAGATCCTGTTGAACCCTTTTGTTTATCCCCTCCCCCGGTGTCGTTTTGCTTTTATATCACATTCGTTTCCAAACATACTTTTCCCATCCCTGCCCCCATCCAGTGAATCACTTCCCCCAGTGAGCCTTTCCTTGCTACAAAGATTAAAAATAGAAAAAATTTAGCAAAACCAGCCAACCCAATCATCTTGTCTGACGGTATGTGTAGCTTTTCACACCCAGAGTCCCCCACCTCTTAAAAAAATAAAAAGAGAGGGAGATGCTTTTTCTCCTTTCTTCTCTGAGTCTAAGCTTGGTTATTCTAAGTGCAAACTATTCAACTTCCTTCCTTCCTTTCCTCCCTCCTTCTCTCCATTTACATTTTTGGAGACATCATGGATATTATTTTCCCCGTTCTGATTATGTCACATTGCATCAATTCATAGGGTCATGAGGGAACCCCACTACCTCTTGGACATCTTTACTTCAGTTAGGAAGTATTTCCTAACTTGACAATTACACTTGCCTCTTTGCAAGACCTACCCCTTCTTCCCACCCCTAGTTCTGCCCTCTGAGGCTTAACTGAACCATCATAACAAGACCTGAAGGTAGAGATGAGAATCTAGGCTTTCCATTTGAGTTTTCTGTTTGTAAGTTAGTTAGTGGCCAGAGGAGACTGAATGACCTCCTTACCAACAGAAGAGAACTTAGAAGCTTAGCCTTTCCATGGCACCTGGCCTTTTTCTCCTGTGTTGACCCTTTTGAAAAAAAATTCCTTTGGGGGGGTATAATGGAAACATCTAACTAGGGTTATAGGTCAGCAGTCTGATGGATTTTTCAGTTTGGGTGCCTTATGGAGACTGGGGGAAAAGTTGAGTCTTGTATTAACTATATCCCTATGCTTATCTGGCTTATGTCTCCCCCCACTCTGGGGGGAAAAAAACCAGACCCTTTGATTTGACTGAGGCTAAGTTTTACAGAACAAATCCTTTTATTAAGGGAATTTGTTCTGTGAAGTTTGGATTCAGTCAAAGGTCCACACTTGAGGATCTAGAGGACCACATGTGGCCTCAAGAACACAGTTTCCCTATTCCCTAGGAGTGTATAGAAGTGATAGGGCTTTTGAGAGGCAGAATTGAGGAGGGGCTGAGGAAATCTGAGAGCAGAATCATGGGCTGTTATGGCTAAATCAGTCCTCATGCTCCATCCATAGTGCCAGCTCTCACCTGCATGTTGATCCAGGTGCCCCAAAGTGCTGGTACTGAGGAGCCCATCTCATAATATTCACACTTCCCATGGAATCATGGAGGCAACTCCCTGGGGGTTCATCTCAGTGCTGTCCCTATTAGGCTCTAATCTGAGTCTCACTCAAGTTAAATGAAGTGTGCTCCAGGCTGACCTTGCCTTTCACTAGTAGCAGACCGTGAGTGTTGCTCGGACTTGCACAGACATGGTTCAGAAGCCTGGAGAACACCATGTTCTGGATGCTGTTTGTCAGGCTGATGTTCTCTTTGGAGAGCTGGTCCATGTTGAGCCATTGCCAGCCCAGAGCTGTATGTCCTATATTGGGGACAGAATGCAGACTTTAAACTCCCACTTCCTTCCACCCACAGGGTTTGTGCAAGGCAGGAGGGTAAACCGAGGATGCTTTCCCCTTCCTGACCTCCAGACCCCAGCCCACTCTCTCTGTCAGTGCTATCCTCCCAAGCCTACCTTTCCCAGGATCCCGCAGTCTAGCCCTTCTTTCATAAATTAGCAGATCTCAGAGTTGAAAGGGCATCTAGTATCCCTGTTCATTCCTTTGTTTTAATTTATTTTTATTTTTTCCTGATGCTGAGCACTTCACTACCCCCCCTGCCTCTTGTGTAGGGCTCCCAGAACACAGAGTGAATGGCACCTGGTGTTAGGCTAGAAGCCAGACAAAGGAAAAGGGGTTTAATTAATTAATTATATATAAAATAGCTAGCATTTGAATAGCACTGTAAGGTTTGCAAAACAATTTACAAATATTTTACTTGCTCCTCAAAACTACCCCAGAAGGTGGGTGCTATTATTAGCTCCATTTTACAGATGAGGAAACTGAGATACAAAGCTCTGGAGTGCTTTCCAGGGTCAGTCAGCTAGTAAGCAAGGCCAGATTTGGTCTTAAGTCAGCCTGACTCCTCTTCTACATCAGAGAGGAATGTGTTCTCCAGGAAACCCCAGAGATCTGGGCCAGAGAAAATTTCTCAGATTTGGTAGGAACTCTCAGTGTTAGGAAGGAAGCCCAGGATGTCAGGCTGGCCCCAGATTTGGTGTGTGTGTTGTGTATGTGAATATGACCCTGACTTGTCAGAGACTAGACTGGTGGAACCCCAGCGGGCAGGTGGGGTTTAGAAGGTTGTTACTAGCACCTGCGCTCATTTAGCAGCATGGAGACAGCTGAGCATAGTACTTGGTTAGTCAGACTAGGCATAGAGAGAAGGAACCTGTGGTTCTCAACCTTCCTAATGCCGCGACCCTTTAATACTTGTATGTGGGTGTATCTGCATGTGGGTGGACCTGCCTGGAGACGGATAAGGAGTGGTGTCTCGGTTCCTAAGATCATCGGAAATATGTTTTCTGATGGTCTTAGGCAACCCCTGTGAAAGGGTCGTTCGACCTCCAAAGGGGTCATGACCCACAGGTTGAGGGTTGCTGGTAGACTCAGAGGAAGCTTCACTCAGCCTTGAGAGGCCGCTAGGTGGCGCCATGTGCACATAGTGCTAAACCCAGAGACCGCAAGTCGAGAGTTCAGATCTATCCCAAGACATTTCCTAGATGCGTTAGCAATTCACTTACCCTCTATACTATAAAATGAGGGTGATGATAGCATCTACCTCTCAGGGTTGTTGTGCGGATCAAATAAGATAGTATTTGTAAAGTCCTACAGTGCCCAGGAGATGTGTACACACACCCACACACACCCACCCACCCACCCACACACACCATATATAGTAGGTGCATAATAAATGCTTGGGATATATAGTGGGTGCTGAATAAATGCTTATTTCTTTCTTTCTACCAATTAACACTGGCACCTTCTCTCCAATTTATATACTTGGAGACTGTCTATCCAACCTGAGAGGTTAAGAGACTTGTCCAGGGTCACTTAACCAGCATATTTCAGAGGCAGGGCTTAAACTCAGGTTGTCTGGACTCCAGGGATGACCCTGTCTCCACTACTCTAAACTGCTTCTCAAGACAAGTTAGATAAAATACAAAGCTACCAGATACTCCATCCTATCCCTAATATTTCCTCAAGCATATCCTGTGTCTAGGGGTCTCTCTCCCTACCCTTCTAACTGTATTTGTCTTAAAAATTGGATGGCTTTGAGGGGATGTATCATGTTGTTTGCCCTGGCCATCTTTTGTCAAGTTTGCTTTGGGCCCTCATATTGCTCTTGTGACCTCTTTGGGCTGTGGGCGAGGTACTAGATGTCTCTGGCCTCCCAGAGATGAGCCTGGCTAGGGAGTGAGGCAGAGTTCTGAGCTTTGCAGCCCTGGCGCTGGTCCAAGCCTGCTTTTGGAATCTGGTGGGGCCCCAAGCCTGGAGGTGCTGAAGTGAGACGCCCACAATCCCCCTCTGTAAGCAAGTGAGCTTTTGTGTTTCTCCCTCCCTCTCCATACAGTTACAGTCTCCGCTTGGCCTCCCGATGTCCTCACTCAGCTACGCCTCTCACCAGGCAGTGTAAGAAGGCCCAGGCCCAGGCCCAAGCCCAAGCCCACCTTCAAGGAGCTTTCCTGAAGGAATAAATGTCTCTTTGCCGTGAAACAGGTACAGCGCTTGATGGGGGCAGAATCACATTTTATTTTGTGTCATTGATGCATTTGTTTTTACATTCCAGTCATTCCCTAGTTCAGAAGGCAGCATGTGGATGGAGTGCCGACCTTGAAACCAGGAAGGCCTGGGTTCGAATCCTGCCTTTGACCAATGTTGGTTCTGTGACTCTGGGCAGATCCCCTCACTAGCTCTGGGCTCTCAGCAGCTCACTAAGAGAGGGAGAGTGTACCGACTCACACAGGCAGAGGTAGCTCCCTTTCTGGGAGGCTCCTTGTGCCAGTGAATCCCTGGGTACCATCCTCGTACCTCTCCTTTTTCCCGATAGTTTCCCAGTCTCTGCCATTGAATCCTTCCTTGTAACCCCTCTGCTGCATTTGCCAGAACAAACTGTGTTCTGCATTTGTTGCCTCCCCACTCTGGTCCTGGCCCCCTGCAGTGTGGCCCAGCTCATCTTCCCATTAGCTTGGGTGTGGTCATCGTGAGGATACTGGTCTTCAGAATTTTCTGGCTTTGCTGTTTGTCATTTCATCACATCTTCCTGTGGGTCCCTGAATTCCTCAGATTTACCATTCCTATGGCACAGTAGCTAGACTTCATCCATTTGGGTGGTTGCTAGAGGGGAGCGGAGGGATTGAGCCTTGAATCTTCCAGAGACTGCTGTGGGAAGAAATGGATCTATGAATAAATTCCCAGGCACCTAAAACAAACAAACAAAAAACTCAGCAGCCTGACACACAGAAAATCTTTGAGTATAGCCAGGGATGGGAATGCAATCCATTCCACAAGCATATATTAAATGCCTATTGTTTGCAGACACTTTACTAGGTGCTCATGGGGTGTGGGTGTTCAGGGAGCACTGGCACCTCTGTTGTGGGGGCTGCTGAGCTCTGTTCAGAGCTGCCCACCTACCTTTGGTGTCCACCTGATACTCTACTCTTACCTGTGGCTCCTGGTAGCACATGCAGTGGCCATACTGTGGTCAAATCTCACGGCAGATGGGATAAACCAGGTTTGGGGTAAGAGATGATCCAAAAACCCTTTGGCGAGTTAGGGGGTGTCTACTCCAAGCATGTGAAGACTTCCCCCTATGGAGTGGGCGGATGAGCACAGTCTGTTTCAATGGCCACAGAGGTGGCTGAGGCAGGTGTCATGGAGTGCTTAGAGCTTGGTCAGACATGGAAGATGCCAAGGTTGTCCACTGCATCCTGGGCCACCACCAATCGTCCTGACGTTTGTCCTGCCACTGGACTTCGGTGACTCTGGAGGAAAGAGTGAGACTGAGGACTTGCTACAACTCTGCCACACTTAAATCCAGTTCACACAAGAGTCAAGACATCGCCCTGGGATCTCATTGGTCCTCTTCGAAAATGGAGGACCTCCAACATCTAGGTGCTAGAAGTAATGATGGCAGTAATAATAGTTGGCATTTCTCTAGTGCTTTAAGAATTGCAAAGTGCGTTATCATCTCATTTGAGCCTCGTCACAATCCCAGGAGATAGCAGCTAGTGGGACCCCTGTCTTACAGTCGAGGAAACTGAGGCAGACAGGTTAAATGACTTGCCCAGGGTCACATAGCTAGTTAGTGTCAGAGGCTGAATTTGAATTCCCGTCTTCCTGATATCTGGTCCAAGGTGCTGTCCATTGAACCACCTAGCTGCCAAGGAATCACAAACAAAAACAAGCTTTTCCCTGCCCTTGAGGAGTTTATGTTCTATAAGGGAAAACAACATGTAGCCAGTAAGTAAATGGGAAATATGTGGAAGTGATTTTACTGGGGTAGAGAGCGCTAACATCTGGGAAGGTGAGGCAGGGCCTTTTCTAGGAGGTGGAGCTTGAGCTGAGGCTCAAAGGGTGTTAGATGTCTAGTGCTTGAAAAGGGCTTGTGTGATTGGCAGAGTGGCAGAACCGCCCTGGGGTGAGAATCTGGTCCCAGGCCAATGAATCCTAACCCACTTGTGCCTTTTTGCTCCTCCACAGCTCCTGAGATGACACCTGCATGAGCAAGGCCCAAGGGGCCCCAAGGCCGCCATGCATGACGCGCTCTTCCTGTCCTTTGGTCCCGAGAGAGAGAGAGAGAGAAAAAAAGACGTGTCTCTGTGTGTGAATTTCTGCCTTCAGAAAGGAGACCTGAGCCCAAGGGGGACACGATGGCCACTAACTCCACTGGGTCCCTTCGAGGGTGATGTTGGAATGTCTCCTTTCCAGGCTGGGCCGAAGGGGAAGGAGGACATCATGGCCGCATGTTCTAGGGCAGAAGGTCATGGCCAGGTTTGGGTCTCTCTGTCTATGCAATTTTTTTTTCAAGAGTCCCTGACCCTGTCTTTGCCTCTAGTCATCCATTGCCATTACTTAGATGGGCTTCAATCTTGTGGCCAACTTCCATCCCATCCAAGGGGGATCTTCAGGAGAAGGTTCCTGGATTTAATGCTTCCCATCCTCCATCTCCCCAATCCCAGCCTCTCTTTCTCCAAATTCTGCAGAATTCCACAGAGGGCAGAGATGTTCAAGGAGTCTTGGTGAAATTCTTCTGGTGACCTGAGGCTCCCCCCACCCCCTGGGAGGGGAGAGGAGGAAGAAAGCCTTTTTGCCTAAAAAATGATTTGTTGGGTCTTCATTCAGTTCCTCCTGGCTGGGGATAAGACACCTCTAGATTTCAAACTCCCATCAGTGCCTGTATTATTGACTCTGGGTAGAGGAGTCCTCCAGGTCTGGGTGAATCTTGAAAGGAAGCTGGTCCTTTCCTTCAGGCCTGGCCTCTCCAGGGAAGGCAGAGAAGGTGGGCTAGGATGCTTTCACCTCTGCTGCTGTCCCCCACTCTGATGCTGTCATGGGCATCGGAAGTCCTTAGGCTCTCAGTTTCAAGTACCATATGAACTTGGAAAAAAAAAAGATTTAGAAGTACAGGAAAAGTGGAGAACTTTCAAGGTCAGGAACAGCCTGATGGGGTAGGAGTGGAAGTGGGAGATCTCTCCACACCTAGGAAAAATAGATGAACTTAGGCGGGGACTTTGAGTGGGTCCAATGAAGTCCCCGGGCGTTGTGCCTTTGAAGGCAGGCCATGCGGAAAGACTCTCTTGGGGCCATTTTGGTGCCATTAAATATTCTTGGCTTGATATTTCAAACCCAAAATTGAAGGACATTTATCAAAGTACAAGAATCTTGACATGACATGATTGGGGGCTGTTGGGTTTTGTTTTGTTTTGTTTTGTTGTTAGCTTTTTCCTTCCAGGCTACCATGATTTAATCTCCCAATTCTGTAAATATGTATGAAGATGGTTTTAAGAGCATGTATTTATGTCCCTGACTGTAAATGCTCCATTTTTAAAGTTTTATAACTCGTGTTATTTAATTAATTGACACTGCAGTAAGGTGATGGAGATGGGTCCAGGAGAAGGGTCTTGTGGAGATAAAGCCTCACATGGGCAGGAGAAAAAATTGGAATCACAGTTTAATGTCAGAATTTGCACATTTTCCACCCACTGGAAAATTTTTCTCAGTAGATAATAAAAGCCTCACTCTCCTTCCCAAATCAATTCTCTAGCATGGAAATTGTGAATTTTTCTTATCCTAATGGTAAAATTTCATCCCAATCATTGTTCAGATTCACAAAATTTTCCCTCTCCCCTCCTATAATTCCCAAGGTATTTCTGCTTCCTGGGAAAGAGTTCTGTGGCTGAAAGCCTGTGAGTCTCTCCTTCTACCCTGTAATAATATTGTTGGGGGTAGGGGTTATTAAGTGAGGGGAAATCATATTTTGCATGTGACATTTTGCTGGTCATCTTTGAGCACTCTCCTCATGTGATTCCTGATCTGAGTGTCCCAATAATGAAAAAGAAAAAAAAAAAATGAAAAAAAATTTATTTTTTTTAAAGTGGTGTTTCCTGGTCAGTGCTGGTCTTCTGAATGTTGAGTGAGATTGCTGAAGACTCTGTTGTTTGTCTGCCATGTGAAGAAAATTAACAATAAAAACAACCAAACAAAAATGAAGTGCACCTGTAGGGGAAGCACGTGTGAAGAGGGTCCTTTTCTCTCAGCCTCGGCTCCTCGCGGTAGGGATTTTGGACTTGGGAGGGAGGTTGGGCTAGCTGGCCACTTGAATGGGAGCTTCTGATTCCAGGAGGGAAGAGAGAAGGTCTGGGGGCTGAGCCATTGCCTTGATCTCCCCTTTGCTCTTCAACATCCAAAGCGTTCTTCTTTTGATTCCATCTCCTTCCCCTGTTGCTCACTAGTCTCTCTGTGTCTCTCTCTCCTCTTCCCTTCTCCATCTCTTTCTCCTCTCTCCTCCCCTTTCTCTCCTTCTCTGTCTCTGTTTCTCTCTATCTTCTCTCCTCCCCCCACACCCAATCCAGAGTCACATCATTCTATACATTCTCAGCATTAGAGGCCTATCCAGGGGACCATCAAGCCTGTCTGGGGGAGAAGGCTACACCTCTAAGGTAGGGTTGGGAAACTGACTGGTGAGGGATATGTGGTATTGACATGGGAAATTGAGGGAGACATTCATGAAAAGGGGGGACGTTAGTAGGGAAGATTGGGAAAGAAGCATTAATAGGTGATGTTAGAGATCTCTTGATGGGCACTTGAGAAGCATTGATTGATGGGAGCTTGGGAAGGAAATGGAAGTGAGTGGAGCCTTTGACAGGGAAGGTGGTGAGTAGACATTGATGACAGGTTGAAAAGGGGGCATTAACAGGGAAATTTCAGGGAATCATTAATAGGAAGAGAGGACATTGGCAGAAGAGGTTGGGAAGGAGGTATTAACAGGTTGGTTGGGGGAAGCTTTTGACGGGAGGTGAGGAGCAGACATTGATGGGAGATTGAGAAAGGACCTTGAGAGGAAATTGAGTCACTTTTGGAAAGTGGAGGCATTAGCAAGCAGGTTAGGGTAGTTATCAATGGAGGAGGTCAGGGGGAAAGTTAGGAAGGGAACATTGATTGGGGGGGTGCTTTGGGGAGGGGTCAGAATTGGCTTACTGGTAGGTCATGGAGAAGAGGAAGAGATGAGGAAGGATTTTGTTACTTCACTGAAAGCTAGCCAAGAGCAGAAAGAAAAGCCCCATTAACTACTTCTATACTTTAAATAGGTTAAAATGTGTCATCTTCCCCCATCCATCCTGCCTACCCCCAAATTCATTAAGAAATAAACACATTTTAGTTGAGAACAGAGACAAAATGGAGAGACCGAAGTGATAGAATGGTTAGTTCTTTTCTCTAGGCATGATTGCCCTTCTTTCCCCCCCACCCCCTTACCATTTTTGTCCTTCAACACTAGAGAAAAGAGGGCAGGGAAGGAAAGAACAGGGACTGTGGTGAGAGACATTCAGGGGCCGTTTTGTTCATCTTCTGGCTGAGCTAAGGGCTTGGTTTCAGCCAGAAACTCCGGGCCAGAGAGGCTTTCTTTTTTCTTTTCCCCTTGTCTTAACATTCAGTTCTACTGATAAAATTCCAAAGCCCCATGAGTTAGAAGTGAGAGGGGAAACCTGTTTGTAAGGGGATCTGGCAAACAGTGGCCCTCCCCAGGCTGCCAACTGCTCTCGTTCCTCCAAAGATGCACTGTCTCCATCCCTGAAAAGTAAAGGGCACGCATCTGTTTTCAGGCAACGTCCGTGCTGTGTTAATGAACTCCAGAAACCAACCCTGACTTCTCGTCCCCAGGGGAAGGCAGCAAAGGATCCCCATGTGAAAGAATTGGCGAATGAGAAAGGCAGGCATTGCAGTAAATCACATGACAAGCTCTTGTCACTTAAAGTTAACTGGCTCAAATTTCCTTTAGACAGTGGCCAAGCAGAAGGATTAATGACAGTAGCTCACATTGTCTCTCTACAAAGACATGTAAAATGTCTGTGTAAGTCTATGTATGTGTATATGTCTATATGTGTGCATAGAAATATTTTTATATATTTATACATATATTAATGGGGGGAGAGAGCAAACGAACGAACGAGAACTTGGTTCATGACAACCCTGCAAAGGAGATAGTATATGTATTGTTATCCCCATTTCACTGATAAGGAGACTGAGGCTCCAAATCAGATAGTAATTAGAACTGGGGGTTGAACTCAAGTCTTCTGACTCTTGATCTAGTGTTTTTTCCACACAATGGAGCTAGTTTGGAATATTTCAGGATCCTCACAGAAGCTCAGAAGCCGTCTAGTCCAACTGATACCTGAAAACAAATTCCCTTTGATAGCTAATGCTTACATAGCACTCTCAGGTTCCAAGTGTTTTATTTACTTGGTCTCCAACAACCCTGTGAATTAGGTGCTATCATCTTGATTACTGAGATTGAGAGAGTTTAAATGACTTGCCCAGGATCACACACCTATAGTAAGTGTCTGAGGCAGGATTCAAACTCAGGTCTTACTGATTCCAAATCCAACACTTAATCCACTGTGCCACCGAACAACCTCTAGAAAAATACCCAATGAATGGTCCTCCAACCTTTGTATGAAAAAAGAAGTAAACTTGTGTAACTACTATGTTCCAGGAACTGTGCTAAGCACTTACAAGTATTATCTCATTTGATCCTCACAAAAACCCTGGGAAGTAAGTTCTGTTATGACCATCATTTTACAGTTGAAGAAACTGAGTCGGACAGACATTAAGTGACTTGCCTACGGTCACACAGCTAATAAATCTCTGAGGGCGGATTTGAACTCGGATCATCTTGCCTTCAGGTCTGGCACTCTATTCACTTCAACCCAGAGAAAGGGAACTGCATTAGCACAGCCCTTGGCATATAGTAGGCTCTTAATAAATGGCAGTTAATGGGGCAGCTAGGTGGCGCAGTGAGTAGAGCATCAGCTCTGGAGTCAGGAGGACCTGAGTTCAAATCCAGCCTCAGACACAACACAAAAAAACTAGCCATGTGACCTCGGGCAAGTCACTTAACCCCAATTGCCCTGCCTTCCCTCCAGAAAGCAAAAAAAAAAAAAAATAAATCCAGTTAATATCCCCAGTTGTAGTTTTTTTATTTCACTTTCTCAAATTAGTAGGGATGTCTTTCCTGATATCAAGTCTAGACTTCATTCCTCCCCTCCACGCCACCCCAGGCTTCTCTAGGCTAATTACCCCAGTTCTTTTTTTTTTTTTTTTTAATCTTCATAAATTTCATTACAGTGGAAAGAGCACTAGGGACCTGTGTTCAAATCCTCTCTCTGATGGCTTATAACTGGTGGGATCTTGGGCAAGTTAACCTCTGTCTACCTCAGTTTCTTCATTTGAAAAATTAGGGGTTTGGGGCCTCTGAGGTCCACTACCCCTGTCTGTAAAATCCTATGTTACGAACTCAAGATCTTTGCCAAGCTTTTGGAGTAGCAGAAAAAGAAGCGTTGTTCTTGGGGTGGCCCTAACTTGAAGTCTGTATACTAGTTGACTGGGTAGTGATTATTTATTTTTAGAAAACCTTACATTTTTGTAACAAGATTCCCCTGGGCTTTGACTTTCCCAAACCAAGCCATGTCCATGCTGGGTAGGATAACCCAGCCGTTTACTGAAGAAAAAGGTCCTAGGGCTCACCAGGAGGGGGGAATCTTTCCTTATGGAGTAAAGTCTAAATTTGGTCATCTTTTGACCAAAGATAGTCTGCTGCTAATTCAGGAGGTCTGCCCCCTTTTAACCAGATATGTAAAAGAGCCTGGTCCTAGATGTGCATGGGACTGACATATGGACTGAACACTATTCCAGAGTTGAAAACAGTACCTTTTGTTCCCTGGTCAAGTGGTACAAATCATGTCTCCATATCAACTTTTTAAGACAAATTTATTTTGGGGTGGTTGGAATGAAGGCAGGACCAGGCCAGAGAAATATAGCCATGGTGGGAAGAAACGGTGCCATCTGGTAGCTTCCTATTTTCTTACTAAATAGTTGCTAAGCTTAGTTGTTCATGCTGCTGAGGACTGAGGTGTCCTGGGACCCTGCCTTCATTATAGCTCCTCTATGTTGTTCTGTATCTTCCAAATTTGGCCACGCTTGGAGTTCACCTACTGGTTCTTTCCCACCAATGAGTCCTGGGAGTCTCCATTTCTGAGGTCATCATGAGAGTTGAAGGTAGTATGTTGTAGGGGAAAATATATAGGACCCGTAGAAATCCTGGCTTTCAATCAGACAGTCAATATGCATTTATTGAATATTTGATTGGGGCAGCTAGGTAGCACAGCAACTAGGGCACCGGCCCTAGAGTCAGGAGGACCCGAGTTCAAATCCGGCCTCAGACCCTTAACACTTACTAGCTGTGTGACCTTGGGCAAGTCACTTACCCCAATTGCCCTGCCTCCCCCCCTCCAAAAAAGCAAAAAAAAAAAATTGCTATAGGATACTGTGGTAGGGTACTGGGGATAAAATAGGCAAAAATGAAACAGTCTCTGGATCTTCTTAAATTCTGCTTGGGAGAGGGAGAGGGAGTCTCAGTCTCCTTAGTTGGGCAACTTCCTGCCCTTGGGGACTGCTCTCCTAATTGGTGACTGTTTCTCCCAGACCACTATTTCAAGAAAAGTCCCCACCGTGCTTGACTCCATGGGCATCCTCTATTTGCTCTCCCTGTCCCGGGGCCATCAACCATGATCATAGCAGCTCCGCCATTATTCCATTGTTCCCAGATGAGGTGTGCCCAGTCATCATCCTCATCCCCTCAAATGAGGTCATGTTAGCAAAACATTCAGCACAGTGCTTGGCCATGGTGGGCACTTAATAAATGCTTGTCTCCTTTTCTTCCCTGACCACGATTCCCCTTTGTGCGTGGTCCACCCTGGTATGATGTAAGCTCCTGGAGGGCAGGCCTGTCTTTGCTTTTGTTGTATTTATTCGTTTATATAAAATATCCAAAGATGAGTGTGTGTATGTATGTATTTGTGTGTACATACAGTATACAGTGCATGTAAACATACATGTAGGTATATTCTACACACATGTACATGCATATCTGTATACACACATAGGTATTATATTGTGTAAATATGCACGCAGGTATTATATGTGTGTGGACACACGCATGCATACATATATACATCCCTGTTTGTGAATGGATGTGGTGGTGGTGTTGGTTGAGACCATCAGGCCAGGGTTCTTATAGGGCAGCGGTTCTCGACCTGTGAGTTGTGTTCAATTTGTAACAATGAAAATACATCCTGCCTATCAGATATTTACATTACGATTCATAACAGTAGCAAAATTACAGTTATGAAGTAGCAACGAAAATAATTTTATGGTTGGGGGTCACCACAACATGACAAACTGTATTAAAGGGTCGTGGCATTAGGAAGGTTGAGAACCACTGTTATAGGGATTGGTGCTGAAGCTGAGCCTTGAAGGGAGCCAGGAGTTCCAAGAAGCAAGGGCACCAGAGGGAGAGTAGTCCAGAAATGGAGACAGAACCTGTGCAAAGTCCTGGAGTTGGGAGATGGGCTTTGACACAGGGGTAGCCGAGAGCAAGTCATCTCGACTGAACTATAGAGCAGATGAAGATGGTGGTGAGCAATGAAATTGAGAAGGTCTATGGCCAGATTTCGAAGGGTTTTAAATGCTAAAGACTTTTGTATTTTATTCTGCAGGAAAAAGCGAACCAGTGAAAACTTTTTTTTTTAAAAGCGAGGGTGTGACAAGGTCAGATTGGTTATAATAATAATAGCTAGCATTTATATATTTAAGGTTTGTAAAGCTCTTTATAGATATCATCTCATTTGATTCTTGTTCTTGGGGTGGCCCTAACTTGTAATTTGTAGGCTAGTTGACTGAGTAGTGACTACGTTTATTTTTAGAAAAACTCACATTTTTGTAACAAGATTCCCCTGGGCTCGGACTTTCCCAAACCAAGCCATGTCCATGCTGGGTAGGATACTCCAGCCATTTACTGGTTGTTATCCCCATATTATAGATGAGAAAACTGAAGCAGACAGACAAAGATAACACGTAGGTGGTGAAGGATAGAGTCAGGAAGACTGGAGGCCAGCTGTGTGCCCTTGGGCAAGTCACTCAACCACTGTCTGCCTCAGTTTCCTAAACAGTAAAATAACAAAAATGAAAACAAAACACCCCAAAACCACCTTCCTCCCAGAATTGTTGTGAGGATCAAAAGATATCATATTTGTAAATATGTGCCTGGAACATGGCAGGCACTAAAGAAATGCTAACCTCATTATTTTGTTGTTGTTATCATTATTATTAATCATTATAGTAGTAGTAGGAGTAATATTAATAGTAGTAGTAGTAGTAGCAGCAGTAATAGTAGTGTATAGATTAGAGATAGAAGACAGGAGGTAGAGAGACTAATTTGAGTCTCAGCTCTGCCAGTTATTAGCTATATGACCTTGGACTAGTCTCTACCCTTCTCTGGACCTCAGTTGAATTAAGTGATCCCTCAGGTTCCTTGGAACTCTGATATTCTGTGTTTCTCTGGTGGTCATCTACCCATTTTCACAGAACTTCTACTGTGTTCAGGGCAGTATAGAGGATACAAAAGAAGTAGAAGACAAAGTTCCTTCCCCCAAGAAGCAAGGATACAAAATCCCAGTGTTACTGTTAAATGTTATTTCTTACCCAAAGAGAAAGCATGAACTCACAGCAAGAGAACAGGATTTGAGCTAGTCAGGTCAGTACCTGCCTCCAACACATCCTGATCGTGTGTATGTGCATAGAGATATCATTTCTCAGGGTCCCCCAAACAACACCCCACAGTTTTAAGCTAACTGCCTTCCTAGAGGAATGTCTCAATCTGGGAGCTTCCTATAATCAAGCAATCATTCGATATACATTTATTAAGTGCCCCCTATGTGCCAGGTCCTGTGCTGAGGACACCAAAAGAGGCAAAAGACAGTCCCTACCCTCAAAGAGCTTACAGTCTAATGGCAGAGACAAGAAGCAAGCACATATATACACAGTAAGCTAGATATAGGATAAATAGGAAATAATTAACAGAGGAAACACATTGGAAATCAGAAGGGTTGGGCATGGCTTCCAGTAAAAGAAGGGATTTTAGTTGGGGTTTAAAGGAAGAGAAGGAGATCAGGAAGTGAAGCCAGCAGGGGACAAGCAGAGAGAAGGCTGTCAGAAGAAAAAAAAATATATAAGAAAATCCAAACTAGATAATTACCACAAATTACCTGAGTGACCTTGGAAAGTCACTTTGCCCCTCTGGGTCTCAATTACCTTCTCTACGAAATGAGATTAGAATAGGTGATCCCTAAGCTTTCTTCAGGTTTTAAATTTATAATCCTCTGAATGAACTTTCTCTTTGGCTTCAAAAGGATGTATGTCCAGCACAAAAAAAAATATATATATATTCTTTTTTCAGTTCCTCACCTACTGGCTCTTTCTCTTGTGATATGATCTGGGTCCAAGTTGGCTGGCAGCTCTGCTTACTACCTGGAGGGGGTAGGAGAATCACGTAGGAACAGGCAAAATGTGACCAAGCTGACAAGGGAGGTCACGGATAGGGAATACACAAAGCTGCAGTGACATTTTGAAACTTTGAGAACACAGGTTGTGTCACACTAATTGTTGCCATATTGATACCCTGACTCATTTTCTGGCGCTAGCCTGAGTCATAGATTTAGAGCTGAGAGAGACCTCAGAGATCATCTAGACCAGTGGTTCTCAACCTTCCTAATGCCGTGACCCTTTAATACTCTTTTGTGGGCATGTCTGCATGTGGGTGGACCTGCCTGGAGAGGATAGAGAAGCAGTGTCCTGGTCCTAAGACCATCAGAAATATGTGTTTTCCAATGGTCTTAGGTGACCCCTGTGAAAGGGTCATTTGACCCCCAAAGGGGTCGCAATCCACAGGCTGACAACCACTGATCTAGACCCACTCCTTTGTTTTGTAGCTGAGGAAACTGAGGCCCGAGGAAGTTAAAGGAATTGCCCAAGGTCCCAGGGATTAATAGTGTCACAGATAGGATTTGAATTCAAATCCTCTGACCCCACTGTCTCATTGAACTCCCTACAGCCATTTCCTAACTTAATGTCAACAATTTCTTGGATTTTGGTCCTTTGAAGAAGGCATCAATTTAGCCAGAGGGGTCATCTCCAGTCAGCCTGATCTATATCTGGCCACTGGACCCAGATGACTCTGGAGGAGAAAGTGAGCCTGATGACCTTGCACAGCCCTTCCTCACTCAAATCCAATTTACTTGCGAGTCATGGCATTATCTTCCTGATGTCATGGTCCTCTTCGAGAATGAAGGATAACAACAAACGTCAATTTAGCCAGATCTTTGGGCTCACTTGGATCCTGATTCAGACCCAACCCCTCTTCTGGGGTATTACCCTTCTCTCATCTCATTCTTTCTCTAATCACCAGGCTCCCCACTTCTACCCCTCCCCCCATGATGGTATATATAGTTTGTACCTCAAGCTCCCCTTTACCACCTGATTTGCCAAACTCTTGGAGCTGATTCGCTCAATCATTTAGCAAGCATTTATGAATCACCTCTTATGTGCTAGGCACTGTTGGAGATACAGAAGTAGCAAGCATTTTGTACCCTTCAGGAGTTTATTGTTTTGTGGAGGAGATGATATACAAATAGGAAACAATGAATGTGAGCACGGGCAGACTTTGGGAGCTAGTGGAGGACAGAAGGGCCTGGCATGCCAAGTCCATGGGGTCATGAAGAGTTGACCATGACTGAATGACAAAAGAGCATAATAGAAGGCCATATGTGAGCTAGTGCTATCTTTAGACGGGAAGGACTCTGGGGAGAATCACAGAATCACAGAACCTCCTAGTTGAAACCCTAGAGGTCATTTAATCCAGTTAATACCCATAAAAGGATCCCCTTGATGATATACCCAAGTGGTCATTTAGCTTTTACTTGAAGACTTTCCATGAGAACAAATGCTGCTTTTAGAGATGGCGCAATTCATTTCTGGATAAGTCTCCTTGTACAAAGTGGTTTTTCTTACTTCGAGACTAAATTTCCCCATTTTTGGCTTCCTACCTTTATTGCCCCTAGTTCTGCCTTTTGGTACCAAGTGATAAGTCTAACCTCTCTTCTATACAGCAACCCTGCAATATTTGCAGACAGTTTTCATGACCCCTTCTCCCTCCCCCCTCCCCCCAAGTATTCTCTTTTTCAGGCTGCATATTCCTGTTTCCTTCATTCCTTCAGCTGGTTCTTGAGTGAAATAATGTTAAATTCCATCACCATCCTGATAACCTTAAATTTACTAGATGATCTTTCTAAAAATGAGGTCCAGAAGTAATCATAGTGCACCAGGTGTAGTCTGACAAAGGCAGAAGACAGCAGAATCATCACCTGCGAGTTGAATTTGAAGTGATACATCTATTTCTCAGTCAATATAACCCATGTGGATTTTGGGATTGAGAGCTGGAAGGGACCTCAGAGGCTATCATGTTCAATACCCTCATCTTATAGCTGAGGTCTAGAATCACCAAGTGACTTGCCCAAGGTCACATGGGTAATGTGTGCCCCATCTCTGATGCTCCTACATATGTGACTTTGGTTAAATCACAAATACGTCTGGCCTCAGTTTCCTCATCTGTAAAATGCTGGAGTTGAATAAGCTAGGCTCAGGACCCTTCTAGCTCTAGCTCTCCAATCCTATATGGCAGTGCCAGTCATAATACTAGGGTCCTCTGACTCTAGAACTTATGCTCATTCCACCAGACCACCATGTACTTTCACTTTGAGGACATATGAGTAGAATGACCTGGCTAGAGCGGAGAGTATAATAAAGGAAGTAGTTGACTTTAAATAGTTGACATGGGGACCACATTATGAAGGGCCATAAATGCCTGACTAAGAAATTTGTTGCTGGTATCAGGAGCCAACAAAGGAGTGAGATGATGAAAGTACCATTTTAGAATGATTAATTTGGTGGCTATATACAGGATGGATTGGAAAGGAGAGAGTAGAAAGTAACTTTGAGGACCTTGGCCAGTGCGTTTGTGCTGATGGTGAAAAGATCCTATACCTTGGGCTGTTTGGTTTGATTAATATGACCTTAGCTCCAGGGAGAAGGTCATAAAAAGCAGCTATAAGAACCAAATACATTGAATGTACCCAATTGCATTTTAAAAAATATACTTACCATGTATAGAGAATTTTCTCGGTGTTGGGGAAGAATTTCTGAGAGGTCCAAATCTGTGATTTCATTTGTATAGTAGAATCCTGGTGTGGAAATGGCTTTCCCTATTTCAGCTCAATTCTTCTTCCATGTCAACCCCATCCCTCCCATGTCCCCATCCCACTCTACCCTCTTTATTTAATTTTTATGTACATACTCCTATATCTTCATCCCCCATAGAATATAAGCTACTTGAGATCAGGAACTATTTGTTTTTTTTTATTTTGGCATCCCCTGTGTCTGGCATATGAATGAACTTTTGCTCTCAGAGAGTTACTAGAAATAATGAGAGGTTCATTGACTTGTCCAGGATCATACAACTAGTATCAGAAGAGGAAGTCCTTGAACCCAGATCTTCTTGACTGTGAGGCTGATCTGCCAGCCATTATTACACCATGCTGCCTCTCATTGTGGAATGTAAAAGTTTAAATTAGACAAGTTCTGTACCATCATGTGTCTCACAATCCAGTAGGTAGTTTCTTGGGAGTTGGGATAATAATACCTCATAATGGATACCTGGTCATTTTTGTCTTAGTCTATCTTTTAGCTTCTAATAACTTTACCGTATTTCCCATACAGCCTTCTGTGTTGTGTGCATATCTTCTGAGAAGATGGTCCCTCAGGGTGACATGTCTCTTCAAAGATCTGTCCACTTCTATGGCCATAGGGTGGTAATGCTGCACTGTAAAAATACTTGGCTTTGGTGCCTCCAAATGTGTAGAGTTGCTACCACAAACTCATGGCCCATGATAAAAAGGGCTTCCTCCGTGTGTGAATTTCACTGAATCACCATACATTAATAATAACAGATGGAAGATTGCATCAATATTTAGCTGGTATATGCTACTTAAAAAACCAAAACAGACAATTCAGCATTATCCAAAACCTTTATTACAGAGGCTTGAAAACAAAGAAATCAGAGGAAAGAGAGAACCTCTGAAGAAGGAAGATACGGAAAATTGCTGGTCATCTCTGTGGTTGCAAGAAGTCCAATGCAATGAAAACACAAATATGAAACAGAAAATTTGCAAATTGTAACATAATGAGCAACAGAAGTAATGTTATTGAGAAGAGGTGCCTCAAACTCTAGATTTTCTGTAAACCTAGAAAAAATGGGGACTGGATAAGACCCATAATTATTGACTCAATTACTTCACAGTACATAATTACTAGCAAAACACTTTACTAGCTTCCTCTCAGATACAAGCTTGAGTTACAGATGCACCTTTCTCAACAGAAGGCATCTTGTATTTACTGTCAAACACAGTGACTCTTCCAAATATAGGCCAATTATATGTTTATATACTTTATTCAAAGCATTCACAACTTGCATAAATAATATATGTGTACATATAAGCTATATATGCATTTGTATTCTATATATTGAGGGAGGAGGAGATTTGGAGCATGTAGAGTTAAAGTGTGTATGTCTACATATGCCTCTGTGTGTGTGTTTATATAGTGATGAGAAAAAATTGTATTGACTGGGAACCAAAAAGGGTTTGCCAGAAACTTCCAAAGTTATAAAGAGCAACTAATCATTAATTAGATAACAAGCTGTTCCAAAGCTCTATAGCATATTACATCTTTACATATCATTACAAAGTTTCTGACTCAGTTCTTCACCTACAGCAGTGGTTCTCAACCTGTGGGTCGCGACTCCTTTGGGGGTTGCCAAAGACCATTGGAAAACACATATTTCCGATGGTCTTAGGAACCAAGACACCACTCCTCTATTTGTCTGCCCACATGCAGATACACCCACATATGAGTATTAAAGGGTCACGGCATTAGGAAGGTTGAGAATCACGGACTTACAGCTTCTTCAAAGATTACAAATATATGAAATAGATATCATGATAGGATGTTAGAATACCCAATGTTCTCATAGAGAAAATTGGTCTCTAAGACATGTCACCAACACAGGAATATCAAGAACATTTGATATGAAATGTGGCACCTTTCAGGGAGACCATTTAAAACTTGAAGGACCAGATTTTAAGGACATTATAGGCCCAAGCAAACTTTTGCATCGATTGATATACCTGATCTCTGCTGTTTTTCTTGTTACCACAGCTCTCCTGCTGAACAAAGGGGCTTATCTGTTACCTTGGCAAAGCTGTAGCATTGTCAAGCCCTTTTAGCACACAGTCACCTTTGGCAGGGCACTGAGAAGGTATTAAGCTATTTCTGTGATGAGTAACTGCCTTAAGCCAGAGAATTGCAAAGAACTTCAGGTCTCCTCTGGAAGTTCTGAGGAACTTCTTTTTCTCAAGCCAGAGAGAGCTGTAGAGACAACACAGTCAATCACATGAAAACTTTCCCTACTCATGCTGTAGTTAACAGCAAGGCAATGCAGCCTTTCCCAAGACAGCTCTTCAAATAGCAGAGGATTCTATTCCCCTTTCCCTCCTCCCCCAGCCTCCAACAGCTTCCAGCAAAACACCTTTTTCTCATAGGAAGATAGCTTAAAACAGAGAAAAATCTATCTTTTCCCCCTCCTCTCTTAAGTGTTAGAGAACCATAAAGAGAAACAAGTGAGGCCCTGAGAAGTTTCCCCTCTTTCAGACTATAAACCATACTAAAGGGCAACAGACCTAGTCAAACTGTTCAGTAAGAAGATGATCTTACTTTTCTCCAATCAGCTGCCAGCAGCTACAGTGCTCTCTGCATCAAGTTCTCCACATCAGATGCAAAACCTACCAGTTAGCTGTGCTCAGCATGATTGTTTCTATATCCTGCATCTATTGTCTCCAGCTTTTTCTGACTCCTGTACTTGGTTTCTTTTCAACATCTATCCGTTACAACATTTCTTCTCTTTAATCTTCTCTTATAGCTTGATGTTGCTTGAAATTAGGGGTTCTTTTCATTCAATGCTTCATTTCTATCTTATGATGGGAAAACTTAAAAGAACCTACTTTCTTTCAGGTGTGACCCCAGTAGTCCTTATATTTTATTGTCTCATAGTCACCATGTAGTTATTTGATTCACAGTTTCTCAATTATGGCTTTAAAACCCTGAAAACAATTCCTAAGTAAAGGAATTGATGGGCAGCAGTGCCCTGCAGTCATCCTGACCTCCAGTCAGGGCTATTACCTCTGAGAGAGATTGTTCTGTCTCCAGTCTTCTAAGAATAGTCTGCATCCCTTCTCAAGCACTTCTATCTGCTGGGTCATGTTGCTTCTCATGCTGATTTTATCAGCATCCAATGCACAAATGGACTTTTTTTTTCCTGTTCCTTTTAGCAAACAAAACGCCTACAGAACAACAATACAAAATATGCGCAGAAACACTAGAAACTATTTACTATATAACCGAAGATTCAAAAATTTAGCATCCACTAAATATCTAGCAAGTCATAACCTGGTGGCTAAAATTATACATTGGAAGCTATAAATTATCAGAGAATTAGAATCAGAATTTTGAGAGACAAAATTAGTGCCCACAATCACCCAGACATAGTAGCATAAGGATGATTTTTTGGGAGACAAGGTTAAGTGACTTGCCCAGGGTCACACAGCTAGTAAATATTTGAAGTCAAATTTGAACTCAGGGCCTCCTGATGCCAGCGTCAGTGCTCCATCCACTGTGCCACCTACTTGCCCCTAGGATATTTTTTTAAAGTGGATATCCTCATAGCAAATATTGATCATCTCTGAGCTTCCAAAATATAGAGATGTAGAAGAAATTTGAATCACTTGAGAAAAGAATTTAAGTACCTTTCATCCTTATATCTCTGTCTGCTATTAGAATTGTCCCAAAGATAAGGAAACATCTCACCAGCCATCCAGCTGGCACAATGAATAGAGTGATGAATTTGACAGCAAGGATACTTGAATTCAAATCTAGCCACAGACACTAGTTATATGACCCCAGGCAAGTTACTTGTCCTCAGTTTCCTTATCTGTAAATTGGGGATGATAACAGCATCTAGATGTGAGGATTAAATGAAAACACATGTGAAGTGCCTGGTAAACCTTAAAGCACTCTAGCAATGCTAGATATAATTCAGTTATAACAAGCAGTTCTTTTATTCATTTGGGCAAAATAGTCCACAGAACATTAAATATGAATGAATCATGTCAGGATGGTGACTTGTGTGGTGGGATTAATGATAAAGATGCTGACAGGGAAAAGAACAAGGAGATTATGTTATTATGGGTGATAATCCGTGTGTTCACATGATGCTATAAAGCTAGTACAGTGTATTTGATGAATTGAATTATCTCACTTACTAAAGTCAAGGGTGGCACAAAAATCAGAGTGATAGGGATGGAAAGGGCTTGAGACATCATTTGGTCTAATGGTTCCCAACCTGTTAGCCTTGGGCCCCCAAGAGTGAGTTAACAGTGTAATAGCAGCTAATTTTTTATACTGACTTGAGAGACATGACAACCAGTATACAGAAGGCAACTGTTGTTGCATTGTCGTCTGCTCTGGTTGGATCGTATCTGGGGTATTAGGCCCAGTTCTGGGCACCATATTTTAGATGTTAATAAGCTGGAAAGGATCCAGAGGGAGATTATCAAAATGGTGGAAGGGCCTATGAGGATCATTGGAAGGAACTGAGGATGTTTTGCTTAGAGAAGAGAAGACTTAGAAAAGAGAAGGGAAGGAGGTGATATTTGTTTGCAAGAATATGAAGGGCTATCATATGGAAGAGAGATTAGATTTTTTTTTCTGCTTGACCACAGAGGGCAAACTTAGGAGCAATCAGTGGAAGTTGCAAACAGGGAAATTGAGGCTTATTACTTTCAAATATGCAAATGGATCTGTGATCTCACTAATTTGGATATTTTCCTCCAATGGCACAGCTCTATCCATCCATGCCTACCTATCCTGTGCAACTCTTAGGCATGTATCATCTCATCAGTTTGCCACAGGGGACTAACCCAACTTGCTTGGAGCCCTTTTGATTTTATCTGATGTTATGAGGATATCAGTGGAGTACTTGGGCTATCCACCTGGCAGTTTTGCTTTCTCTACATGTCCCTTTTGGCTGCTTTTCCTATCATACATTTCCTTAATGACATCTTTTACTAATGTGCTCATTGGGAGTGGGGATTGTTTTTTTCCTCTATTTGTATCTTCAGTAATTATCACAGTGCCTGACATGCAGTAGGCGCTTAATAAATGCTTGTTGTTGTTCTTCATGTTTTCTGTTGTATATGTTGTACGTTGTAGCTTTCTCACATCGATCCTGCCCCTCTCCTTTGTTCTCTGTGTGGTGATATTAATTTTTAATTCTTTGAAGGCTGCATATAGCAATACTTGTGGAATGCAGTATTAAAAAGATGAGCTATTGCTTTTAGGAGAAGCATCGCAATCATTAAAGGAGTTTTTCAGTTTTCTGAAAGCAACCTACCCTTCTCTCCTTTTCATTTCTGGGCTCAACTAGTCCATTTGTGTATCTGTCCCAGACATACATACTTCGGAACAAGCTCTATTGACTGTTCATGAAAAGGCACATCATAATCTCAGCAATAGACGGGCTTCATCCATTTGGTCTTTGCTGTGGATGATTAGAACAACTTTGTTTGAGTGGCTACAGTTCTCTTCTAAGAGTTTTTGCAGCGATTCAGAACTCAGTGTACCAACATAATGTCATCTACAAATAGGGATCTGGAAAACCTCATCATGCATGGGAAATCTGTCTTCAAATTGGACTTTTCTAAGGATTTCCTCTATCACAGTGGTGATTACCCCTTCTGAAGGCATACACCTCCCTGTATGCTGTATGCCTTGAGTGATGTTCATGATCATTGAATAGGATAATTTCTGTTATTATGTTTCTCAAGGAATCTTTAATGACTTTGATGTGTGGGTATGAAAAACCTTGTTGAAAGAAAGCTTACAAGATGACCTTCTGTTTTATCAAGTCACATACTTTTCTATAATCAATAGGACTGGAAAATCTTCCCATCAATTCATTTTATCCACAAATGGAATGGGCTTCCTTGGGAAGTAGTGAGCTTCCTCTCATTAGGGATCTTTGAGTGAAGTCTGGATGACTACTTGTTGGTTATGGAGGGGGGATCTTGCACAAGAAGATGGCCTCTAAAACCCCTTCCTACTATAAGTTTATACGACCCTTGTGGGGCTCTGGATCGTGGAATAGATAGAACATTGGACTTGGAATCAGGAAGACCTGGGTTCAGATCATCCCACAGACACATAATAGCTGTGTGACTGTTGGCAATCACTTATATTCTCTGTGCCTTAGTTTCCTCATCTGTAAAATGGGGAGGTTGGATTCTGTGACCTTGAAGGTTCTTTCCAGCTCTAAATCTGTGATTCTATGAGTTATTGTGAAGATTCCATGAGTCCATACAGGTACCAATCACTGACGTGTCCATCTTTATTTAGTTCCACAAAATACACAGTTGCATGCCTACAGCAGCTACTGTATAGAGGTCCATGAAGTCTTCTGATAATAAAAAGGTATCTTCATAATTAGAAAAGTTGAAAACCCCTAACATAGTCCAATCCTCTTTTTTATAGAGGACAAAACTGGGTCTGAGGAAGGTAAAGTGACCTACCTGAGGTCACAGTGAGTTAGTAACAGTCCTGGGAGACGAGGTCAAGGTCAGCCCTTTGTCCACTATCCTGGTCTCCCTCCAGTGATCACAGCTGATGACTTTGCACAGCTCTGCCTCACTGAAACCCAATTCCTTCACCAGTCAAGCTGTCACCCTCATGATGTCATTGGTCCTCTTCGAGAATGAAGGACAAGCAACAACAACAGACTCCCTCCAGCAAACGAAATCCACACGTTCATAGGATGTAACTCTGGAAGAGGTCTTAAAGACCATCAATCCAACAAGTGTGTTTATTAAGGGCTTTCTCCATGCAAAATGCTATGTTAGCCCCTGGGGAATACAAACATAGAAATAAAAGCAATCTCTGCCCTCAAGGAACTAAGATTATACTGTGAGAGGCAACATGTGCATGGAAGAATATACAAGACACGTCTTCACAGAAAACATGTCCAAGGGGCTGTGTAGTGCAGGGTGAAGGTGCTGGATTTAGAGTCAACCCGAGTACAAATTCCATTTGTGCTACCTATAATTCCTGTGGCCTTGGACAAATCATTTCACCTGTTTAGATCTCAGTTTCATCATCTATAAAATCAGATTAGATCACCTTTGATCGTGCCTTCCAACTCTAGATCTATGTTCTCAATGATTTTAAAAAAAATGAATTTAATATTTTATTTCCCCCAATTACACATAACAGTTTGTTAATTTTTTTAAAAAAATTAAATTGGTTTATTTACTTTTAGTTTACGACATTCAGTTCCACAGTCCCTTGAGTTTCAGATTTTCTCCTCCTCCCCCCCCATCATGGCGGCATGCACTCAAATATAAGATCTCCACATATCTTCACATTAATCTTTAGTCAGGTTGCAAAGAAGGATTATAACTGATGGAATGAATGATCAGTGGGAAAGAGGAGACAAAACAAAATGAGAAAAAGAAACAGAGCAAGTAGTTTGTTTCAATCTGCATTCAGACTCTGCATCTCTTTCTCTGGATGTGGATATCTTTTTCGATCATGAGTCTTGGAGTTGTCTTATATCCTTACATTGTTGAGAGGAATCCAGTCTATTGAAATTAGTCGTCACAATACATTGTGTCTGTGAACACACATAACAATTTTTAACATTCATTTAAAAAAATTTTGAGTTCCAAGTTCTCTTTCTCCCTCCTTTTATTAACACACTCCCTTGAAAAGACAAGCAAATTGATATAGGTTATATGTGTGCAATCATGAAAACATATTTCCATATTAGTCATGTTGTGAATGAAAACACAGACTGTAGGGAGCCAAGGAGGCCTGATCCAGGACTCAAATAAAGATCTTGATAGTGTACCCCAATACCCCTCGAGGTGACACAGCTTGTAAAGGCTGGCTCCCTGAAATACCACCCCCCCCCCATACACTTAAAAGGACTTTTGTTTGAAATCTGACATCAAAGCCTCTGCCCTAGATTTCAGGCACCTAAAACAACACGTTCCTTATACTTTTGTAAGTCAAAATATTTGACTCTTGAGGATCAGTTTCTATGCAGATGTCTTTGAGATTGTGGCCTGCTCTTTGAGCATCCTTTGTCCTGTAGGTAAACTTTGGTAAGAGACAACTGACTTTCCCCCATGACTTCCTGGGTCCTTGATAATAAAGCCTTATCTCATCCAAGCTACAAGTATGGCAGACTATTATTCTGATAATAAAATTCCAAGATATGATTAGGATGAGAATACTTGAATCTTAGTCTTTTGGATCTTTAAAAACCTTGTTCAAAGAATCAGTAAACAGAGTTCATAATTCTTCCTTGAACTACCCACATGGCCTGGTCATTTCTCATTCATGTCTCTGATCATGCTTAGTGCTGGACACTGAGCAGCCCACGACAATAGATAAAAAAAACAAACAAAAGAAAAATGAAGAAAGTTGAAACAATGTGCTTTAATCTGTATTCTGACTCTATTAGTTCTTTCTCTGGAGATGGGTAGCATTTTTCATCGTAAGTCCTTTGGAACTGTCTTAGATTTACACACACACACAGACATACACACGCACAGATGCACATGTTATGTTATATTAAGTTTGCTATAGTGATACAGTAATATTGATATATTAGAGTACAACGTTGACACTTAATACAGTGATATCTAGACAGATGAGAGTACAAACAACTGAGAAAGTCAGGAAATTCCTCGTGTAGGAGGTGACACCTGATTTATGCTTTGCAGGAAGTCAGGGAGCCTACAAGGTAAAGTCAAGGGAAGTGAATGTTACAGTCATGGAGCCCCTTTTTGAGTGCTGAATTGAAGACTTATTTCCAAGCATCACTAGATTGGCTGTACTGGAAGGACTTTTACTCTTCCCTTAGCTCCCTCAGGGATCACCTGGGCCTAATGTACCTGCCATCGTTTCTATACCTCTCCACTTTAGACAGCCGGGCAGCTGCTGTGCTCCATTCCAGGTCATGACTCAGATCCTGGGCTTGGATAAAGGGCAAGCGAAGCCCAAAGAAAAAATCTTGCAAGATGTTTGTTTCAGCTTTTGGTTTTGACCTTTATTTGATGAAACACAGTCATTGATATATGTGCACTCACTTGCGACGTGATGTGAATTTGTTGTCAAAGGATATACGACGTAGGCTTGTTTTAAATCTAAGCCCTGTAGTTTACCATGCAGAGAGTGCTTCAGGTTTATTCAAGTCAGGGGAAGGCATGTTCTGTGCCCCTCCATGAAAGCTAAACTATGGGTACTTCTGTCAGGGCTAGACACAAGAGCATACAGGACTGGAGAAGGGAAAAATTCAAGAAAGACGAGAGTGGGAGTAGAAGAGGAGATAAAAAAGGCAGAGAGAGGGATTAGAGTCTCAATCCATATGGTCACCTTTGCTCATCTATGGAAACTGAAAGTCCAAATATTTGTTGCTGCCTCCAATATATGTGCAGGACTTTGAGATAAAGGATTGAGGTGAAGGGCAATGTCTGGTCTCATCTCATTTTTTTTTGTCATTGTTCTTCCCTTTCCCCTTCTAATTAATTTGCATGAGAGAATGCTGAAGTAAAAGTACCTCATATCCACAGTTACTGCAGTGTTTTCTTCTTTTTTTGGTAGAAGTATCTGATCCTCCATATCATGAAACAGATTTGAAGGCAAAGGATCCTTACAAGTATTAAATGAGAAGCATAAGGAATTTCTAACTCTAAGTCAGATATGGATTTGGGACAAAAACATAGACCCTGACAAGCAAGAGGGCAAGGTTCAAAAACAGATGAAATACTTGTAAGCTATACTTATATGCCTAGCTGTTTTGGGTTCATAAAGACTTTGGAACCTTTCCTATGGAGAAAGTTTCATGTAACTAAGACTAAAAAAAATTCCACATCTCCCTCTCATGGTGGGGAGAAAAAATAATTTTGGGTTTTTCTGTAGTGTGATACTGAGTGTGTGAAGGGTCTATTTCCCTTACCATAAGAGCTAAAATGTAAGCTGCTGAGATGTAAACTAAAAGAGATAGATGAGATAATTCTTTCTCCTGTTTTTATCTTATGAGATAACACCTCATAGAAGTTCAGCTGAAGCCAGAGCTCATAGCACAAGGAAGCTCTAAAACAACGAGACCAGTAATACCTAGAAAAGACTATATGCCTAAGACAGACTAAATACCACACAAGGACAACAGCAAGCGAGTCCAGCAGGGATAACATGAGGAGTTACCAGAAAATACTGTAAAAAAAATCTGGAAAGTCTATTGAACGTTAAGCTTCATATGAATCAATATATGGCAGGAGAAGGTATTATTTTGGCCTTAGGCTGTATTAAGAGAGAGATTTTATGTCCTGAACATGGTTGATGATGATCCTAATGTTTATCACATCAGGAACACCATGTTCAGTTTTGGGCTTTGTCTTGGCCAGCCAGCATGAAGGACATGGAGGCAACTTGTCAGTTCCAGAACCGTGATCAAATTAATCCTGCTGTTGTTACAATATACTTCCCTATGGCCTCACTCACCATCCGTGGAACTTTCCAAACCAAAATGCATTTTCCTGGCCACTGTTCCTGTATGTGTGTTGTGGTCCTGTTATAATGTGAACTTTTTAATGAGTGAAGACTGCCTTCACTTTTGTATTTGTAATTCCAGGGCTAGTACAGTGCTTAGCATATTATAAATACTTAATAAATGCTTCTCACCCATCCATCCATCCATCCCTCCCTCCCTCCATTCATCTATCTATCCATCCATCCATCCATCCATCCTTCCATCCATCCATGCATTAACTTTTGCCTCTGTGACTTACTACTGGTATGACTTTTGAAAAGCCTCATCCTCTCTCTGGGCCTCAGTTTCCTCATATATAAAATGCGAGGTTGGACTAGGTGACCTTTGAGATGTCTATTAGTTCTAAATCTATGATCTCACCATCAGCCATAGCTGTTTTATCCTCTGTAATACTGAACTCTGAAATTCTTCTTTCTTTCTTTTTTTCAGGGGGAGGGGGAAGAAGGCAATTGGGGTTAAGTGATTTGCCCAAGGTTACACAGCTAGTAAGTGTCAAGTGTCTGAGACTGGATTTGAACCCAGGTCCTCCTGACTCCAGGGCCGGTGCTCTATCTACCATGCCACCTAGCTGTCCCTTGAAGTTCCTTTTTCTGATCATACTCTTTTGTGAGCAGTGGGTAGCACATTGGCCTTAGAGTTATGAAGACCTGAGTTCAAATTCATCTCAGGCGCTTGCTAGCTGTGTAACCCTGGGAAAGTCATTTTAACTCTTTTAGTCTCAGTTTCCACATCTTTAAAATGGGGGTAGTAATAACACCTACCTCCTAGGATTGTTGTGAGGATCAAATGAGGTCACATATGTAGAGCGCTTTGTAAACCTTAAAGAGCTCTGTAAATGCTAATTGTTGCTGTTATTGTTAACTTCCTAGTTCTCTTTCTCCCCCTCCCCCCCCATCCCCATTCCTAAATCTATCATTTATCTAAACCATGACTGAAGCAGAGTGGTGTAGTGGAAAGAGTATTGGTTCTGGAGTGAGAGGATCTGAGTTCAAATTTTAACGCTGATGTTTAATATTTGTATGAGCTTGAGTAGATCATTAAACTTCCCTGTTGGCCTTACTTTCTTTATCAATAAAATGAGGGAATTGGAATCCATAGTCCCTAAGGTCCCTCTAGCTCTGATTCAATCTTCTTACATTTTCTCTCCCTTTGTGTACTCTATGATCCCATGATACTGACTTTCTTGCTTTTCTTCGCATACAATACTTTATCTCCCAACTTTGTGTCTTTTCATTGCCTGGAATGTTCTTGCTCCTCACTTCGCTTCCTGGCTTTCCTGACCTCTTTCAAGTTTCAATTCAAACCTCTCCTTCCTGAGATGCTTGTCAGAAACCTCTTGCCTTCCGACCTCCCTGCTCCTCTCCTCCAATATTAGTTCTTTTCCTCCACAATGTACTCTATATATCTTATATATACATACCTTTGCGCATAGTTGCCTACGTTAGACTGTGAGTTTCTTGAAGGCAGCAACCAGGTTTTTGCCTTTCTTTTGTTCCCAGTGTTTAGAACAGTGCTTGGCACATAGTAGTTTCTTACTAAATATTTGTTCTTGATGGTGATGACATAATGGCTGCCCAGTAACTGAACTGAAATATTTCTTTAAGTGGCATTTAACAGCTGCAAATTTCTTTATAGGTATGTAAATATGCCTACTTAAGATGGTGGTTCATCTCTGGTAGTTCCACTAAAGTCCTACTTTATTGCCTCACTAAAACATGGAGGTCACTCTGGGTTCTTGAAAGTTCTGCCAATATAATGCATATCCTAGGAAGTCATATAGAACTGCAAAGTCATGTAGAACTGATAGACTATGGATCTGTGGCCCATGGTTCTGCCTTGTTGAGTTAAGGGAAGTTTATTGCCTGGTTGGCAGCAGGGTGATGGATTTCTTCCACCCCAGTAATTCTTGAAGACCATCTCTAAAGTCTTAGAGGGGCTGCTTTCTGCTTTGGTGGAGGGAGTGTCCATACTGAGAAAATCACAGATCCACAAAGTAGCAAAATATTAAAATATACCATGATGCTTGGGCAAATCACCTCCAAGCTATCTCTAGCCCTTCCAGTTGATGCCCAAAGTGATGACCCCTACTTCTGGTTAAAATCAAGTCTTCTTCATAAGCTACCCTGCCTGCTGACAGGAAAAGCCTCTAAATCACCAAATTGATGCTACATACAGTGAACAAACAATGACCTTGACCTTGGAATTGTGAGAAAGCATGGGACCAGCAAGGAGTCAGATGAAAATCAACTGTCCAGGGGCATTTGTGCTCACCATATGTAAATCCATTGACTCCTGCCCCCAGCCCAGAACAGATGTTCATGGAGGTGGCCTGGGAAGGCTCAGCAAACAAGGAGACAGTAAGCTGAGTAGACTTTCTCATTCTCTCCTCTCTGCAGTTGGTGACCCATATTATTTGACTTTTTAATCAGATGGAGGAACAGGTTTTTATCTCCTATTTTGGTCTTATGCATGTGTCATTAAATCTGCTTAATTTAACTATAACTTTTCTGTAGCCTACTTAGTCTCTCCAGAATACTCAAGTAAGAGGAGACTTTATTAATCCATTTCAGTTCAGTTCAGTTGTACAAATACCTGTTAAGTACCTATTTATTTATTTATGTATGTGCAAAGCAAAAACAATGACAGGCATTTATTAAGCGCTTATTGTGTCCCAAGCCCTGTGCTAAACACTGGTGATAGAAACGTAGACAGAAACAGGGTCTCTGCCCTCAAGGAGCTCATGGGAAGAGGCAACAGGAAAATAAGGCAAAATTTGGGAGGGCAGTGTACTAGTATCTAGGAGTGGGGAATAAGAGAAGGTCTACAGAAGGTAGAACTGAGCTGAATCTTGATGGAAACCAAGGAAGTTGAGGTATGATGGTGAGGGGGCAGGACATTCCAGCAGGGTGGGGGGTGGGTGGGTGGTACAGCCAGGGCAAAGGCATGGAGATGGGATATGAAATGTCATGTTGGGAGTATTTCATAGTGAATAGGGGGCTGACCTTAAAGTAAAAAAAAAGCTGGATTCAAGTCTTGCCTCTGAGAATTACTAGTCATGAGACTTTGGGGCAAGCCACTTTTGTAAGTCAAGCAACTACATGAGACTTACTGACTAAAGGCACAGATGAGTGGTGATCGGGTAGGAGTTTCCTCATCAGGAACCTCCCATGCTTGTGAAGTAACTGACCTTTTTCCTATTCCTACATGTAGCACAGTGCAAGATACTAAGGATGCAGCAGCAGAAATGAAACAGTTTCTGCCCTCCAGGAGTTTACAATCTATTGCAGTGATACAGCCTACCTACAGATAAACAAATACAAAGTAACTTCAGAAGTCAGGGAGAAGTAACAATTAGGGAGATCTGGAAACATGCGTAGAGGAAGTGGTACATGAGACCAACCTTGGAGGAAGCAAGGGATGCTAAAAGGTGGAGGGGAGGACGGAATGCTGAGCTAGCAGGCCACTGAGGCTGGACTCTAGAATGCATGAAGCAGGGAGGATAATGATCCATGTTCAGAACTCAGCAGGGTTGGTGCTTCCCTACCTTGGCAGTCAGGTCACATGGAGCAGCATGGTAGTCAGACCCAGCAGGGAGCTGTAGCACCCCTACATGGCCTGCATCTCTTTCCTTCTGATTTGACCATTACTATCTGCTCCTGCTGCATCTGGTTACTTCCATTCTTGCTTTCCTTGAAAGCCTCGAGGGCGAGAGAACTTGAGAATAAGGTGGGAAGGGGAATATTGGAATTCGATTAAGTGAACTTTTCATTTAGTATCCATGAACCAAGCTCTGGGCTAGGTGCTGGGATACAGAGACACACATTCACCATTCCCTATTCTCAAGGAACTTACATTCTTCTAGATTTCATTGTTTGTTTGTCTTTCTTTCTAAAAAAAATATTTAATTTTGGAGGAGGGAAGGCAAGGCAAATGAGGTTAAGTGACTTGCCCTAGGTCACACAGCTAGTTAAATGTCAAGTGTCTGAGGTTGGATTTGAACTCAGGTCCTTATGACTCCAGGGCTGGTGCTCTATTCACTGCACCACCTATTTGCCCCTATCCTTCTTTCTTGAAGAAGACCCATGACATCAGGAAGCCAATGTCATGACTTGCAAGTGAATTGGTTTGAAGTGAGGGAGGGCCATACAAAGACACCAGCCTCACTTTCTCCTCCAGAACCATCTGGTCCAGTGGTGAAGGGATCAAGATGATGGGAGATGACCCCTGGTGAAAGAAGTGGCTATGGCAATATAATCACAGGTCCTTGAAGAAAATGAAATCTTCAAATGATTACTTTTTAATGAAACCGTCAGCAATTTCATTCTAACTAAGCGTCTGGGTCGACGTCTCACTTCCCCAACTCTTTGCCCACACCCAATCTGGAAACTTCCTGTCCAGCACCACCTCACATGATGTCCCCAGCTCTTCTCATAACTACTCCCATCATGAAGCTATTTACAGGTCCCCCAAAGCACACAGGGCTGATCTTACAATCCAGAGATGTTTTAAGGCCTGTCAGTGAACAGAAACAGCCTCCTTAGCTATTCACAGCACAAACTGGGTTCCCTGGGATTTCCTCATATGGCTGCACCACACATCTGCCCTATTAAGGCTCTCTTTGTCTCCCAGTTCTGTGCCATCCTCCCCACCACTACGCCTGTGGTTCTCCTGGGTTCCCAGCAGATGGCACCTGAACTCTTTGTCTAGTTGCTGAGCCCAACGTGGGAGCTTCTGTACTCTTCATGGAAATTTCTTTGTTCTCTCCCACCATGGGAGGGTTGGGGCATTTCTTCGAGAGCTCCTTAATATTGGCCTGGAACAGTAGGCTTCTGGCAGTCAGTGCCAAGAGGTGTGAGAGCAAGAGGAACCAGCCTTAGAGGGGGGCCATACTCCTCTCCAGCTACTACCACTTTCCTTTCAACCCTCCAATTACCTTTCATTTGTTTTGTGTATACTGATAAATGTGTGTAGCATCTCCCTCAGTAGAATGTAAACTCTTTGAAGGTAGGGACTGTTTTGATTTTGTATTTATATTATAAATACTTGGTACAGTGCCAGACACAGAGTAGGCATTCAGTGAATGCTCCTTGACTGATTATTTATATGTGGCCTGTGTTTGGTTTCTGTGTGTCAATGGCACTTGGGTGTCAATGGTTCTAAATGAAATTTCTTCATTTCTGGTAAGGACTAGAGTTGAACAGAAGAGTTTAATGAAAATTAACCCATCCCTTCCTTACTCTTAAAAAACAAAACAAAACTGGGTAGGTCATTGCATTGGTAGAGAGAACTCCCAGGGAAGACACTTCCTCCACCATTGGCATATCAACTGTATCCCTGCAACTTGAGCCTTGGAGAGTTACATAGAGTATTGAGAAGTTACACGACTTGTCCTGGGTCACACAGCCACTTTGTGTAGGACTGAAACGCAGTTCTCCTTGACTCTGAGGGTTGCTTTCTAGCTGCTACACCATGGCTGCCTTTCTTCCTTCGTTAATCAAGTAAAAAGATTGTTCTGATGTGTCCATCAAGAGTGTGATGGCTCTTGGGAAAGTAGAGAAGGAAAATCAGAATGATTCACGTTGCTTTGATTGGAACTCAGGGATTCTAATTCTGTCTCTGATACATTTCTGGTGTGACCTTGAGCAACTCATTTCACTTCTCTGAGCTCCAATTGCCCTCATCTCTAAAGGGAAGGGACTGGATTGGAATGACCTGTAAGGTCCTTCTAGTTCTAAAGCCATGATCTTATGACTATCAGTGATTTAAACCTTAGGAGTCACTTTCCTCTCAATGACCCCATGAGGCAGAAGACATTCAAGTATTAAGACCATTTTCCACTGAAGCTCAGATAGGGGAGAGCTTTCCCAAGATCACTCAGTCAAGGAATCCTAGAATCTCAAATTTTAATGTAGTTGATATTTATCTAACACTTTATACTTCGCAAAACACTTTGATCTTCACCACAATGCTAGGTTCTTGTACTATTATCCTTTTTCATGTGAGAAAACTGAGGCTGAGACAGTAGGTGGCTTTCCTAGTTTTATACAGCTGGTATTCATCTGAGGCAGGGTTGGAACCAGATCTTCCTAACTCCACATCCTATGCTCTATCCACTGTGCAACACTGCCACCTGTGGGACCCCTTCTCCCCAACTGTCATCTAGTCCAACTCATACTCCAAAAAAGAATCCTTCCTGCAACATTCCCAGCCACTTAACTCAGGCCTTTTCCTCACTCAGGTCTCAGAGCTATACAACTAGCAAGTTTTGAGCAGAATGAAAGCAGAATCAAAGCAACTTTCCAAGGCAAATTCACTGGATTGAAGAGACTGGGAGTAGGGGAAACCTTGAGGCACTACCTTGTGCATAGGAGACAGAGATTCTGGGTCACCTTGAGGACTCAGGACTAGAAGAATCTGTAGGAGAGTGGGGCCAGGTCTGGTTGGAGGAAAGTCATTGGGATTTAGAGACAAGTAGAGTATTTGGAATTTTAACTAATTCTTCTTGCCAAGTAAGTACTGAATTCACTTGTTTTTCTATTGGGTGCAACTAAGTGGTGCAGTAGGTAGAAGGCTGATCCTTCTTTTGGTATCCACACCACGGAGGGGACAGTATTGTATGTCCTATATGCCCCACTGGGAAATTATGAGTGGAGATGAATGAATTTTTAAAAAATTTAAATGCTTGCTATGTACCAAATACTGTGCTAAATGTTGGAGACCGGAAGTAAAGGGAGTATAAGCTTCCAGGATCCCTTTCTCCTACAGAAATTCCAAACATTATTACATTTCCCTTCCCTTTGGCATAAGCTCTCACCAACTTTCAAAGAGATGAAGATGAGCAAGATCCAAGGGTATTACCAGAGTTCAGTAATTTGGAAATTACTATGAGACTCATGCATGGGGAATAACTTTGAAAAATATAAAGTGTTATGGAAATGTAAGGTATTAATTAACAACTTCTGCTTTCAGACAATGGCAAGAAACATATTAAGGAAATGAGCCAGCTGTACCCTGGGAAGGTGGGGGTAGAGCTGGGCTGGGGGAAGAGCTGGGCTGGGGGAAGAGCTGAGCTGAGCTCAGGCAAGGATAGGCTTATAGAATTCCGCATCTCTCAACTCAGCCCCTGTTTTCTTTATTTAGGCCACCTGGAGACCTATATCAGGTTTAGGATGCAACACCTCACTGGTGCACTATTTTTGTATGAGAATCAGGAATTAATTGGCACATATCTTTTAAAAGCATTTTTTCTCTCCAATGTTGTGGTCCTGGGGCATCTGCTAGCTTTTTGACAGTGATAGATAAAGTGGTGGAGAGACAAGGAAGAAAGGTTAGCACAGGTGAACTCATAAAGATGGCAGACAACTAGACATTCTGCCTCTGGGGAGGCGGCCACCCCAGTCAGAGACTCACATTCAGTAAATGAACTCCAGAAAACTGGAGAAGAGAAACTGGAAGGATATAGTGTGCTCATCCCAGAGAGGAAGAGCTTAAGAAGTGCTAGTTGACTGACTGTCAAAACATGTGAAATGAGAAGTAAGTCAGAAGAAATCGATTCTGGTAGAGAAAGAGAGTTTGAGTACATAATTAAATTTCCCATCGCTACTGTATATCATGCCTCTTATAATTTATCTGTCTGTCTATAATCTATCTATCCATCATCTATCTATCATCTATCAATCTATCACTCTATCAATCTATCAATCTATCATCTATCAATCTAGTCTTATAATTTCCCCCTAAATACCTTATCTATTTCCTCTTTCTGTCTAGGTGGTCTGTAGCATACCCAGATGACAATATTACTTCTGTTTCAGTCTCCATGATTTTCACCTATTAGTCTTCACTGAAAGATTGGGGGGGGGAGGGAAGGGAACAAGTATTTATATAATATCTACCATGTGCCAAGCATTGTGTTAAGCACTTTGCAAATATTATCTCATTTTATCCTCACAGTAACCCTGGGAGATAAGTAGTATTATGGTGACCATTTTATAGCTCAGGAAACTGAGCCAGACAGAGGTCAAATGACTTGCCCAGAGTCACACAGCTAGGAAGTGTCTAAGGCTGGATTTGAACTCAGGTTTTCCTGATTCTAGACCCAGTGCTCCATTATTACATGTGCCTCCATCTGGTTCCTGGATTGAAAAAAGTGTGTATGTAATACTGCTCTATTCCCCACTCCCACTGCCCACTTTTTTCTAACCTGTTCCATATAAATAAGGCGTACCATTCCACAACTATTTTCTAGGCATGGACCTCATCCCACCCAATTTGGGTGATAGCTCTGAAGTCAAACTTACCACTCTGTGTTAGCATCCTGAGTTCACCTTTCTTGCTCTTTAGTTCATTCATTCAACAAGAATTTATTAAGTCTTTGTTATCTATTAAGTGCCTAATATGGACCAGGAAACTGAGATTAGGAGAGAGTACATGATCAGAACCAAGAACCAGGTTTTCAGCCCTGATCCTTTGACTCCAAAGTCAATGCCCATTCCACAATGACCTTCTAGAGAGCATTCTTTGGGGCTACCAGTCCACACTTCTATTAGCATTGGTAGATTGGGTCCCCAGAGAGTTACTGCTATTTCTCCCCCTAGGTTCTAGAGGACCTTTTAGTGGGGGAGGGGGAGCAGGAGAGGTAATTTTCTAATACTAATACACATGTCTCCATCAACGTGCTTCCCTCAATGATTAGCAATTGATATAAATTAGCTAGCCAGACAATTACATTTTAGATGGGGGTATTTTCTAATTTAATGGGCAGGTAGACAGTGCAGTGGATGGAGTGCCAGGCCTGGATTCAGGAGGATCTGAGTTCAAACCAGACCTCAGACACTATCTGGGTGACTCTGGGCAAGTCACTTAACCCTGTTTGCCAGTTTCCTTATCTGTAAAGTGAGCTGGAGAAGGAAATGGCAGACCACTCCAGTATCTTTGCCAAGAAAATTCCAAATTATATCACAAAGAATCAGACAAAACTGAGCAACGACATTTACTAATACTGGGGGTACTTGCTGGTATAATAAAAATAGTTGGCACAAAACATCTCTTCCCTCCAAGTCTGGAAGGCATTGTCCCACAGGTACACACAAAGTCAAGGGGAAAGTGGGTTCAAGCTTAGAAACTACATGAAGCAAAGGGAATAACTCATAGCTCTCAGAAGTCCTTTTGCTTTAAGTACTCCTTGGGTATAAGCTCCTCATAGGTACAGATAGAGTTTTATTCTGGATTTCTTGCAGAATCTTGAAACTTCTTTTCTCAGTGCATCTTGTTTGTCCTTGGCTTCCAGTGCTGACACTGCTCCCTATCATGCCTATTTCAAGGTCACTTCCAGGACTCTGAAGAGAAATCCAAATCTTCTTGACCTTTTAAAATTCACGAAGATTTCCTCTGGTCAAGGAGGAGTGGGGAGAGAACAGAGACTCTTTTTATTTCTCTCCTTGCCTAGGTGATCCTTCCTTTAAAAAAAAAATTAAAAATATTTTTATTTAAAGTTTTGAGTTCCAAATTATATCTTTTCCTTCCTCCCTCCCCCATCTCTGAGAGAATAAGCAATCAGATATATGTTATACACGTGCAATTATGTAAAACATTTCCATATTAATTATTTTGTATAAAAAAATTCGAATAACCAGGAAATAAGATATACAGGCAATGGGGTATAGAAATCCATCTTGCCCTACAAGAAAGTAACAGGGGTTTTAGGGGGGGATATAAGAGAGAGCAGATTGGGGGAAGGGGTATTCAGTATGCTTGCCATCTTGGGTGGGGGGGTAGGGAGAGATGGGAAGAAAATCTGTAACTCAAAATCTTTGGGAAATGAATCTTGAAAACTAAAAATAAATTAAAAAAAAAAGAAAACTCAAATAATAGAAAAAAAGAAAGTAAAAAATAGCATGTTTCATTCTGTATTCAAATAATATCAGTTCTTTCTTGGGAGGTAGATAGTATGCTTCATCAGGCAATTCCTTCTTACAGGCTTGATGGAACTGCTGTCCAGACACTAGAATGCTTGGGTTCCCAACAGCCTTTCTATTTCATTCAAATCCCATGGGGCATGACTGAATGTCTTCAGCTAATTCCAATCCACCTTCTATGTTGAATCTCCATTTAATCCAATAGCTTTCATTCCTTTCAAATTCATCAGGGACTTCTGGCCTCTGGTCTAATGCCCTTGATTTATTAATTCAGTAGAGAACTCTTACTCACATCTCTTTCATTTCTCTCACTGATGGATTCAATACAGAAATCTGTAATCATTGTGATGGGGAGGGGATGGAACCCCTCTCTTATATTTCTTTATTCTAAGGATCCTACCAGCTCTAATATTCTGTATTCTAAATTTTCTCTCAGTTCTGACATTCTATTTTCTCTGCTTTAAGGTCCCTTCTAGCTCTGTCATTCTTTCTTCTAAGATCCCTGCCCATGCTGTCATTCTAAGGATCTTCCTAGCTCTCACATTCTGTTTTGTAATTCTAATTTTTGCTTTCTGGAATTTCTATGTTGAGTAGCCTTTGTGGATTTTAGCCCCAGGTGGCCTGGGGACAAATATGCCATGCACTGTACATAGTAGTTTGTTTTAGACACATCCATGCTTGGGATAACCATAAGTGGGCCCTTTAGATTCCAGTCCATTGCAGGAAGTGGGTCTCATTCTGTGTTGGTACCAGGTAATGGATGATGTTTTACCAACGTATCTGATCTCAATGGCCTAGCTAGCCATATAAATTTGACCAATCACAGCCCATCCATAGGGCAGGAAGGCAAGAATCCATGCAAGAGGATGTTCAGGAACTGAAATGACTGTGGTCCAGTAAAGACAGCTTGTTGTTTGTCGTGGTTGTTGGGTCATTTTAATCATATCCAACTTTTTCTGACCCCATTTGAGGTTTTCTTGGCAGAGATACTGGAGCAGTTTGCCATTTCCTTCTCTAGCTCATTTTACAGACAAGGAAACTGAGGCAAACAGAGGTTAAGTGATTTGCCCAGGATCACACAGCTAAGAAGTATCTGAAATCAGATTTGAACTCAGTTCTTCCTGACTGCAGGGCTGGTAGTCTATCCACTGCAACACAATATAGCAAATAAAGCACCGGACTTTAAGTCTGGGAGGCCTCACTTCAGATCCCTCTTGTGGCATTTGCAAGCTGGGTGACCTTGGACAAATCACTTAACTTTTCTCCATTTTACCTTCCTTGTCCAAAACGAAGGGGCTGGGCTGGCTCCTAATGCCTCTTCCAGCTCAAAATCTTATGATCCATGTTCGCCGCACAAGTTCCCCGCAGAGAATCCACCCAATGAGTGCTCATTTTCTCTTGACTTCGCAAAGATACAAGTCTTGGAGCACAAGAACAAGGGGAGGAAGCAAGCATTTGTTAAGCACCTACTGTATACCAAGCATTCTGCTAAGCACTTTCTAAGTATTGTCTCATGTAATCCTCAAAACAACCCCAAGAGGGAGATGCTATTATTATCCCCATTTTATGGTTGAGGAAACTGAGGCACCGAGGTTTAAGTGATGTGCCCAGGGTCACACAGCTAGGAAGTACCTGAGGCTGGATTTGAATTCAGGTCTTGCTGATCCCAAGCCCAGGGCCATATCCACTGTACCACCTGGTGCCTAGAAGAAGGCTGCTTGTGGCCCCTCCTTCCGCGGGACCAGCCCAGCTTCCCTTTTTAACCACACACTTCTCTGATGACTTTCTTCACTCACATTTTCCTCTGCGGCTTTATGTGTCGCAGGCTTTCACACCTGCCCACGCCAGCCCCTCCGCTGCCCTGGCCGTGAGTAGTGTGGCTGCTCCAAAACAGGTGATTGTTAATAGCAATAGGGGAAAACACGACCTAAGTGAGGAATTGCTTAGCCCAGGGCTGGGTTCTGAAGCCTGGTGACTGATACATCTCCCTAAGTGACATCTGGCACCAGCAACAGGATAATCTTTCTTCCTTGTAGAATCATCAAAAAATCCTGCAATGCCATGGAATGGAAAGGCCTGGAGAAGAGAATGTCAGAGCTGGGAGGGCCCTTAGAACACAGGATGTCAGAGCTGGGAGGGCCCTTAGAACCCAGGATGTCAGAGCTAGGAGGGCCCTTAGAACACAGGATATCAGGGCTGGGAGGGTCCTTAGAACACATATGTCAGGGCTGGGAGAGCCCTTAGAACATATATGTCAGAGCTGGGAGGGCCCTTAGAACTTGGAGGGTCAGAGGTGGGAGGGACTTAAGAGTATATCTGGCCTAACTTCATCAGCAGGTCTCCTGACTCTCAGTGCAGTGTTTTTTCTACCCTGCTCTGTGGGTACTTAGAACTGTTGTATTGAAATTTAAATGGCATCAGAAATGAAAACAGAGCCAGACCCTGCACGTAGCATAGTCCAGACCAGCAGGAGCAGTCATCTATTAGCCACGTGTCAGAAGCACCCCTGAAAGAACAGGAAAGACTGGGAGCTGGTTGAGTCCGGGGCTGTTCCCTGCAGTCACTTCAAGAACCAGCAACATGGTTCATGCTCTTTCTGTTTATTCAGGTACATGGGGGAAAGAGCTTTGAATCTGTAATCAAAACCTGGGTTCAAATCCTTCTCTCTATTATTTCACTTCTCTGGGCCTCAGTTTCCTTATATGTAACCAAAGGATGTTTGTATGGTGTTGTGGAAGAAGCCCTGGACTTGCCGAGAGAGGGACCTGGGCTCCAGGCCAAATGCTGCTACTCGCTACCTGTTTGGGCAAGTCACTCCCACTCCCTTGGTCTCAGTTTCCTCTTCCACAGAATGAAGGGGGTTGTATAAGAAGACCTCTGAGGTTACTTCTGGCTCTAAATATATTCTACTTCAATGATCTTAGGATGAAACTCCTTTATTTAGAATTTAAAGTCCATCACAGCCTGACTTCAACCTGTCTTTTCAATCTTATTACACATTATTCCCCTGTGGGTAGAGGGTGTCCCAAAAGTTTTAGTGCAGCTTTGAGCTATCAAAACTTAAAACTGCACTAAGATTTTTAGGACACCTTGTATCTTACGGTCTGGCCCATTTGTTGTTTTGAAAGAATGATGTCATATCTCCTGTCTCCATACCTCTGTACTAACTGGAATGCTTAGCTGGAATGCCCTGCTTCTTTGAATCCTTAATTCTCTTCAAAGGTTGTCTAAAGGATTTCCCATGAAGTCTTTCCTGATTCTCCCAGCTTCTGTAGTTTTAACTTATAGCTATTGTGTATATATTTTTAAAATTCTTCTATGTTTACATGTTATCTTCTTCAATAGATTGGCAGCTCCTTGAGGGCAGGAGCTGTTTCCTTTTTTTTTTTTTTTTTTTTTTTTACTTTATAGCTGCAGAGCCTAGCTAAAGCATACAGAAACCACTTAATAAATGTTTAGTGATTGGGTGGTTGATTCATTGCTCAATAACTTTTCTACTAAAACAATAAAAAAGGCAGAATTTGCCAGGAAGTCAGCTGCCAGAGGAGAAGAAGACCAAAGGCCCCATTGAAGATAGAACTCCCAAAATCAACCACAGCTCCACAAATCTGATTAGAGCTGGAGGGATTTTTTTGAGGTCATTTAGATCATCCCCCTGCCTCTTGACCATATTGTATCTATCAATGCCTTTCTTCTCCCCTGTTCTCTCCTGTCTCTTCTCCTGTTCTAGTTGAACATGATCTTAACAGGCAAGGTCAAAGCAATAGAATGATTAACCTAGGTCCTGTCCTTCATGACTGTGTCCAGGCTTCATGGGAAATCTTGTTCTGCTTTCCTAAGCTTTAGGATGTGAGACTTTGTTTCTATCTATCAGGTGTCACAGATGTAAATACAGAAGGGGAAAATAATTTTTATCTTTCCAAAGGGACATCAGGGACACACTTGATGGGAATGATTCTCATTGTTGTAGCTTTTACCATATGTGAGGAATGTAGCTAAAACCTGTCAGAGACAGTTCTGTGATCTATTTGTGCTCAACCAAGTTGCTGCCCTAGATACTGAGGTTAGGGAAGTTTTATTTCCAGAAGCAATTAAGATGCTTCTTTATGTTTTTTTATGCATGTGTATGGAATGTAGTTTCCTACCATCCTTTGAGGCCTGGCACAGGGACCACTAGCTTCAAGAAGCCTCCCGGTCTACAGAAATTCCTCTTTCTTCTAAATTTTTAAGGTGCCGATTATTCGGTCCTCATCAGATACAGTCTTGCCTTCTTTTTTCTATGCATGCCTGTGTTACCAGCCAGAGAGAAGCAGAGACTACAATTTTAATAGCTGGCATTTTTATAGCACTTTAGAGTTTTGCAACATGCTTTGCATTGTTATAGTATAATGCTCTGATTAACCTTGTGAAGTAGATACTTACCATAGCTATCATTATCCTCATTGTCAGATGAGGAAACTGAACACTCAAAGAAGTAGAAAGATTTTCATTTTTGGTAGACTTTGGTAGACAATGATCCAGGAGACCGGGTGACGCTGAACATTAGAGAAATAGGATGATTGATGTTTCAATCTACTGGAAAAAACAGAAAAAGATAGGATGAAAAGGACATATAGAAGGGTTGGCCTTGGCAAAGAGAAAGGCCAGCTTGGAGGAGGGAATGACCAATGATGTTCATGAGTTTTGAGATGAAGAGAAGAGCTCATGTCAAATGGTCTGTTTTCTTAGGAAAGTAAAAGTCCAGGTTGTCAGTGGAGAGGGTGGGGAGAAAGGGGGAAAGGGAAGGCTTGAGATTTTTGAGGGGAGTGAGGTTTAATTAGGGAGGAATAAAAAGATTACCTTGCTGCAATGAGAGCCCATTTGAAGGCAGACACAATAACTAAACATTTCAGTTGTATGACTTCCTGAAATTCCATTCAACAGCTTTGAATAAAAATGGAGGAGGTAGATGGTCAGAATAAAATAGGGCTGAGGTCTGCTAAAGATGTGCACTGGGTGATAAGACAAGGGGCATACAGGCATTATAACTTGTTTAGCCATTCCCCATTTAATGGGCATCTACTATTTTTCATGTTCTTTGATACTATAAAAATAGTGCTTTAAATATTTTTGGTGCATATAAGACTTCCTTTCTTCGTTCCTTCCTTCGTTCCTTCCTTCGTTCCTCCCTTCCTCCCTCCCTCCCTTCCTTCCTTCCTTCCTTCCTGCTTTCCTTCCTTTTTTCCTCTCCCCCCCTTTTTTCTTTCTTTATCAGTAACCTCATTGTATTATATTCCTAGCAGCGGCATCTCTGGGTTAAGGGGTTTTTACTTAAGGGTTAAGGCCATTTTAGTAACTTTTTACATAAAATAATTCCAAATTACTTTCCAGAAAGTTTGAATCAATTCTCAGTCCCACCAAAAGTGCAGTTGTGTACCTGTCTTTCCACAATCCTTCCAATGCCATTTTCATCTTTTTTTCCATTTTTGCCAATTTGCTAGGTATGAGGTGAAACCTCAGTGTTGTTTGTATTTGCATTTCACTTATTATAAATGATATGAAACAGTCTTTCATATGGTTTTTAGTGCTTTACAGTTCTTTTGAGAACTGTTTATTTGTATCCTTCTGCCACCAATGTATTGGAGAATGGATTTTCATCTCATATATTTCTATTAGTTGCCTATTGTGTATTTTGGTTATCTCTTGGTCAACTTTTGTCAGAGATATTTGATACAAAGCTGTTTTTTTACCCTGTAATTGATGGCTTCTCTTCTTATCCTGGTTGCATTCATTTTGTTTAAGTGAAAGCTTTTCAATTTCATGTAATTGAAATTATTTCTCTTATCCTTTGTGATAGGCTCTATCCTTTGTTTGGCTAAGAATTCAGCCCCTAACCATAGCTTCAACGAGCATTTATTAAACATGTCTTATGTGCAAAACATTATGCTAGGGCCTAGGGATCCAAAAACAAAATGGAAAAAACCATTCTTGTCCTCAAGAATCTTACAATATCCAGTGACAACAAAGTATTTACTAGATGAGAAAATAAAAGATAATCTGAGGCAGGAGAGAGCACGAATATCTAACTAAATCAAGAAAGATGACAGCGATCTACCCATCTCTTCCTGGATGGCCCACAGGCATCTCAAACTTAATGGCTCCAAAACACAACTTCTCAACTTTCTTGACTCTTTCTTCTCCCTCACCCTGAATGTTTTAAGTTGAGTTGATTCTTCTCCCACCATGTTTCTAGTTTCCATCCTCTTTTCTCCGCTTACACGGCCACCACCCTAGCTAAGACCTTCACCTCCTCTTGCCTGGATGATTGCGATGACCTTCTAATTGGTTTCATGTCTCTGTCCTTACCGAGCCATCTTTCACAAAATACTGAACAACAGATTTGAATATGTCATTTCCCTTAAGAAGCTTCAGCGTCTCCCTCTTACCCCTAGGATAAAATACAAACTCTATTTGGCCTTCAAAGTCCTGTACAGACTAGCTCCAAACTACCATTCGACTGATCTTCTATTACTCCTTCTCGTACACTTAACTTTCCTGTTAACTGGTCTCTTGTTCTTTGCACACAACAATCTTTCCTGTCTCTTTGCCTTTACATTGGCTGTCCTTCATGCCTGGAATGCTCTGCTCTGCTTCTTCATATTTAGCTTTTAGTTTCCCTGGATTCTGTCAAGATTCAGCTTAAATCCTACCCCTCTCATCTTCTCAACTACTAATGTTTTGTTTCCCTCAAAGATTTCTTTCTCCTCACTGCTTATATACCTTGTATGTACAGTTAGCAAGTGATAAAATCAAGATTCAAACCCTTTATCTTCTCAATCTTGGTCTATAACCCTCCCTCCCTCCCTTCCTTCCTTCCTTCCTTCCTTCCTTCCTTCCTTCCTCCTTACCTCCCTCCCTCCTTCCCCTCTCTCCCTTCCTTTCTTCCTCCCTCCCTCCCTCCTTCCCTTCCTTCCTTCCTTCCCAATAAGCACAAGCATTGTAGGTAGTGAGCTCCTTGAAAATAGAGATTGTCTTTTTTTTTCTTTCTTTGTATCCTTAGTACTTAGCACAGTGTCTGGCACAGAGAAGACTCTTAAAAATATTTATTGACAGACTAAACAAAGAAAGACAGAAAGGAGGATTGCACATGAAACTGTGAACTTCTATTCCAAACAGTGTTTTTTTTTTAAGTAACAAAGCTGCCTGGTTTGTGTGTGTATACTCTTTGAAACTCCCTTTTCTTGCCTGTGTATTTTAAGAACTGTTTTACTATTGCTCTTTTCTTTCTTTTCCTTTTTTTTTTTTTTTGCTTTTTTCTTTTGGAGGGGGGAAGGCAGGACAATTGGGGTTAAGTGACTTGCCCAAGATCACACAGGTAGTAAATGTTAAATGTCTGAGGTCAGATTTGAACTCAGGTCCTCCTGACTCCAGGGCTAGTGCTCTATTCACTGCACCACCTAGCCGCCCCTTTTCTTTCTTTTCTTATTTTTTTTGACATTGCAATCTTGGCGTACAACTTTACCCCTCTCCACAAAAGAAGTCCCCTCCCTTTTAACAAATTATAGAAGAATGAGTCCGGGGCAGCTAAGTGGTGAAGTGATAGAGCACTGGTCCTTGCAGGAAAAAAAAAAATGAATCAACACATTGGCCATGTCTGAAAATGAATGACTCAATCAAAACTTCCAGTCCATCCATATTGACATAGCTGTCCAGTGAAAAGTGCGCTCTTTCGGGAGTCAGAGGACCTCTGTCCAAATCTGGCCTTAGACATTTGCTGTGTGACCTTGGACAAGTAATTTCACCTCTCTGGGCCTCAGTGTCCCCATCTGTAAAATGAGAGGGTTGGATAAGAGGGTCTCTGAAGTCCTTCCCAGCATTCTATCTATGACCCTAACAGCCTCTCTGCTGATAAGACGTGTTCAGTCTGCTTCACTATCCAGCATGTGAAGTCATGGTTGGTTATTGCATTGATTGTAGGTATTAAGTCTTCCAAAGATATTTTCCTTTACATTATTGTAGTCATTGTGTTAATTGTTCCTTAAGTTCCTTAAGACTTGCTGGGTTTTTCTGAATCTGTAATTTCTTACAATGAAGTAATATTCCATTCCATTCCATTACAATGCTATTCATAGAATACAGTTTGTTCAGCCATTCCCCAGTTTATGGACACCCATTTTGTATCCAGTTTTTCGCCACAACAAAAAATGCTACTATACATATTTCTGTACATGTGTATCTTTTTTCTTCTGTCTTGGACCTCTTTGGCTAAGTGTGCCTGGTAGTGGTATTATTGAGTAAAAGGGCAAGAGGTGTTCAGTGATTTTTTTTTTGCATACTTCCAAGTTGCTTTCCAATTGGTTGAACCAATTCACAGCTCCACTAACAGTGCATTAGTGTGCCTGACTTCCCACATCTCTTCTTTGTTAATCTGATGTGTGTGAGATAGAGTGCCAGGATTATTTCGAAATTCACTTTTCTTTCTCTTTTTTCTATAATATTTCATTTTTTTCTAATTACATGTAAAAACAATTGAACATTTAAAAAAAATTGAATTCCAAATTCTTTTTCTCCCCTCCCCCTTCCTTGAGAAGAAAAGCAATTTGATATTGATTATACTTGTGCAATCATGCAAAACACATTTCCATATTAGTCATGTTGTGAAAGAAAATGCAGACAAACCCCTTCCCCCAAAAATAAAATAAAAAAAAATGTGTGCTTTGATTTGAATTCAGATTCCATCAGTTCCTTCTCTGTAGGTGGATAGCATTTCATCAAAAGTTCTTCAGAATTGTCTAAGATAATTATATTGCTGAGAATGGCTAACCCATACACAGTGGATCATCCTACAATATTGCTGTTACTGTGTACAGTGTTTTCCTGGTTTTGCTCACCTCACTCTGCATCAGTTGATGTAAATCTTTCTAGGTTGTTATGAAAGTATCCTGCTCATCATTTCTTATAGCACAATATTATTCCATTACAACCACATGCCATAACTTGTTCAGTCATTTTCCAATGATTGACATCTTGATTTTCAATTCTTTGTCACTACAAAAAGAGCTGCTATGAATATGTTTGTACATATAAGTTCTCTTCCTTTTCCTTTTTAAAAATCTTTTTTGGATACAGACTAAGTAGTGGTTTTGGTGGGTCAAAGGCTATGCACAGTTTTATAGTCCTTTGGGCATAGTTCCAAATTGCTCTCCATGATGGTTGGATCACTTCTCAGCTGCACCAACAATGTTAGTGTCCCAATTTTCACATATTCCCTCCACCATTTGCCATTTTTCTTTTCTGTAATATTAGTCAATCTTATAAGTGTGAAGTGAAATCTCAGAGTTAATATATTTGCATTTCTCTAATCAGTAGTTGTTTAGAACATTTTTATATAGCTATAGATAGCTTTGCATTTTTCATCTGAAAACTGCCTATTCATATCATTTGACTATTTATCAAAAAATTATGTGTAGTCTTAGAAATTTGATTCAGTTCTCCATTTGACTTAGTTCTCAGGAGTGGGGAATCTGTGGCCATCAGACCACATGTGGTTCTCCAGGTTCTCAGATATGACTCTTTGACTGAATCCAAACTTCACAGAACAAATCCCCTTAATAAAATGATTTGTTCTGAAAAACTTGGACTCAGTCAAAAGACTACACCCAGGGACCTAGAAGGTTCCATGTCGCTTTGAGGCCACAGGTTCCCCATTCCTGCTCTATGTATTTGAGTAATGAGGTTTTTAATCAGAGATACTTACTGTGAAATCCCCTCCCCTGCCAAAGCTTGGATCTTTGCATTTACTCAAGCACTAGATTACTATAGTCATTTATTACTGTGTATTGTGTACTTAATTTATTCTACTGATCTATCACTTTCTTTCTTAGCTAGTAGCAGAATATTTTGATGAATACTATTTTGTAATGTAGTCTGAGTAATGTTAGGATACCTTGTTTCACTTTTCCCTATTGGTTCCCTTAATATTTTTGACCTTTGTTTTTCCAGATGGATTTTGTAATCATTTTTTTCTAGCTTTAGAAAATAATTTTTTGGTAGTTTGATTGGTATGGCATTGAATAAGTAAGTTAATTTAGGTAGAATTGTCATTTTTATTGTATTGACTCAGCCTGTCCATGAGAAATTAGTATTTTCCAATTGTTTAGTTCTGACTATATTTGTGTGAAAAGTATGTTGCAAATTGTGTTCATGTAGTTCATAAAGTTTAATTGCCTTGACAGGTAGACTCCCCATCTCTCTTATCAATAGTGCTTTGGAGAATTTTAAAAAATTTGGCTACTGATAGCTTGCATTTCTTCTTGAAAACTACCTTCTCATTTCCTTTGACTACCTCTGTATTGGGCCAATGGATTATGTTCCTATACATTTGTATTAATTCCCTATATATCTTGGATGTATTTTTCTGATGGTTTGGACATTTTACATTTCTGAAGTATTCCTCCATTTCTTTTGTGTTCTCACCCTTGTTAATATGTAACAACACATAATATATTCTGATTATTCTTTTAATTTCTTTTGATTTCGCTATGATTTCTCTTTGCTCATTTGCTATTGTGTTGATTTGATGTTCTGCTTTCTTCTTTTTAATCATATTAGCTAAAGGTTTATCAATTTTATTAGTCTTTTCAAACTACCAGATTTTAGTTTTCGATGTAATCTGTAGTGTTTTTATTTCTAATTTATGTTTCCCCTTTAATTTTTAATATCATCTCTTTTGTGTTTATTTTAGGTTGTTGATTTATTGGCTTTCTAATTTTTTAAGATGCATATTCAGTTTATTAATCTTCACTTTTTTCTATTTTCTTAATCTGTTTTTGTATAGATAGGATTACCCCTATCCCCACCTCCAGGATTGCTTTAGCTGCATCCTTGAAATTTTGGTATGTTATTCCATCATTATCATTTTCTTTTACATAGTTATTAATAGTGTCTATGACTTGTTCTTTTATCCACAATTTAGAATTTAATCATTGTCTCCTGTTGACCTATTTCTTCTGTTTGTAGTCCCTGAACAAATTTCTATTTTTATTTAATTATGTTCTATAAAGCATGTATTAACTATTTCTGCCTTTTTACATTTATTTGCAATATTTCTGTACCTTAGTATATGGTCAGTTTCAGTAAAGGTTCTGTGTAGTTCTGGAAAATATGTATATTCTTTTGCTGTACCATTTAGAAGATGCAATGTCTTTTAAATCTTATTTTTTCTCTAGAAATTTGTTTGGTTCCATATTTTCCCTTTTGTTATCTTTCTGTTAGGTTTATCCAGAATGAAGAGAGGAATATTGAAGTCTTCCTCTATTGCTGTCTTCTTGTAGCTTAGATAATGGTTTCTTTATCAGTTTGAATGCCAAGGCATTTGGAGCTTATAAGTTTATTGTTGATATTAGTTTGTTGTCTATGGTTCCTTTCAGCACAATGTAGTTCCCTTGTTCATCTCTTTTTATTTTTTGAATGTTTGTTTTTATTTTGTCAGAGAACATGATTGCAACTCCCACTTTTTTGGATTTATTTGAAGCATGGTAATTTTTTTCTCATCCTCTCAGTTTCATTTTGTGTTTGTGTTTGTTTAATAAATGTGTTTCTTGTAAGCCACAGATTGTAGAGTTTTGTTTTGTTATCCAATCTGTCACTCTTTTTTATTTTATTGGATTATTTAATCTATTCACATTTTAAGTTATAAGAAGTTTATATTTTCCTCTATCTGCCTCTAATATTGCTTTTTTAATTTTCTTTTTTGGTTTTTAAAAAAATTTTATTATAGTTTGCATCATTCATTTCCACAACATTTTGAGTTACATATTTTCTCCCCCTCTTTCCCCCACCCACCACCCCAAAACAGCCATCCCAGTGTGTCCCCCCTCCCCCAG
>CM053588.1:47686853-47736252 GCA_028646515.1 Pseudochirops corinnae
CAAATTGTTTCTTCCTGGCAGCTTGCAATACCTTCTCCTTGGTCTGGGGATTCTGGAACCTGGCTATAATATTTCTAGGAGTTTTCTTTTGGGGATCTTTTTCAAGAGGTGATTGGTGTATTCTTTCAAGTTCTATTTTGCCCTCAGGTTCTAACATATCAGGGCAATTTTCCTTGAGAATTTCTTGTAGGATGGAGACAGATTACTTTTGGTAATTTGTTTATGGTGCAACCTTTTTGTTTAGGTTCTATATCCATTTGCAACTTATTGTGATAGATGGTGTGAAATGCTGGTCTAAAGCCTAATTTCTGCCACCTGCTTTCCAGTCTTCACAGAAGATTTTGTTGAATAAAGAGGCTTTATCTAGTTTTCTTTCCATAAGATTTTATATTTCACTTTAATATTTGCAAATCAGTTTACAAACATTGTCTCATTTGATACTCACAACAGTATCATGAGGTGGGTACTCTAAGGGTTATTATTCCCGTTTTACAGATGAGGAAACTGAGATTCAAAAAGGTTAAGTAACTTATCTATAGTCACATGTAGTGTGACATAGTAAATATTAGAGGCAAGATGTGAACCCATTTCTTCCTGACTCCAAGTCCAACACTCTTGCCGTGATAGAGTGATATTTAAATACTCCTGGTGATAAGGTGATATGGAAGTTAGCTTGTCATGTTTTGCAAATTCACCATTATAACTGCTGAATATATTTGTTGTCAGTAGCAAGAAATGAAATGATCTATTATAGATCAAGGTGGTTGAGAAGGGAACAAGCAAGTGAATTATTTACCATTTGGGCTGTCACGTGTACTACAAACTAAGCTGTACAATTTTGGTGGAAATCTAACACGGGTCTGGGACCAAAATTTGGGGTGGTTGTTTACTGTTAGTGTCAGAAGTCATAAAGGCATAACTTATAGGAGTAGAGGACAAATAGTCCCACTGTACTCTGCCTGGTTAAACCATACCTGCAGTATTGGCTTTACTTCTGGGTGCCATAGTTCAAGAAGGAAAATGGACTATCAGGGATGAAGAGCCTTGAGACCATGTCATGAGCATCTGTTAACAGAACTGTAGATCAAAGTGAGCCTAGAGAAGAGAAGACGGGATCTCCATAGTGGCTGTTTGCAAGCATCTGAAGAACTGCCACACAAAAGAAGGATTGTAATTGTTCTGCTTAGAAAAAGAAAGAATCAGGAGCAGGGGTGGGGAGTTGTAAAGAAGGAAGTTTAGGCTTGGGGTGTATGCATGTGCATGTGTGTGTGTGTGTGTGTGTGTGTGAGTGTGTGTTTACAGGTATTCATTAAGTGCATGCACTTAATTCATTAATGTGAAATATACTGTGCTAAGTGCTTTACAAATATTATGTCAAGGAAAAATGTTCGCTAAAAAGAGGAGCTCTCTCTGTGTCTCTGTTTCTGTCTGTCTGTCTTCGTCTCTCTGTCTATCTCTCTTTCTCTCCAGACAAGCATTTATTAAATGCCTACTATGGGCAAGGTATGCTTCCTAAAAAATAGGATCTGCCTCTGTCTCTCTGTGTCTCTTTCTGTCTCCCTCTTTGTCTCTGTCTCTCTCTTCTCTTTCCTCTCTCCTCTTTCTTGTCTCTTTTCTTCTCTCCTCTCTCTCTCTCTCTCTCTCTCTCTCTCTCTCTCTCTCTCTCTCTCTCTCTCTCTCCCTCCCTCCCTCTCCTTCTCCCTCTCCCTCTCCCTCTCCCCCTCAGCATTTATCATATGCCTTCTATGGACAAGGTACTGTGCTAAGTGCTTTACAAATGTCAGGGAAAAATCTTCCTAAAAATAGCAGTTGTTCAAAAATGTAATGAGCTGCTTATTGGGGTGATGGACTCCCCTCTCTGTGAAGGTCTTCCAGAAAAGGCTGTATGATCACCTGTGTGGTATGTTATAGTGGGGATTGATGTCCAGGTATGGGGTTGGATTAGGATCCCTTTCAGCTATAGCATGTGAGATTCTGTGATTTTCCTGTGTTCCATGCCCCCAGATTTCACATATAGGTGATACAGATGTGTTTCATTCTTAAAGTGAAAACTACTGCCAAGCCCTAAGTTGTCACGATTTGTATCTGGTTTTAAAAGTACTATTCCCTGTGCCTCTTGCTACTCCTTGGGTGAAAAGGTAAGTTGTAATCACTGCCTCTAAGCTTAGAATCCTGGAGTTGAGAGACTTCAGAAAGGATCAATTCCAATCTCAACTTCACCAACAACTCCCTCTCTAGAATCCATGACATGACTGAACGCATTCTGCCTATGCTTGGAAACCACCAGTAATGGGGAGCTCACTTCTTCCTTGGGCAATTCATTCTTTGGGCAACTTAAATTATTAGTAATTTTTTACTTAGATCAGTGGTTCTCAACCTTCCTAATGACACGACCCTTTAATACTCGTATGTGGGTGCATTTGCATGTGGGCAGACACGCCTGGAGACAAATAGAGGAGCGTCTCGGTTCCTAAGACCATCAGAAATATGTGTTTTCCAATGGTCTTAGACAACCCCTGTGACCCCTGTGAAAGGGTTGTTTGACCCCTAAAGGGGTTGCAACCAATAGATTGAGAACCGCTGACTTAGATTGAACCAAACTCCCCCTCAGGCTCCTCATTTTTCCTTCTGGAGTCAAGTTGAACAAGTATAAATCATCTTTGAAATAATAGTCCCTCTTTAAAAAAAAACAAACCCTCAGATCATAGATTTAGAGCTGGAAGGGACCTTAGAGTCTCTTCATTTTACATAGAAGGAAACTGAGGCCCAGAGAGGTGAACTGGCTTCTCTGAGGTCATTCACAGAGGAAAGAGGCACCATTTGAACTCAAGTCCTCTGATTCCCCTGCTCTGCACCCCCATTTTAAGGACATGTGGAGGACATTGAGTAGACTGACCTGACTAGACCTGAAGGCGTGATGTAAAAGAGAAGAGTTATATTCGGATAGCCAGGGTGAGGCTCCATTATGGCGGCCTCAGATGCTTGGCTAAGCTTGGGTTTGGCATCAGAAGCCAACCTGGGAGGGTGATGATGAAAGTGGTGTTTTAGGATGATTAATCTGGCAGCCGTGGGCAGGATGAATTGGAAGGAGATAAGTGAGGAAGTGTCTTTCAGAACCTTAGCCAAGAAGTGAGCACTGATGGAGAGAAGAGCACACCCTGGGCTGTCTGGTCTCATGAATCTGACTTTAGCTCAGACGCCTGCCATGATTCATTTAAGTAGGAAGCGACAGATCCAGGATTTGAACTGGTGTCCTCTGACACGATCCAGTGCTCTTTTCTCCACCCCACATGGCTTTCTTGTCCTGTTCTTTTCTAAGATCAACATCCATGATTTCCTTCCTTTCAAGAAGGCATTTTCTTTTGAATGTGCTGAGAGGTTTGTCATTGGTGAAACAGACCAGACAATATGGATTTGAGTCTTAGTCAAACCTGGAAGGATAATCTTGTTTGATTTCCAGGGTCAAAGTGGGGTGGGGTGGGGGCATTTCCCATCCTATTCTTAGAGATGAGAGGTGATTGTGTAGTCTTCATAGGGGGTAGGTAGAAATGGGAAGAGTATCTTGGCTTTGCCTGGGTGGTGTTGGATAAGTCACTTGACATCTATGGGCCTCAGTTTCCTAATCTGAAAAATAAGGAGATTGGGACAGATAACTCTAAAGCTACAATGTTGAAGAGTAAGTCAGATTTGTAGAAGTGGATATCCATGGATGTAGAACCTTTAATAACATTGTCACCAATGTTATACTGTTTCACCTCTAGGTAACTCAAAAATGACTAACTGATGGAGAAGAAACTAGGGCAGGGCAATCAGGTCTTTGTCCTAGGGTGCCAACAATACTTTCACTACTTCAACTGCATAGAGACAATTGAATTTGGCACCTAGCTAATAATGACAGTGCATTACATTAGGAAGCTACCAGTAGGTTCCACTTTAAGTAAGCTTCTTTGTCCTGAATTTTCCCTTGACCAACTGAGTTTATTTTAAAATGTTGATTTGAGGGCAATTTTTAGCAGGCTTGCTGCAGACCACATTCTATGCAACTTGTGCTGGGTAAAAATAAATGCTAGAGAGTCAGAATTGGCATAGAAGATAGGGAGATGGCTTTAGAGCCTGAAACACTTGGGTTCAAGGTCCATCCCCAACCAGATTGCCTTGTCTTGTAAGTCACTTAAACACTCAATGGTCTAGTCAATTCTCTGAGTCTAGAGATCACAAATAAATCACCAATCTGCATTGGTAGAGGGAATTTCCACACTGATTAAACCACAGACATGGACCAAAAATTTAAGTAACCAGGAGGACTGGATTATTTAACTTTTGTGATGCTGTTCATCCCACAGCTTACAATGGGGTGGGATTTGGGCGGTAGGGGATTCTGTGCCCTAGCTACACAACTTGCCCTGAGGTTCTGCCTGTACACCTGCATCAGAATCAAAAGGTTTGATGCCTCATCCAGTGAACTCTCATTTAAGACTTTTCCCAGCCAGAATTGGGTCAGGTAAACCATCTGCTGAAAAGTACCAGGGGATTCTCTGGTGACTCAAAAGTATTTCTGTCAAGTGGCAGCATATCATGGGGCAGAACATTCTACTCCATCCAGGAACTTTGTAATAGAAATCACTCCATTTTCCCACTAACCCCTGAATTCCTCTGTCTAGGTTTTAGTGCTCGTGGTGCTGGCTTTCACTAAATTACCTGGTCTGCTTTCACTAAATCACCTGGTCCAATATAATGGAAAGAGGACTGACAGTGGAATCTAAAGACTTAGGTTCAGTCCTGGTTCTGCTACAGGTCTGACAAGCTACTTAAAATCTTTAAGCCTCAGTTTCCCCATCTGTAAAATGAAGGTATTGGATTTGATGATGTCTATCAGCTTTCTAGTTCTAATTGCTGACTCCAATCTCGTGTATTCTTAGATTTCCTTTGATCTCTGCTAGCATTTCTTCTCTCTCTCTTCAGTGGTCTTTCTTTTTCTACCTACCCTCAAAATCCTTTTTGCTCTTTCCCTGGACAGTCTCATCCCCTCCCACTGTTTTTCTATTTGCCTCTATGTTAATAACTTCTGATTTTCTATCTGCCTTCCCAGTACTATCCAAAGTTCTCATTGAGTATTTCATGTGGGATGTCTCCACGTGAGTGGCCTAATGACAGCTCAGACGTAAGCTATCCAAACCCAAATGCCCTTCTCTCCCTCAGCTCCTTTCTCCCCATCCTCCCACCACAAACCAAAGCAGAACAAAGTAGCTTCTTCTTATTTTGTGCAGTTCTCTCATGTAGTACATTGGAGAGGGTGCTGAGACAAATGGAAAACCTCAAGAGACAGTTTCTGGGTAATTAATAATCAATTTATTAATTAGGCTAGCAGGCAATCAATAAATTGATAATCAGTGGTTTCACTTGGTAACCAAAGACAACCAATGGAGACACTGAATGCTTTCAATATCTTTGTAAAAGGGAATGCCCCTGACAAGGGAAAATCAATCCTGATTGGTGGACATTTAATGATGAGGTGAGCTGGAATTCTTCTGCTCCTCCTGCTAAGAAGGAGGCTTGCTCGTGAGATTCAGTTGCCTCCAGCAATCTGGACAGGGGAATTGATCTCTATTCATACCACTCTGGTTTTTTCCTTCATGAGATGGATCACTCTGAACTCTAATGAATAGGTACAAAGGCAGGGGCTTCTTCCCCCACTAAGAACTTGCCCAGAGTGGATCCTGTTTACATTCTAAACAGAAGATAGGTCTCCTAGTCTGGTGGGGTCCTGCTCAAGACTGAAGAGCATATTCCTTGAAGGCTAGGTCCAATCTCGTCAGTCAGTCATGTCCTTTAAAGACCTATGTTAACAAGAGCTGGCCCTTAACGAGTCAATAAAGGAGAAAAGGTGGATCCCAATTCATTAATTGGTTATTAATATAATAGGAAAATAATTTTTCTGGGCACTCTTCATGGCGTGACAAGGCCTGCTAGTGTGAGTGGAGGTTTGGGGAGAGTGATCTTTGCCGAAGCTGTGTAAGGACTGGTCGATTCAGAAGATCTGAGTCATGATACCAGTTCTGAAATTTCCCGTGTCAGCTTAGACAAGACACTTAAACTGTATCAGAGCCTCACCTGGAGAACATGGATAATGAACTCAGCAAAAGTCACCTCTCAGGGCAGCTTCGTAAACCTGCTAGCACTTTGGAAATGCTCTCCTCCATCTCTGCCTCTTGGCATCCCTATCTCTCTTCAAGACTTAGCTCATGGGCCATCTCCTCCCAGAGCCCTCTCCTGCTTCCCTAGGACCTAAACCAGTGGTTCTCAGCCTTCCTAATGCTGTGACCCTTTAATACTTGTATGTGGGCATACAAGGGGGTGGACTCGCCGGGAGATGGATAGAGGAGTGGTGTCTTGGTTCCTAAGACCATCAGAAATATGTTTTCCGATGGTCTTGGGTGATCCCTGTGACCCCTGTGAAAGAGTTGTTCGACCCCCAAAGGGGTTGCAACCCACAGGTTGAGAGCTGCTGTTTAGGTCCTAAACAGTGTATGGAACATTTGCTGAAAAGTGAGTGAATGAAGGAAATTCACTTTGAACAATAAGGAAGGTGCTAACACAGGTAGTGGAATGATAGATAGATCACTGGTCCTGGAGTCAGGAAGACTCAAGATCAAATCTGCACTCAGACACTTACTAGCTGTGTGATCCTGGGCAAGTCACTTAACCCCTTTGTTTGCTTCAGTTTCTTCACCTGTAAAATGAGTGGGAGAAGAAACTGTCAAACCACTCCAGTATCTTTGTCAAAAACATGCCAAATGGTGTCATGAAGAATCAGACATGGCTGAAGAACAGTAAAGAGATCTTGAGTAGGATGAGACAACTTATTCTAACTCCCTCATTTTAAAGCTGAAGAAACTTTGACTTAGGGAGGGGTGACTGGCCCAAGGGCAATAAGTAATAAGCATCAGAAGCAGGATCTGAACCCAAGGCCCTTTGAAGCAAGGGCCAGTGTTCTTTCTTCTGTACCAAGCTGACTTGTCATCCAGCTTTCTCCATTATACTACGCTGCCTGTTATAGAGAGGGGAGAATCCCTGAACCCATTAAGCTTTGATTAAACCAACGTTTGTTGAATTGAATTTGGCCGAGCATTTCTGGGCTTTAAACTTTTAGTTTTGTTTCTTGTGAGAAAAGTCACTTGTTTGCTTGTGGTCTTCTCAACTAGACTTAGGCTGTCTTTTACCTTTCTTTGTGCTTAGCCCAATGCCCAGCACATTGTAGGCGCTCAATAAATGTTTGTTGACTACTACTATTATTATCTTATCAATAATAATAATTTTAAAAATTCCTACTTTGCATGAAACTAAAATATTCACTTTGAGATCTTGTACCTGCCCTGGAAGCTAGCGGTAGCTTTTATTTCCAACCTTTGATTAATCAACAGTTCCTTATTCAGATGATAAATTGGCAATCACCAAGGGATTTTTTTGAACAAATTATTGTTCTTAGACTGTTCCACTCACCCGTCTGTTCCTTCATTGTGTGCATTGGGCTAATTAATGAAAGCTGAGTGAATGCTTTTATGAGCCCCGTATTTGGGTGAATTGAGTTCATCTGCAAACTGTATTTCTCTGATTAGGCTGATGAATTCGTTGCTCTTCCCTTTCAGAGTTAGCTCTTTTCTGACTAATTCTACCTTCCTCCTTCACTGGATGGATATTGGACCTCCATTCCATTTAGGGACCTCTCCATCACTCCCTCGCTGCAGTCAGAATTGAAATGCAACCCAGAAATCAAAATTAGATTCAGCCGGGCTCACACTGTCTTGGCGAGGAGCCCATGGAATGTTAGCTCATGCCCACAGTGGGCAAGGAATGACCCAAGCTCTATATCCAAAGCTTGAGTCCATTCCCACCAAATGCCAGTTTCATAATGAACACACATAGCAAATAGCAAAAACAACAACAACAAAACCCAACAAAAAACCAAAATCAAAACCCCAGAAAACTCTACTCATTTATTTAAGTCAATAGCAAAACAAAAATCAGACAAAGTATAGATAAAAGTTAGGCAGCTTTGCGGTATAAGGGATAGAGTGCCAAGTCTGGAGTCTGGAAGACCCTAGTTCAAATGTGACTTCAAACACTAAGCTGCGTGACCCTGGACAAGTCACTTAACCCTGTTTGCTTCAGCTTCTTCATCTGTAAAATGAGACGGAGAAGGAAAAGACTAAACTGCTCCTGTATCTTTGTCAAGAAAACTCCATATGGGGTCACTAAGAGTTGGACATGACTGAAATGACTGAACAGTAACAACATACGTAGAAGAATATATACTAGATACCACATAATACTCACCACCTGACTCTGCTTTATTCTAGGTATACCACTGCCCGCACCCCATACTTGGAGGATACTCTCTTTACACTGTCTCTTCTAACTTCTATCCATTGCTTCTGGTGATTGTTTAACAACCAGCTCTATGAGAAAATGCAGATGATACCACTTTTCAGTTTGATATGCACAGCTGACTTTTTCTACAGCACTTTCTTAAATCTATACAATCATCAAAACAATCCAGACATGGATAGTATTTGCTGATTTCCAAGGTATAAATGCGTACTCTGAAAATTTAACAGTTGGCTCCCGTGAGCCCCTTTGAGCTGGTTTCAGCATAACCCTGCACTCTTGCTCTACCCTTTAGGGTCAAGCAGAATAAAGCTTATCCCTCTTCCATGTGAAACCCTTAAAATAAGTGAAGGCGAGTGTCATGTCGGTCCTGAATCTTCTCAGGACTAAAAAGCTCCGTTTTCTACAATTGCTTGTCATGTGATGTGAGCTGAGTGCCCTTTGCCACCCTGGTCATCCTCCTCTGGACACTTTTCAGCTTGTCAATATCCTCACTGTACCATCTCTGAGCTGAACACAATATTCTCTACGTGTTCCATGCAGAGCAGAGAACAGTGATGCAGTCACTTCTTTGCTACAGAGCGCCATTCCTCTCTTATGAAATCTAAGATTGTAGCTTTGGGGGATGGCCAGTTCACACCATTGAGTCAAATGGATCTTGTAGTCAACTAAAACTCTCACAATTTCTGTCTATCTCTATCTCCCCCAATCTTATTCTTATATGGTGAATAGAATAGAATTCAGTTCAACAACAAAACTTTATAAAATGTCTTTTCTGTAATAAACAACACAGTTCCTACCTTCAAGGAGCTTACATTATTCTGTTAAGGGAAATTTAACATGTATAACACAAGGAGAATTGTGATAGGGAAATGGGAACATCCAGATGACCATAGAAACTTAAAGATGTAGGGGACCTTCTGAGGATATTCATTTCCCCCTTCCAATATTTCTCATTATTTCCTCTACAACATCTGGGAAAGAGTCATTCAGCTTTTGTGTGAAGGCTTCCATTGATAAAACTGCATACCCTTTGATCCAGCAATACCACTTCTAGGTCTGTATCCCAAAGAGATCATAAAAATGGAGAAAAGACCCACATGTACAAAAAAATATTTATAGCAGCTCTTTTTGTTGTAGCAAAGAATTGGTAATTCAGGGGATGCCCATCAATGGGGGAATGGCTGAACAAGTTGTGGTATATGAATGCAATGGAATATTATTGTGCTATAAGAAATGATGAACAGGCGGACTTCAGAAAAATCTGGAAAGACTTATATAAACTGATGCTGAGTGAAGTGAGCAGAAATAGGAGAACATTGTACACAGTAACAGCAACATTGTGTGATGATTGGCTTTGACAGACTTAGCTCTTCTCAGCTATGCAGGGACCTAAAACAATTGTTAAAGACTCATGATGGAAAATGACATCCACATCCAGAGAAAAGAATGGAGTCTGAAGGCAGATTGAAGTGTACTATTTTCTTTTTGTTGTCTTTCTTTTTCTTTCTTTCTTTCTTTCTTTCTTTCTTTCTTTCTTTCTTTTCTGATCCTTCTTTCACAGCATGACTAATGTGGAAATGTTTAATATTTATTCAATTTTAAATTTAATTTAATATTTATTTAGTAGCCTATATCAGATTGCATGCCATCTTGGGGAGAGGGGAGTGGAGGGAGGGTGAAGAAAATTTAGAACTCAAAATCTTATAAAAGTGAATGTTGAAAACTAAAAATAAATAATTTTTAAAAAGATAGTGACAGTGAGATCATTACCTCCTAAGGTAACCCACGCAACAAAGTGCTCTAAGAATATTTGAGGAAGGAGAATCAGAGGAGACTATGTAGGAAGTGGCACCGAAACTGAGCCTTGAGAGAAGAGACTGATGTTCGCTGGCAGAGGTGAGGATGGGCACCCCTTCAGGAAGAGGAGATGGCCTACAGGAAAGCAGGGAAGTGGGGGAATGGCAAGAGGAGATCTGTGAACCATTAACTAGTCCAATATGATAGGAGTGGGGAATGAGTCAACTGGAGTCATAGGGAAAAGGTAGAAAGTTAGAATCACAGACGTTCCCAATGGGAAGAGGTCTCTAGCTCAACTTTGAATAATTAGAACTGGAACTTGAATAAGAACCCAGTTAGCATCATAGCTGAGAAAGAGTCATCTGGCCTCCTGTTGAGGGGGAACCCACTACCACCCAGGCCAGCTCCTTTGACTTTTAGCCAGGGCTAATTAGGAGGAAGTTTTTCCTCAGATCTGACTGAAATTTGTCTTTTTGTAACTTTTTCCTTCTGCATGAACTTCTGCCCTCTGGAGCCCATCACAGCAAACTGAATTCCACTCCCACATGAGAGTCCTTCCAATAACTGCAGACAGCTGGCATATATCCATCCAATCTTCTCTTGTCTGGGTTGAACACCCCTGGGTTCCTTCAATGCATCCTCATCCTTGGGGAGATGACATCTCAGCCTTGGATCACACAGGTTTCAAGGCTATCTCTAGGAAGGCAGATGATAGCTTTACCCTTACAGTTTCAATTTTTTTCTTTCCTTCAGGTCCTGCTTTCTTAAGGACTCCTCCTCCCCTTTTCCATCTTTCCTGGGTCATCCTCTGGCTAACTCCTGGCAGTTCAGTCATAGGCTCTTTCCTCCTTTCCACCTTCCACTGACCTCACACCCACAACCTACCTCCATACCTTTGCAAGGACTGCCTCTCTGGAATGAGCACCTTCCTTACCTCTCCCTCTTAGAGTCCTGGGCTTCATCAAGGCTTAGCCCAGGAGCCACTTTCTGCTGGAAGCATTTCCTGATGCCCTTTAGATGTGGATCTTCCAATGAAGATGTAGCATGCTGTATTCCACCCCTTCCCTCTGTAGAATTTAAACTGCTTAAGAATAGGGTCTGTTGTTTATTTTGGTTTCTGTATCTCAGCACAGTTCCTAGCCCATAGGAGATGACTGAAATATACTGATTGAGCTAAATCCTACTTCTCATGTTCTGTGGTTTGAATATGGCATTGGGCATGGTGATGGGAAGGGACAGTATGTCCCCCTTGGACCATGATTCCTATTATGAGGTTTCTTTGATGCTGAATGAAGAGAAATAATAGAATCCCAGAGCTGTAGGGCCCTCAGTGGTTGTCTAATCCAAACCCAACCCACAATTGGATAGGAATCCTTTTCTCTGCAGCATTCTCTGATTCCAAGGATTCACCGGCTGCCTATAAGGAGGTGGGCAGAGAGAAGGGAGAACAATAACTAGAGGGACTAATAAAGGCTTTTGCACTTAGTCCACACTCTTTGATTGATCCCAGACATACTTTCACCAGTTAAGGGATCACTTACTTTAAATGGGGGTGATTTGATTTATTCAATCATCTTCTACCCTTATACCTGTAATACCCAATGCATATTCTCCCTCCTTCCCTCTCCTCTCCCTCTCCTTCTCCCTTTCCCTCCCTCCTTCCTTTCCCATCTGTGACCTCACATCCACCTTCCTGCTAACAAGGGCTTCCAGCCAGGCCTTTCCCTCAGGATCTTACTTGCTCCCTTTTTTCTTTCTCCTCCTTCCTACCCTCCCTTGTCTCTCAGTAGCAGGACCTTTAAGGTATAGATTAGAATTCTCTTTTCCTCTTTAGGCTTTCATGTCTCAGTCTGAGGCTTTCCCCAAAAGCAAGTTCTGTGCATGGAGAAATTAAATCCGTGAGGCAAATATTTTTATAAACCTTTTAATAAACATAAGCAAATGCTGAATGAAGCTATATGAAACATCGACAGATAGCTGCAACTCTGGTTCCACCAGATTAAAATCAAGAGTCTGTTTCAGTCTGTCCCTCCCTCCCTCCTTCCCTCCCTCTCTCCCTCTCTTTTCCTCTCTTTCTCTCCCTCTCTCTCCCCTTCCTCCCTCCTTCCCTCTCTCTGTCTTTCTCTGTCCCTCTCTCTCTCTTTCTTTCATCTTTCTCTCCGTCTCCTCTTTCTGTCTGTCAATCTTTCCTCTTTTCTCTGTCTCTTTTTCTCTCTGTATCTGATGTGAGAATCTCAGGAAAACATTTTTCAGATGTTGAAGAGTTATATAAATGTCAATAGTGGTTATGAGTAAGTGAATGGAAAATCATTTGCTATGTATTCACTATGTGCCCAACACTGTGTTAAGTTCTGGGGATACAGTGAGAAAAGTGAAATGATGTTTGCTATCATGGAGCTCAGACTCTAACTGGGAGAGGAGGAGGAGGGGGATTGCCTGAAAGAAAAATTCAGCAGGATTCAGGCTGGATGGAAAGACCCCAAAGTCCTAAGAGGGCAGCAGGGGGGCTGATGGCAACAATAACAATGATTGATATTTATGTAACACTTTAAATTTTACAAACTAGTTTATGTAATTATCTCAGTTTATCTACCCTGGAAGGTAGGTATTATTATTATCCCCATTTTACAGATGGAGAAATTGAGGCAGAGGTTAAATAATTTGCCCAGGGTCACGCAGCTGGTAAATGCCTGAGGCAGGATTTGTCCTTGGGTCTTTCTGACTCCAGGTCCAGCACTGTCCTCACTGCTCCTGCATATTGTCCTGGATGACAAGGCATAGAGGCTCTAGGCTACATCAGTAAGTCAGATGAATCAATGCCAGCCTGAGGGACAAAAGCGGGGCAGATGTTAAAGTCTGGAGGTCCCTGATCTCACCAGAAGGGATGAAGCTGGTGATTATCATCTTATTCAAGCCATATGAGCAGTCAAGCAGTGCATACGGACTCTGAGAGGCCTGGGGCCACTGGAGGGGTGCAAAGGGCAAGAACAGAGGGGATGAGGGGCTGTCCTGAATGGGTTCTGAGCAACCCCTCAAATGGGGATGGGTCAAGTGGGGGAGGGATAGATGGGTGGGAGGGGAAGGGAGACCCTGATGGTGGGTGAATCACCATCACCACCACCATCATCATCATCAAAGAGGCCCAGTGAGATTGGCATATAAGGTTCAACAAATGCTATTGAATCACTGACCACTGATATGACCAGGTCCTGAAGGGGTTAACATTTTAAGATCTTCTTTATCTAAAGCATTCACCTGCTACCACCTCTAAGGGTTGGACTCCATAACACTGTTTGGGTTTGGAAGATGGACAATGTACTCAAACAAGAAACCTGACTCATTGCAATATTCAAAGGCTGGTGGAAATCAAGAGTCATCAGAATGACTCATCAGCCCTGACAAAAACCACTGGTTTCATTCCCAGCCATATATGGTGAAAGGCCACTTGGGGCCATTCATAGGAGGCAACATGGAGTGGCACCTGATTCATATCCCATCCTGGGGTCTCTGTGTGGCCGTGAGCAAGTTAATAAATGCTCTTCAAAAGATTTTCCCACTTATAAAATGGGGATAATAATATTTGCATTAGTAAAATGATTTCATGCCGGAAGGCAGGTGGAAGTCATTTGGTCCAACTCCCTTCATTTCAGAGATGAGGAAACAGTGACTTGGGCTATATGACCTAAGGTCATATCCATAGTAGTAGAGCCATAACTTAAACCAAGATCTTTTGACTCACAGTCAACCAGTACTTTTTCCAATGCGCCATGTGCCCTGGTTCCTTACGCTATGGGGTTACTTTAGAGAAAGTTCCTGCACTCTCCTACCCCTACTCTTCTTCGGATCTTCCTTATTTCTATTGAGGACGCAATAATTCTTCTCGTCACCCAGGTTTACACCCTCAGTCATCCTTGTCACTTGAGTCTCCCTCATCTCACTTAGCCAATTTCCAAGCCTTGTTGATTTTATCTCCACAATATCTCTTTTTTCCATCTTCTTGTCTACACTCCCAAGGTCAGTACTCCAGCTCAAGCCCTCATTAATTCAGTTTTATCATTCATAAAATGGGGATAATGGTAGCACCTCCTCACAAAATTGTTGGATCAAATGAGATAATGTGGCAAACAATAGAGTTGGATTAGGACTATTTCTAGTTCTGAAGCAGGAATAGGTATTAGTAATCCAAGATGGCAGGGTTCCTCCAAATGCTCTGCTTTCCTGTGTGACCTTGGGTAAATCATTTTCCCTCTCCCTGTCTCCACTGAGGAAAGACCTTCCCCCCTTTTTCAAATGTCTTAAATTCCATTGGTCTACCACTCCATGCCTACTCCTTCTCTTTCTCCATGAAAGCTTCTTTTCCTATGACCCCAAGGCATTGCTGTGATGTTTTCCAATATTCCAATGGATCGCTAAGATCCCCAATGTGAGTAGTCCTTACAACAACGTAGCTGAGTGGCATAGTGTATAGAGCGCAGAGCCAGGAGTCAGGAAGACAAGTTCCATGTGTCACTTGCTCAGTGGAGCCATTCCTCATCTCGATTTTTCCTCTTCCTTCTCTACTCTGCTTTAGGATGTTCTGTTTCTGCCTCTGATCTCTCCTTCCTCGGTTTCTTCTGTTTTCTCTACTTCTTATGCTTTCTCCAGTCATTGACTTACTTCTCCTCAAAGGCAGGGTTCTCCTTAATTGAATTACCTTAGGGAAAATAAAATTCACTTTTCTATAAGGCAAAACACAGAAAGCAGTGTATACTTGTCCCATGGTCACTGAAAAGTTCTAATTATCAGGATTTTCTAGCTACCAGTTTCAAAGAAAGTGGACATTTTGGCCATCTTTGCATTTATAAAGTACCTTTCCTGTGAGAAGCTGTTTTCTCTCAGGTTCTCTCAGAATTTTTCTTTACTTATTCCTTTTATTCGCAGGTCCTCTGAGGTCTTTTCTAAACATTGAGGTTCTACTTTCTCAGAGGTCAGGTTTGCTCAAAAACATCCATGTTTCTGCCCCTTCCTACAAATATAATTGCCCCATTTCAACAGGAGCAGTCCTTTACATGTACATAAAGGTTTTTGCAAACCTTAAAGCAGTACATATGTGAATTATTGTTATCCCTGGAACTTTGATCTTTAGCCTCTACCATAAAGGCTTGAGGCATAGGAGAGGTAAGGTGATACGTTAAAAAGGGCAAGGTATTTAGAGTTAAGACAATCTGGATTCAAAAATTCCAACCCAGCAAGGTATTGCCTGTGAGCCCTTGGGAAATTCACTTAACCTCTTTGGGCCTCAGTTCTCTTATCTGTAAGACCAGGAGATTGGATTTGACCTTAATTGTGTTTTCCAGCTCTAAATTCATGAACCTATGAAAATAGTTTCAATTGGACAATCCCCACCTTTACTTTATTTTTTTCCCCTACCTATACTTTAAAAACTCCCAGATCTAGGGCTAGTGGCTTCATATATTTCACCTGCAGTGAAAGACACAATGGCTCAATCCTGCCTCTGTAATCCAGACCCTACGACCTCCATGTCTCAGTCATATATTCAGAATCGTGGCATCTCAAAGTTGGAAGGCGACTCTGAGGCCATCTAATTCAACCTATTTATGAGAACAAGCCATCAATGAGCATTTATGAAGAGCCTCCTACAAGGTACAAAGACAAAATCGTAAAGCCATTCTTGCCCTCAAGGAATTTACAGTCATAAAGGGGAGATCTTTCTCTCTCTCTTTCTCTCTCTCTTTCTCTCTCTCTCTCTCTCTCTCTCTCTCTCTCTCTCTCTCTCTCTCTCTCTCTCTCACACACACACACACACACACACACACACACACAGATACACAGATTAGGTATAAAATTGAGTATTCAGGAAGGAAAGGTATTAACAGTTGAAGGGATCAAGAAAAGCTTCATGTAGAAGGTAGCTCTTAAGTTGAGTTTTGAAAGAAGTCAGAGGTGTCCAGAGGTGGAGGTGAGCAGGAATTGCTTTTCAGGCATAGGGGACAGCCCTTACATAGACAAGAGAGGACACAGATTGTGTGTGACAGTTGGACAAGGAGTCCCATGTGACTGGTTTTTAGAGTTGGAAGGGACTCCAGTGAGTATCTAGTCCAATATCCTCATTTTATAGAGTTGATGGCAGTCGAGAGTGATGAAGTGACTCCTCTAGGGTCACACAGCTACCAGAGACAGGACCTGAACCTGGGTCTTCTGACTCCAGAGCCAGCGCTCTTTCCACTGTCTCGTGCTGCCATAGTGCATTTTCCTTGGTACAGGAAGCCTTTTGGCTTGATACTGGTCACTATTTTCCGCTTTCTCTGAATGTTAGGATTCTTATGATATTTGATCATGAATCTCATGATTCAAAAGATCTTAACCTTTTTTTTTTTGGGGCGGGGGGAAGTGACTTGCCCAGAGTCACATTAAGTAGCTCAGGTCAAATTTGAACTCAGGTCCTCCTGACTCCAGACCCAGTGCTCTATGCACTGTGCCACCTTGCTGTCAGGCTTTACCCCTTTCAAAACTCTTTTTGCACTTTCCATGCCAGAATTTGCCCTGCCAAAGTATGGCACGACTGCAGAGAGTATCTCTGACTCATTATAAGAAATATGGTGAATCTGGGACCCAAACCCAGACCTTTAGACCCAGAATCCATGCTCTTACCACCACATTATTCTGTCTTGCCTATCCATATTCTGCTCACGCTTCCAGATCCCACTCAAGGATCTCCCTCCTCTGACAACTCCAGTCCACACTAATCTCTTTCTTCTTTGATATCCTGTGAGTCATATAATCTAGCAGGAGTGTCAAACAGCAGCCCTCTGGAGCTGCAAGTAGCCCTCCATATTCCCCACTGTGGCCTGAACCAGATTAAAATACAATTGGGAAATATTTGACAAAATAAACAAAACTATTAACAAAATATAGATGCTGTTGTTCAGTTGTGTCCAACCTTCTATGACTTCATTTGGGATTTTATTGACCAAGATACTGTAGTGGTTTGCTATTTCCTTCTTTAGCTCATTTTACAGATGAGGAAACTGAGGCAAACAGCCTCAAATGACTTGCCCTGGGTCCCACAGCTAGTAAGTGTCTGAGGCCAGATTTGAACTCAGGGAGATGAGTCAACCTGGGTTCAAATCCCACCTCATTCATTCATTCATTCATGTAATAGTCACTTATTCAGGGCCTATTATATGTCAGGCTTTGGTACATAATGATGAAGCAATCCCTGCCCTCTCAATTAACTATTCACAATTTGATAGCTGTGTGATCATAGGAAAGTCACTTGATGTCTTTACGAGTCTCAGCTCTTCATCTGCAAAATGGGAATGATTGTGATTAAACCATATATCTCATTGGCCTGTAAAGGAAAAAGCTTGGAAAATTGCAGATTGCTGTAGAAATAGAAGCTGCTATTCTTAAGATTTCTCCATTTCTAGATGTTGGTAGAAGCCAAGAGAGGACATGGATGAGAGCAGCATGGGAAAGGAAAGCATGGATGGGAGTTATGTAGAAAGGACCACTTGGATAGGATATGAATAATAGTATATTACTATCTTTAAGGTTCTCAAAATGCTTTACAAATATGATCTCATTTGATCCTCATAATAATGCTGAGAGGTAGATGCTATTATCACCTCCATTTTGCAGATGAGAAAGCAAAGGTAGACAAAGGTTAAATGACTTGGCTGGGGTCACACAGTAGGTGTCCAAAACTGGATTTGAACTCAGGTCCTCCTGACTCTTGACCCAGTACTCTATCCATTGTGCCACCTAACTGCATTATTGGAAGGAATATTCATATTGAGGAACTTAAAAAGTCAGTAGAATAGTGGAAAATGTCACAGTGATGTCTTGGGATCACAGGAAAAGCAGCTTTCAGGGAGAAAGGGAAGGAGGAGACATAGAGTGTTGGTGGACCTTTGGAATTTAAGGTACTTCAAAAGGGGGGAAACTTCCTCACTTGAGGCACAAAGGAGAATGATTTAGCCAGGATCACCCAAGGAGGCAGAGAATTAGGAGGAACCTTGAGGTCTAAGATTACCAATCCCTATTCCCACCTCAAACTAGAAACAGTCCTGACCCACCTTTGCTGATAACACTCACAGGAGGACTTTAGTGAGAAACAGTTTCAATATATTCCATGTATATTTGCCTATGTCCTTGTCTCGTTAGTATGCGAGCTCCTTGAGGGTAGAAATTATTTCATTCTTCGTCTGTGTACCCTCGTAACCTAGTACATGGTAGGTGTTTAATAATGCTTGTTGGTGTATTAATAAGAGATTAATAATAAGGCTTTCTGAACCCTGAATAATTTCAACAAATAACAACAACAATCTTGGTGATGATTACAGTGCCATCCCAATTATTCACGATCTCCAAACTCCATGGAATGAAAAGCTTTCAAAGCACAGAGACCTAGCCGAGGAGCAGGGGGCAGGCTCTTGGCATCTCTTTGTCCTGAGAGCTACCAGAGATGCTTTCAGAGAACTCACAAAGGATGAGCTCAAAGCTGAATACATCTGCTGTAAATTCAGCAAGCTGTATTTTATCTACCTATGTAATAGCCCATAAAACATTAACCATATGAGGATAGGAGGAAGATAGAGACTTGTCCCAGAACTATTTCTATTTGAACTTCAATGGAAAAAATGAGGAAAAGGTCATAATAATGGCAGCCAACATTATATAGCCCTTTAAGGTTTGTAAAACACTTAATGTACCTCATCTTCTCTGATTCTCACAACAACCCAGTAAGGTAGAGACTGTTATTGTCCTCACTTCACAAATGAAGACATTGAAGCCCAGGGAGCCCAAGTGATTTAGGACCATAAATCTAGAGCTGAAAGGGGCCTCTGAAGCTATTTAGGCATCCAGTCAAAAAACACTTATTAACCACCTATTGTGGACAGTTAGGTAGCACAATAGATAGAGCACTGCGCCTGGACTCGGGAAGACTCATGTTCCTGAGTTCAAATCTAGCTTCAGACACTTAACTAGCTGTGTGACCCTGGGCAAGTCACCTATGCAATTGCCAAAAAAAAAAAAAAAAAAAAAAAGAAAAAGAAAAAGAATAGACATCTTCACAGGCATGTCAAGGGACCTCAGAGGGCATCTAGTCCTATCCCTTCATTTTATAGACAATGAAACTGAGGCCCAGAGAAGTTAATGACTTAGGACTAAGATAGCGAAGTGGCAAGAATGCTAGGCCTAGAGTTAAGAAGATCTGAGTTCAAATAAAACTTTAGATAGATACCTACCAGCTGTGACCCTGAGCAGATCACTTAGCTGCTGTCTACCTCAGTTTCCTCATCTGTAAAATGGGGATTATAACAGCACCTACCTCTCAAGGTGGTTGTGAGGATCAAATGAGATGTTTGTAAAGCATTTGGTAGACCTTAAAGTGCTATGTAAATACTGGCTACTGGTACTTCTGCTAGTACTTCTAGTACTGCTACCGCTACTACTGGTACCACTACTACTGCTGCTACTACTGCCACTACTACTACTGCTACTACTACCACTACTACTACTACTACTGCTGCTGCTACTACTACTACTGCTACTACTACTACTACTACTGTTGCTGCTGCTGCTTACTGCTACTACTACCACTACTACTACTATAACTACTACTACTGCTACTACTACTACTGCTACTGCTTACTGCTATTACTACTACTGCTACTACTACTGCTATAGCTACTACTACTATAACTACTACTACTGCTACTATTACTACTGCTGCTGCTACTACTGGTACCACTACTACTGCTAGTACTGCTACTGATACCACTTATACTACTGCTACTACTACTACTACTACTGCTACCACTATTGCTAGTACTTCTAGTACTGCTACTGCTACTACTGGTACCTCTACTACTGCTAGTACTGCTGCTGATACCACTTCTACTGCTACTACTGCTATAACTACTACTACTGCTACTACTACTACTACTACTGCTACTACTACTATAACTACTACTACTTCTACTACTACTGCTAGCTACTACTACTACTACTACTACTACTATTACTACTACTACCACTACTATAACTACTACTACTACTAGCTACTACTACTACTACTACCACTACTACTCCTGCTACTACTGCTACTATTGCTAGTATTGCTACTGCTACCACTTCAACTACTACTACTACTACTACTGCTACTACTACTTTTCCTCCTCTTCCTATTAGGATCTGATACCTGGAATTACAAGAGACCTCACATGCTACCTACTTCAATTCTTTATTTTACTGATAAAGAAACCAAGACCTAGGGAGTTTCAGTGGTTTAGGTTCCTACTTCTAGAGCTGGAAAGGTCTTCAAAGGATATCTAATTCAACACCCTCATTTTGCAGATCAGGAAACTGAGGCCCAACAAGATTAAATGACTTGCCCAAGGTCACACAGATAGAATGTACCAGAGGTGGCACTGTAGGTGTAAGTCTGAGCATCTCATTTTATAGGTAAAGAAACTGAAGGCAGGAGAGGTAAATGATTGCCCAAGGCACCATAACTGAGACTTGAACCTCTGTCTTGACTCCAAAGCCAGGTCTCTTCCCATTCCAGGTTACTGTCCCAGAGGTACCTTCCAATTCTGTGTTTCCATGATTCTCTGCCATGTTTCCTGTCCCAGACAATTCATTTTTAAAACCTTACTGACCTGGATAGCAGCCCCAGCAAAGAGGCAGCTCCAATAGAGAGACTGGTTCCATCAGAAGGATGCTCTGACCCCAATACCAGCTGTAATTTTATCTCTAATCCTCTGAAAAAGGAAGCCCACAAAACAGTCACTTCTTGAAAAAAGAGCAGTTCCTAGAGAATCATAGGTTTAGAGCTGGGATAGACCTCAGAGATCATCTTGTCCAATTTTGTTTTCTTTTTCACTATGAATTTAATGATCAGAAATAGGATCATTTCGCTACATGAAGAACAATAAAGAATACTATGGGTGAAATCTGAACTTACCTTTTGTACCTTTTTAAAAAGTGTTTTTTAAGTTTTATTCTATCATTTTATATTTTAAGATAAAGTTTGCTGGTCCCTCTACCTTCCCCATACAACCAGGCTGGAAGGGCTAGGGCTGTTCCCAGGATCAATGCTGTGATTGAGCTTTGATTTGCTGTTTCCAACCTAGGCCAGTTTTTCCTTCCTTAAGCAACCTTCCCTCCTCCTTCCTGGCGGCTCAACATATGGTGCCAAATGGAGTGACTGTCAGATTGACTTGGCCAACTGCAACCAGAGACTCTCAAGCACAGGAGATCCAGGCTCAGTCTGTTGAGTAGCCAAGATTACAGGCATTCACCCCCACATCTGATGTAAAAAAATGTTTATTTCATTAATATTATAGGAATAAATAGGAATAAAATCACCATTTGTTTCCCCTTCTGATATTTTTTAAAAAAATATTTTATTGATGCTCTTTTTTGTTATCTCTATTGCCACACACTACTATTATACTATTATTATCATTCCCATTTTATAGATGAGGAAACTGAGGCTCAGAGAGGTTAGTTCTTCCTTATAATGAATAAGTAAAATCAACCAAGTAAAATCAACGTGTTGGCCATGTCTGAAAATGTGTCTCATTTTGCATCTTTAGTCTATAACCCCTTTGCTAAAGGTGGCCAGGACTTCACTCTCAGTCTTGTGAAGTCACTGTATTGAACAAAAGTCTGTGGTCTTTTGGAATTTCCTTCACTTTCTTGTGGTCATTGTGTGAATTATTCTCCTGGATGTGCTTGCTTACTTCACCCTGTGTCATTTCATACAAGTCTATGTTGGAGCTACATCTTATTTTCTCTCTTCCCACTGGATTCTGATGACTCTGGAGGAGAAAAAAAGCTGATGACTTTGTGCAGCTCTGCCTCACTTAAATCCAATTCATGCATAAGTCAAAACATCACCCTCATGATGCCATTGGTTCTCTTCCAGAATGAAGGATGAACAATAACATTAATATTCCATAACATCCATCCATCCATCCATCCATCCATCCATCCATCCATCCATCCACCCATCCATCCACCCATCCATCTATCTCTCCGTCTACCTGTCTGTCTAATCTATTTCACAATTTGTTCAGCTATTCCCAACTGATGGATAACCATTTTGTTTCCAATTTTTTGCTACAACACAACTGTTCTGAACGTGTGGGGTGCTGCTTTGGACTAACCTCTGTCTGACTTCTTTGAGGTACATGCTCAGTAGTGGTATTGCTACATCAAAGGGGTATATACATTTTACTCACTTGGAGGATATAGTTCCAAAGTATGTTACAGAAAGGTTGGAATGATTTACAGCTGCACCAACAGTGAATGCATCAGTGTGCCTATCTTCCCCCAGCCTTTCCAACAATTGTCATTTTCCTCTTTTGTCATTTTTTTTTTGCCAATATGATGGGTATCATGTGGAAGCTCAGAGTTGTTTAATATGTATTTTTCTTATTGTTAGTGATTTGGAACATTTTTATATGCCTGCTGGCTGATACGCTTCATTTCTTCATTTGAAAACTACCGGTTCATATCCCCATCCGTGATTTTACAAGAGAGCTATGACACATAGGCTTGTGGGGTGCTGCTTTGGACTGACCTACAGCTTTTCCTTTCTTCTCTTTTGATGCCCATGAAGGGGAGCCTCTGATTCCTCAAGAATACCACTCACTTCTGGTCTCTCCAAACTTAGCATCCTAGCAATGAGCAGATGGGCAGGCAATATAAAGTCCCTTCGGTGGCTATAACAGATGCTGGAAGGATTCGGGAAAGCCACCTAGGTGGGGAAACTTCCCAGGTTCCCTTTGGAGCTAGAAGCTGACCTGGAGGGGAGGAGTAGGGGACGGTTATTCAGGAAGGCTGGCTTTGGTTTGAAACACCTCAAGCAGGCACTCACTGCGGCTCTGGACTGACCCTTCTGTCTGCTTCCGAATCATCGGGGCCTCCCTCTGCTGGCGCGGTGCCTTATTTTTTTTCCTGCTGCCAGGCGGGCTCTTAGAATTTCTGGTCATGAATAGGTTAAAGCAGCAGCCAGCCCTGCCTGCCCGCCAGCCTGCCTGCCCTGCCGCCTGCCCAGGCTGAGTTAGCACTTCCCCGGCTTGCTTGCTGAGAATCTCCAAGTAACAGCGTTCTGCATCATGGAAAAGGGGTGGAGGTGGGGAAGAAGGGGGTAAACTGCGGGAGGTCGGAGGAGTCCCTATTTGACAACACCTCCCTCCATCTCTTCCTCCTGGCTCGGCTGGGGGGAGGGGTGGAGAGGGAGTGAGAACACAATTTCGTAGGGAAGGATTAGCCCAGGCTGCCAGCCAAGAGACTGTCTAGTACCTACTGCGGATTGCTGCTGCTGCTGCTGCTGCTGAATTCAGCCAGGCACAGAGACAGAGACAGAGGCAGAGGCAGACTCTCACGCACAGCATCGGCTGGGGCAACCACTATTTTGGGTGTGGGGGACCCCAGATCCTGGAGGTGGGCTCCCTCCAGGGCCAAGAAGACCCCCTTTCCCCCAGCCCCCCAACACCCAGCTCACCAGGACAGGCAGCGGGAAGAAGAAAGCTGGGGGCAGCTCTCCACGGCAGCCCCAGTGCTGAACTTTCAAACCCTAAAGACACGGACCCCTTCCCAGTCTCTCAGGGTGAGTGGGGGGCAGCCAGCCCCCAGCCAGACACCAACCAGCCAGGGCTGCCAGGAGACTGTGCTGGAGGTGTGGCAAAGGGGAGGCTGTCCTCACCATCCCTTCTGGAGGGGACCCCTATTAGGGGGAACTTAGCATCCTCCCTCTTCCATCCTATAGCTAGCCCAAGGCTTGCCTGGGTTTTTATTTTTATTTTTCTTTGACTGGGTAGCATATTTGACATTTTGGAAGAGAGGGGGCAGCAGGTCTCAGAGACGCTCAGATGTTTGTTTGGGCTGGACTGAATTGAATGCTTCCCTGAAGGTTCCAGTGACTGATCCTTTGCCTCATTTGGGCCCTTCACTGCCCTTACACCTGCCAGGGGGCTGATCTGGGGCCATTGCCTCCAGTCCTGTGATGTCCTGTGAATGTGCAGGACACAGCAAGGGTGCTCAAAACAGCTACATGACGACGACCAGGACTTCCAAGGACTCGGAGGAGAGAGCCATGGATTCTATGCTGGTGACCTCTGCTCCAGCTTCGGGGACCTTCTCCCATGTCTTTGGTCAGCAATGCCAACTGATGGAGGCAGGTAGGAAGGTGTGCACATGGTGTATGTGTGTGTGTGTGTGTGTGTGTGTGTGTATTAGCTAGCACTGGCGGTGCTGACTGGAGAGAGAAGTATGTGATCTGGCAAGATGGCTCATGGATTTGGAGACTGAGGTCCTGGGCTCAAATTACTTGCTACTTGTGTGACCTTGGACAAGTCACTTAACCTCTATGGGTTTTCCTCCCATGTAAAAGAAGGGGGTTGAATGACATGATTTCTGACATCTCTTCCAGCTTTAAATTTATGATCTGAGGTTGATGATGATGACGCGTGTGTGTTCTGATCAGGGAGTCTCATGTGGTCTTTATTCTAGAAATATCCTGGAAACAAGATGAAAAATGGCAAAACAGAAGAATATTATGGTAGATGTGAGGGGTGGGTTGGATTTTGAAGAAACAAAAACTCCAATCAGCTTCAACTTGGGGCCTTGCCCTCAATCCCTTTCCCAAGGTTTGAAATGAAATTCTCAAGAGATGCTTCCAAAGCCTGTAGCTTTAGCTTAGTTGAGAGAATGTCCCCTAATCCTATTCTGCCATAAATTTTGTACCTTTTTTCTGGATAATTGAAATGCACACATTCTTAGAGATTGGGTTGTTTGAGGATGCTGAGGGTAGGAGAGGAGAATGAGCCAAATTCTCATTGTATCCGTAGCTGTAAATCTTGGCTGGTTGACCTTTGGTTTGGGAAATGTCAGGCTTGGATGAAGCATTTTTGGATAGTTCATTATTTTGGTACTTAAATTTTTGACTTCAACTTTTAAGCTTCAAGGATGTGTAAAGATACCCTTATTTATTGTTGTAGGAATTTCTTTAAAATGTACTTGATGTCTTCATATCTCTGTCATTCCCCATCCTCTGGACCCCCACGTTCAGCCTTTCCTTTGTGAGAAAGGAAAATAGTCCAGCAAAAACCATTGGAACACTGTGATGATGTATGTAACATATCCCTAGTAAGCCTCCACCTCTTTCCCATGAGGGAGGAAGGTATATGCCTTATCTCTTTTTTTTTTAGGACCACCATTGTTTTTTTTCATTATTCAAGAACAACTTCATGGCCTTCAACCCTAAAGGCCCCTCCAGGCCTTACTTGAGTTATAAGGATTTCCCCTTAGTCTCTGGATGACTTCCCTTCCCCATGGCCCAGAGAGTTGGTTTTGTTCATTGATTTCAATTGAAATTCTAACCTTGACTAGCTATTGTTCAAGTACATGGTCCTTTGGGGGACCAGATAAAAGAATGTGGGTGATTCAGTGCATGCTGATCCCACTAGCCAGCCTGTCAATATTATTTATGGCAAATCAGTCACTCAGTCAACAAACATTTCTCTTATCATTTAACCCTTCTGGGCCTCTTTCATTATATATAAAATTAGGGGTTTGGACTAGATGACCTTTAAGACCCTTCCAGCTCTAACTCTGTGATCCTAAGAGCCCTTTATGGGCCAGTTACTATGCTAAGCACAAAGGACACAGAGACAAAAGTAAGGAAATGTCTTGTCCTCAAGGAGCTTATATTTTACAGGAGCAAAAACATGTACATTTTTAAGAGATATAGAAGAGTTAAAAAAATGAATATGCTAATTAGAACAGCATTTATACAGTACATTGTTTTATCTACACTCTACATATGGCTGTTCAAACAATCAGGTAGATGTTATTATTGTTATTCCCATTTTACATATGAGGAAACTGAGGCACGGAGAGGTGGAGTGACCTGCCCAGGGTCACCTCTCTGATTTCACATCCAACACTCTATCCAGTATGTTACCTAGTTGTCACTTCAAGGGAGGAGACCCACAACTGGTGGATCAGGAAAGGCTTTGTGTCAAAGATAGCACTTGAATGAAGGAAACTAGGAATTCCAAGAGCTGGGGGTAAGGAGGGAGGGCATGCCAGGTATGGGGAACAGCCAATACAAAGGCATGGAGATGGGAAATGGAGTATAAAAAAAACCCCAAAAGACCATACCAGGCTTGGACTATACTGTGTATGGAAAATTTGAGATGAAATTCTCAGGAGATGCTTCCAGAGACCAAGCCTGCAACTTTGGTCTACTTGGGCATTTCATATATATATACTATATATATATTATATTTATATATATATATATATTATATATACATATATACATATATATGTGTATATATGTATATACATATGTATACACACATGCATATACATGTATGCATACATACATACATACACACATGCACACCTACAGAGATATCTGTAGGGATCTACTATGTGATAGACATTGTAAGGAACATACACACATACATATTTAAATCTTCATTGCTTGAAGAACTTTAAAAAATTGGCAAAATTTATGTGTGTGTGTGTGTGTGTGTATATGTTATACATATATCTCTATATCTACATATGAATCAGTGGATAGAGGGCTGTCCTTGTGTTCAGGAAGGCCTGGATTCATATGAGCTATGTGACAACGGACAAATTGCTGAACCTCCCAGGGATCCCCAGTGCCGGGGATTTGGAGAAGAGTTACAATATACATCAGTGCAGAGAGCTTCCATGAGAGGAATAAGCATCTGATACTGACAATATCACAGGCCTGGATGACACACACTCTTCTCTCCCTCCCCCTCCCTCTCCCTCTCTTTCCCTTCTTCTTCCTCCCTCCCTCCCTTCCTCTCTCTCTCTCCCCATCTTTCCCTCTCTTCCCCCTCTCTCTCTGTTTCTCTCTCTCTCTCCCTCTCACTCTCCCTCTCCTTTTCATCTATCTACCTATTTCTTTCTCTCATCTATCTACCTACCTGTCTATCTTCTGACTTACCTATCTCTCTATCATTTATCTACCTACCTGATTGTCTATCTATCTGTCCTTCATCCATCTACCTGTCTGTTTTTCTCTCTGCCTCTGTCAACTATCTACCTGTCTTTCTCTCTATCTATAATCAACCTACCTACCTACCAGTCATCTATCTATCTGTTTGTCTACCCATCTACTTACCATCTACCTGCCTCTCTGTCTATGTACCTGTCTATCTGTGTGTCTGTCTCTCTCTGTCTTTCTGTCTTCGTCTCTCTCTCTGATACACACACACACACACACACACACACACATACAATCTGGTCCCTGAATTCTAGGACATGACATGACATCATTACTGGAGGCAACATCCTGGTTTAGATTCCTAAAGGATATATAAGCTATCCCTCAGGAGGTGGTGAGTTCCCCTTCCCTGGAGGTCTTCAAACATATGTAAATATGTTTAAAGGGGATTCTTTGCCTAGCAGGGCTTGGACTCAGTGCCCTTCTGGGAAATGGGACTGATCAACAGAACTTCCTGACTGTCAGGGTTGTGTGACTGAGCTAAGCTTCAGGGAGATTCTGTGAAATCACCTTCTCCAAGGGTCCTTGAAGGCAGGAGTGATTCTCATCTCAATTCAGCAAGCCCTTATTAAATACATCCCACCTCCCAGGATCTGTGCTAGGTACTGGCCTGATGAGAAAAATGAGAAACGGCCCCTGCTTTTAAGGAGCTTGGAGTTGGAGGGCAAGGGATACAGCCTCTACCCTCATAGATAAAAACAAGCCAGTGAATAGAAAGGCTTCCTATAGGAATGGACACTTGGACTGAGTCTGGAAGGGAAGCCAAGAAATCTAAAAGGTGGGGGAGATGAGAGAGTGCATTCTGGCAGTGGGAACAGCCAATGCAAAGGACAGGAGATGGAATGCCAGCATCAGGGGACAACTGGCCAAATGGAACGAAGAAACGAGAGCTCCGTAGTCTGGAAAAAGAGGCTGGAACTTGATTGCGAAGGGTTTGAATGCTGAGAGAGCAAGTGCTTTGCTTTCCATTTGGGGTAACTGAGCTCCCCATTTAAGGGGGTGCAGCAGATCGAGCTGCTTCTGAAGGACTGGGCACCCGAGGCACATTCATTCCTTCAGAGGAAGCAGAAGATAAACGTTCAAGCGGACGGTCAGAGCTGGGCTGGATTATTTGCACGTGCTCCAGGAGCGCCTAAAAAGCCCTCCAGATTATTGTTTAAGCAGCGTCGGTAGGTGGTGTCTCTTTTCCTTTGATTGTGGGTGTTTGATCACTCACCCTTTTTCTGGGTCATTTGAGGCAGTGTGGCGCAGTGGAGGCAGGATCTGGGCTGCAAAGTTCTCCTCTGATGCTTGACAAGTCATGTGATTTTGGGCGGCTCATAACCTTCCTGAGAGTATTTCTTCCTATGTAAAGTGAGAGAGGAACCAGAGTTGTTCGTTGCAATTAATCTAAGTTCCTCACCCTAGATATAAGCTCTTCGTAAGATCGTGGGCTGAGGGCTGGGAGGGACCTCAGAGACCACTCAGTTCGATTACTTCATTAAAAAAAATAGTTTTACTAAAATCTTTTGTTTTTACATCCTCTACATTTCTTTGTATTTCTCTATCCTCCTCCCTCCTCCCCATGAGGCTACCCTTATAAAAAAAGAACTTTTTTTTTTTAAAAAGAGAAAATATCAGCAAAACTAATTAATGTGTTGAAAAAAGTTGAAATTACATGCAATATTCCACACCTATGGACCTCTGCCTCTGGAAAGTAGTGCCAGGAGGCATCTCATAATAGAGGCAGCCAGGTGGCACCATAGTGCGCAGAGCAATCCAGTCTCAGACACTTACTAGTTGTGTGATCCTGGGCAAGTCACTTAACCCCATTTGCCTCTGTTTCCTTATCTGTAAAATGGGGATAAAAATGATACCTACCTCCCAGCATCCTTGGGAAGATCAAATGAGATAATATTTATAAAGCACATAGTAGATGCTTAATGATTCCTCATTCTCTTCCTCTTTACGTGGTGGTGGTCTTTCCTTAGGTTGCCTGTATTCCTGTCTCTTCTCTTTGTATATTGCATCAGTTCATTGAAGTCTTTCTGTGCTTTTCTGAATTCATTATTGTCCCTCTTTCTCACAGCATAGTAACATTCCTTTCCAATTATGTTCCAGAGTTTGTTAAGGCGTGTCCCTAGTCAAAGGGCATCTGCCTTGTTTCTAGCTCACTGTTACCATAAAACATGTTGCCATTGATTTTTTGGTGTCTGTGGAACCCTTCTTTTTGTCAGTGACCTCCTTGGTAACCTCTTCATATTATAGATGGGGAAACTGAGGCATGTAAAAGTTAAGGACTTTTCCAGGACTGGAAAGCTGGCAAGTGTCTAGGGTGGAGTTTAAACCCAGGTCCTCCTTAGCTATACCTTAGTCCATGCCTTAGCTATAACACCACGCTCTGTTTTATCAGTTCTGACCAGGGTTATATTGGAACCAGCTCTAATAGGCTCATGAGATCCTATTCTTAAATTTCTAGGGTGAACATTTATACCTCAGAAATTGGCCAGCAGTTACAAATCAGGGCCCGACTTATTCTTTTGCTGGTTATCTAGACCAGATTAAATCCAAAGGCCCTCTAGGTCCTCAAGTCTGGCCCTTTGAACTTCACTGTGAAGTTTGGAGTCAGTCAAAGGACCATGCTTGAGGACCTACAGGACCACATGTGGCCTCGAGGCTGTAGACTCCCTACCCCCATCTAGACTTATGAAAATATTAACAATGTAGATTAAACTTAAAACCATGTCACTTCATATATTTGGTTTTTTTCAGAAACATGGTTGTTAAACATTTACCACCAGCCCCCTGACTTTGACTCAGTTGTCCAGATCTACATACTCCATTGACTTACGTTTATGTTTTGAAATTAAATCTTTCAGGTGGAGAGAATGTCATATTAGATTATTTTTTTGGATTGGAATTTTGGGTTCAATTTGTTGACAAGATCCCACTCGAACCCTACTTGTGGAGAGAGAATGAAAATGGTGAGATAATTCATGACAAGATCAAGGCTAGAACTAAGAGAGCACACTGGAACAGTGCTTTATTCTTTTTCTCACTCCTAGTTCAGTAGTGAGAGAAATGATTATTAATAACCAATTATGGGGGAGATCCAGGCTTTTTCCCTGCCTATTTCCTTGCTCAAAGCCTAGCCTATGAAGGGCATTATGGACCTTGGCCAAAAATTCTCCCCACCAAGACTGTCTTATCTAAGGTGAATCCTTGATGGTTGTGTTCCACTCAAGTGGACAATCTGTCTCGGGGTGGAGATAGATCCTTTGCCTAGATTGCCCAAGGCTGGGGATGGTCTGGGTGTAGACATGGTCTCTTTGTCCAGGAATGACATGAAGTTACTCTTTCAGTCCCTTATTGGAATGAGCCTAGTTCTCACTGTAATATTCATTCTCTCATTAATTGTTAACCAATCACAGTTAATTACCATCCTCGGAAATACCCACTCTTCCAAGGGCATATAAACTGTGAACCCAAAACCATGAGCGGTCTTTGGCATCAGAGAGTGCCGCTGACATCTTTTACTAATAAAATGCTAGCATTATTAGTAAAATGACTAATTATCCAGAAATGAGGTCCCTCAGACTTTTTAAAGGTCACAGTAGTCACCCAGAAGCATTACCTTTGCATAACCAGTTGGGGCTCTCTCCTTCAACACATGAGTCCAAACTGAGAGAATCTGATTATTTTGACTTCCCCACACTGATATGTGGCTGGGATGAGAAACGCCTTAGCATGGGGCAATAGAGATGAGCCTCTGACATACCATCTGTGTAGACCTTGAAGTCAGGAAGACCTGAGTTGGAATCCTGCCTTAGAGGTTTACCAGCTGTGTGACCATGGGCAAGTTATTCAACCTGAGCCTACCTCAGTTTCCTTGTCTTATACCCATGTAAAAGGGGAATGGTAAGGACACTTGCCTCATAGGGGTCATTCTGAAGATCTAATTGGATAAAACTTGTAAAGCTTTTTACTTTGCCAACCTTAAGGAAGTATAAAATATCAGATGGTGACAATGATGATCTTTTCTCTCCTTCGTCTGCCTTTCTCCTTGGTGTCTTTTTGGTTTTCTTGCAGGCTCTCAGTCTCTTGAAATTTTCCTGCCTTGAGGCTACCCATTTGTCTCCTCGTTGGGTATGGGTTCTCCATCCTCTTTTGTCTTTCCAATAAGACAAGACTCCTCCAAGTTGTTTGGTGGTAACTTACAAGGTATTTTTCTTTAACAAAATTGTAGGTGCCTGATATGTTGTGGCTTGTCTAAATGGATTTGGTGCCAAATAGTCCTAATGATAACCTAGAGGGAAAGAAAGACTCCATTCCTTACCGATGAGAATGGAGTACTTTGTACCTTTTGATAGATTTGCTTGACTTGAATACCCAAGGAAGAAACTTTTACTGGGTACCAAACACTTAGGAGTTATCAGCCTTATATAAAACTGTAAGAGTCAGAGTTGTTGATTATCTGAATGGATGTGATGTCAGACATCCCAAATGATAACAAATAATATGCTGAACACTTGGCAAAGTCACAAAGAAAGGCAAAACCAGTCCTTGCCCTCAAGAAGCTTATAATCAAACAACACGGCAGCAACCATGTACACAGAAGAGATAGATGGGCTGTACAGGAGACAGTCTTGGAGGGGAGACACTAGCTTTGAGGGGGAGCTGAGAAAGGCCTCTTTTGGAAGGTAGGAAGTGAATGGATACTTGAAGGAAGCTGACTCTCCCCCTCCCTTCCCTGGTGACTCCGTAAGCAGCCCCACCTATAGCCATGTCAGCCCAGCCGTCTGCCCAGAAGATAGTGGTAACAAAAACACTTTCAAAGCCCTTGGAGCCCTGGAAACCATGGAGGGGCCTGTTCTAGGCCACCACGTTCAAGGATTTCCATGCTTTCCTCTCCTATCACATCCAAGATGACGCCAAGTGCCCCACAGCTCTTCCCCTGATTTTGAATCTCATTCTAGCTAGGTATTTTCATCATTCAGCTTCTGGAGTGCACTTTCTTGATAGCATTCATTTCCCCCAATTCCCTGTAGACTGAGGATGGGAAGAGTGCCCAAGAATCCACCCCTAGGACTACTCCCAATAGGGCCTCAATTGACTGACTTTATTCAAGTCGAGGAGGGAGAGATAGACTGTAAAAACCTGAACTGGGTCAGTACACTTCTCACATGTTACTCTTAGGCAAAGTAGAGCTGCTTCATCTGTTTTGTTTTATTGCAGTTTAAATAAATATAATATTTACCACTTTTGAGCCCCCTCCCCCTAGATTTACCTATGATTCACAAATGAAAGAAAATATGAAAAACTTCCCTAGAGGTCTAAGAGAGACAGAGATAATCAGAGCTTTTCCCCCCAAAATGAGTTGACTCTGTCTCTGAGTTGTATGTTTGCTGGGACTGATATCCATTAGTAGTTGACTAATGAGTAGACAGGGCCTGTTTTGACAGATCCATTTCCAGCCTTGTGTTTTGTTTGTCCAATAGGTGGCTCCTGTTTTCATTAGTGGCTGTTAGCACAGCAAAATGGTGTTTGTGGGAACAGGTGCCAAGCTTAACTACCCATCTTTTCAAGGTCAATCCTTGATCTCTTATTAAAAAACCTCTTTTGCTGAAGACCCCCTACCTAATGAGGGCAGCTTCCTGAATGAACTAAAAAAAAATATGAAATGAAATGAAAAAATGTAAAACTAAAAAATTATAAAATGAGTCATCCAAGTAGTCCACATTAATTGAGATAGAGGTTATAGATAGAGTGGGTGGTATAGGAGATAGAGCACTAGGTTTGGAGTCTGTAGGGCCTGGGTTCAAACCCAGCCTCAGGAACTTAACTAACCGTGTTGTGTGACCCCAGCCACATTGTTTCGCCTCTCTGGATCTGGACTTGCTTATTTACAAAATGAGAGTGGGCTGGAATGGATTGGATGGCCTGCCTTCCAAGGCTAACTTAGGAATATACCCTTTTGTTTACTGGACTCCCTCTCTCTACTTCTGGAAATCTGAAACAATTTAATTGAGTTTTCCTTCCTCCAAGAGAGAAGATAGAAAACCAAATGATTGGAAGAAAGAGACCGAATGGCCCCCTTGAGCCTTTTGGGCTTAAATGCTAGAATCAGTCTCTTCTAGAAACTGGGCAAATGTGGTGAAGAGTTTGTGAAACAGGGTTTTTTTTTCCAAAGCAGCAAGTCACTTAGAGATGTGTTTGTCACCTCTTTGTGGTTAGTGGGTACAGTGATATGGGTGGGTGTGCGATAGCAGAGAGCCCAAACGATTCCATTCCCTCTAGGTCCTGAGCAACACACAGTAGGGGTAGTGGTAAGGTGGGGGAAGAGACAAGAACCAGCCCAACTGTGAAGAAATTAATTATTCTCTCCTACCCGCTGATTGTGTTTTTGGGAAACCAAGTGGAAAAACAGCAGCGCATTACACCTGCCCTGTGTGAAACTAGCTTGTGTCAGGCTCAGGAATTCAGAGGAGAGTGGGGCTTGATGGCCCCATTTTTGTCAGGGTGGCATTCGCAGATATCAGGTTGCTTTGATTGGGTGCTGCCCTGGCCCACCCTGAGTGCCTATCTGATGAGTGCCTCTGAGCTACCCTCTTACTTAATCTGACCTGCTTCCCTTCTCAGACTCCCACTAGCAATCCAGTTTCTTAGACAACCCAGCACTGGCTGTTCTTTTTATTATCCCCCGAACCCTCAGCCCAGCAGGCTGCTTTGGAAGGAGGGCAAAATACTTAACAGCAGTCCTCCCCTCCCCACCAATGAAGCTAAATTCAGATGTAGATGTATGCATAGAGACCTTCCTTCTTCACCCAGAAGTCCATACACACACACACACACACACACACACACACACACACACACACACACTTCCACCAAGTGCAATAGAACACTGAAATTTTTTAAGGATTATCTGAAGAAGTAAAAAGTGATTTATTTTTTGGAGAGAAGGTTATCATGAATGTCCTATAGTGCTCTGAAGAATATTAAGTCATGTAGCGATGTAAGGTCCTATTGTTGTCTCCCTTGCTTCCACAATGGTGGCATAATTTGGGGGCAATGAGGAGACAACTTGCAGACCCATGTGCTTTCAATTAATTCTCCACCTGCTTAGAAAACTTTGAGCTAGAAAGTTAAGTACGATGACAAGTGCAGTGGACCTGGAGTCAGAGGCCTCAGGTTCAAATCCCAACGCTGCCATTTACTGCCCAAGGGGTCATTGAGTTGATTAATCTCTCTGGGCCTTAGTTTCCCCATCTGTAAAATAAAAGGGTCAAACTTGATAGCTCAAAATGTTCCTTCCAGTTCTGAATCTCTGATCCCAATGTATTCCCTAGAAAACTGTCTTAATCAAGCAATAGGTATTTTATCAAACACCTTCTGTATAATAGGCACTGTTTTACAGATGATGAAGCTGAGATCTAGAGAGGCAAAGGTTACGTGCCTAGTCAAGTGGCAGAATCTGGATTCCAATCCAGATCTGCTGACTCTAAGTTCTCTTTCTGTCATCTCACGTGACTTCCTTCCTGGGATGCCTTCTCTCTTCCTCTCTGCCTAAATGGCACTGGACTAAAAGTCAGGAGACCTGAATTCAAGTGCCACTAACTTGATCCCAAAGCAGCAAGCCACCCAGAGAAGTTTTTGTCATCTCCTTGGGGTCAGTGGGTGCAGTTGTATGGGGCCTATGTGAGAAAACAGGGAGCCAAAGTGATTCAGTTCCTTCTGGGGCCTTTTTTTTGTCACTTACTGTATAAACTTGCTGAGGGTCAGAAAGACCTTACAGAATATTAAGCTCAATTCTCCTCTTTCACAAAGGAGGAGATTGAGACCGGCTCATATCCTTCATTGTGTGATACTTACTCTGCCTGGCACAGGCAGTTGGTGGTTTGCTTGGATCCAGGTAGCTCAGAAATGGCTTGAATTCCTGCTAATAGGGGACATATGTGGTTGGTAGCTAACACAGAGATATGACAGGACCAGGTGTGTCATGGATAGATATCTGATCTGAAAGCTGGCGTACTCCACCTCCAAAGGATACTTAGATTTCCACTTGTGTAAGAGGCAAAAAAAAAAAAAAATAGTCATGTCTTCTCATCTAGCTGGAAAGGTACAGGCAGAATCTGGGATTGTCATGGCTGGGCAGTCACTCTTGTATTCCCCTATCTCTGAGGGGTATTGGGCCAAAATTACACATATCTCTCATACTACAAACATCTGTGTTCTAGCAGCATGATAATCCATGATACTTCTTGAGAGGAGGGTATCATTTAGTCTACAATGGATAACTTAGCTCCTTCCCACCAAACAATACTTACACAAAAGACCATCACAAATAATGAGTGACCTTCTTTATCGAAATAAGCTGTAAACACAAAAACAACAGGAATTGTATGATCACCTCAACTGATACAGAAAAACTTTTGACAAAATACAACACTCATTCCTGTTAAAAACACTGTTTACTTATTCAATACCATATCAATCCAACTACCAAAAATTATTTTATAGAGCTAGAAAAAGTAACCACAAAATTCATCAGAAAGAAAAAAAGGTCAAGAACATCCAGGGAATCAATGAAAAAAATGTGAAAGAAGGTGGCCAAACTGTACCAGATCTGACGCTGTATTACAAACTGGTAATCACTAAAACAATCTGGTACTGATTAAGAAATAGAGTGATGGATCTGTGGAATAGATTAAGTACATAAAACATAATAGTAAATGACCATAGTAATCTAATGTTTGATAAACCCAAAGATCCAAGCTTGGAGGATAAGAACACACTATTTGACAAAAACTGCTGGGAAAATTGGAATGCAGTTTGGCAGAAACTAGGCATAGATCAACATCTTACACCATATACTACGATGAGGTCAAAATGGGTACATGACTTAAACATAAAGGGTAATATCATAAGCAAATTAAGGGAGCATGGAATAGTTTACCTGTCAGACCTATGGACACAGGAAGAATTTATGACCAAATAAGAGATAGCATTACAGAATCAGAATGGATAATGTTGATTATATTCAATTGAAACATTTTTGCAAAAACAAAACCAATGTAGCCAAGATCAGTGGGGGAAATTTTTACATGAAGTACCTTTGATTATGGCATTTCTCAAATATATAGAGAACTGAGTCAAATTTATAACAATATACATCATTCCCTAATTGATAAGTGGTCAAAGGGACAGGCAGTTTTCAGACAAAGAAATCAAAGCTATCTGTAGTCATACGAAAAAAAACCTCTAAATCACTATTGATTAGAGAAATGCAAATAAAAACCACTCTGAAATACCACTTCATACCTATCAGATTGGTTAATTTGATGGAAAAGGAAAAGGACAAATGTTGAAGGGAATGTGGGAAAATTAGGATACTAATGCAATATTGGTGGAGTTGTGAACTAATCCAACCATACTTGAGAACAATTTGGAACTATGCCCAAAGGACTATAAAACTGCATACCCTTTGACCTAGCAATGCCACTACTAGGTCTGTATCCCAAAGAGATTTTTTTAAAAAGGGAAAAGGACTTATGTGCACAAAAATATTTATAGCAACTCTTTTTGTGGTGATAAAGAATCAGAAATGAGGGGAGGATCATCAATTGGGGAATGGCTGACCAAGTTATGGTATATGACTGTGATGGAATAGTACTGTGCTATGAGAAATGATGAGCAGGATGCTTTTAGAAAAACCTGGAAAGATTTACACAAACTGATGCAAAGTGAAGTGAGCAGAACCAGGAGAACATTGTACACAGCAACAGCAATATTATAGGATGATCAATTGTGAATGACAGCTATTCTCAGCAATATAATGATCTAAGACAATTCCAAAGGACTCATGATGAAAAGTGCTATCCACACCCAGAGAAAGAACTGATGGAGTCTGAATGCAGAGTGAAGCATACTTTTTAACTTTCTTTTTCTTTCTTTTTTTGGGGGGGGGTGGTTCCTCTGTTTTCTTTCATGACATGACTAGTATGGAACTGTGCTTCGCATGACTGCATATAGAATGTGAAAAATGATTTTAAATATTAATAATCAATGTCTTGGAGACTCAGAGCTTTCCCCCAGCCTCCTTGCCCTTACAAATTCAGTCTCTCCTTTAGAAGGACCATTACTGATGATGAGACTCCATTGAATCTTCTTATCCTATTCAAATTCCAGCCCAGGCCTGAATGGATTTAATCTGCTCAGATTTAGGTAGAGATAGATTCTTCTGCCTAATTAGCCCAAAATTGGGAGAGGTCTGGTATGATGGGGGGGCTGGTCTGATGGAACAGGTATTTCCTCTATCAGGAGGCAAATGATGGCAGATGATATCAGCCACTGTTGAAGAGGTATTGTACTAAGATTAAGTGACCTTAGTCATGCACTCAAGACCTCATTTTAATATAGCCCACCTCTCAGTGTGTTGACCAATCAGAGTTGATTGGCACCCCTTGGGAATACCTACTCTTTGAAAGGGATATAACTCTGGACCCTCAAATCCCAAATTGAGCCAGTTCTGGAAGGTAGGCCTAGTTCTGGACTGTAATTCCCATGTGATGCATATCAATCCAGCTTGGGAGAAATAAAAATGTGGATACACATGCATCCTGATTTCATTTGTCTATTTTAAAATTGGAGTTTGCCAGTAACCTATATCAAATTGCTTTCTTAATGGGGGGAAAGGGGAAGGTGGGAGGGAGAGAATTGGGAACTTAAAAATTTTAAAAAGAAATGTTAAAAAAGTGTATATGTAATTGGAAAAAATGAAATATTTTATTTTCCCTTAAAAAATAAAGAGAAATGAGAAAAAAACTAAGCAGTAATTAGAAATTATGTAAGCTACATCATTAGAAGATGCATGAATACATAAGAGTAAATGAGCTCCTTGGTTGATAGTGAGAAAAGATCTTAGCATGCCCCCTCCTCCCCCACCCCCAAGAAAAAGAGAATGATTTTGCTGAGGGGAGTCCTCTCCTAGAAGTTTCTAAGGTTGCAGGTTCTAGGGATCAAGGGACTTGGTTGCTGATACAAGGAAATTGGTCCACTGTTCCAAAATTCATGCTTGCTTTTCTTTTGGACATTTCTCTTGAACAATTCTTTGGAAGTGTCTTTCCCTTTGCCAGATAATGTAGTACCATCCTCAGAGGTCTCTCAGCCAATCAGGAGTCATAGCAGCATATAGTATCATAATGCTGTTTCTCAGGAAAACTGCCCCAGGCTTGGGTGGAAGTTGAGTTAAGCTCTTACTTTGCATGTTGTAACATAAAAGGGGCAATTTCTTTATAAAGGGTTTCACTGTTTTCTTCTGAGTGGTATGTGATCACAGTTGAATCTCCCAGCCCATCACGCTGGATAGAGGTTCCATCTCCAATTTCCCACCCTTTTGCATACCCTGTCTTCTATTCCTAACATGTTCTCTCATATCCTTTGGAACCTCTTCCTCCAGTTAAAGGTCAGTACATGTCCCTTCTCCTATTCTAGTCTTTTTATGATCCTCCTAAATGTTCTTGGATACTCCTTTTGCATATATTTCATATTTATTTATCTGTATATGTATCATTTCTCTCCAGCAAAGTGTAAGTTCCATAAAGGAAGAGATTATTTTTATTTTATATTTTTATTATCAGTTTTGCACAATTCCTAGCAAATAGCTGGTACTTATAAATCCTGTTGAAGGAACCTCAGTGGGAGGGCCAAAACTAGGATCTAGTAACTAGGACTTTAGCCCAACATGCAGAAATTTACATGGTACTCATAGTATTTTTAGCCCTTCTGAATAGAGAAGCAACTGAGTTTTGCATCTAGTTAGTAAGAATAAAGAATAAGCTAAAACCGCACACACAATATGCTTCCTCTTTCCTAACTCTCTCCTAGTAATAACAATAATAATAATTGTTGTTGAGTCATTTCAGTCCTGTCTGACTCTTCATGATCCCATTTAGAGTTTTCTTGGCCAAGATACTAGGCCAAATCACTAGAGTGATTTTCCATTTCCTTCTCCAGCTCGTTTTACAGATAAGGAAACTGAGGCAAATAGTACTGAGTGACTTGTCCACAGTCATGCACCTACTAAGTGTCTGAGGCTGAATTTCAACTTACATCTTCCTTACTTCAGGCCCAGCGCTCTATTCACAGCACTACTACAGTTACTTCTAGCTGCCTCCTTGACAATTGTACCCTTGAAAAATTTCCTTCTCAATCCTCAATTCAGCCCTCTTCTTCCCTCTTTCCAAAGGTCTCCTAAAGCATATTTTAGGTTGCGTTTTCTTCTACTTGCTCTGGGTGCAACATTTGCCTATTCTGATTTTGCTAAGATGTCATGTGGTACCACAATATAGTTGGATAGGACTCTTCTCAACAATATCTGAGATGTGGTCATACAAAGTCCACTTGAAGACTTTCAGTGATGAGGAAATCGCCATCTTCTGAGGTTGCTTACTCCAGGCTTGAGCAATTCTAATTGTTATGACATTCTTCTTTATATCCGGATAATACTTGTGCCTGAGAACCCCTGAATGTTGGTTATAGCCCTTTCCCTTATCTGGAGGCAGTTGAATTATGTGACCTCTGAGTACCTTGTAGCTCTAAATCTTCTTATCCAATCATCCTAGGAATCGGGTAAGACCTTATTCTGTTTTTCATTTGCCACATTACCCTGATGATCTCCATCACTCATTATGCTTTGGGGTTGACCCTGGGCTCTGGAAGGCTATGCCAGCAGACTCTGAGCTCTCGCAGATCCCATCAACCTGAAAAGTTGTCGGCCTGTCAAAAAACATTTTAAAAGTGCCAGGCATTGTGCTAAGGATACAAAGGAAGGCAAAAAACCAGACCTCAAACAGTTCCCTTGTCTATTGTCCAATGACACTTGTTGGCCAGATCTTAATATCTCTCCCTTTACATCTGATCCCTTCTCGCTCCTCCCAGAGCTCCCAGGGCTGTTGCTCCTCACCTCCTGTTTGGACTTCTGGAGCAGCACCCTCATTTTGTCCTCTTGCCTCAATCTCTCCCCACCCCAAGTTATTCCCCATATAACTGCCAAAGTGATTTTCCTTCAGTCAGATTTGACCAGGTACCTTCCCTACTCAATGAATTCCGGTGGTTCCCTATAAGCTGGTGGTTCTGAACCTTCCTAATGCCATGACCCTTTCATACTCGTATGTGGGCATATCTGCATGTGGGCAGACCCGCCTGGAGACACAGAAGCGGTGTCTCAGTTCCTAAGACCATTGGAAATATATGTTTTCCAGTGGTCTTAGGTGACCCCTGTGACCCCTGTGAAAGGGTCATTTGACCCCCAAAGGGGTCACGACCCACAGGTTGAGAACCACTGCGGGTGAACAGAGTATATCCCAAAAGTCTTCATGCATTTTTAAGCTTTAGCAGGTTAAAAAAAAATTTACATGAAAACTTTTGTAAACTCCACCTAGACTCTTTTGGCATTTAAAGTCCTTTACTGTGACCTTCCTTTTCAGCCTTCTTATACACAAGACCTAGAGGCCACAGGTTCCCCACCCCTGCAAGAGCCCCTTTCTCCTTCTTTATTCCATCTGGAATGACCATCATCCTCCACCCCTGACCCTCCTTCCATGTAACCAGTTGGATGCTAAATCTTGGCGATTCGACTGTGACATCTTTTCCATCCTACCCTTTCTCTCTACTCTTGGGTGACCCCTTTAGCTCAGGCCCCCGTCCCTTCTATCCTCCATTATGGTAGCCACCTCCTGATTGGTCTCCCTTCCTCCCCATCTTCCCCCAACTCCAGTCTGTCCTCCACAAAACTGACAAAGTGATTTCCCATAGGTGAAACTCTAATCATGTCACTGCCCCACTCAGTCACTTCTATTGGCTCCCCATGGCCTTTGGGATCAGATATAACCTCCTTTGCTTGGCTTTAAAGCCCTTCACTGTTGGTGTCTATTAAACCCCGCTAAACTTTCCAATCTCATTATACAGCACTCCCCTTTCTGCACTCTATGGTCCAGACAAACTGGCCCTCTCTCTTCCTCACCTAGCACTCCATCTACCTTCTCTGTGCCTGTCTTTGCACTGTCTCCCATCCCCGGAATGCACATCACAGGATTTCAGATTTAAATCAGAAAGGGGTCTTAGAGGTCCTTCTAGTCCAACCCCTCATTCTTTACAGATGGAGAAACCAAGGCCAAGAGGGACCAAGTGACTTGACCAAAGTCACACATGCAGTAATCCTGCCGAGGCAGGGCTTGAACTCATGTTCCTTCTTAAGAATTTCTCACTTGGTCCAAGATGGGGCTCAAGCATCACCTTCTGTATGAAACCTTTTCTGATCCCCCGTTAGCTAATGCTCTCCCTTCTTCCCTCCTTCATTTTTATTTTGTATTTATTCTGTTTATATTTAATCTCTCTATGCATGTGGTGCATGCCTACACATATGTGTGAATTCACATGTCTACAATCTATTACCTGTACACATATATGTCACCTGCAATCTATCACATATATACATAGGGAATGTGTGCTGAATTGAGGGCCCTGGAGCCTCAGAGAAGGTGCTGAGCTCTTTGCTAGAGGTGCTTCCTTATCAGGGCATTTTCTATCCTTGAAGTCACAGGCCTAATGTAATCATATCTGTTTATGGCTAGACATGCACATGCACACACACGTCAATATGCACATGTATGTCATTTATATGTACCCACACATACACACACCGCAGCCCGTGGTACCGTAGTGCACAGAGCTCTGGACCTGGAGTCAGAAAGACCTGATTTCAAATGTGATCTCAGATACTTACCAGAGGTCTGACTTCCAGCAACCCATTTTACCCCTGCCTGCCTCAGTTTCCTCTTTTGTGAAACAAGGATAAGACTAGCACTTCCCTCCCAGGGTTGTTGTGAAGATAAAATGACATGATATTTGTAAAGTGTTTTGCAAACCTTAATGGCCATAGAAATGTTTATTTATATAACATACACATATATATCTACATGTTGTCTCTCCCTCTGGAATGCAAGCTGTTTATTGGCAAATTTATATCTTTTTTTGTGGGGGAGGAGAAGGCTTTGTATGCCCAGGCTCTAGCACCCAAAAAATAGGTGCTTAGTAAATATGTGTTGACTGATTAATGGATTAATTTACCAGTCCAGCTAAATTTATAGAGGCTCATTGGTGGGCCAGTTAAAGAGGGAGGATTTGTTTGACCATAGCAGCTCTCACGTTCTGCCCCCCATGTTATAGCAAGAGTTGAGATCAGCCTTGGTGGAGGGGTATGCTCATTCCAGTGATTCCACCATTCAGTAGGGGACATTATGAACTCTTGAAGTATAGAAATCTCTTCTCCCACCCACAGAGAACTGTCTCCAGAGCTGGCAGTATTCTCTTCCTTTGAGAATCTGGGAAAGTCCAGGGACAGGGATGAGGGAGGGCTACTGACTTTATGTTGTTTTTCCAGTTGTTTCCTATGTACTTGAAAGAGCTATACAGCAAATGGGATGAATTCCCATGAGTCACCCAGGGAATCCAAACCCCAGAACTGATAGTCATGCCAGCCTTAGGATTCTGGGATTCTGTGAAGTGTGGCTGATGAGTAAGGAGGCTGGTTTTTCCATGTGGCTCAGGGAGAAATGCGAAATTGCTGCTGTTTTATCAGTACAAGGGACTCTGTCTGCAGAAACAATTTACACCATCACAGACCACAACCTCTCTATCACTTAGTATGTAATAATCAAAATGGCTAATTTATGTGAATAATAAATTTATATGGATAATGTTCTAAGGTTTGCATAAGGTTCTACACACGTCTTGTTTGAGATCACAGCAGCCCTGTGAGATAGGTACCCATTTTACAGATGAGTCTACTAAGGTTGATGACTTGTGAAGGTTTCACCATTAATAAGCTTCAGAGGCAGGATTTGAACCCATATCTTCTTGACTCCAGGTCCAGTGTTTTAACCACTGTGACATGGAATATTGTGATAGTAGACTGTACTCTTCTAAGCACTTGGGATACAAAAACAAGCCCTCAAGGAGATTACATTCCAGTGGTTTAAGATAGCACATAGAAGGAAATTGAAGAGGGGGAGGGAGCAGAGAGAGAGAAAGTATCCATGCAGGGTAATGATGTCAAATTTGTAGAAAGTCAGAAGCATTTCTGGGAGGGGAATAAAGCATGAGCAACCTGGGCTCCTCCCCAAAGGGAAGGAATTCACCGATGGCAGAAGGGAACCAGCATGGTGGGAAGGATGTTCCAGCATAAGAAGGAAGTTGAGCCATGGTGGCCAAGTCCAGAGAGAGTGAGAAGCTTGCTTGGGAGGGGAACCCAGACTTTCTTGACTCAAAGATTGGTCAAGGGAGTTGCATTAGGTATGTAGATATGAAGAGACTTGCTATGATTGGTTAAGTGTCAGAGGTGGGATTAGACCCAAGTTATGCTGTTGCTAGGCTCTACCTATTATGCTATGCTGCCTTCCAGAAATCAGTTCAATTTTATTTGTAGCCATATACTGTGCACACAAAATAAGAAGAACCAATCCATGGCCATCTTAACGCTTTGATGCACCCAGACTTGTTTTCCCCACAAGGCATCTTTTCACAGGCAGGCTGAGCTCCAGACTCAGGAGGGCAGGAGTAGGAAGAACCTTTGCTCCTTTCTCTGTGTTTCAGATAGTGATGCTAGCCCAAGAATTTATGAAACAGGAACCCAGAAAGCACCAGGAAAGGTCCCCTAGTGTGACCCTAAAAGTGTCAAAGAGAGGAATAACATGGATAGGTTAGGGGAGAAGCAAGGTGTGTGTGTGTGTGTGTGTGTGTGTGAATGAGGAGGAAGAAGCAGCTTCCAGAGATGCTCCACTGTCCACCTTAGTCACTCAATGAGCATTGATTAAACACTTACTGTGTTCTGGATTAGAAAATATGCTCAAATTTAAGTTGTTGAGAATCGCCTGGAAGTTAAGTGATGTGGCCAGGGCCAGAGAAATAATGTATCTCAAGTTACATTTGAACCCAGGTTTTCTTCATTCTCAGTCCAGATCTCTTCGCACTGAGCCATGCACCGGAGATGGAATCAAAGCTCCTCTCTCTGAAGTTAGCCCTCTGACCACTAGTCCAGGCATATTATTGTCCCCATTTTACAGGTAACCTCTCTGAACTCTGTTCATTAAATGACTTGGCCAGTCCTACAGCAGGTAGTAAGTTTTTGAGTTATGATTTGAACCTGTCAGGTGTTCCTGAATCTGAGTTCAGCAATCTATTCACTATGCCAGGGGGACTGAGCTGGAATAATCCTGAAAGGCTCCCTGGAGGAGGTGACCCAACAGCTTGGGGCTTGAAGGTGTATCTTGTATGTGTCCTAAAACCCACAAATCAATGATTCTTCACTTGAAGTGAAGATGTGGCTCCTTCTTCTAAACCACTTATGACCAGAGACTTGATTAGAAGTACTTCCACCAATACTATTTCTGATTTATGGAGCGGATAATGAGATTAATGAAAAATTTATGGTAGGGGGAAGAGGTGGAGGTGGGGGTGTGTGTGAGGAAAAGCATTGCTTTCATTGGGATAACTGAAAAGTTCAGACTCAGCAAAATCCAGCAGCACAAATGGAGAGGAATGAAGCTGCATTGGCTCCTAACTTTCCCCCTCCTCTTTCATAGTCTCTCCCGAAATGGCAAAGGTTATGATTGGTGACTAGTGCCCTGCACCTTGGACACTCAGACAAGGCCATCTTGAGGGACCAGTTTTGTAGAAAGTCTTAGGTGTGACTAGTGCCCAAGCAGCCCCCCAAAAGCTTTGGCACTGGAGTCTGGGGTGTCCCGGGGATATCCAATTCAAGAGTTGAAGTATAGTGGTAAGTAATTGGTGGTTCTACCAACTCAACTAGGCTAGTAACAGAGCTATCTGATGTCAGTCAGGTTCTAAAAAAACTATTCATTTTATTTTGTTAATTTTTTTCTAGACTTATTTGTGTATTTGTCACCATTGTCTAATCTCAAAGGATCTTCTCTCATAACAACAATAGCAGCAGCAACAACAGTAAAACCAATTAAGCAAAATCAATTAAGACAGCATCTGTAACTGACAGAGTATATGATAATTTGCACCCATAGTCCCCCACCTCTCTACTAAGAGGAGGGAAATATTTGTAATCTTCTATATCTACTTACTGACTGTATGACCCCGGGCAAGTCACTTGATTGCTATCTGCCTCAGTTTCCTCAACAGCAAAATAGGAATGTTAATAATAGCACCTATCTGCCAAGGTTGTTGTGAGTATCAAATGAGGTAATGATTGTAGGGTGGTTAGCACAGTGCCTGGCATACAGCAAGCACTAAATAAATGTGAGCTATTGTTAGCTATTATTATTGCCAATTATGTAAATTCAATATTTATAATTTTTACTGACCTATTTATATTTATAAGTAATTTATATTTATTTTATATTGAATTATTGTATTATAAGTATTTAGTTATTATAAGTAATTTATAAGTAATTTCCAACACTGTCTAAACTCTTCAGGTTTACCAGAGAGATGCACTGGGTGACTATCAGTCAATCATTTCCTGGAGGTTCAGGTACTGAGGCAGCTCTTATCCCAGGGGGGCATAAAGCCCCCTTTTCCTTTTCTCCATAGACACAAGGACCACCCAGTTCTATTATTCTGTCTCATGAGAGTGCTAGGGTCTCAGCTGTCAATTGCCTGATGTGAGCATTCCTGCTCTGTAAAAGGGCTGACCTGATGGGTTTCTAGAGCACTTTTCTTTTCGTCAGTTAACAAGCATTTTAAAGGGTTTGCTATGTATGCCCTAGGCATTGTACTAAGTGTTGGAGGTTCAAAGAAAGGAAAAAAATTCAGCTCTTGCCCTTGAGGAGCTTACATTTTAATGGGGAAGACAACATGTACATGAGTAGGGACATAGAAAGTGCATACAGAGTAGATGGAAGGCATTCTGAGGAGGGGGAAGGCATTACTGGTTGGGGGGCTGTGAAAAGCTTCCTGCCAATGACGAACTTGGGATTGGGTCTTGAAGGAAGCTGGGGAGGCTAAGAGGCAGAGGTGAAGGGTCAGGGCATTCTAGGCATGGAGGCAGCCAGTGCAAAGGCATGGAGATGGTCGTGTATGAAGGGGAGGAAGATGGAAAATGGCTGAACAGGTAGGAAGAGGCTGAGTGAGAGACACCACATTGAAGAGTTCCCATTTGATCCTAGAGGTAATAGGAGCCAGAGTAGCTCAGGGTAGAGGGGGTGTAAGCATGACCAAACTTGTGCTTTAGATAAATCACTTTAGTGGCTGACTGAAGGATGGATTGGAGTGGGAATGATGCCTTTGCACAGCTCTGCCTCACTGAAATCCAATTCATGTGCAAGTCAACACATCACTCTCATGTAAGGTCATTGGTCCTCTTTGAGAAAGAAGGACAAAAATAACGAGGCAGAGAGATAATTTAGAAGATGATTATGGTAATTTAGGTGAGAGATGAGGAGGACCTAGGCTAGGCTTGTGACTGGAGATGGGAGACTGTGGGAGGTCAGGGTTGGAAGAAACTTTTGAAATAATCTTGTTATAATCTGTTGATTGATGGACTGGAAGGAACCCTAGAGTAAGCTAGTCTAATGCTCCCATGGAGAGGCAATGTGGTAATGGATGGATTGTTGACCTTGGAGTCAGGGAAGATCTGGCAGGTCAACTCTTGCTTTCAATACTTCTTGGCACATATACCATGGGCAAGTCACTGAGCACTTTTCAGTTACAGGGGTCCTCATCTGCAAAATGATAGGTATGGCATGTACCGAGGAGGGGGCGGTTGTTGTAAGACTAAAACATTGCCTGTGGGGCCTGGAGAATCCAAATTCAACTCTGGCCTCAGACACTTACCATGTGATCCTGGGAAAGCCTCAACCCTGATTGTCTTAAAAATATTACCTGTCAGATGCTTAACAAATCTTGGAGTGCTATGTAAATTTCAGTTATTGTTATTAGAATAAAAATAGAATAAGTAAACAAGGTATAGTGCAGAGAGTCAGGCAGAGGTAGGTTCAAGTCTTGCCTCTGATACCTTTTGGTTGTATGACTCTGGGTTAGTCCTTGAACTTCAATGTCCAAGGAAATTTGCTAAGATTAAATTGAAGGGCAGGTGATAAAGGACAGATAGGATAGCAGGTAGAATCGAGAAGACTCATCTTCCTAAGTTTAAATTTGACCTCAGACACTTGCTAGCTGTGTATCCCTGGGCAAGTCACTTCACCCTTTTTGCCTCAGTTTCCTCGCTTGGAAAAATACTCCATTATCTTTGCCAAGAAAGCCCCAAATGGTGTCATGAAGAGTTGGACATGACTGAACAACAACTGGTGAAGAACTCTGTTGGTATAAGGGGTCCCTTACCAGCATCTCCCTTATGTCAACGAAATCACATGTCTAGGAAAAAAGTATAAATATATATATATATATATATATATATGTATACATACATCTATATGTATATGTACACACACACACACATGTATATTATAGATGAAGAAATTGAGGCCAAGAAAGTTAAAATGGTTTACTCAAGATCCTCAAGGGAGGCAGCACTGAGATTTGAATCCAGGTCCTCTGACTTAAAATCCAGGGCTCTTCTTTAATTAATTAATTAATTGGTGAGGAAATAGTCTGAGAGAGGGTGAGTGACTTACTCCGGGTTACACAGGTAGCAAATGACAGAGATGAAATTAGAGCCCCCAGGCTGGGGTTCATAACGGTATTGGCTCCATTTTATATAGCATTTTTATGATTTTACGAAGCCTTTTTCTCATGGCAACCCTCAGAGTCAGGTGCTATGAGTCTTGTACTCATTTGGGGGATTTCTGGCCTCAGGTCACACCGGTAGAAAGTAGGTGAAATAGGACAATCCCAGGTGTCCTTACTCTAAATTGAAGACTCTCTTCTCCACATCAAAGGCTTGCCTCTCATTGTTAAGCTGTTCATTCCCCCATAATCAGTGTTTCTGACACTTGGGGCAACCACCCCCTGTCCCTCTCCCACATACACATACACCCTCACCCCTGAGGAACCTAATGAGTGATACCACTTCTTCCTTAAAAATCATATTTATTTAATATTATCGTTGGCTAGAATATATGTATTTAATGTAATATTTACATTAATATAAATATTTTAAAAAGATTTACTTTTTAACATCCTTTAAAACAATAAGTTCCAAATTCTCATCCTCTGCCCATAGAGAAGGCAAACAGTATGATATTGATTATACATACAAAATCATGCAAAATATGTTTCCATATTAGCCACATTGTAAAAAAAAAGGAAGCACATTTAACAAGTGAGGAAAAGTTATATTTCAGTTTGTACTCAGAGTTCATCAGTTCTCCCTCTGGAAACAGATGGCATTTCTCATCACAAATCCTTTGTGAATGAATGGTACTACTTCTGAATGGCGATTTATTGACACCACTTTAGATTCTGCTGATGGAGTGATCCCCCCAACCCTCCCTGCACATGCTCTCTCCTTTGATAAAAGACCTTCTGAAGCTTCTTTTGGCCATCTGGTCGCTGGTTAAGTGGGTGATTGAAGAGCTCTTCATCACCTACGCCTTTGGTGGCAGGATGGAGAGAGACACTCTTTCAATATAGGTCAAAGGAGAAGATGGGGAGATAGAAACTGGTGGTAACCTCTGAGGGAGTGTGGTTCCTCTACCTGGCTTCACTGTTTGCACTAGTTGAGACCCGACTGTTCAAAAAGGTAGAAATCCCCACTCTTTCCTCTGTGAGCTTGAAATCTACTTGTGGAGCCAATGAGAAAATTTAAGCAGATGGAAAGAGTGTCGGATTTGGCAGCTGAGCCCTTGGGCTTGGGTCCAAGGTCTGTGTGACCTCAGACAAGTCATAACACTTCTCTGAGACTCAGTTACTCTATTTGTAAGATAAGGGGGTTGGAACAGGTAACCTTTAACTTCCCTTCCATATGGTCCTAAGTCATCTCACCCTTTGAGCCTCAGTTTCCTTATCTGTAAGATGACCTCAAAGGGCCCTCTCAGCTCTAGGACCATGGTCCATTGATGACATTTTGGACATACTCTTCGTCCTCCATGCCTCTCTCAGCTCATGTGGAATGCCCTCCCCACTCATTTCCATGTGTTGAAGTTCAAGCCATTTTTCCAAAGTCTAGCTCAAGGTCTC
>CM053588.1:47736752-47783078 GCA_028646515.1 Pseudochirops corinnae
TATGTAATGCTGAAATTAATTGTTCTTTGAATGTTTGATAGAATTCACTTTTAAATCCATATGGTTCCAAGTTCTTTTTCTTTGAGAGTTAATTTGTGGCTTGTTAAATTTCCTTTTCTGAGACTTCTTAAATTCATTATGTCTTGTTTTGTTACCCCTCCACATTATGTACCAGGCATTATGCTGGGAGTTGGATGTAAGCATAAATATAAAAGTATATTATAGTAGACAGAGACTTACCTCAGAGTCAGGGCACCTTGAATTTAAGTCCCTCCTCTGACTCATAAAAGTCCCATCACATTGAGCAAATCATTTAATCTCATGGTGTCCTAGGAAACCCTTTCAGACTGTAAGTTGCAGAAAACTTGGAGATATGCTTTGGTGGAAGGAATTTTCTCACCAGAGAATTTCCTAGACACACTAATGAAATCACAGGTACCAATTAAAAAACAAACAAAATTAGAGTGGAAATGATAGGGGAGACTCACATAGAGATGGTAGGGAGGAATCACATCTAACTGAGGGGAGTAGGGCAGATGGATGGATGGGAGCTTTCTGGATAAAGCACCTATGGCAAGTCTTGAGTTTTCAAGTGAAGGAGTTGGGGGGATACATTACAGGCATGGGGGAGGGCAGGCACAGAAACATCAGATTAAAATTAATGACACAAATCCACATTTCCTAAATGTTGGAGAGTCAAGATGGATTAGTCAAGGAGTTACCTTTTCCCTTGGCTCACACCACTAATGAAAGGGAGAAAGAATGCTGGATAATTTGAGAACAGATGATTTGTCATTTGGGATAATTAAGGAAACAGTCATCGTGGTAGACTGCTTTAAGAAGATCTTAGTAACTTCGGTGAATCTGTGATGTCTCTGATGTGGGAATGACTTTCACTGACGCTAATCACGGCCCATTCATGCCCAGCCATCTTCCATCACTCTTGTTGATGTCATGCAATGTGCTACAGGCCTTTCCATAGTGTGGTCTCATAGAAAGAGACCTGGCTTTGGTGTAAGAAGGTCCCCGAGTTCAAATCTTTGCCAAATGACTAGCTGTGTTAGCTTTGGAAAGTCATTGCACGTTCTGGACCTTAGTTTCCCCCTCTGTATAATGAGCAGGTTGGACTAGGTGATGTCTAAGGTGCTTTTAGCACCTCTTAGTTCTATGATCCTTTTACTCAGCATGCACTATAATGGAGCACCGGAGCCATCCTCTGGTTAGGCAGATACCTGAATTAGCTTTGGTATTTTCCAGATTTGTGCTGGTGTCAAGCATTTTTGCTCGCTTTATTCCTGTGGCTTGGAGCCCAACCCGTGGGAGTCTTATCCTTGTCTTTCCATCAGCTATCCCCCAGTGCCCTGGACTCCTTCTTCTGCCTCTGGGACTGTCTTGAAAGCCCTTGGCTACCAGCTTGGCTGTCCTTCTCAGCTTGCAAAATAAAGTAAATTATTGAGTGTTTGTTCCCATTATAAAAAGATTTTCCCTTTCCACAGAGGCTCTTCCCTCTAGGTCTATGGTCATATGGACTCTAAGATTCCTTTCAGTGGGCAGATCTACAAGGTCCTTCCTCTATCCAGGGCCATCTCTGGTCATCCTTATCTATATCTGGCCACTGGACCCAGATGGCTCCAGAGAAGAAAGTGAGGCTGGTGACTTTGCACAGCCCTGCCTCACTTAAATCTGATTCACTTACATGTCACAACATCACCCCCGTGATGTCATGGTCCTCTTTGAGAATGAAGGTTAAACAACAAAAACAAGGTCCTCCAAATGTAATCTGGTTTACAAAAATGTGAATGCTATAGCCACACTGTGGCATGCAGCAAGGGATGATGAGGTTGACATTCATTCTCTCTTCCCTCCCTTCTCCCCTACCAAACACACACAGACACACAGATGCGGACACAGACGCAGACACAGACACAGACGCAGACGCAGACACACAGATGCAGACGCAGATGCAGATGCAGATGCAGACACAGACACACACACATACACGCACACTACCAGGTCCAGCCCTGTCTCTTTTCCCACTAACCTTTACCAGAAATGACCTCAGGACCTTTGCCCAGGTAACAGGCAAAGGGGATGGTCCAGATTGAAGGTGCTAAACTGAGGCAATGTGATTGTAGGATCATAGGGTTAGTGGGTTGGGCCAGATAATTTATTTTACAGATGAGGAAACTGAGGCACAGAGGTGTGCTGTAGCTCGTCTTCTTGACTTCAAGTCTAGTACTCTCTAGGATCTCATAGGAGCAAATTTGCTCTTTGCTCCTCAGTGACATTTCCAGACCCTCTCTCTGCTGTTCTGACTCTGAATTCTATGCTAATATCCATATTACCCTATCCAGACCCTGTTTGCTTTTACTTACCAGCCTCTGTAGGGAGACTGCAGAGCCAGGGTCTGTGTCTTTCTTCACAGAACTCTCTCCTTCATGGCTCTACTGGGAGAAACAGTTACACACACACACACACACACACACACACACGCACAAACACACACATACACACAAAGTGAACAAAGCAAAAGAATGACCTTGAGTAACTCATTTTTTCCTTTTGGGATCTCAGACTCTTCAACTGCAAAATTTGAGGGTTGATCTAGATGGTCTCTGAACTCCCAGCCCACTAGAGTTGGGTTCCAGAGTTCCAATGGGCAGCTCGCTATGAGCCAAATAGCACCTGGGAGGGAGCTCATTTCTCCTAAGCCTCTCTCCTCTCATGTGTGATTCCCCTTTAAGGGCATCTTGGCAAGAGGAAGGTGGTGAGGAGGGTATTGAATCTTGATGGCTCAGGGCAGATGCAGATGAATTCTTTACAATCACTGGGGTGCCCACAGGAATGTTGGTCCTGGCAAGGCTATGTGAGACTGAGATCCAGGCTCAGAATGGCCAAGATTGTTTCTTTGTCTGTTTCACCCATCCCTCTTCCCAGGGCACCATATGGCCCCCATTTGTCTAGGCACTTCAAGGAACATTGATGATATCTTTGTTTCCAAGAGCTTCCTGTCTCACCCAGAAAGAGGAGGCTTGCAATGGTTGGAGTTCATCTGGCTGTCTTGTTTATTTAGCAGAGACCACCCTGGTAGATTCAGCTGTTGGGTTTTTGTACAAGCTGTTCCAGAGTTCTCCCCTGATCTTACCTCTAGAGTCTTTGCTTCAAGGTTTCAAGGGTCTCTGATTTTTTTGGTGTGTGTACTTCTTTTCACCAGTGCAGATTATGGCTCTACTATGATCAAAAAGAGGTAGGTGGTCTCAGGGACTTCTGTAGCACTCATTCCAGAAAAAAATTTTCCCCCTCCACCTCCCTTCTCCCCACCCCACTCCTCCCCCAATCCCCATGCCTAATCTGGTGATGACACTCTGATCATGTCCAAAATAGAACTCATCATCCTACCTCTCAACACACCCCCTTTCCTATGACTATTGAGGATGCCACCATCTTTCTGGACTCTCAGGTTTACAACCTCGGAGTCATCCTTACCACCCTACTTTCCCTGACTCTATATCCAAGCAATTGGCAGATGATGTTAATTCTGAACATCTGTCCAACTCATTGCCTTTACTCATACCATGACCACCCTAGTTCAAGACCTTATCCCTTCTCTGGAATATATTGTAGGCTCTAAATAGGTATTGCTGTGTCAAATCTCTTCTATCTCCAGTCTGTCCTCCACACATCCACCAAAGTGATATTGTCAAAGAAAGGACTGACCACTCTCTTGCTCAATTACCTTTAGGGGCTCCCTATTGCCTCTAGGATGCGGTATGAACTCTTCTGATATTTAAAACCCTTTTCAGTCTAACTTGTTCATCTGCATGCACTGGAGTCCAGCCAAACTGGCCTTCTTACTATTCCTTATACATAATATTACACCTCCAGCCTCCTTGCCTTTGCCCAAGCAACCACACGTGTCTGGAATGTGCTTCCTCCTCACCCTTTCTTCTTAGAATTCCTAGATTCTTTTAAATATCAGCTCAAGGGCCATATTTTATATGAAACTCCTTAACTGATCCCTTCAGACAAAGTCTCCAAAAAAATAATACTGAATTTGGAGCCAGAGGACTTGTGTTCAAATCTAGGTTCTGCCATTTACTACCTACATGACCTTGGGAGTTGCTTATACTCTCTGGGCCTCAGTTTCCTTATCTGTAAAGTGAGGGAGTTGGACTAGATGGCCTCTGAGGTCCTTTCCAGCTTCAAATATTCCAACTTCATCTATACATATATGTGCCTTTGATATATGGCATTTAAGTTTGCTTGGCACTTTCTAAGTGTTACTCATCTGAATCTCATAAGAACCCTTTATTTTACAGAGATGAGACCAGACTCGGAGAAGTTTGTAGCTTAACTGCCCAGGGCCAGTCAGTCAGCAAACATTTATTAAGCACTTACTGTATATGTACCTGGTAGAGGGCTAAGTACTGAGCTTACAAAGAAAGGCACAGACAAGGTCTCTGCCCTCAAGAGGATGCCATTCTAATGGAGGAGTCACATAACTTGGTGCAAGATACATGTAGTGACAGACAGCTAGTGAAGTATTGGAGATGAGAGTTGGGCCAGATTTTCTTGGCTCTATTATCAATGTTGTAATTGCTCTATTACAAGTTTCTGTGGCCTCAGAGGTTCCCGTCCCTCTCCCCCAAATCCCATGTCAAGTCTAGCCCTACATACAAGGAAGCTCAGCAGTCAGGGTGTGATTTTTCAGCTCTGAGCCTTTCTACAGTGCCCCAAGTCCCACTAGAGAGGATTCTGAGCTTTAATGGAGATTCTCTGGGGGATGGTTCATCCAGCTTCTTCACTATCCAGTCTACACACATCCAATTTCCAAGGTCTTCCTGATGCCAGTGGGAGTTCTGTACATAGATAGACAGCATGCAGAGCAGATAAAAGCTTGTCAGTACAGATCAGAGAGGACAAGGTTATGCTTTCAGGAATGCACGTTCCTGTGCAGAGACAGATGGCTTCTTGTCCTCTCTTCAAGTTCCTCTCTCCCTCTCCCTTCCTCCAAACCCATTTGTCACTAGGCAGTAATGGAATCTTGTACTAACCTTTGTCTGCTGTGTCTCACATGGTCTCTAGGAAACTGAGGTCTTTAGGCTGTGCACCTCCTGTAGAACCTAGAGACAGCACTAACCAGAAGAAGGGGCTAGACTGGCCTTTCCAGTAGCAATATGTCCTGATGGTCCAGATTATTGATTAAATGAAATAGTGTTTGGAAAACAGTGTTTCTCTTAGGAACTACCCCCATGCCCCTCCAAACCTTTCTTACCTCTTGGCGGTCCCCACTTTCCCCAGGGGCCTCCTGCTAATTAGTTACCCATGATTTCTGTATACTATTCTTTCTGGTCTTTCTGTATACTGTTCCAGCCTCTAGCCTCATCTTGAATTTCCTGTAAATTTGGCTTTGGCTTTGGGCCTCGGTCTTTTTATCTGTAAAATGAAGGAGTTTGACTACATGGACTTTATGGTCTCTCCTAGCTCTAGCATTCTGTGTTCCAGGGGCCGTCTCAGCTCTGATATTTTCTGTTCCAAGGCCTCTCCCAGCTCTGACATCTTGTGTTCTAAGAGCCCTCCCAATTCTGACATTCTATGTTCTAAGGGTGCTCTTAGATCTGACATTCCCTTTTCTAAATCTCCTCCTAACTCTGACATTTTCATTCAAAGACCCTTCCCAACTCTTACATTCTATTCTCTAAGGTTCCTTTTAACTCTAAATCCTATGACCCCATGATCTATAAGAGCAGCTAAGTAGTGCAGTGGATAGAGCACCAGACCTGGAGTCAGTCAGAAAGACTCATCTTCCTGGGTTGAAATCTGGCCTCAGAAGCTTACTAGCTGTGTGACCCTAGGCAAGTCACTTAACCTGTTTGCCTCAGTTTATTCATCTATAAAATGAGCTGGAGAAGGAAATGACAAACTGCTCCAGTATCTGCCAAGAAAAAAACCCCAAATGGGGTCATGAAGAGTTAGGCACAACTTAAGTGACTGAACATCAAAAATGATCTGTAAACCAACAGCTAGCTAAGTGATTTGGTCATAAAAAAACCACGATATGGTGCCAAGAACTAGGATAGACGTTAGGAGACTGGGCTCTGGACCAGATTCTCTTTCCTGTGTAGCCTTGGTAGCTGTGTAGTTTTGGGTAAGTCACTTCTCTTTTGTGGGCTCCATCTTCCTCACCGGTAAATTGAAGGGCTTAGAGTAGTCTTTTCTGGGCTCTCCTATTTGTGGCTGATCTGTCCTAATGGTTTGATAGATTTAAGTGAGTTCATTGACTCATTGATTTGATACTTTATCGAGTTAATAAAAAAGCATTCATTACATACTTGCTGTGTGCCAGGCACTGTTCTAAGCCCTAGAGACACAGAGACAAAAGTGGAGATAGTTCTTGGCCTTGGAAAGCTCACATTCTACTATGCCAGTGGTCCTCAACCTTCCTAATGCCACGACCCTTTAATACTCGTATATGGGCATATCTGCATGTGGGCAGACCTGCCTGGAGATGGATAGAGGAAGTGTGTCTCGGTTCCTAAGACCTTCGGAAATATGTGTTTTCTGATGGTCTTAGGCAACCCCTGTGAAAGGGTCATTTGACCCCCCAAAGGGGTCGCAACCCACAGATTGAGAACCACTGTACTAGGTGGAGATAGCACCTATTGGAAGATGGTGGCTAGGGAGGGATTGGTTTGGAAAGTTACAGGGATGGTGAATGGAGCAATAAGGGAATAGATTGACCTTTCCCAAAGTGATATTGGCATTGGTGTTTTCAGGGTTTCATTGGGGATCAAATGATATAATATTTGGAAAGTCCTGGTACAGTGCCTGGCTCATGGGAGGTACTTAATAAATGCCTATTTCCCCATCCCAGAAATAGAAGGGCTTGGAGTGAAGAGAAGAGTGTGCAATAGCAAGGTGGCTGCTGAGAAGATGGCTAGTGAGTAAAGTGGAGCAGAGTAGCGGGTCTCATGAAGCCTTCACCAATTGGGAGGGGAGGGTCAGGGTAAGCAACAGAGCAACAGAGCTAAAAATGGGGAGTTCACCAGGGCAAGGCACCTACCAAAAACATGGCTCAGTCTATCTGTGTCCAAAAAGTTAGCCACCTTCTCCTTCCTGGTACCCCCTCTTTTCTACATTGCCACTTCTCTAGAACCCCAATATCTAGAAGTTTTTTTTATTTGGCATAGTTTAAGTTAAAATCTCCCGGTTTTCTAGTTGATTGGAGATTCCCTACCCATGACCTCAGGGTTGGGAAAGTGTTAAGATTAAGATCCACCTGTACCCCAGAACTGAGTAAGTCATTAAGACCCCATTTTGCCTTTCTCCCCTCTTCCCCCCATGAAAGTGTGGTGCCAAGAACCCTGGAGCAGTCTGGACCATGGAACTTCCTGAGCCAATCTCAAGTACAGACTCACAATTGTGAGTCGACAATTGGAGACTTCATCTTCCTGCCAAGCCCTGATGATCATCGTGACTGATGCTCCCTGGTGACATCTATTGCCTATAGATCTCAGACCTTTGCCAGATCTGATTTGGAGGAATGAATCCTGAGTGTTGAACTGGGACTCAAAGCCCTGAATTCAAATCTCAGCCCTTCCACTTGTCACCGATGTGACCTTGGGCAAGTCAGTTTCCTCATCAGGAAAATGAGGGACTAGATTACCCCTAATGTCCCTTTCAACTCTAGACCTCTGATCCTGTGATCAGTGTTGGGGAGGTCCGTGGGCCACTCCCACTTGGAGGTGTTAGTCCTGATCTCATTGGGAAGGGGTTGATGAACTGACACACTTTGGAAGTATCAGTCCTGGCTCCAACATAAATCAGGGTTTAGTGTGCTGTCTTAGTCATTTTCTGTTCTTCCTATTTCCTGCTCCCTTGGGTGTTTACTGTTAAACCACATGGCCTTTCCTTTTATTCCTTCCCCTAAACACACCAAAGAAAAGAACCTATTCCTTTCAGCATTTACTGGCTCACCTAATTCTTTTGCAAAATGCTTTTAGTCCCAGTAGTGGACTTCAACACACTGATCTTCCTCAATCTTAGCTCTGATCATGCCACTTACCTACTCAGAAACTTTTGATGGCTCCCCTCTGCCTCCAGGATTGAGTCCAAACCCTTAGCCTGGTACTTAGGGCCTCCTTCACAATCTGTGCTCACTGTGTGTTGCCAATGTTATCTTTCCATGGTGACCCTGGCCTCCTCCTTGAATTTCCTGAAAGCTGAGCCTCTATCAGAGATCCATCCCATTATGATTTCTCTTGTCACCAAAAGATCAGATTAACTCACAACTGGGTCAGTGCTGGCTCTGACATTGTCATCGTTCCCTGGGCAGTCCCAGAAGGGCTTAAGTGGACTCAGATGATGGCTGGAGGAGCCAGAATCTGAGGAAGGGTAGAATTGGATTTGGTCTAAGTCAGTGAGAAGAGGATATCCAGAGAGGACACTGAGAACTGTTTGGCAGAAGCTGGACTGGGCCATCTTCCCACTTCTTGCCCTTCTGACCTCTACCAACTCTGCCAAGCTCTCCTTTACCAACTGCTTCTCAACACTTACAAGTGTGTAATTGTATATTGTTCAGAGCTAGAAGGGACCTCAGAGGCCATCTAGCTTAACCCACACCCAAAAGAGAACCCCACCCCTCCCCAAAACAACATGGTCCCCCACCCTCTGCTTGAAGACCTCCAATAAAGGTGAGCCCCCTCCCTCCTGAAGCTTCTCATTCCGCCATCTCTATTACATAGTCTTCCCTAACATTGGTCTAAACCTTCCTCTTTGTAACTTCCCCCTGTGGCTCCTGGTTCTGCTTCCTGGGGTCATGCAGAAGTCGACAGCTTTTCAGATGCTTGAGCAAAGTTACCATGAGCCGCCCAAATTGTCTTTTCTCCTGGCTCATTGCTCTCAGTTTCTTCAGTGAATACTTATACAATCCAAACTCAAGACTTTTCACAGTCCTTCAGAGACTCTCTAACTTATCTGTGCAATTGAACTCTGGTGCCCAGAACTGCATACAGCCCTCCAGATGGAATCTAACTGGGGCAGAATACAGGGGAACAGTAAGATCTCTATTTCTGCCTCTCTGAATGCAGCCAATCACATAAGCTTTCCTGGCCATTGCATTATGTTATTGACTCATACTGAGCTTGTGGTTCATTAAAACTCACAGCTCTTTTTCAGGCAAATTGCTATCTAGTCAGGCTTCCCCCAATCTCTATTTGTGAAATTGATTTTCTTTTGAACCCAAATGCAAGATTTTGCATTCACTTCTGTTTGATTTCATTTCATTAGATTGCTCCAAGTGCTATAGACTGTCAAGCACAGTACCCAATACTTTGTCTTCTCAAGTGAGTTTACCAGGAGGGATTGTCTAGGCCAAGGTCTACCAGCTGGCCTGTATACTGGTCTATTGTAATATTTCACAGTATAGCTCACAAGACACTTCATGATCTCTAAATACCCTCCTCATAACAGCCCTGTGAGGTAGGCAAGACAAGGTTTATTGTCCCCATTTTACTGATGAAAGAAATTGGATTCAGAGTGAAGCAGGTAGGACATGGGTTCTAAATGGCAGTCTCATTCAATTCAATTCAGCAAACACTGATGAAATGTAGAATAGTTACTTGGGCATAATGTAAAATATCTTAAAAGGTAGACCAGAGCCAGCCTGGGAAAAGCTCTAAATCCTAAGCCAAGGAATATAAGATAATACCTTATATATAAAGTTTGTATTTGTAAAGTGTTCTGTAAGTCTAGAATACTTTATAAATGTTCATTCTTGTAATTGTTGTTGTTAATTTCTATGATCATTTTACTCTGGAGCGGGATTTCTTCAACCTTTTTATATTGAGATCCTTTTTTATAGTCTGAAGAAGTCCATGGACCCCTTCTCGGAATAGTGGTTTTTGGTCTAAATTCATAATTTAAAAATATGCTAAAATTTCGATTAGAAATTAGTGAAAATAGTGATGTCATTTTTCCCCCATCCAAGTTCATAGGTTCTGCTGAAATCTTTTTTTTATGGAGGCCTTGTGGTTCTGGGGGTTAGTAATCCCTCTTCTGTAGGTAATAGGGAGCCACTCTGGGTTCTGGAGAATGAAGCACTTTCTGAAACACAACTGACCCATGCTTTAGAAATGCCAGTCTGGCAGTTGAGTGGAGATGGGAGGGACTCAAAGCACAGAAAATAGAGACCATTGCAGTATTCCAGACAAGACATGATGAAAGTCTGAATTAGAGTGCTGGCTATGTAAGTGGGGAGAGGGGGGATGATTCAAGAGATGTTGGAGAGATAGAATCAACAAGATCTGACAACTAATTGGATATGAGGAGTTGAGGGAGAACGGGGAGCAGAAGACGACTGAAAGGTTAGGAACCTGGTGACTGGAAAGACGATGGCACCCTCTGTAGATGTAGGGAAGTTTGCAGGAGGGATGAATTGAAGTTGGCCAACTACTATCAACTTGCCTGTTTTGTATCCTGGGAAAGCAAAGAATGTTGGTTTTTTTTTTTTTAAGATTTTTAAAAATATTAAAACTTTATTAAAAAATGTCAAAACTGTTCTTAGCTCCCAAGGAGCTCTTGAGGGCAGGTCTTGTTCTCATGTATTTGCGTGCTCAGCACTTAACACAATGCCTGGTACATAGTAAGTACTTGATAAATGCTTTTTAATTTATTCATTCATTTGGGCTATGGAAGAAATATGGTCTCAGTCCTCCAAAGAGTTTGGAATTTGATTATAGAGTTGAGATATGTTATTAATTCAAAAGATCTGTACCTTCCTCAGTGTGAGACCTGTTTGCGGATACAAGTCACAGCTGTGTCGTGCCTTAGCATAGGGTGTCATGAGTTCCTGTAAGCAAAAAGAATTCATCACCTGGTGGCCAACCTTTGGGTGATGAGACTTTTTGCACTGGTCCTCAGCACAAGCAGCACCTGTCTCCAGACTTCGGTGGACTTGCCTAAGCTTGGACATTGCTGCCTTCAAACACCTAGAATCACCTCCACACCACATCGAGGCAACAATTGAGGATTCATCAGATGGTGTGCCCGCAGGTGAAGTGATGATGAACTTTTTTATTCATTTGTTTAAAATGTTGAATGATGTGACACAAAACATTAGAAGATTGAACATTGTAAGACAAGATGCTGATTGTGGAGCTGGGTCATGCTAGGGAGGGTTTTCTGGTGACATCATAAAGGAATTGTGGGTTTATTTGGTGGTCTGCAAAGTGGTTTGCTTATTCAAAGTCATTTAGTGACCCAATATGATGGGGCTATTCCTACCTTTTAGGTGGGTCATAATTTTAAAGTGAAGGAGGCCTGCTTCAAGTCCTAGTCTTCTAAGTTCTAACATTCTGTTCTAAGATTCTTTCCAGCTTTCTTATTGCATCTTCCAAGGCTCATTTTGGTACTGACATTCTATGTTCTAAGGCTTGGCTCAAATGTTCTGTGTTCTAAATTCCCTTTCAACTCTGAAGTTTTATGTTTTAAAAGGTCTCCCAATTTTGACATCCTTTATACTAAGTCCCCCTCCCCCCACCCAATTCTGATGTTATCTGTTCTATCTATTTAGACTTCCCAGCTCTGACAGTCTGTGTTCTAAAACCCCTCATAGTTCTGGAATCCTGTGTTCTAAGGGCCCTCCTGGTTAAGATATTCTGTGTTCTCAGGGCTCTCCCGGTTCTGACATTCTGTGTTCTGAGGGCCCTCCCAGCTCTGACATCCTGTGTTCTGAGGGCCCTCCCAGCTCTGACATTCTCTGTTCTAAGGCCCCTCCCAGCTCTGACATCCTGTGTTCTAAGGGCCCTCCTAGCTCTGACATCCTGTGTTCTAAGGGCCCTCCCAGCTCTATTCTGTGTTCTAAGGCCCCTCTAGCACTGCTTTTGTGTTATTACCACAATCACTGCGAGCAAGCAGGTTGTGTGTACCTCTCTGGGCCCCTTTTGTTTCCCGTTGGTCTGAGATAGTTTCCCAGGAGTGATAGGGAAGGACCTGCTTGTCACCGCCAGACCTCTTGACTAATGGACCCTCTTTTTGTTTTTAATCAAACCCTCCTCACGCACTCTTTGGTTGCTTTAATCACCAAACCACTTTCTTGGTTGCATCTACAAAGGAGCTTTTCCTCTTATCAACTCGAGGCCACAGAGAAGTAAACAATTTCTCTGGCCCAGTGGGATCCTGCTCTAGGATGTAGCCGAGAGGCAAGCAAGGCTCTCTACTGTTATTTGTGACCTTCAAAGGTTTGTGCAGTTAGGCTGGCCTCTCGTGGTCCAGCTCATGAATTGCACATTAGTGTTCCCTCTCAATTTTCCCTCATAGGCTCTTAACATAGATTTAAACTAGAAGGGATCTCAGAAGCCATTGAGTCTAATTCTCGAATGGAATTAAATTCCAATAAATCCAAATTTTTTTAATTTACAGATTATTTTGTCATTTTTTCAATTAACAGGCATTTATTTTCTCTTTTTTCCCTTCCCTCCACTTTTTACAAATCTCCTCACCCCCAAAAAAAGAAGAAAGAAAAGAAAAAAAGGAAACTTTCATAACAAACATGCATGGTCAAGCTAAGACAATTCCCTTATGGACCATGGTCTTGTCCAAAAATGTATGCCCCATTCTGCGTTTGGAATACATCACCTCATTATCACAAAGTCAATAGCATGCTTCATCTTTGGTCTTTTGGAATCGTGTCAACTGTAATTTATTAAGCCCCTACTGTATACAAGATGCTTGAGCTGGAGAGATAAAAATGAAATACTCTATGACCTCATGAAGTTTATACTGGAAAACCATATAACCAACCTCAAATGATTTTTATTCACTCTTTCAATTGTTCAGTTAAATAACAGGCATTTGTTCAACTGGATAGGGGCAGCTAGATGACTTAGTCAACAGAGAGCTAGGCCTAGAGTCAGGAAGACCTGAGCTCAAATCTGGCCTCAGATACTTACCAGGAAGCCAGAAGATGGAGGCTAAAAGGATTATCATTCCAGGCATGTAGTATAGCCCAGGGGTGGGGAACCTGCAACCTTGAGGCCACGTGTGGCCCTCCGTGTCCTTATGATCTCAGGTTCCCCACCCTTGGTATAGCCCATGCAAAGTCATGGAGTAGGGAGACTGAACTAAATGATCCTGAAACTTGACTCTAGCATAGTCCATTCTAGCCCTAAATCCCACTATTCCTATGATTGATAAGGTCTTTTCCATCTATAAAGCTTTCTAAGTCTGTGACATGCTCTAGGAAATGACCTATACTGATTCAGTAGGGTTGGGGGTTACATAGAGCTGTAAGTAAGAGTACTAGACCCTGGTGCAGACTTAGTTGAATGGTGGTTGTCAGGAGAGGGGGCACCCTGTCCCCCAAAGAGTCAAGCCAGAGATTCCTTGGCTCAGCTGATAATTCTCCACCCCTGACCTGCAGTTCCTCAACTTCCAGGTGAAGGGTTGAGACAATGGCAGGGGAATGAGGCAGTGGAGGAAGGAGGACTCTAGAAGAAGGGTACCATAGTGATGATACCTTCAAGGCTGGCAGGTAGGATCTGGGCAAGGGAGCCTAGATGTACTTCAGAGGGTTAACGGGCTGAGGTATACCTGTGATGTCAGTTACTCTCAGCACACCAGACAGAGCAAAGCTGCTGTTGCGCCACCCTAGTTATGCTTCTCAATTTATGGCCAGTACTTTCTATCTACTCCTTTGTGTCACAGTGGGTAGCAGCCTGACCTTGGAGTGCCTTGGAGGGACTGTGACCCTGGGTAAGTTATTTAACCTCTTAGTGCCCCAGGCAAATCTCTTAAGACTTCATTGTAGACTAGTAGAATCTTCACTAGTAGAGGAAGTTTCCTCAAACTGATATATCCTGCTTATTGACTGAATGATTGATTTTGTTATTGTCTTTATAGCTCCAGTGCCTAGTACAGTGGTTGTTGAATAATAGGCATTTAATAAATGCTAGATAATAAATCCCGGATAAATGATGAATTGATTCTTTTTGGTCCCTCTTGTCCTTATAGCCTCAACGTCTCTGCCCCAAATGTTCACACGGACTATTTGTGCCCTACCTGGAGTAGAACATTCCAATCTCATATTGGTCTGATCAGTCACACTTGGACATACTGAAACTTGACTCTAGCATAGTGAAATCATTTTGGTCCTCTTCGAGAATGAAGGACAACAGCCACCTCCAACTAGCCTCAGTGCCTAGCATATAATAGGGGCTTAATAATTACTTGTTGAATTGAGTTTCACTGTTGAAAGCCAGAAGTGGTCAGGAAGTCTTTAACTCAGAATTTCTCATAAAGAAGAATTCATCCATCAGGTCATTATTTCTACTTTCTCTCTTCCCTTCTCTAGGACTTCAGCTACAAAGCAACTTTCAAGGAACAGTATCTAGTTTTCATTTCAGAAAGATCTTTCTTGTAAAGGAACAGGGAGAGCCTCTCAGGAGACAACAGAATCTATGATTTGTTCAGAATCACCCCTGTTGCTGCTTCTTCCTCAAGGGGATAGGAATAGCACCAGTGGGCACTCGACCCAATGAATGACCCAGCATCTGTGAAGTTACTTTCAGTCCAACTACTGCAGTGAGTTAGTCTCATTCCAACTGCTGCAGTAAATGACCTTATATAACATTTATCCCTATTAAAGAAGGCATGCCTCATTCTGTATCTCTGGTCTACTCTTCTGATTGTTTCACCATGAGTCTTTTGAAGTCTTGATTGGTCATTGCTTTGATCAGACTTCTAAGGTCTTTCAAAGGCATTTCCTCTCATCTTATTATTGTAGTCAGGATATGTATCATTCTGCTGGTTCTACTTATTTCACCCTGTGTCAGGTTGTACAAGTCTCCCCATGTTTCTCTGAATCCTTTATAGTCATCATTTCTTATTACACAGAATTCCATTCCATTCATATACTATAATTTTTCAGCCATTCCTCACCTGATGGACTGAGGAATTTTTGATTCCAGCTCTTTTCTATGATCAAAAGTATCATTACAAGTATCATTGTACATGGGGTCCTTTGTTTCTTTCCTTAACTTCTTTGGGGTATATGTCTAAAAGCAGTATGCCTGCATCAAAGGGATTCATTAAGCAAATTCTGGGGTATGTTTCCAAAATGTTTTCCAGAGCAGTTGGATCAATTTGTAGCTTCAAAAACAGTGTGCTACTGTGCCCATCCTCCGACAGCCTCTCCAAAGTACCATATAATTTAACACTTGATTGTATACAGACAGACCTTGTCTAATGTTATTAATTGGTTTTGTAAAAAAAAAAAATCATGTTAGGTGAAACAACATTATAGGGGGCAGTTAATTCCACAAGAACATTGTCATAAATGTAATGACAGTGAGATTTCAAGACTTTATTGTCAGGCTGCAAATATATTATGATGCTTATAATGCATCAGAAACAACACTGGTCAGATGAAAATTATGTCTGTGCTGTTTTGGAATATTCTCTAATTATCTCATCACCATTAGGAACCTTATTTTCCAATTACCTCGTAGACTCCATGAAGGTGAGGACTGTTTTATTTTTATAATGTGTTACCTATGACATCTAGCCCAAGGTTGTGCCCTTTTTGTTGAGCAGGCATTGAACAAAGATTTACTGAATTGTCTTTAGATTGCCTGGTTCCAATTCCATGTCTATGTTTCTTGAGCACACTCTCTACCATCTACCTCATGGGGTTATTGTGAGGCTGGTATTCTGCAAATTTTAATCAGGATGGTTTTCATTCAGTTTTCTCCTCTATAAAATGAAGAAGTTAGACTAGATGACCTCTGAGTCCCTGCTGGTTTGAAATCCTATGATCCTGTATCAAATGCCATATAAATGTGAGGCTATGATAACATTTTGTACTCGGTGTTCTCTGGCCTGGCCTGGGCATACCTATAGTACTGTTCTCAGCTTGGGGCATCACATTTTAGGAAGGATATGGAACACAGTGTTCAGAGGAGAGAGACCAGAATGATGAAGGGGATCAGGATAAAGTGAAGAAGCTAGGAATGTTTAGTTGAGAAAAGAGAAGGCTTCAGAGAGGTGAAGAACTGAGATAAAAAAGCCATCTTCAAGAATTGATTTCTAGTGGAAGACAAGTCAACAAGCATTTAATAATTAGTACCTGCTGTGTGCCAGGCATTGTGCTAAGTGCTGGGAATACAAAGAAAGGCAAAAGACAGTCTTTGCCCTTAAGGAGCTCAGTCTAATGTGGGAGACAACATGCAAACAATTCTGTAAGTACAAGAGATATAATAAATTGGAAATAAATTGGACAATTTGGAGATAATCAACAGAGGGAAAGAACTAGCATTTAGAGACCTTAGAAAAGTTTCTTGCAGGAGGGTTTTTTAAAGCTGAAACTTGAAGGAAGCCAGAGAAGCTAGGGAGGGAGAGAATTCCAGGCATAGGTGATAGCCGGTAAAAGTAAAAGAAGGCATGAGATAGAGTTTCTTATGCCAGGAACGCAAAGAGGCCAGTGTCACTGGCTCATAATGTATTTGGAGAGTAGTAAGGTGTAAGGAACTGGAAAGACAGAAAGGGTCCAGGTTATGAAGAGCTTTAAAAACCAGAGGGTTTTCTCTTTGATCCTGGAGGTAATTGGGAATCACTAGTTCATTGGTGTTGGGGAAGAGGGTGACATGGTCAGACCTACTCTTAAGGAAGGTCACTTTGGTTGCTGTGTGGAGGAAGGGGATTAGGGAGATCAACCAGCTACTGAGTAGTCCAAGTGGGAGGTGATGAGAGCCTGCACCAGGATGGCAGCAGTGTCAGAGAAGAGAAGTGGGGTGTATTTGAGAGAAGTTAAGAAGATGTTGCTTTGTTCTGTTTAGTCCTAGGGGTCAGAACAATGAGTAGCAGATGTTGCAGGGATACAAGTTTAGGTTTGATGTCAACAGCAGAAAAGACTTCATGACAATGAAAGTGATCCCCAAGTTGAACTGGTTGCCTCAGGAGGCAGAGGGGCTTCCTTCCTTTTGTGAGATGTCTTCAAACAGAAGTTAGATAGACCCTGGCTAGGGATGGTTTAGAGGAGTCTTATAAATGGACATCTTTTGGACAGCATGGCTTCTGAAGTCCCTTCCCTGCTCTAAAAATCAGTGATTTTGTGATACGTGTTTTTAAATTTAAGAAATTATAATTAAAAATTATATCAACATTTTCTGTTTCCTACATTGCCACAATACCCCACATACTCCTCCCTTTCCCTTTCCAAAAGAGCAGACTTTTGACATACTTTCCCAGAGAGCCATCTCATATGACAGAGAATATATTTTCTTAGAGGGGCAAAAAAGTCAGCACAAAAACATTGAAAAAAGTAAAAAAACATGTACAATGTGTGACTCTTATGGACCTCCGACCTTCACAATGAGGTGGGTTCAGGGCATCTTCTCATCTCTGTTTATTTGAGTCTTTCTTGGTCTTTATAATTTTGATACATTCATGTTTGAGGTTTTGGCGGGTCGCCATGCTGTCGTTTTACATTGTTACAATTACTGTAGAATGTTTCCTTGGCTTGGCTTCCTTTTCTCCGCAATCAGTTCATGTAGATCTTCCCATGGTTCTCTGTATTCATCATACATTTCTTGGATCACAGTAATATTCCATTACATTCATGTAACACAATTTGTTTAGCCATTCCTTGATTGATGGGCATTGACTTTGTTTCCAGCTAGCTGTGATCTGTTCTTTGTTGTACAGAGTGGGAGGCCACATGATGTGGTAGAGAGAGAGCCAACTGCGGAATCAGAAAGACCTGGGTTCAGGTTCTGCCTCTGATAGGAACTAGCAATATATCTGATCCAAACATGAATTACAGGAGAGTTAGCAACCTGCACTGAGGAGGGGGTGGTGCCACAGAGGCAATTTCCACATCACAAATTTCCCATAGTGATGAAACTTCTGGACAGGTCCTGACCAAAACATTCCCATGTCTCTATCTAAATCTAGAATTAGAGGAACACAAAACTGAGAGGGATTTTTAGATGCCACATAGTCTAGCAGGAGCTGTCTTATTGTGTGTGTGTGTGTGTGTGTGTGTGTGTGTGTGTGTGTGTATTCTCAGGGCATAGCACAATTTCTGACACATAGTAGGTGTTAGATGTTTCTTAATTTTTATGGATTGGCTGACTGATTTATAGATATTGAGGCCCAGAGAGGCTAAATAAATAACTGAACCATAGTCACATAGGCAGTAAATAGCAGAGAGCCTTTGAACACAATTCTCTCTCTCTTCTCTCTCCCCTTTTCTTTGTCTTTCCCTCCTTCTTGTCTGTCTCCCTCCCTCCTTCCTCGTTATCTTACCCTCTTTCCCTTTCTCCCTCTCTGCCTGTCTGCCCCTATCTCTTCTCTCCTCTTCTCTTTCTTCTCTCCTCTTTTCTCTCTTTCCACTCTTCTGTCTCTCTCCCTCCCTCCTCTCTTTCTCTCACCCTCTTTCCATCTTCCATTCCTTTTCCCCCTCTCTGTCTGTCTCCCCTTTTCCTTCTCTCTTTCCCTCCTTTCTTTCCATCTTCCCCTCCCTCATTCTGTCTCTCTGTCTCTGTCTGTTTGTGCTTTAATGTTGTTTCTTCCCTAAAGCAGTGATTTCCTCTAATGGAAAGTGTTTCATTGAAATGAACAAGGGCAGACTCTTGACAACTGGCTCTTTAATCTTAGAGCAAACCTCTCCAAGGTCCCCTTAGTCTTTGCCATTCCCTCTTCCTTGGTTTCTTAACAGAGATGTTTTGTGTTTGGGGCTAGATCTAGGATTTACAGGGACAATTACTGTGGCTTAGGGCTGGACTCTAAAGTCTGTACTTAGGATTTTTTTTTTAAAATTGTCTTAGGAAGATTTCAATAACAGCCTTCAAAAAGCCCCCACCAAACCAAGATCCTGAGTCATCTGGTAGAGGCTGTTACCTTTTGTCTCACCCACAGAGCTGAGGGTGTGATGGTCCAAGAGGGTCCCTGAAGCTGGGCTCCACAGAAGCTTTCTGCATTTCCTCACTTACGTGCTCCTTTGAGAGGATCCAGGAGAGGGAGACAGAGTCCATCAAGTACATGCGAGCAGAAAAGGCTCTGCAGATTCTGCACACTGCTCTGGACTTCTGAGGCTTCCTTTCCCAGAATGGATTATGCCCTCCCTCTGCAGCTACCTTGGCCTCCACGTGGCATGGGGAAGCTGGCCCACCCACTCTCTGGTCTCTCAAACAGCCTACAGTGCTTTATCACTAGGAGAGGACAACCCAGGCAGACAGAGAAGGGCAGCTAAGACTTAGAGGAATGGAGATGGTGAAAGGCCATTTATCTACTTATATCAGTCATAGGAAAAAGAAACACACACACACACACACACACACACACACACACACACACACACACACACACACACACCCAGCTGGGGAAGGATTAAGGAAGAGGAATGAAAGGTCTTCACATCCCAAATGACTGCTGGTATATCATCTCTTCAATCCTTGCAACAATTCTGATGATGCTATAGTAAGTAGTTATCATCCCCACCTCACAGATAGGGAGCCTGAAACTTGAGAATAGGACCTCAAGAAAAGAAACATAACATGGCTGTCTGTTTCTAGAAATTGGGCTTCAGATCATCTTTTGGTTTGTTTTGAATTCTGATAGTCTATGTTCTGAGGCCCATCCCAGCTCTGACTGGCTCTACTCTAAGTTTCTTGCTAGCTCTGACATTTTAGGTTCTGAGATCCCTCCCACCTGTGGCATTCTGTGTTCTAAGGTCCCTGCCACACCTCTGAAATTCTCTATTCTAAGGAGCTTCCTAGCTCTGATATTTTAGGTTCTAATATTCTTGCCAGCTCTGATCTTCTCTGTTCTTCACTCTTGTCAAGCTCTTATACTCAAGATACCTCTCAGGGATGGCAACTGTGTTCTAAGGCCCCCTCCTACCTCTGACATTCTCTGTTCTAGGTCCCTGCTAGTTCTGACCTTTTGTGTTCTAAGGTCCCTGCAAGCTCTGACATCCTGTGTTCTAAGGGCCCTCTCAGCTCTGACATTCTGGGTTCTAAGAGCCCTACCAGCTCTGACATTCTGTGTTCTAAGGGCTCTCCCAGCTCTGACCTTCTGTGTTCTAAGGGCCCTCCCAGCTCTGACATTCTCTGTTCCAGGGCCCTTCCAGCTGTGTCATTCTGTGTTCTAAGGGCTCTCCCAGCTCTGACCTTCTGTGTTCTAAGGGCCCTCCCAGCTCTGACATTCTCTGTTCTAGGGCCCTTCCAGCTATGTCATTCTGTGTTCTAAGAGCCCTACTAGCTCTGGCATTCTGTGTTCTAAGATCCCTCCCACACCTCTGACATTCTCTGATCTTCACTCTCTTCAAGCTCTCATATTCTATGTTCTAAGATACCTCTCAGAACTGACAGCTGTGTCCTTAAGGTCCTCCCAGCTCTGACATTCTGTATTTTGACATACTGTGTCTCCCAGGCCCATCTAACTTTCTCTTTTCTACCTCAACATTCTATGACCCTAATTTGTGTCTGGCTGCTCTTGCTATTAGCAGTGATTTCACTCCACATCGTGTCTGGGAGCAAATGTAGCACATGCTTGCAGACTAGCCCCTTAGAATCTGGCCTCATCCTTTTTCTCTTTAGCAGCCCAAATAACCATCTTATTCCCATCCTTTCCCACCTTCTGGCAATGGCTACCGATCTGCTTTGGTACCTGAGCCAAACCGTGCTGGGGGGTGGAAGTCGGGGAGGATTCTGTGGGCAGAGCTGGCTACAGCTCCTGCTCTGCTCTCCACGAAGCCCTTGGTACCTAGTGAAGGTGGCCACGAAGGCAGAGAGAACTGGGAACCATGGAAACGGCATGAAGTTACCCATCCTCCCAAGGTTTGTTCTGAGAACCGTTCTGAGCTTGGCAGGGAGGAGTTATCCAGCTTTCATCCACTCCCAGTCCCTTCCACTGGTGATCTCCTGTCCTCCCCCACCCTTCCCATTATCTTAAAGCTTCCATTCTCTAAGAAAACCATACATTAAGGAGCCAGGCTGCATTAAAAACCCAGTATTTCATAGCCTCTGCAACAGCTTTGCCCCACAGTCATTGGATGCCTGTGGGATGGATGGTCTGTCATATTCCATATTCCAACTCCAGCCTTAGGATATTTGTAAGATGGTGATTGATACAGTGCTGGTGCATCCAAAGGAGCAGGGCATTCTGGGACAGAATGTGTTTGCTATGGAGCTCATCACTCAGAAGGGGGAGTGCTAGGCTCCCTGTTCCCAGACACTGTGAGTTCATAGGCTCTCTCAGCTGTTTCAATCTCGTCTGGCTTTTTATGACCCCATTTGAGGTTTTCTTGGTAGAGATACTGGGGTGGCTTGCCATTTCTTTCTCCATTTAGTTTTACAGATGAAGAAACTGAGGCAATAGAAGAAACTGAGTTCATAACTCATACCCTCAAGTGCTTACGAGGTCTAACATTCTGTCTATCTAGTGCTCTCCGATCTGTGAAGCAGTTTTTGTCCTAGTGGAATTTCTCATTTGAGTCTCACAATGATCCTGTGAACAAGGGTGTCCTTTACCGCATTTTGCTGATGTGGAAACTGAGACTCAAAGAAGTTAAATAACTTCTCTGAGGATCTCATAGTTAAAAGTATCTGAGGCAGGATTTGAACTCAAGTCTTTCTGATTCAGTACTCTATCGACTGTCATGCTGTTGTATAGTCATTGCTTTATAGGTCCCCTAGTCAGAATCACAAAATCATAGCATCATAGGATCATTGATTTGGGGCTGAAAGGACTCAATAAGTCAATCAGCAAGCATTTATTAAGCACTTACTGTGTTCTAGATAGGGTGCTGATGCCTGGGGATGCAAAGATTAAAAACAAAATAACCTCTGTCCTCAAGGACTTCTCATTCTAATGGCAGTGACACCTACGTGTACACACACACACACACACACACACACACACACACACACACACGCACACACGCACACGCACACACACACACGCACACATACACTTACATACAATGTGTAGTTGTTGGGTTGTTTCAGTCATGTCTGACTCTTTGTAACCCCATTTGGGTTTTATTTTTTGGTTTTTTGGAGGGGGGAAGGCAAGGCAACTGGGGTTAAATTAAGGTCACATGGCTAGTAAGTGTTAAGTGTCTAAGGCTAGATTTGAACTCAGGTCCTCCTGACTCTGGGGCTAATGCTGTATTCACTGTACCACCTAGCCACCCCTAGGGTTTTCTTGACACAGATATTAGAGGAGTTTGTCATTTCCTTCTCCAGCTCATTTTGCAGATGAGGAAATAGAGGCAAACAGAATGAAGTGACTTGCCCAGAGTAACACAGCTTGTAAATGTCTGAGGCTGGATTTGAACTCAAGTCTTTTTACTTCCAGGCCTGGCACTCTATCCACTGCACCACTTAGCTGTACTCTTCATACAACATACATACATATATGATTATACATGATACATACAAAATGGATGCAAGGTAGGTATGAGTTGGCAGTTGGGGTGAATCATGAAAAGCTTTACGTAGAATGTAATGTTTGACCTGAGACTTGAAGGCAACCAGATATTTGAAGGGTTGGTTGTGAGAAAGGATTGTATTCCATACATAGGAGATAGCTTTAAAAGAGCTTTTAATGGTGAATAGAGGATCTTTGAGGTAATAGAGAACCACAGGCATTTGTTGAGCCAGATGGTGACATGGTTAGACCTGAGCTTAAGGGAAATGACTTTGGCAGCTGTGTGGATGGTGGGTTACAGCAGAGAGAGGCTTGAAGCAGGCAGGTTACTGAAGTGATCCAAGTGAGATGTGATGAAGATCTGACCTGGAGTGTGGGGGAGGGAAGGGGACCATGCAAGAGATGCTGTGGAAAGAGAATGGACAAGATTTGCCAATTGATTAGATATCTGAGATTTGTGAGAATGAGCGAAGGAGGACAAGGAAGGAAGGAAGGAAGAAGAGTGGGCAGGAGGGAAAGGGCAGAAGGGAACCTGACCTGCTAGATAGTGGTGCCCTTGATAACAATAGGGGAGTTTGGAACAGGGGTGGGAATCTGGGGAAAAGATATGAATTCTATTTTGAATGTTCTGAGTTTGAGATACCTCTGTCATGTCCAATTTGAAATGTTTAATAAGACAGTTGGGGAGGTGGTACTAGGTTTCAGGAGAAGGGTCCAAGCTCCTTGATTTAAGGATGAGCAAGACAAGGTACCAGTGAGTTTAAACAATTTGCTCAATGTTACATAGGTTGTAGATGATAGATCCAGGATTTGAACCAAGGTCCTTTGATTCTGAATCTGGTACTTTTCCCACTATAACATAATGACTGAGAAAATCTAAGAACTTTAAACAGTGCCTAACATCCTCATCTGATAGATTGGGAGACTTAAAGCCCAGAGAGGGAAGTGACTTGCCCAGGGTCTTCCAGATGGTAATAGCTAAGTCATGTTTTGAATCCAAATCCTTGAAATCTAGATCCAAAGAGTCTTTCATTATATCACCATTCAGAGGAGGTTAGTTTGCTTAAGTAAGCTTGGAGTTCTGCTCTGAATTTCAAAGCTAACAAAGGCAGAGGTCAAAATGAGAAACTTCCTTCATTCTCTCCTTCTTCCTCCCTCCACTCCTTCTTGTTCCCTTTCCCTTTCCCACCTGAGGTGGTACAGGAGATAGATTACAGGTCCTTAAGTTAGGAAGACCTGAGTTCAAATCCAGAATCAAATACTTACTAGCTGTTGTGACCCTGGGTAAGTCACTTAACTTTTGTTTTCCTTTCCTCATCTGTAAAATGGGGATAATAATAAAGCCTCTACCTCCCAGGGCTGTTGTGAGGATCAAATAATGTAACAGTGCAAAGTGCTCAGCACAGTACCTGACATGTAGCAAGCACTAATATAAAGGTTAACTGCTATCATCACCATTACCACCACCACCACCATTATCATCATTATCCCCCATTCTCTTCCTTCCTGCCCTTTCTCCTTACCCTTTCCTCTTTTCCCCCTTCTTTCTCTATTCCCTCTCTCCCTTCTGTATGCCCATCTTTCTGGTTCTCATCTCTCTCTCTCCCTCTCTCCCTCCCTCCCTCTCTCTCTCTCTCTCTCTCTCTCTCTCTCTCTCTCTGTCTCTGTCTCCACACACACACACATAATGGAAAAAAGAGTAGGCAGACACCAAAGGCTACCAAGTTAGACAGACTGACCTGGGTTATGGACACCATCTTTCCCTGAAACATTCCTTTCATGCATTAGCTAAGTTTCCATTTTTGTGGAACTCTAATTGGAACTGAAGAACTAGAAACACCCTCCCCCACCTTTCCCACCCCAATTTTCCTAGCCAACCTCAGGGAAAGATCTGGAAGTTCTCTATCCTGGCCATTGAATGGAAAGGTGAATTAGCATCTATGGATTATTTATGTGAGCTGTACTCAGGGAAAGGCAAGCAGGAAGTTTCTATGACGATCTATAGTAGCCATGGTAACTGGACAAATCTTAGAATGAGAAGGTCCAAATTCCACCTCTGCCCCTTTCTGCTTTTGTGATCTTGGACAAACTTCCCTCAACCTCAGTTTCCTCACAGTAAAATCAGTATCCTGATGCTTGTACTGCCTACCTCCCCAGGCTGTGGTGAGGACTGTGCTTTAGAAACCAGCACAGAGTCTAAGAGCTGGGGGAACCCCGATGCTTCTATTCCAGCCCAGAGCCGAATAAGAATCCTTGTGTCCCAAATAGTCATCCAGTCTTTGCTTGAAGTTCTCCAGTGAGGGAGAACCCCCAACTTCCAATGAGTTAAAAAACCACTAGCCAGTGAATCGTCTCATCCCACCTTGAAAGTGCTATAGAGAAGGGAGCCAACATTATCTCAAAGGTCCCTTCCAGCCGTAATATCCCATGGTTCCTTAATGCTCTGAACCATTCCCTGAGGTTCTGGGTTTGTTCAGTCCAGAGAAGGAGAGGCTAAAGACAAACATGAATTACAGCTTCAGGTTTTAAGCAGCCTGGCCATCTGCAGAGCCTTTGCCAGTAGCCATCTCTGTAGATGCTGTTGGCCTGCATTATGACAGGATTGGACTGGACAGAGGCTCTTGACCCTAGGAGGTGCTCTGTTCTGATGGATCCGTACAAGGAGAGAGTGATGGACTTGGAGTCAGGAAGACCTGGATTTGAATCCCTCTGCAGACATTTATTAGCTGAGTCTTTCTGGGCCTCAGTTTTCCCTCCTCTAAAAAAAGAGGCTTAGTTAGACTTGATGAATTCTAAGGCCACTCCCTGCTCCAAATCTGATCTTCCAGAAGAGAAAGGATATTTATCTTGGAGGCCTAAAATGTCTTTCCTCCTTATCTTTGCCTTTCAGAAATTCAGTACCCCTTAAAAAGCTGAATGAGTATCCATGGAAAGACTCAGTTCAAATGCTAGCTAGTGCCTATATAAAGCCTTTCGTGATCCCTGAAGCCAAATGACCTTGCATTTTTATCTTGTGTGTACTGAAATCAACTCATACATGTACACATTGTCTCCTTGGATAGAATGTAAGCTACTTGAGGGCAGTGATGGTTTTAATTTTTTTTCTTGTAACCCTCAAACCTAGCAGAATGCCTGGCACCAGTGGGTACCGAATGCTGTTGATTGTTCATTTACATGTGGTGAATTCGTTTCTAATCAGCCAACATGAGAAAGGTCTTACTCAGTTCAAGGCATTGGTAATACAAAGACAAAAATTAAAACAGCCCCTGCCTTCAAGAAGCTTAGATTCTATTGTTCCTGCCCAAGAGCAGGGGTATGGACTGGATGACCTCTCCAGATCTTTTCCAACACACAGGTGTTACCAGCAGGCATGTTGCCTTTTTTCTTTCCTGACTCTTAGGAGTTCTTTTGTTAAAGTATAGATAGAGTACTGATTAACGAAAAGGCAAAAAGACTTTAGCAGATTGTGTGGACCTTAATTTAGTGGCGTGGCTCACTGATTTGACTCTTGTCATATCCAGTAAAATAAGCCACTCCAGGCTTCATGCATTTATGGCTTCTGTCTAATTGCAGATGGCCACCGAGATGCCAGATCATGAAAAGGTGATGCCTTCAGGCATTAAGTATCCTGGTAACAGAGATGAGAATGAGGAATGAAAGTGGGGGTAGCAGCCAACTCAAGCCTCCTGATGGCTTCAGGGGGGAAATGATGAATAGTGTAAATTTGCTGCCATTCTCTCTTATTATTCTCCAGAGCCAGAGGCCTTCTGGTCATCTCGGGATGCTGAGGTTGACAAATGGCTTTGCTCATTTGTTTCACTGCCTGCAAAGATGCTTGTCCACCCTGGTCCCTGTAGGTTCATTCCTTCACTTTAGCAGAGAAGAATTTCACCAACAAAACATGACTCTCAAAGAGCGCTGACTAACATAATATAGAGAGATTTCTTGTGATAAATCAAAGTGGACGAGGAAGGCACATGGGGAAAAGAGGTTTTCAGAGGATGCTGCAGTAAACAATGAAAAACTCCGAGTAGTAACCACCAGGGAATCCTTCAATAAATTGCTAATTTGGGTCCATCAACAAAACACCATCCTGGCTTTGAAATATTCAGAGATTTGGGGATTCAGTCCAACCTTGTTGAGTAAGTAGCCTGAGAAAAGGTTGGCTGATTTTATCCACACCCAGTAGAGAAATGCAATGAACGAGGATTAACCTGGGAGCCAGAGTAAAATGGTGGTTAAGCCAAGCCAAGTCATGTCAACAAGCATTAATTGAGCTCTCTATGCTAAGCTTTGAGATGGCAAAGTCTAGGCAGGTCTGTAACTTCCTCCTCTCCCCAGTGTTCTGTACTATATCCCAAGATTGCACCAAAGGGTTTAATAATAATAATAGCTAGAGTTTATACGATGCTTTAAGGTTTACAAAACACTTTTCATACATTTTCTTATTTGGATGGATGAGGTGCAATTTTGTTCCCTATTTTACAGATGAGGAAAATGAAGCCCAAAGTGGTTAAGTGACTTGCACAGGACTAGTCAGAGTCAGGTAGGATTCAAACCCGGGTCCTCCTGCCTCTAGGTCTAGCCTTCATTCCATCCCCCCCACCCTGCCTCTACAGAGAATTGGTGTTTGAGAGATCAGACTTCTATCCCCAGTTCTGTAGCTAGTGAGCTGAGTAACCTTGGACAAAATTTCATGTCCCTAAACCACAGATCTTACATACGCACACACTCACACACACACACATATGTATATGTAGCCTTCTCCAGGTTCAGAAGACATCAAAACTTTCATTACCCACTGCCTAATTACAAAGTAACAAAAGGTGTGCCTTCCTGAAGAACAAGCCTCTCCTAAGCAAGCTTCTCTTGTTGGGCTCCAAGCAAATCCCATTAAGGGGCAGGGAAGATCCTCCTTACCATTATACCACCCCATATCCACTTTGTGGCCAAGGTTTATTGATTTTACCTTTATGCTATTTCTTACATATGTCCCTTCTTTCCTTGGACATTTCTTTCTCCCTAGGGCAGGGCTTATCCCACCCACACTTGCAATAGCTTGCTACTGATATTTCTCCCTACCTCAGTTCCCTCCCTATGCTAATCCGGCCTGCACTCAGCTGTCAGACTTTAAGCCCAGATCTGACCATGTCATTTCCCGTACTCCATAAACTCCATTAAGCATTAATGAATACTTAAAACATAAAACAACACTCCACTACCTTAATTATACTGTTCTCGAAGCTAAAGGCTCTTTGTAGGACTAGGATGTAGGTATTTCATTTTTGATTTGGATCTGCATTGTTGGGGCAACTCACCTGGTCCAGGCCTCTAGCATGGATCTCCTCTTTGTCCTTGTCTCTACCTATACATACACAATTCATGTATGTGTGTGTATGACCTCTACATACAGATGAAAAAAAAACAAACCTGAAACCAAAAGAGGTTAAGTGATTTGTCCTAAGTAACAAAGATATTAAACAATGGTTATTGTTCAGTTTCATCCAACTCTTCATGAGCCCATTTGGAGTTTTCTTGCCAAAGATACTGGAGTGGTTTTCCATTTCCTTCTCCAGCTCATTTTCCAGATGAGGAAACTGAGGCAAATAGGGTAAAGTGATTTGCTCTGGGTCACACAGTCAGTAAGCATTTGAGTCCAGATTTGAACTCATAAAGATGGGTCTTCCTGACTCCGGGCCCTGAATTCTTATCTACTGCACCACCCAGCTGCCCCCTTAAACAATGGTACTGGGACTCCTATCCAAGCCTTTCTCATCTCTACTTCTCAATGCAAAATAATTTCAGGAGGGATAGAGGCTTAATATATTTGGAGAGGGAGCCAAACAGGACCCATCTGAGTGGTGTATTGAAGGAAACTGGAGATTCTCCATATTCCCTATGCCAGGCTTGGGGTGAGGTCCTAAGAGTGTATAGCCTGGAATCATGGGAGCAAGTCATGACTCTTTGAGTACTTCTGGAGTTCTTGCACTGAGGAAGTTCTCCAATGCGAGGAACTCACTCCTCCAGGGAACAATCTATTTTATTTTTCCTGAGATTTAAAGGATGGACAGAAATCCCAGAACACAAAGATTTGTTCTCCAAAGATACCTTCCCTGCTTCTTACTATCCTGATGCTCTGGAAGACTGTCTAGTGAGGCTGACTGATTCTCTTCTTACCATTAACACTCCATCTGCTCTGCCCTCTTCACTGACTAGGTCCAGAGAGTCTTCATTTCAGTGTAACTTCCCCACTCGGACTAATGACCATTCAGTTTAATTTCCTCCACAATATTTCCTGACCTTCGATCTTTGTGAGTAGTGAAGGGAGGGAGATGGTGATGGAGTGAAGGAGAAATTGGCTCATAAAAATTGGCAACATCATCATTTCAATAAGTCCTGTGCTGTGGCTGAACCAAGCCTCCCCTTCACTGCTCAGGAGCTCATCAGATTGAATGACCTTCCCATCTAGAAAAATGATTCCATATGGTAATGCAATCACAAACGAGAAACATCATTTTCCTATGGATAGTTCCCTGAAGAAAGCCTCCAAGAGCACCATCCTCTTAACATCACAGGATGTCTAGGCCCCTATCAGCAAGTTTGATTGACTCCCTTTTATAGGGGAAGCGTACTTGGTTCGGGTTGGTGGCGTCTTATTTTAAGGGTTCATTAGGCAGCTGTACAGTGCACGGGGCACCTGTAGCAGCAGAGATTATCTCCATATGAATATAAATGCCTTCATTATGATCCACACCATTACAATCAATAACAGGTGACTTGTTAAGGACAGATACTTAAAATGAAGTGTGTGTGGCTGCACACACCAATCTTCTGGCAAATGGAATGGTCTTGTTTCTTTTTTTTTTCCTTTTATATTTAAGAAGTCAGTATGAGGGAAGAATTAAAGCATTTATACTCTGTTAGGCATCACCTTCAGAACCTAGATGTAGGCAGGAAAACATATATGAAAATAGTATCTCACTTAATGAATCTTATATGTCTTTTTGAACTATGCTTGCCAAGCTATGGAAAATATTTATTTTTCTGGCTTCCATCAGAAACACAGAAATGATTCAGCAGAGGCCAAGCAAGCCTACTTGGGAGCTCTAATATATGCAGCAGAGTTCTTCATGCAGAAACATGGTTTTTCAAGTGAGGAGAATGGCAGGAGGAGCATGGGCTGGTCCATTGATCTCTCTGTCTCCAGAGAGGTTATCGTTGGGTCTAAACAGCCTGATTTGAGCCCCAAAGGTTCAGAGATAGAACTCTGGACCTCCAAACCACTGCTGATATTCTTGGCTCCCAGACTCAGGAGTCAGGATTACAAAATCTCAAGGGGAATTCCTTCAACCTGCAGGGGTGGGGAGCCTGCAGCCTTGAGGTCACATGTGACCCTCTAGGTCAGCGGTTCTCAACCTGTGGGTTGCTACCTCTTTGGGGGTTGAATGACCCTTTCACAGGGGTCACTTAAGACCATCGGAAAACACATATTTCTGATGCTCTTAGGAACCGAGACACCATTCCTCTATCCGTCTCCAGGAGGGTCTACCCACATGCAGATATGCCCACATGTGAATATTAAAGTGTTGTGGCATTAGGAAGGTTGAGAACCACTGTTCTGGGTCCTCAAGTGTGGCCGTTTGACTGAATCCAAACTTCCTAGAACAAATCTCCTTAATAAAAGAATTTGTTCTGTAAAACTTGGACGTGGTCAAAAGGCTGCATCCCAGGACCTAGAAGACCATGTGTGGCCTCGAGGTCTCAGATTCCCCTCTATTGATAGCCTCTTCTTGAAGGCCTTCAGTAATGGAGCCTGTCTCATTTTTAGGTAGCTTAAAATTAAAAAAAAATTATTGTTGGCCTATGTTTTTACATAGATTTCTTCTCTTCTTAACCTACCCCATTTCCTCCCGCCATCTCAATTATAATAGTTAGTGTTTATATAGTGCTTACTCTATGCTAGGCATTGCACTGTCCTGTACAAATATCATGTCATTTGATATTTACAACACTCCTGGAAGGTGGATGTGATTATTATCCCCATTTCATAGGTGAAGAAACAGAAACAAACAGAAGTCAAGTGACTTGCCCAAGGTCACACAGAATTTGAACTCAGGTCTTTCTAATTCTAGACCTGGCACTCTGTATAGTTCTGAGCATCTAGGTGGCTCAGTGGATAGAGCGCCAGGCCTGGAGTCAGAAAGACTCATCTTCCTGAGTTCAAATCCAGCCTCAGATACCTCCTAGCTGCATGAACCCAAACACGGTTGCCTCAGTTTCCCCATCTGTAAAATGAGCTGGAGGAGGAAGCGGCCAACCCTTCCCTCCCCTCTTCCGTCCTGCCCTCCCACTGCCCCACCTCTCCTTCCTTCTCCATTGTTAGCGTCCCCTCTGTCCTCACGCACTCATGTTTACATGCCTTTCTGTCCAATAGCAATTATGTCTCACTGGGGCCGGAGCTGTTCTCTTCATGTCGTCTTTGTGTCCCCACTACCTTCACATCGTGCCTCGTACATAGCAGGAGCCTGGCGACTGCTTTTTGCCTCGGACTGTGTTGGATGTTAGTGCCCATCCTGACCTTTTCCAATAGACTGTAAGCTTCTTGAGGGCCAGGGCTGCTTTGTGCAGCATAGGGTGCCAGGCATACCAAGGGCTTAATCATTGTGGATAGAAGCACATTTTAAACCAATGTAATCCCTAAAGAGTTAAATGATGTGCCTGTATTTCTGTTGTTTCATTTGTCTTTACCTGATTTTGACTGAACATAAGAAATTGGGAACTCAGCTGGGACTCCCTTGGCATCAAGGGAATCCTGATGGAGGTGTCGCATTCACTTAACAGGAAGTTCCAGAAGAGAGAACATCACTAAGTCTTACCCCCAGGAGGGAGGCGGAGTGTCAAACCTATCCATATTTCAATCGGCAGATAATTGAAAGGAAAATGCATGTTTCAGCTTTAAATAGACCCTTTGATAAGAGAAACTCGATGATAGTTTCATTGTTTCAAGAAGTACTTCCTGTGTTGGAGGCCCTGTGGGTGAACGCCCTGTCACCATTGATGTTGGTTTTTAGCAAAGTGTTTGGCAAAGTCCCTCATGCAGTGAGAGCCCTGGGAGAGAAAAGCCTCTATCTGGAGTCAGGCGAGTGAGGATCAAACCCCTTGTCGCTTGCTACCTGTATGACTCTGGTAAATCACTTCACCTAGAATGAAATTAAGAGATTAAGGGCCTCAGTTTCTTTCTCTTTTAAACTGAGAGGTTTGGATGAGAAGGTTTCCAATATCTTTTTCAGTTCTGAATCTACAGTCTTGTGATTGTTTTTTTTCAAATTTTTATGGACAAGATAGATTTGGACTTAATAATGATTATGATGATAACTGAATTTTACAAATACTATCTCACTGAATCCACAGAACAACCCTGAGAGCCAGGTGAGATTATTATTCCCATTTTATCGGGAAACTGAAGCTAAGTGACTCACCAAGGGTCACTTGTCTTGTTGTTGTTGTTCAGTTGGTCAGACTCTTTATAACCCCATTTGGGGTTTTCTTGCAGAGATACTAGAGTGGTTTGCCATTTCCTTCTCCAACTCATTTTCCAGATGAGAAAACTGAGGCAATCAGGGTAAAGTGACTTGTTCAGGGTCACACAACTAGTAAGTACCTGAGGCCAGATTTGAACTCACAAATATGAATCTTCTTGAGCCAGTCTTTCTATCCACTATGTTGCCCAACTGCTCCAGCCAGTAAATATCTAAAGTCAAATTTGAACTCATCTTCCTTATTCCAGAATTCTATCCACTGTACCCCTTAGATGCTTCGTTGTTAGGGAGTTTTTCCCTACATTGAGTTTAAGCTTGACTCTGCAACTTCTGAGGATAAAATGAGACAAAATTTGTGAAGTGCAATTGTCAACTTTGAAGAGCTGTATAGGGGCAGCTAGATGGTGCAGTGAATAGAGCATTGGCCCTGGAGTCAGGAGGACCTGAGTTCACATCTGGGCTCAGACACTTAATGCTTACTAGCCATGTGACCTTGGGCAAGTCACTTAACGCCAATTGCCCTGCCCTCCCCCCTCCAAAAAGCAAAAAAAAAAAAAGAGCTATATAAATGCCAGCTGCTACTACTACTACTATCACCATCTCTACTACTACCACCACCACCACCACCACCACTACCACTACTACTACTACTACTACTACTACTACTACTACCAGTAATGGTTCTGACTCTTATTCAAACAGGAAACTCCCTTCGTGTATATATATACATTTATGTATGTATGTATGTATAACTATCTTTAACTTATACTTTGATAGAGTTGCCTGGGGTCCTGAAAGATTAAGTGACTCACCCAAGGGTATCACAGATTGTAAAAGGCAAAGTGGTGATTTGACCCCCCTGGTCTTTCTATTGAACCACCATAGGCTACAAGATCCCAAAAGTAATCCTAGAGATCATTTAGTCCAATCTGATTATTTTACAGATAGAATCAGTAGAGGTCAAAGAGGTGAAATGCTTATACAAAATTACTTTTATTCTCGTCATTAACAAGCACTCATCAAGTTTCAAGCTCTTTATCAAGTATTTGGAATATAACGTAAGACAGAAATACAAATCCTGCTCTCAAGAAGCTTACAATCTAATAGGAGGGGGGCAGTAAAAAGTAGAACCAGAATTTGATCCTACGTCCTTTAATTGAGAGATAGTAGAAAAGGGAAACTGCAGAGACTTTACAAGTGCATCGCAATATTTTTTTAAAAAATATACTCCAATCAACCTCCCAACACAAGCTACTTGGTCTGTGGTACCCAGGGTACAAGATGTTAATTTTATTTATTCTCACTACTGGCCTGACACACATTGCTAGCCCCAGGCCTAGAACTTTTTATAAACCCACCTTAATGACACTATAATTAGAACCAATTCATCTCATCACTAATTGGATTGCCTTGCTGGTGGCATGTGCTCTATTCCCCGTTGAGAGAGGCTGTCCCTTTTTGAGACAGATGGGCTTTACTTGAGGCTAACTAGTTTGGTGGATGGAGCTTGGGATGAAGGTGGGGGCTCTTGACCTTTTTTGTGTGTGTGTCCTGTGTACCTTTGGCGATCTGCTAAAGTGTATGGCTCCCTGCTCAGAATAATGCTTTTAAATAATGGAAGGAACTGCTAAATTTAAGTTGGAGGTAAATGAAATATTACCTCCAAATGTGGAGGTGAATGAAAATAAATTGGAATTTTTTTTCTCCATCCAAATTTACAGAGCTGCAGAATTTGCTTGGAGGGGGTAGCTTGTGGATCAATGGTTAAGAATCCTTGGTCTAAGGCAATGGTTCCCATGTAGTGGTTCATAAACCACTTGTGGGTTCACAGTGATGATCTAAGGGCTTTTCATTAATGATGCTTTAAGTGGTAATTATTTGCAGAATATTAAGAGTACTGTATTAAATTACCTTGGTTTACACAATACTTTTTTGGTCAAGGGATTCACAAAACAAACAACATTTTCCTTTGCTGTAATCAATCATTTTAAGGGTGCATCATGTTTATAGTTGAGGTGCCTGAGTCCTAGGATAGGCCTAGAGATTTCCCTTCTTCATTGGACCTAGGAGTAAAGAGATTATTGGTAATGGAGAGAGTAGTTTCAGTCTAGTGGCAGGGTCAGAAGTCAGATTGCAAAAGAGTCTGTTCACTTGAAAAATGCATAAGAAAGAAAGACATAGAGCAATGGATGTAGATGTCTTTTGCCAAGTGGGGAGATGTGGCAGCCAATTTGTAATATCAACTCAATTGTAAAATCTTGCCAAGGAAGATTGGTATTATGAGCAATATCACCTTATGAAACAAAAAGAAGTAGTAAGGGGGTTAATAAATTTACAGCAAGCTTGATGAGAGACCTAATTAATCCAGATCATCCCAAGAGCATTTAAGGATAAAATTGGAAATTGGATAACAAACAGATGAAAGGTGGGGGGAGATTTCTGTAACGAACTATTTTCTCCATTGATGACCATGGATCTACCATATTTCAGCTCTTCTTACCAGTGTGTGGTATGGTATTTGAGGAAGCAAAAATGAGATTAAAAGAAACAAATTAGGAATCCTGGGTTAATAGATTTAGGGAATGAAAGAACTTTAGAAGTCATTTCATCCAAAACCTACCTTTAAGCAATTTGGAAATCGATTGAGAGAGGCAGAGATGGGTAGGAAGTGGCAGAGTGAGATTTGAACCCAAGTTCACTGATATCACATCCACTGGCAGTAGTCACTGGATTAGTTCAAATAGGTACCCAAGATTTAAGAGATTAAAATTAAAATTCCCTTTGGGCAGAGCATCCACAGGTAAGGGTGTGATACTCAGTGTAGACAGAGGGAAGGGAGGGAAAGGAGGAAAGGAAGGAAGAAAGAAAGAAAAAGAAAAGAAAAGAAATGGAAGGAAGGAAGGAAGCCGTGTTGCTCAAGTGGCCAGTTCCAGTTTGGTCCCCAGTGGGTCGTAACTTTTCTACTCACAGAGGTTGCTGTTTGTCCTTCATTCTCAAAGAAGACCATGACATCGGGGAGATGATGCCATGACATGCAAGTATTTAAGTGAGGGAGGACTGTGCAAAGTCGGTCACTTTCTTCAGTATCATCTGGACCCAGACACCACTGATAAAAGTTTGAAATATGAATAGGTAAGTTTTCTAAATTATATTCTGCCTCAGACCTCACCTTTGCAATCACTCAATTTATTGAAAAAATACAGGAAATACAAAATACCACTGGAAAAAAAAGTGTTTGATTCAGTAGAGCAAAATGCTACCCCTAACAATGCTATCCTGTGCATATGCTAAAATTATACAAGAATTCTTAAAAGATGCAACTACAGAGATAACTGTGTTCTGCGACCCTATGGTTAATTAATATCACACGAGGCATAAAAGAGAGACCTTTAATCACTAAAGGTTTTTGCCACTTTCGTGTCACATGTCTAGGACAGAACCCAAATAGAAGAGTGCTTCCCTATTGATGCTGTGGTCTTCTTGATGCCGCAGTTTGTGGATGACATTGTGCTGATTGTATCAAATCTTGGAATATACAGTGCTTCCTAAATGAGATTCATTATCACTCAAAAGTGTTTGGCCACATGGGAAAATCCAAGAGGATGAAAAATGTATCTTGTCAAGGCTATGACATGGAGTTGGATGGCCAATCCAAGATCTTATCCATCACCACATCTCTCTTGAATGGATACTACACTTGGACAATTAACTGGGCCTAGAATTGAATAAGAGGAAGTGAATAGTCTGAATTTCCTTTGGGAAATTGTGCAGGGCTTTTAATAACCCCCCATTCTTCCTGAACAAAGGCCCATATTCTATGTACTAACATTCCTCCAGTAATGCTCTGTGGCTATGTCATAGAATGCCATGGCTCCAGAAGAATTAAAATAGTGGGTCACTCAGAGGACAATGGAGAGACATATAGGCTGGAATTAAAAGGTTGAAGCATATTATCAACAAAGAACAGTACAGGAGAAGAGCTGGGAAGGATGGCATCAGTTATGGAAAATGTTTACGAACCATCCATTTAAGAGAATTTTACTAGGAATTATTATTGTACTTAACAGCCTGCAGTTTGAAACATCTATTTTCTCCCTTCTGCAAATCTGGAATGTTTGCCCCTCTTTCCGTTTTCCCTTCTGCCCCTCTTCTCCTTCTTCAAAGTTCACCAACACTGGCTCAGCAATCGCATTGTCAATTAAAAAAATGTTCTGGGACGTAATCCAGGTGGGTCATGGAATGTAATTGCTGAAGGCAGCCTTGCTCTATTGTCATTGTCTCAGCAATCTCAGGCTTCCATTTCCTGGAAACTTCTTTCCTTTCTCCTTCCTGCCTATTGTAAACATTACTTTCCTTGGGAGAGAAGAGAGATCCAAAATAGGAGTTGAGTAGTTCTGCCTTCTTTCTCTCATCCCTCATCTTTCCATGTCCCTTTTAGCAATGGACTTAGCTCTTTCTTGGTCTTGCTTTTGCCTCAAAGGTAACTTTAAGTAATGTGCTGCTTGTTATCATTGGCATCTACTGTAAACTACAGTACTTGATCATCCTCCTCATCTTCTTACCAGTAAATCTAGGGCTCTGCCTGTGGGATTTAGAATCTGGTGTGTCTTGGATCCACTCTTTTACAAACCATGCCACAGTACTCACATCACCTCTCCTTGCTTCCCACCCCTCCTTTAATGTATCATCTCCCCCTACCCCATTAGAATATGAATAATATTTTGACAGTATTTGTATCCCCAACACTTAGTTCAGCGTGTGGCATTTAATAAAGGCCATTCATTCCTTCACTACTTAGGTTGTGTTTCAGTCACCCTGAAATTGTTCTTAAAGGATTTTTCCAACTATTTGTATTTATCCTCCATTATCTCTCCTTGCTCCCATCATATACATGTGTACACAACATACACATGTATATACACATATAACATATATTATATTGATAATATGTTGATATATGTATTGCTATACGTCATTATTAAGATGACCCAGCTGGAGACTTTTTAATTATATCTCAAGTTAAGAGTAAACAAAATTTAAACAAAGTTCTTCCATGTGTCCTAGAAAGCAAGTGGTTGGGTAGACGGAAATATCAGAACCATTACTAGAAATGATTGCCCAAGGCAGGGTGCAGTGGTGGGGGCCCAGAGGAAAGAGCTCTTGTGAAGTCACAACAGAACAGGAGGTGGCCCATCTCTAAGAGTCTGGTCCTTGCTCCATGAGAGCTGGGAGGAAGGTGGGTTCTAGGAGGAGGAGTAATGGGATTTTAGGGGTGAGAGGCCAAGGGTGATTATTATGCTCCTCTGCTAGAGGAAAGGTATGGGAATAGTACTGCCATAAGGTAGGCATGTTTTCAAATTGTGTATGAAAAGTATAAGGCACAGAATGACCACTACATTGGCACTGAGTGTAATCAGATCAAGTTTATTTTTGCAAAGATCCAAGCAAAACTTCCTGACCTCACAATGAAAAGACAGAACATCTCGGAAAACAGAAACCCAAGAGTTACTAAAATACTATTTAATAGTTATAACCAATGTTCTGCATTCCCACAAAGGAATATGTTCATTATCAGCGTGAACTTGCTTTCCAAGCTTTTAAAAAAATTGGTCTATCCTTCTGGGGGATAATCAAATACCCAATGTTTGCCTCCTGGGGCAAAGCTCTAACCATCCCACACTAGTTAAAGGTTTGGGAAACACACATTGATATCCAATTATATTTTGGGGATTCTGGTTACTGAATAAGTTCTACTCCAAATCTCAGTTTTGTTTAAAATAGTGTTTTTAAAAGGGGACAAATTTTCCTCAACCTTACCACCTGTTTTAAAATTTTGGCAATTTTTCTTCACATTAGGCTAGGAGCAATTGTTAAAAAAACCAAAATTTTCAAGTCATTTTATCACATTGAAAAACATGGAGGTCATTTTGAGCTCTCATTTCTTTGAGATGTATCATGTTATCATCGACGGCCTCTCCATAGTACTTCAAGGTTCTCAGTGCTTTATAAATATTACTTCATTAGGCCTGGAAGTGAGGCGATGGTATTTATCCCCGTCCTATATTATGAGATATCTGATATGGACCAAAGTTAAGTGACTAGCCCAGGGCTACATAACTAACAAGTGTCTAAGACTGGTTTTGACTCTGGGTCCACCAAGCCACCTAGTTACCCAGTGAATAGCACACGGGATGAATCAGAAGGACCTGGGTTCACATTCCTCCTCTGATATTTCCTAGCTATGTGACTCCAGGGAAATCACTTAGTGTCTGTCTGCCTCAGTTTCCTCATACATGAAATGAGAGTACTGTATTTGATGTCCTCTAGGGTCACTTACAATCTTATGATTCCTCTCAAAGATTTGGGTTCAAATCCTTCTCATACTTCTTAGATGAGTGATTATGGTCAAGCTACCTCCTTGAGCCTCAGTTTTGTTGTTTATAAAATGGGGAAAATAATCTGTGTCATGCACAACTCTCAGGGTTCTTGTGAAACCCAGGTAAATATGTAAAGTGCTTTGCAAACTTTCCTGCTGTGTAAATGTCAGTTATTTTTATCCGAAGAGATGCTAAACCAGCAACCCTTTAGGAGGTCTCTTGCCTAAGCTGATCCATGGAACTACCTCCCAGGCATTTCAGGACAATCTCACTCTGTTACCATTTATTCGGGCTGAAATCAGGAGTGCCCAGAAAGCCATCTCTTTGTCTGCCTTCTCCCTCCTCACCTCTCAGGTTCTGAGAGGAAGTTGTCCCCTTCGGAGGAGGGAGTCATTGGTGGGGAAAAGCAATCTTTAAGAAAGCAAAGAAGGATGCCCCTTTACTGAAAGGTTATTCCTAAGAGTTGACTTCTGTTAGGGAGATTGGTTTGCCTTTTCTCTGCTAAGGGACCTCTATAGGATATGAAAGCATGGCTCCCTGATTAGAAGCAAATTGTTGGAACATGTGAAAGTAAAAAAAAAACGACCCACAACAACCCCCTCTCCCACCCTCTGTCCGCCCCAACCTGCCTGTAGCTGCTCCTGTCCCCAGGAAGAGAGTAAGAGATGGAGAGGGGGGACTAATTGGCCTTTCAATAGCAAGGGGGGGGAGAGGGAGGGAGAGAAGAAGAGAGAGAGACAGAGAGAGAGAGAAAGAGAGAGAGAGAGGGAGAAAGGAGAGAGGGAGGAATGGAGAGAGATGGGGGAGAGATGGGGGAGGGAGGGAGAGAATCAAAGAATGAAAATGAGAATATCTGTCCCATGGCGGGGGGGAGAGAATAAGATCTGTCTCTGTCTCCCCCTTCATTTCCTGTCTTTCTTCTTCCTCCCTCCCCCTTTCTCACTCTCTCTCTGCCCTTTCCCATCCCTCAATCTCTGTCTTTGTATCTCTCTGTCATTGTCTCTCTGTCTCTCTCTCTGTTTCTGTCCCCTCCCCTCCCTTCCCCTCTCCTCTCTTCTCATCGAGGTCACAATATGGGCAGAGATAGTTGATCCCCATCTGATTTCCAAAGGTAGATGAGAAGCCATTTGGATTTCTTTTAAGATTTGGATCTTAAAGTCTGAAATTGTCCTCTGTCCTTGTCCCATCTCCTCCACCCTCAGCCAACTCTGAGCTGACATCACAATCAGTCAGAGGGGATTACTAGACCTAGGATCATAGATTCAGAGCTAGAAGGGATCCTCCACCCCCTTTCCCTTATAGATAAGGAAATGGATGCCTTTGGATCCGAATGGTTTGTCCAAGGTCATACAGGTGGAAGCAGCAGGGGTAGGATTCTGAAGCCAGGCCCTCTGATTGCTCAGCTAATGCTCTGTTCACTGCCCCATACTCTCACCTCCCATGGGGGTGGGAAGAAGGGATTTATTTACTTTCAGGGTGCTTCACTATCTTTCCAGTAACTCAGGATAGTCTCTGTAGCATTACTCATCAAGTAATTTTCTCCATCATGATGCCTTAGACCTTGTAATGAGCTGGAGACAGACATTTTTTTTTTTATCATATTAAGATCTATTGCACTTTGAACTCCAATTCAGCAAACATTTTTAAGGACTTCTTTTGTGTATAAATATAAGACATGGAACAAGAATCTCAACTGAAAATGAGGAAGAAGGCAGAAGGCAAGGGAGAGCAAATGGTGGGTGGGAACCAATAGGAACTTTGAAGCATTGCAACACAAGGTGTCATCAGGAAAGTATATGAGGGAAAGAGAAGGTAGACTGACTTGTCATGTGGTGAAGATGAAGGATGATGGGTGGGAAGCCAGAGTGCTTCCCTGGGGTTGGTGAGATGTCAGGAGAAAATGAAGACATTCTCCAGCATGTTGGATGAACTTGTGGCAAATTTATGGAAGTACAGGGATGAAAGTTGCACAAGATGGGCAGGCATGGATAGGCTGCATTACGCACCACTGAAGAGAACATCCATATGAATATTTGATGTTTACTAGGGGCTGAGGATGCAAAGACAAAAATGAAACAAAGAATCTCTCACCTCAAGGAAGTCTGAGGGTAGGAAGTAAGTTTACACAATACTATAAAGTTTTGATCTTTTGTTTTTTGATTCATTTTGTGGAAATAATATTAATGTCACCCTTGTGTCAGAGGCTCCTTACTGATATTAAAAGCCAATTTTTTTTGGAGAATTTGCACTTCTTTGGATAATTACCCTTACTCACATGGAGCTCAGGTACCATTAACATCTGACATTCCCCTAAGAGTAGCCACCAGTGCCCCTTATAAGCACTTAGGACCCCAAGGTTTAAAATGTAAAATACTTTTGTTTAGCTGTGAATACAGAAAGGACTTGTACCTGCTTCTTGTGGATAACTCTCCATTCCCTCCCCACTGAGACTTTTCTCTATGGTCCCCATGACCTATAGTACTGCCTTAGTCCCCAGAGACGATGTAGGTATAAGTTTTCTTCTCTGCAGGAGTGCTTATTTCTGTGATCTCTTCATTTCTGCCATCTTGTTTTTTTCACAGGGAGTCCAAGAGTTACCTTATATAGCTATATTAAGGTCCCAGTAGGTGGGGGTTCCTTTTTACCAAACTCACTTATTGCCCTCTTTAACTCTACCCAACCCAGTTCCTGGCATTGCTTTCAACCATAGTGGAAACTGCTATCACCCCTTCCTGTAGTTAAGCTTTGCTACTTGATTCCGCAGTTCTACTACCCTCCAGCTGATGGTGCTTGTTACCTTCTTCAGAGGACTAGCTCTCTAGAAGCTGCTTTACATGGAGAGACCACACTGGAACCCTTGTCATTGGCTAAATGTATTTTTAGTTCAAAATCCAGGCCAGAATGCCTTTATTCTGCTGCAAATTTTTTTGTATACTCAGTTTTCATAGTTCCTATGGGAAATGTATAATTGAAAGAGATGCACTGACTGGTCATGTGACAAGGGTAAGAAATGACGCCTCTTATACAAATAGTCTCTCAGGGGACTATAACAACATTTCTTTCTTGCACTGGTGAAATAAATATTTGTTTTCAACTCTATACTGGCTTGTGGTGATTTCAGCCTTCTATTTTCCCCAGCACCTTGGTGTTATGTCTCCTTGCATCTGTGCTTGTGGTTTGGAGAGATGCTCCTATGTTTTCTTCCCTTGTCTTGCTATCCCACATCTTTTCCCAAGGCATCTGGGCTAGGTTTTTCAAATCGTTCTGAGGTTTTTTTCCCCCCACAAAAGACCTTCAAAAAATGAAGGAGGAGGCAAGAGGGAGAAGAGCCAGCTGCTCCCTGCATATATGCCAGCTCTGGCAGAGAGAAGAATTTGCAACTTCTTCTAAATCGAGAATAGCTCATGTTTGTATAATGTTTTAAGGTTTTCAAAGCCCTTTCCTCAGAATTGTGGAGTAAGTGACTTAGTAAAAGAGGAGGATGAAAAATGGAAGTACCAGCAGATGTGACTGCTGAGCTGTTGGCAATGATCTTTGAAAGGTCACAGAGAATAGGAGAGTGCTGTAGGAATGGAGAGGGCAAATGTTGCTGTAATTTAAAAAAAGAAAGAGAGTAGAGTCTTCAAACTACAGGCTGGTGAGCTTGACATTAACTCTGGGCAAAATTCTAAAACATATTATTAAGGGAGCAGCAGGGGTGACTTTCAGCAGAAGCACATGGCAGTGAGCGGGGGAGTGGGTCCAAGGTGAATGAAGAGTATTTGTTTGGTGTAAAGTGTCTTTAGATAGTGGAAGTATAATTGGTATAATGGGCTATTGGAATGTTTTATGCTTCTAGCATTCACTCAGTCACCTGTGAGGCCTTTTCATTTTATTCATTTTCTGTGATGGGTAAAATAAAAGCTGTCCCACACAAAATATCCAGATTGTCCATAGTGTTTATGCTAAAGTGGAAATACTGCTACCTATGTTTGGGAAGACCTAGATAAGGACCTTATGTAAGCTTTGTTTTGGAGATTTCCTTGGAATTTTACTGTAGGATAGGAGCGGAACCAGAAATGATAGACTTTGAGCCCTCTGGAAACATGCCTCTAGAACTGAACCTGGCATGTGTGAATCAAGAGTCTTTTTTGGGTGGGGGGGAGGAGGGCTGGGCCATAGGTGAAATATATTTAGACCTAGGAGAGATCTTAGAGGTCATCTAGTCCATCACTGGGCAGATAGGTGGTACAGGGCATAGAGCACCGGGCCTGGCGTCAGGAAGACTCATCTTTCTGAGTTCAAATCTGGCCTCAGACACTTAGCAGCTGTTGTCATCCTGGTCAAATCACTTAACCTCATTTGCCTTGGTTTCCTCATCTGTGAAATGGGGTTAATAATAGCACCTACTGCCCAAGGTTGTTGCATGGATCAAATGAGATAATATTTAAAGTGTTTGACAAATGAAGAAGAAGAAGGAGGAGGAGGAGGAGGAAAAGAAGGAGGAGAAGGAAAAGGAGGAGAAGGAGAAGGAGGAGGAGAAGAAGGAGGAGAAGGAAAAGGAGGAGAAGGAGAAAGAGGAGGAGAAGGAGGAGGAGGAGGAGGAGAAGAAGGAGGAGAAGGAAAGGGAGGAGGAGGAGAAGGAGAAAAGAGGAAGAGAACTAGCATTTATATAGCCCTTTAAGGTTTGCAAAGTGCTTTGCCTGAATGTACTCATTTGAGGGCCCAGGACGAACCCTTAAGGAAGTGACATGGGTGAAGGTTTAGGAAAGAAGGTTTAAATTTTTTTTTCTTTAATGTAATTTCTTTTTTTTTAAAAGAAACTTGAAAAAAATTATTTACAATTCTTTTACAGCATTCAGTTCCAAAAGCTTTTGAGTTTCAAATTTTCTCCCCCCCGTTTTGTCCTCCTCCGCACCCCGCCACAAAGCAGCATGTAATCCAATATAGGTTCTACATATATCTTAGCATTAAACATTAGTCAAGTTGTAAAGAAGAATTATAACCAATGGAATGGATAATGAGGAAGAAGAAACAAAACAAAACAAAAAAGAGAGTAGTTTGTCTCAATCTGCATTCAGACTTTGTAATTCTCTGGATGTGGACAACCTTTTCCATCATGAGTCCTTTGGAGTTGTCTTATAACCTTGAATTGCTGAGGGGAGCCCAGTCTATCAAAGTCAGTCATTACAGATATGATGTGTCTGTGATTGTGTACAATGTTCTCCTGGTTCTGCTCCCCTGACTCAGCATCAGTTTATAGAAGTCTCTCTAGGTTATTATGAAGTCTGTTTACTCCTCATTTCTTATAGCACAATAGTATTCCATAACATTCATATACCACAACTTGTTTAGCCATTCCCCAGTTGGTGAGCATTCCCTTGTTTTCCAGTTCTTTGCCACCACAAAAAGAGCTGTTATAAATATTTTTGTACATACTGGTCTTCCTCCCACTTGTATGATCTCTTTGGGAGACAACCCTAGAACTGGTATTGCTGGGTCAAAGAGTATGCACATTTTCATAGCCCTTTGGGAATAATTCCAAAAAGCTCTCCAGAATGATTGGATCCATTTGCAACTCCACCAGTCATGCATTAGTGTTTCAATTTTCCCACATCTTCTCCATCATTTATCATTTTCCTTATCATTTATCATTTGTCATGTTAGCTAATCTGACCAGTGAGATGTGGTACCTAAGAGTTGTTTTGATTTGCATTTCTCTAATCAATAGTCATTTAGAGCATTTTTTCCATATGATTACAGATATCTTTAATTTCTTTCTCTGAAAACTGCCTATTCATATTATTTGACCATTTATCAATTGGGGAGTGACTTGTATTTTTGTAAATTTGACTCAGTTCTTTGTATATTTTAGAAATGAGACCTTTATCAGAGACACTGGTTTTAAAAATTCTTGGGAGATAAGGTTTTTAAAAAATGGTCATATACTTAGGAGGAGAAGGTCAGAAGTATCTGGGAGAAGGTAATCAGTTGTACCAAATGATGAAGAGAGATCAAGAAGGTTGAAGACTGAGAAAAGGTTATTAGATTTGGCAATTGAAAATTCACTAATTTTAGAGAGAGCAATTTCACTTGAATGATGAGGTTGGAAATGAGACTGCAACAGATTTAGAAGGAAGTGAGAGGAAAGGAAGAGCAGATGAAATTTGCAAGGAGTTTAGCCAAGAAGGAGAGAGAAGTTCTAATAACTAGTATGGACAGTTGGATCAAGAGAGGATTTTTAAGGATGGCAGAGACATGGGCATGTTTGTAGGCAACAGGGAAGAAGCCAATAGATAGGAAGAAATTGAAGATAGGAGAGAGTGGGGATAATAGTTGGGGCAGTCTTCTGGAAGAGAGAGGAGGGTTTTGGATCAAAGGCACATGTAGAAGGGTTTGCCTTGGCAAGGAGAAGGGATGCCTTTTCACCTGAGATAGGCATGAAGGAGGAGTGAAGAGCTGGAAAGATGGAATGAAGAGATGAGGAAGAGAGGAAAAGGGAGATTTTGGTGAATGTTCTCAATTTTTTTTGAGGGATAAAGAAAGAGTTCTCAGCTGAGAGAGGTATCTGGGAGCTTGAGATACAGGAATGTTTCAAACAGCCACTGTGGAGAACTGGATATTGAATTGTTTAGGGAGAAGTAGGATTGCCTTGTATCAGTGAGCACCCTGTTGAGATTTGATAACATAAATTTATAGTGGACTTAATCAGCACAATTCTGTGAATTTTTCCATTTCTGTAAGTGAACAGAAGCAAAGGAAATACATGGGGAGAGTAATCTTGGGCTGAGGTTTGGCAAGATATGATTGATAAATGACAAGGGTCAAGAGATTGAAAGTAGAGGATAGTGTAGAGTTGGATTGGTTCACCAAGTCATTGAAAGAGGGAAGGGAGGATACTGTTACCAGTAAAAGGGTGATGGTCTGAGAAAGAACAAAGGGATAAAGGGAATGGAGGTCCCAGGGAAGAACAAGGTTAGGAGTTGTAAGACATTGAAAAAGATGGAATAATAAGGGATTATGATTATCTAAAGGAATTTCAGAATTCACAAATGGGGAAGTGGAACATTTGCTGGGAATCATAGAGGATCTCCTTCCCTCCCTCCCTCTTCCCCTTTCTCCTTCTTTCTCTTCCCTTTTCTCTCTTCTTTCCTTCTCTCTCCCCCTCCCTCCTTTCCTCTCTCTCCCTCCATCCCTCTGCTCTCTATCTCTCTCCTCCTTGTCCTCCTCCTTCTTCCCCCCCTCCTCTTCCTCGTTCTCATCCTCCTCCTCCTTCTCCTTCTCTCCCCCCCCCCCGGCTCTTGTCCTGGCATTTATGACCCTCCACCATTGGCTTCAACATACCTTCTGGACTTATTTTATTCTTCTCTCCCTTGCTCACTCTATAGTATAACCAAAATGGAGTATGAATCATTTCCTTGGGGAGGTAATATGCATATAATATTGGGATTGGAACCAGGAAGAGCCAGGTTCAAATCTTGCCTCCAGTATTTAATGTTGTGTGACACAGTATATATCATTCAACCTCTCTCAGCTTCCTCATCTTAACAATGGGTTGTGGTACTGGTAGAAGATAAGTTGGACTAGATGGTCTTTGAGTTCTGTCCTAGCTCTGAATCTAGGATCCTGATTGCAGTTTGAATACACCTGTTTCTGAATACTTGTGCTAGTCTTTCTCTATGCTTGTATTGGAGGCCATTTAAGTAATAAAAAGTCACTTCTAGTTTTATTCTAGTCTTGAATTTATGTCCTAATTTATATGACAGTTATTTGTTTTTTTTTAAATTTTATTATAGTTTGCATCATTCATTTCCACAAGATTTTGAGTTACATATTTTCTCCCCCTCTTTCCCCCACGCACCGCCCAAAAACAGCCATCCCAGTGTGTCCCCCCTCCCCCAGTCTATTCTCTCCTATGTCACTTCTCGGTAGGGCAGGATGGATCTCCCAACCACAGTGCCTGTGTAACTCAAGTTCCAGTTGGGTGTAGTCAATAATAA
>CM053588.1:47783578-47833130 GCA_028646515.1 Pseudochirops corinnae
TATATCATATTATATTTTTATTATTATTATTTATTATTATTATATTAATTTTTCATTTTTGAAATCATACAATATTGATGCTTTCCCCCTTTTATCTTATGTCACTCTCAATTCCCAATTCCCCCTACCTTCTTGTTTTCCTTTTAACAAACATTTGGATCCATATTTTTTGTTTCTATATCACCCTTCATTCCCAAATAGATTCCTCCATTTCCCAGCAAGAGAGTAATCTCTTAAATGATAAAACAAAAGAAAAAAATCAATTGTACAAAAATTAGCAACATATTAACCAAGCATGATAGTATATTCCTTATTCTATGCCCACAGTCCCCTCTTTCTGCAAAGAAAAGAGGAAGATACATTTTCTCCTCTTTCTTTCAGGGCTAATCTTGATCTTTATAATCACACAGAATGCAGGATTTTTTTCCTTTCTTTCCATTTACAATTTTTTTTTATTCATTGTGCAGATGGCAGGTAGGTGGTACAGTGCATAGAGCACCAGAACTGGAGTCATGAAGATTCATGTTTGTGAGTTCAAATCTGTCCTCAGACACTTACTAACTGTGTGACCCTAGGCAAGTCACTTAACCCTGTTTGCCTCAGTTTCTTCATCTGTAAAATGAACTGGAGAAGGAAACAGCTTCAATATTTTTGCCAAGAAAACCCCAAATGGGGTCATGAAGAGTCAAATGTGACTAAAAAATGACTCAGCAACAACAAATTTTATCATATATGCTCTTTTACTCCTTCTTCTTATTTTTCTCTATATCTGATATATCTGTCTCTCCATATTTCTCTTTATCAGTAATATTTCTTGTTTCTTAAAGTTCATTAGTGTTTCATTACATTCACGTACCACAAATTGTATAGCTATTCCCCAGTCGGTGGGCATCTACTTTGTTTCCAGTTCTTTGCTATTCCAAAAAGTGATGCTTTGAATATTTTGACATATATGGAACCTTTCTTTTTGTCTTTGTACTCCTTGAGGTATATGCCCAGCAGTGGAATATCTGGTTAAAAAGATATGGTCATTTTAATTACTTTATTAACACAATTCCAAATTGCTTTCCAAAATGGTTGGACCAGTTCAGTTTCACCAAGTGTGTTAGTTTGCCTGTCCTTTCTCAACATTGGTCATTTTCCACTTTTATCATCTTTGTCAATTTTCTAAGTGTTTAGTGAAACCTCAGAATCATTTTGATTTGTACTTTTTTATTGCTGGTGATATAGATCAACATTTCACATGACTAATAGATTGCAGTTCTTTTTGTTTAGTATTTGATTTTCCCCAGTTACATGTGAATATAATTTTTAACATTCATTTTAAAAATTTCAAGTTCAAAATTCACCCTCTTCCTCCCCTACCCCAGCCACCCTCATTAAGAAGGCAAGTCAGTGTTTCTCAACCCTCCCAATGCCACGGCCCTTTAATACAGTTCCTCATGTTGTGGTGACCCCCACCCATAAAATTATTTTCATTGCTACTTCATAGCTGTAATTTAGCTGCTGTTATGAATCATGATGTAAATATCTGATATGCAGGATGTATTTTCATTGTTACAAATTGAACATAACCCACAGGTTGAGAACCACTGTTCTAAGTCATACTTGTGTAGCCATGCAAAACATTTCCATAACTGTCATATTGTAAAAAAAAAAAAAAAATAGCCCCCCCCCCCAAAAAAAACCCTCAAGAAAAATAAAGAAAGCAAAAAAAAAATGTGCTTCAATTGGTATTCAGATACCATCAGTTCTTTCTCTGTGGATAGATGACATTTTTCATCATAAATCCTTCAGTGTTGTCTTGGATCATTGTATTGCTGGGAATAGTTAGGTCATTCAGTTTTACGGTACTGCTGTCACTTTGTACACAGTGTTGTCATTCTTTTGAGAACAGCTAATTCACATACTTTGAGCATATTCATTGAAGAGACCCCGTCCTTGCAACAAATAAGTAATTAAGTGAAATAATAAAAATATTGGGCATATATGAAAATATTTACCCCATTTTGTACCTGTAGTCTACCATTTCTTTCTCAAAAGGTAGGAGGCATATTTTTCTCTCAGACCTCTAAAGTCATGATTAGATGTTAGAATAGTCCTTGCCCATATTATCAGTCCCCAGTTCAATTAAATTCAGTGTAACAAACCTGTGTTTGGTGGATGTGATATCCAGAGCAAGGCTCTGCTCTAAGCACAGAAGAGACCCCAGGACTTGCCTGGATTGGTGAGCTTGGGTGTGAAGGCATTCCTTCACAGCTACTAGCCCATCTAGGCTGGTGTGTTTTGGATGGCTCTGGTCTATGTCTTCTAGGTTCACCACTGATGGTCCACCCAGTGTGCTGGGGAGCTGATTCAGGAGCACTTTTCCTTTGTTCTCATTCCAGCTCTGTGACTAACAAGGTTCCTCCCACGCATGTGTCAAGATGGCTTGAAAGCTCTAACAACTGAGATAGCCTTGTTCAATCAATGGTTATTAATATCACACAAGGTATAAAGCAGAGAGACAGATTATTGCCTCACGTATTTATCCCAATTCATCCTTCACAGAGCTGCCATGGTAATCTTGCTAAAGCTGACCACATCAATCCCATCCCTCCCTCCTTGAATAAACTCCATGGCTCTATATTATTCCTAGGATCAAATATATATACTCTTTGCCATTCAGGCCTTTTTGCTTTAATACTGCTCTCCCCCTGATACCCCCATTTTCTAGTTCATTCATACTGGGCTACCTTTTTATTGGAGTTTGCCTTGTAGAATCCCTGGCTTCAGGGCTGCCCCCTGCACAAGCTCTTATTCCCCCTCCCCACCTTTCCCTACTTTCCACCTCCATCTTCTTACCATAGTGCATAGAATGCTGGATTTGGAGTCAGGAAGATTGGAATTCAAATCCTGCCTCAGACACTTAATAGCTGTATGATACAGGACCAATAACTTAGCCTCTCTCAGGCTGTTTCCTCACCCCTAAAATGGGTTTCCTAACAGCACCTCTTTCACAGGGTTGTTTGAAAATCCAAATAAGATGATATAAAATTTCCCAAATGTCATGCCATTCTAATAGTTTTTAAAGACTTTTGGAACAGCCTTTCTAGGTAAGACACTTTGCAAGCATTAAAGTGCTCTATAAATGTAAGCTCCTACAATTACTAGGGTTATTAGAAAATATCTTTCTTGTTCTATCTACTCTCATTTATCTTGTCCCTCATTAGAATTTAAACTCCTTAAGGGCAGAAATTGATTTCCCTTTTAATTGTTTCCCCAGCACTTAGCAGAGTGCCTGGCACATAGTAGGTATTTAATAGATGCTTATTGATGAGCTGATTGATTGCCAAAGTTATTTACTCCTGGCTAGAGGAGATCCAGGGCAGAGTCCAAATGGAAGAGAGGTTCCCTAGGAAATATGTTGTCCTTCCAAAGTTCCTGTTTGCATATGATATTATGCTCATTGTGTCAGTTCCCAGAACAGATTCTAAATGAGACCTTTTCATCACTCTAACTATCCACACACAAAAGACCAAATGGATAGAGAATGTACATTTCTGGACAAGGGCTCTTAGTCTTTTTGTGTGTCCTGGCCTCCTTTGGCAGTTTGATAAAGACTATGGACCTCTTCTTAGAATCATATTTTGAAATACATAAAATATATAAAATGACAAAGGAAACCAGTTACATTGGAATATTGTTGCTGTTCAGTTGTTTTAGTCATGCCAGACTTTTTGTGACCCATTTGAGGTTTTCTTGGCATAGATACTGGAGTAGTTTGCCATTTCATTATCCAGCTCATTTTATAGATGAGGAAACTGAGGCAAACAGGGTTAAGTGACTTGCCCTGGGTCACACAGCTAGCAAGTGTCTGAGGCCGGATTTGAACTCAGGAAGATAAGTCTTCCTGATTCCAAGTCTAGTGCTCTAACCACTGGGAAACCTAGCTGTCTCTTTATTGTAATATTTATTCACATATTTAAAAAACAAGTTCCTAGGCTTCAGGTTAAGGAGCCTATGCTTGCCTAGGAGAGATACATTTGGACTGATGACGAGTTGGACCGGAATGAAACAGGAGGGCAGAAACTGGGCTGATTTCCTTTGGAGAATCTGAAAGTTCTTTTCTTGACTCACCTCTTCTCCCTGTAGCAAAGGTCTACCTTTTTAACCCGGTGCTCTTCCTGTGTCACAGAACCTTGGATACTTGGGTTCAACTCCCTTCTCTGACACACACAAGCTACGAGACTGAGAAAATGAGCTCATTTTGTTTTCTCACAGTTTCCTTTTCTGTAAATTGGAGATCATTCAGTTCAAGTCAATAAACATTTATTAAGTGCCTACTATGTGCTGGACATTATGCTAAGTGTTGAGAATACAACAAGGGACAGAAAGACAGTTCTTGCCCTCAAGGAGCTTATTATTATTATTTTTTTGCTTTTTGGAGGGGGGGAAGGCTGAGCAATTGGGGTTAAGTGACTTGCCCAAGGTCATATGGCTAGTCAGTGTTAAGTGTGAGGCCAAATTTGAACTCAGGTCCTCCTGACTCCAGGGTCAGTGCTCTATTCACTTTGTCACCTAGCTGCACCCCCTCAAGGAGCTTATAATCTAATAGGGGAAGACTATACAAAAAGAAGCTGGAAAGGTGGTGGTGGGGAAAGCACCAGGTAGTATGATGTTCTCCAGAATCAAAACCAAATAGAGCTGCTAGTGGAAAATGGAGAGTTAGCTGGAAAGTTCTGAGCCCTCAATAATAGAAAGCTTTGGGAGGATTTTCTTGCTCCGTCCTCCGGCCCTCTAGGCAGAGGGGATAATACACGCACTAACTGTCACACAAGGTTTTTGGGAGGATGGCACCTGACAATTCTTATAGTGTTATAGAAAAGGGAGTCTTTGTTATCAGAAACTCTTCATAAATGACTTCCTGTTTGGACTTTTGGCTTTCTCCCATTGATGAGTCCTCACTGAGGTCTCCAAACTCCTCATCCCAGGCTAATTTTCCCTCTGATCTATGTTTCCAAATGACCCTGAAACATCTGAATGAAGCATGAAAAATATAAGTTGGTCTTCTGGATATCTGGAGACGTCTGGACACTTGTAAACATCCAAGTAGGATGACCAAAATGTACACATTCATCTAGCATCCTGTAGACCAGACTCAAGCATTGAACATCCCAGATTCCCATTCGGCTCACACAAATAATCTAACCTCTTATGTCTATGGACCTGAGGGGGTCAAATGAATCCCACCAGACCATCTAATTTATCACTGAAGCAGCTGCATCACCCCTCCTGGCAAACTGTTTCCATCTTCAGGTCCTTCTGTGAGTAAGAATCATGATAAGTAGGCACATGTGCTAGTGGGTGTTGTGACTAAAGCATTGGAACCAGAGTCATGAAGAACAGAGTTCAAAACCTGACTCATATAATCACTAGCTGTGTGAACCTTGAGAAGTTGCTGGGTCTCTCTCAGTCTCAGTGTCTTTTTCTGTAATAATAGAATATTAGAATAATAGAGCCTCCCTCGAGGAATTATGATGAGGATCAAATGAGAAAATACCTATAAAGATATTTTGCAAACCCTCAAGTGCTATGTAAACAGTAGTTATTATTATTTATTAATATAGTGTAGGATTACATTTTAGGGCTTATCTAATGTAGCCCGCTCATTTTACCAATGGGGAAACTGAGGTCCAGAGACAGTAAATATGTTTTCAAAGGAGATGTGTGTATGTATGTCCATCTCTCTGTCTCTCTGTGTATCTCTCTCCCTCTCTCCCTCTCTCTCTGTCTCTCTCTGTCTCTGTCTGTCTCTGTCTCTCTGTCTCTGTCTCTCTCTCTCTCTGCCTCTCCCTCTCCTTCTCTCTCTGTCTCTTTGTCTCTGTCTCTGTCTCTCTCCATCCCTGTCTCTGCCTCTTTCTGTCTGTATATCTATATCAACCTACCTGACAAAATTTGAACCCAGATTCTTTTGCACGATATCTCTTGCTCTTGCTGGTGTACTGCACTACCTCCCTCTTTTTATTTCATTTGACCTGGCCTCTCAGAATTGCTCAAAGCCTTAATGAGAAGTGGTATGGCATGAGAAGCCCTGTGATACAATGTAAGAATAGTAGATTCGGAGTGCAGAGAGACCTGGGCTCAAACTCACCTCTACATATACTAGCTGGGTAACTGTAGCCAAGTCACTTAACCTTTGTGGATCTGAGTTCCCTCGTTTCTCCAATAGAGTTATTAATTCCTGTAGAACTTACTCCATGAGTCTGTTGTGAAGTTCAGATGAGGCAATGTCTATCAAGAGTGATGTTGACATAGCTATTGTGTCAGTGCTGGCTGGGGCCTCAGAGGCTGTCTGGTCCAATCACATACAAATGTCAGCTCTTAAATATAAATGCTGCAGATCCACAGGGTGGGAGATGGGGGAACCTGGATTGAGGTAAAAACCAAAACCTGGGTCTTTTCCAAGCTAAGATTTCCCCATGGGATTGCTGAAGGAATATTTCCAAAGGAGATGCCTTGCTTGAAATGTCTCATTGGTCAAAATTGTATCAAGTTCCATGAATTATCTGAATCATATGGGGGTGGGTGGGGAACACTATTCAAGGCATCAGTAGACCCGGGTTGAATCCTAACTCAGACCCTTATCAGTATAAGCTTCCGCATACCACTTAAATTCAATGTGCCTCAATTTTGTCCTCTGTAAATGGGGGATAATAATTGCACCTGGCATAAAAATTTTAATATTATAATGACAGAAGTTGTTAATGCCACTCCCTTAAATGATCTTTGTAATGTCAGAATTTCAGTAAAGTCCTTGCATTCCACTTTAAACTATTTACTTTAGATTAGTTGAGCTGAACCACACCTTAAGTCTCCCCACCTGGATATTTTATCTTGTAAAGGACTCTGGCTTAAGCTGGATGTTCCTCCCCGCTTTGGGATTTATGGCATGAAGGGCAAAACAGCCAGAATGAAGTTGTTTTCCTGGTCTGGATTGTCAAGGGCCACTGGAGTCTCCTGACCAGGCCTTCGATGCTGCCTCTTCCCCTTTTCCTCCTAAAATGTAAAAAATTTTTCCTGGGTCTCTTCGGTTGAGAAATCCTCTGGACATCCCTCAGGGTGGCAGGTTTACTACCCTGTCATCTCAGTTAAAGATGCTTTATTCCTCAACTCATGGCTGTGTTTTATTTTAGGACTTGACACACCTATCCGAAATGGTTGTTGCAGGAATCAGATGAAATAAGGGATGAAGAAAGGTTTATAATAATGATAAGATTAATTTCTACCTAGCTTATCATATTTGATTCTTGCAATGACTCTCGGAGGTTGGTGCTATGATTACCCTCATTTTAAAGATGGGGAAACTGAAGCTGAGAGAGTTTCAGTGACTTACCCAGGGTCTCCCAGTTGGGGAGTGTCCAAGGCAGCATTTGAACTCAGCTCTTTCTGATTCCACACTCAGTTCTCTACCCACCTAGGTACAGAAATGTGAGTCTTTGTCATAACAACAAGGATCCCAAAGATAATACCAGTGTCCATCTCAGTGTCTGGCATCATGTCCTGCACATAGTAGGTACCTAATGAACATTGCTGGAATGAATGAATAAGTCAGAGGAGGAAGGAACCTTCTATTTTCAACAGCAAACCAATTTGGACAACCATCTTCCAAATTGCAATTCTCAAAGTGTGCTAGCTTATGAGATGCAAACTGGAAATGGTTTTCTCTTGGATCGATACTCTCCAGGAGGAAATATAATGTGAATAAACATGTACTTCTTCCTAAGCCTCCCTTTGTGCTGCAGGCCTGGAGCCCTTCTCCACTTGGATAAGCATCGATGTCAGCCCGATTTCCCGTGCTCCACCTTGTAAATAAATGGTGACAACTGATTTCTCCATGGGGGGAGAGGATGGTTAGAAGGGAGGGAGATTGATGAATATTGGGTTTTTTGGTTTATCTTTTCTTTTACTCTGTTTTTTTCAACATGAGAAAAAAATGGAATCTCTTTTCTCTCCGGTTCATTAAGTCCTGTGATGGTACTTTGTATCTAATCTTAGGGGTTTAAAATCTCTTTCGATAACGTCACCTTCGCAAATCCACTGTAAGCATTGTATAAATGTGAGCCCGAAGGCTGCAATTATCAGAGAATTGCAAAGACAAGAAAAATGATGGCATTTGGGATTATTAAGGCCCCTTTGACCTCCATACGGTACATGTGCCAAAAAGAACCAAGGGTATCACAGTGCGCATTTATTAACCACAAAGAAAATGACTTTGTGGGATGCGGTGGGTCATACTGAGCCGCTTTCCCATCTCACTCCAAACAGTATTTTAAGACAAAGGACAATATGCATTCCCTTTTGACAAACTGGCTGCTCTATTCTCTCAACTGATCCCAGTTTGTACCATTTCTAGACATGCCATTTTCTTCCCAAACTAAAAAAATAAATAAATAAAAGAATTTCTCCAGATACCCTTTGGCATTTCCCATGAGGAAGGGGGAGAAATTATAGGGGGAAAGAGGCAGAGGCAAAGGATGAGCGAGAGAAGCAACCTCTCAGGAGCCCCTCATTCTGACTCTTGAGAGCTGATTGTTAAATGGTGAATGTTATAAAACAGGGCTGGATTTATTGTTTTGCTGATTGTCTAGACTTAGGTAAGTTATGGAGAAAATGATAATGAGGTGGTGCAGGCTTAAAATTGTGTCCCACATGCATTTCTTTTTTTTCCAGAAATCTGGTAGTTAAACATTTGCCAGCATACCTATGCCTCTAAAACAGGTGAGGTAAATAGAGGGGGTGTAGTAGAAAGAGCCCTGGACTGAGGGTCAGAAGAATTGAACTCAAATTTGCTACTTTCTACCTTGGCAGCGAGGTGGTGTAGTGAATAGGGTAGAATCAGGAAGATCTGAGTTCAAATTCAGCCTCAGACATTCAACTAAGCTGTGACCCTGAGCAAAATCACTTAGTGAAATAATCTGCCTCAGTTTCTTCACCTTTAAAGTGGAAATAATAATAGCACCTACTTTCCATGGTTGTTGTGAGGACAAAATGAGACAATATTTGTAAGACACTTTGCAGACTTTAAATAACCTTCCGTGAATGGTCTCCTGGCTGTTCCACAAATGACAGTCCATTCCCCAACTCCCGGCACTTTCTTTGACTGCCCCCCGTGCTTAGGAGAATTATCTCCCTTCCCATTTTTGCCTACTGCTTTCCCTGCCTTCCTTGAAATGCTAGCTAAAACCCCATCTTCTCTAGGAAGCCTTTCCCATTCCATCTCAGTCCTAGGGCCTTCCCTCTGTTGATTATTTCCTATTTATCCTGTCTAGAGCTTGTTTGTATGTTTGCTTGTTGCCTCCCCCCTTAAATTGTGAGCTCCTTGAGGGCAGGGGTCATCTTCTGCCTCTCTTTGTATCCCCAGAACTTAGCACAGTGCCTGACTCGTGGTCGATGCTTAATAAATGTTTTTTGAGTGTCTGAAATACTAGCTGTTATCGTTACTTAATGTACTTAACCTGTCTAGGTCATAGCTTTCTCAATGGTTAAATCAAAGAATAAATCAGTAAATATTCATTAAGTGCCTACCATATGCCAAGTATTGTGCCAAGGGTAGGAGTGCAAAGACCAAAATGAAAGCCTGTATTTCCACAGAGTGTTAATAAAGGATTCTATGAGCCTGGGACAAACACTACAAACTAAGCCACAGGAGTAAAGCAGCAAAAATCATCCCATTGTGGGGGGATCTTCACTGCCCAGTGAGGAGGAGACAGAAACCCCAAGGATCTAGGCTGGAGGCAATCTCTAGGGAGATTGACATGTGGGGAGGGGCTCTCAGGGTGGGATGCAGAGTAGCTCACCCCAGCCCACCATCTGGTGGCTCTTTAGTTTAACCCATTTTTCCTGAGTTATCTTTATACTGTTGAAGTATTATATGTCTCATTAGCCCCTTCTAAATTCAGCCTCCTGGGGCAACACCCAGTAACCTCCCTCCTAGGTATGGCTAAAGGATTCTATGGTCCTTTATGATCAATGATAGCCCCCAAACACTGGAAAGAGTGGAGTTGGACATTCTCACTGCCTTGCTAACTTTCAAGCAGATATAACCAATCTGTGAAATTGAGAAAGGGATGCCTGGAGTGAGAGAATATGTTCATCCAATCCTGAGTACTAGAACTAAATGTCTCTCCTGAAATCTTATAGCAAGTACAATGTTAAAGAAAGAGAACAAAACAAAGCAATATTCTACTTTACAAAGTAATAATGATAATAAACTGACTGGCATTTACATAACAAAGATTTAGGATTAGTGTCTACTGTGTGACAGGTGCTGCTACTTTATAGATTTTACCTCATTTGATCCTCACAACAACTCAGGGAGGTTGGGGCTATTATGATTCCCATTTTACAGTTGAGGAAATGAAGGTAAATAGAGGATAAGTGACTTTCCCAAGGTCATACAGCTAGTGTCTGAGGCCAAATTCGTACACTGAATTTGAACTTTCTGACTTTACAGAGTAGCTCAAGTAAATTACGTGATTAATTTAGTAGGGATACATCTAAGGCTAGGATAGCATAGCAAGCCAGTGTGGCACTGTATATAGAATTCTGGCTTTGGAAGACCTGGGTTCAGTCTTGCCTCTGACACTTACTGTGTCAGCTGTATGACAGCTTGGTGACTGAGCAGGCAAAGTGTAGGATGTGGAGTCAGGAGGATCTGAGTTTGAATCCTGATGCTGAACAAGTCACCGAACCTCTCAGCCCCTTCCTATAAAATGGGATGATAAGAGCACCTACTTCCCAAGGTTGTGAGGATCAAAAGAGTTAACACATAAAGAGCTTTGCAAATCTTAAAGCACCATATAAGGGCTAACTTTTAGCTATAATTATTTTCACCAGGGCGAGTCACTGTAACTTATATTTACTTTATGTAACTTCCTAAGGTTTCAAGTTGTTGTTCCTCCTCCTCCCCCTCCCTCCTCCTTCTTTTCCTCCTTCTCTTTTTCCTTCTTGTCCTCCTCATTTTCTCAACCTCCTCTTCTTCCTTCCCTTCTTCCTTTTCTTCTCCTCCTTTTCCTTCTCATCTTCCTCATCCTTTTCCTCATCCTCCTCTTCCTTCTTTTTCTTCCTCCTCCTCTTCTTCCCTTTTCCTCCTTTTCCTTCTCCTCCTCCCCTTTCCCCCTGTTTTCCTCACAGTGCTAGGTACACAGTAAGCACTAAATAAATGCATTTTCATCTATTCCCTCCTATTTTAGGAAGGACATGGATATGCTCATGAGTATCAAAAGGCAGGCCACCAACATGGTGAGCTGCGTCTTAAGTTTGTAGCATGAGACAATTAACTGGAGGCAGCAGAACCATTCGAACTGGAGAAGAGAAGACCGGGAGCCACGCTGGGTATTTGTAGGGCCTTAGACTTCTTCTGTTTGGTTCTAGGGGACAAAATTGGGAGGAATGGATGGAAATTGCAAAGAAAAAAAAAATTAGGCTTAAAAAAACCCCTTCCTGACAAGGGGAGCTATGTCATAGTGAATGAACTGTTTGTAAAGGTGGTGAATTCCCCTCACTGCAGGTCTTCAAAGGACAGAGTAGTGGGCCTGGAATCAAGGAACTGGTCTCAGACATTTACTAGCTGTGGGATGTTGGACAGATCATTTAGCTTCTTTGTGCCTCAGTTTCCCCAGCTATAAAATAAGGATGACAATAGAATCTGCTTCCAGGGTGGTTGTGTCAGATATTTGTAAAGTGGTTAGTATGGCACCCAGTGCATAGTAGGTCCTTAATAAATGCCTGTTCCCGTCCTTCCCCTCCATTCTCCTTCCATAATTGTCAGGTACACTTTAGAGAGGATTGATTTTCTGATATGGGTTAGACTACATAGCTTCTGAGTTCTTTTTCAATTCTGAAAAAAAATAGGGCATTGACAAAGGGCCATATCAGATTCATTTGATGAAATCACTCGTGTTATCTGTGTGAACAATATGGAATGACATGAGCTGGATGAGAATGCAGCTATGTAGACTTGTAATTGGTCAAATGACCATACCCAGGTATTAATGTGTCCATGTTATCCTGAATTGAGGTCGTAGGGCGCAGGCTCCAGGATTCTTTACTGAGCCATGTACTGCTCAACATTTTTATGAAAGATTTGTCCAAATACAGAGATGGTATGCTTATCAAGCTTGTAGACAACATAGAATTAGTAGGGATATCTAGTGTGTTGGGCAACAGAATCAGAAACTAAAACATTCCCAGCAGTACAGAATATGTCACAGTGCCTTCAACGTAATAACCTCTCAGCAAATGTTTGTTTTTCAAATAAATGACCCCAAACTAACTAAATGAAACTCAACTGGGACAAGTGCGAAGTCTCCAGCAGGTGTTGCTATTGTTGTTTTCAAAGCTGTACAAGTAAAGAATTGGAAAGAACAGGTTTAACCATATTTCATAGGAAAATGATGGTGGGGGAGGAAGTTCTTAGTGTGCTTAAGCCCGTCATAAATCATTGGTGTGATATGGCAGTATTGCAGTCAGAGAAGATAATATGATCTTTTAAAATACATTTTATTGGTATCTTCTGTTTTTTCTCTATCTGTGTTTTTCAACATATTCCTTCCATTTCTCCTCCAAGAGAATCATCGCTGATAGCAAAGGATGAATGAATGAAAAAAAAGTTCAGCAAAACTTAACGCACCAACAGTGTCTTCCTGCAGTGTTCCACTCCCCTCATCTCCCCGTCTGCAAAGAATGGGGGAGGGGAATGCATTTTTGATATATTTTCTTTGGGATCAACTTTTTTTTTATTGTAATTGTAGGACATTCTGTTTCTATGGTTGTAGGATTGTTCTTTCCATTTCCATGGTTTTAGTTGCCTATATTGTTTAACTGGTTCTACTTCACTATGCATCAGTGCTTATAAATCTTGCCATACTTCTCTGTATTCATCACATTCATTATTTCTTGTAGCATAGCGATAATTACATTTCATTCACCTAACAAAACTTGTTTAGCCATTCCCCAATCAATGAGCATTTACTTTGTTTTCAGTTCTCTGCTATCCCCCCAAAAAGTATTGTTATAGATATTTTGGTCTGTATGGAGACCTTCTTTTGATAACTGACCTTTCTGGGAAATAGACTCTGGATCAAAGGGGTATAAACTTTTCTCTCTTCTTTCTGGAATGGTAGGATTAATTTACAGCTCCATCAACAGTGTATTAGCAGCTCCATCCTCCTAAACCCCTCAAACATTGGCTATTCCTACCTTTTGTAATCTTTGCTCATTTTTGATATATAAGTTAAAATTTTGAGACTTTTTTGAGTTTCTTTTGCTTTTATCATATTATTAATTTCAAATTTTCTTGCAGGTGACTATTGATACTTGGAAATTCTCTTGAGAATTACTTGGTTATGTTTTTTGACCACTATCTGTTGGGGAATGGTTTTTGGGCATGTATTTAGATTAGCTACCTATATGTCTCGAATATCAGACTTTTATCAGAGATATTTCAAATAAAAAAATTCCAGTCAACTGTTTCCTATCTTATTCTACTTGCATTAATTTTTATTATGGAAAATATTTCCATTTTCCCAGGATCAAAGTTATCTATTTTATCTTTAATAATCACATCCCTCTCTCGCTTGGTTAAGAATTCACTTCCTCTTCAAATCTATGAAAAGTAGATTTAGATCTGGTTATCTTATGATTTTTTAAAAGTGATATTTCCAAGTTTTGTGTATATTTGAGTTCATTGTAGCATATGGAGTAAGATATTGCTGCCTGACTGCCTCCTGGTTTTCCAAGCAAATCTTGTTAAATAGGGAGCGCTTTCCTAGGTAGTTTGTATTTTTAGGGTGTTTATATTTTCACTGTGTTCTTGAATAGAGCGATTATGTACTCTCTCTCATAGGCTATCCCTTGGTGATAATGTCAGAAGCAGACTACTGGACTGTATAGATCACTTACTATCAGTCCCAGTGAGGTCTTTTTATGAATAGGAAGGAAGGAAGGCAGGCAGGAAGGAAGGGAAATTAGGGGAAAATGGTAGAGTTTTTTTCTTCTTTTTAGAATAATTTTACTTTATGTTAACATACATTTAAAAAAAATGAGTTCTCAATTCTCTCCCTGCCTCCAGTCCCTTCCCTACTCATTGAGAAGGCAAACAACATGATATCAATTATACAAGTAAAGTCATGCAAAAACATATTTCCATATTAACCGTGTTGCAAGAAAGAAAAAGAGAGAAAGTAGAAAAAAATATGCTTCATTATGCACTCAGAGTTCATCAGTTTTCTCTCTGGATATAGAGAACATTTTCTTTGTGAAATTTGTGGAATTGTCTTGGATCATTGTATTCATTAAAGTAGCTAAGTCTTTCATGGTTGATCACTGCTATAATATTGCTGTTACCATATACAGTGTTTTCCTGACTCTGCTCACTTCATTTTGCATCAGTTCATTGAATCTTTCCAGGTTAGAGGTTTTTGTGGAGGTACATTCTTGTTCTGTACCCTGAAATCTAGGAACATTGCTTGATTCTTGCTGCTTTTTAACTCAACAAGGATATTTGCATTTCAAAAAATTTTATTACATGCCAGTAAGCTAAGTGCTGGAGATACAAAGATAAAAGAGGAATAATCTCTGCCCTCAAGGTGTTTACATTCTTTTGAGGAATTACAGCATGCACACAAAAAAGTAAATACAGAGTATGTAGGAAGTTACACAAAGTAATTCTAAGAGAACTTTTAACAGAAAAGATTGGGAAAGTCTCCCATAAGAGATGATGTTTGAGCTATGCTTTGGAAGGAGCTAAGAGACTCCCAGAGAAAAGTAATGAATTGTGGATCAGTCCTGACCTCAAAAAGCTTCCATTATGTTTGATACACAATGACTTTTGTAGTTTCAGAATAGAAAATTTAGTCACTCGTCAAAAACAAAAAAGCCTCTCAAGGAACCCAGGCAAGTTGAATCTGAAGACTTCATCAAGATTATAGTCAAGTCTTTGAAGGGCTGATCTATGGAAGAGAAATTGGACTTTTTCTGCTTGACCCCAGAAGGTTACTTTTTATTCTGAAATTCAGAAACTGTCAATTTCCATATACTTATTCCTTCTTTATCACCTTCTATGGTCATTTAAAAGCAGACTCATTTTCATTTTCTCTATGCTATACATGCATTTCCTCATATAGTGCCTGGCATGTACTTAATAAATGCTCATTGGTTTGACTTAAAATAACAAGACAGTGACCTTTCAGTGAGTCAAACAACAAGCATTTATTAAATACCTATTAAGTACCAGGCACTATACTAAGTGCTAGAGATACAAAAAGAGACAAGTTCTTAAAAAAAATCCAGCAGATTTTTATTGCTACCTTTTATTTTCATATCACCAGCTTTCTCCCTGTAACCTTCCCTCACTCCCAGATAGCCATCCCTTATAAATAATTTTTAAAGGAGGAAGGAGGGAAAAATCAGTAAGACCAATTAATATCCTAAAAAAATGATGGTACACGCAATATTTTGTATCTGTGAACCTCTCCTGCTTCATTCCTCCACACCACTGCAAGGATTGAGAGGGGAATGTATCTTTGTTATCTTTTCTCTTTATTTCTTCATAATTTTGCTGCATTCATAATTAGTTGTTAGGTAATAATTTTCTCTCTCCATTTGTTATTGTGTTTTGTTTTCCTGGCTTTGTTTTCTTTGCTTTGCATTAGTTCCATGCTTCTCTGATTTCATCACTTTTAAATTTTCTCTTAGCACCATAATGTTCCATTATGTTCATGTGCCATAATTTGTTTAGCAGTTCCCCAATTGATGGGCATCTGCTCTGTTTCCTTTTCTTTGCCACTACAAAAAATGTTGTTTATCAAATATTTTGGTAAGCATTTGTGTGTGTGTACATATATATGTATATATGTATATGTGTATATATATCTATGTATATATGTGTATGTATATGTGTGTATATATATATATATATATCAGAGGAATCTCTAGGACAAAAGGTGTGGAAATTCTGGGTGGTTGATCTCATCAAAAAATAAAAAAGCATCTCCTCTATGATCATGAAATTTGGGTCTGGAAGAGACTTTTGGGGATACTAAAACACACAATAATCCTTGCCTTCAAGAAGCTTATATTCTAGAAGTAGTTGGTGGCACAGATCTTCCATTAGGTCTTCTGATACCAAATCAAACAGTCTTTTATCTGGGCTGTGTTACTCCCCATCCTAAAAACAACCTCCATTCCCTTTCACTTACAGTGACCAGTCAATACAATAAGCATGTATTAAGTACATATTATGTGCCAGGTACTATACTAAATACTAGAGATGCAAACAGAGGCGACGAGAATACATTTTTACCCTAAAAGCCATTTCTTTGGGTCAAAGATCATGCATTTTCTCTACTGTAGGCTGGATTCCGTGTTACCCATGGATAAACAACCTCTTCTGACTCTAGCTCCCCAAGTCCTGCAAGATCAGATACCGTATCATTGCTTGGCTCCAGCTGAGATCCCTTCTTGTCAAGCTGATGTTTGGCATCCTCAGCCCACTCCTCCCCAGCTTCACGCAAGGCTCCAGCTTCCCCTGGAAGTCTAATGAGCAGGTTGCTATGGTAACTGGATGACATCCCCTCTAGCTCCCTGCTAACTCAGCACCTCCCTAACCCCTGTGCCTGTTTCCCTGTTTGGTAAATTAATAACATTTAAATTAAACATATTAACTGACTTTGTGTCAATTAATTTGTATGTTAAGCTGGATATTGGCTTTACCCTTCTCTTCTCCCCCCTCCCTCCCCAGCACCCATTAATTAACTCCAGCAGAGCTGGGATCCCATCATCCTTGAAGCAGGCTTGTGGTGGCTTCCAGCGATCTGCAATTACCATCCTGGGCTCCCGCGTAGAAAGTAATCAATGTCAGAATAATTGCTTTTCACAGGTCTACAGTCAGTTGTCTTGTCAGACAGTTAACTTATAATTATGACTGTTTGGGTTTAAAAAAAAAACATGTAACCAAAATATGACAGAACAGCCCCTTTATAGCTGCTAATAAAATTATTTGTTTTGTTCAGAGACCCTGTATTTCATCTACCCCATTTTCTTATCTTCGTTTTGTCCCCTTCTGGCAGTCAGAATGCTCTCTCCCAGATGGATGGGTTCCCCTTGCTACTTTGTAGTGTAAATTTTAGTCCCATAGATGGGGCAGGTATTCAGTAACAGCCAATACAGGAGAGAGGAAAAATGAAAAGGAAATGATCTGACCCAAATGAGATTGTTTCCGACTTCCCTTTCTCCTTTAGCCATATCAAGGGAAGGTTGGGCCCTCTATTTCTACCCTCGGGAGACCTTGGAGGCAGGTGCTGACTTAACAGATATTAATGTTGCCACACCCATTGAATATCCCCACCTCACTGGGTATTGTACATCTTGGATGAAGAAGTGATTTGTAGAATCCCAGAATTTCAATTATCCCTGAGCTGGAAGAGATCCCAGAGGCCATCTAACCTTGAACAGAAGCGATCCCAGAGGCCATCTAACCTAAATTATACCTTGAACAGAAATTGTCTCTTTTATCAAGGATGCCAAACCTGGGGTCAATGAACTCTTTTTTCTCTTAGTAGGTTATTTATTGTTGTTCAGTCATGATGTCTGACTTTTGGTGACCCCATTTGGAGTTTTCTTGGCAAAGATACTGGAGTGGTTTGCTATTTCTTTCTCCAGCCCATTTTACAGATGAGGCAACTGAGGGAAATAGGGTTGAGTGACTTGCCCAGGGTCACACAGGTAGTAAGTGTCTGAAGTTGGATTTGAATTTGGACCTTCCTGCTTCCAAGCCCAGTGCTCTATCTACTGTACCACCTAGCTATTCCTAGTAAATTGATAGGTGTATTTCAATATAATTAACTTCTTCTGTAATCCTATGCATTTTATTATATGAAAGTAAAATGTGATTCTAAGAAAGGTTCTCCATAGGCTTCCTTAGACACTACTGAAGGACTCTGTGAAACAAAAATGGTTAAAGACCCTTAATTTTCAGAATCCCCAACAAGTAAGAGAAAACTTGTTCTCTCCCAAGACAGCCCTTTTGGATAGCTCTTAGTCTTAGGAGGGTTAGCTAAGTGGCACAATGGATAGAGTACTGGGCCTGCAATCAGGAAGACCTGATTTCAAATCCAACCTCAGACACTTATTAGCTGTGTGACCCTGGGCAAGTCACTTGTGTGCCTCAGTTTCCTCATCTGTAAAATGAACTAGAGAAGGAAATGGCAAACTAATATTTTTCCAAGAAAACCCCAAATGGGGTCATGAAGAGTTGGATATAACGGGAACAACAATGATAAAAAAAGTTTTAGGAGATTGTAACTGACATCAAGTCTCAATTTGCCTCTTTGCAAGTTTTTACTCTGCAGTTCTGCCCTCAGGGAATAAGTGGAATAAAGTTTCTTCTTCTTCCACAAGACAGTGTTTCCAACATTTGAAGACATATCATGCCACCTCTAAGTTCTTTCTTTTCCAGCTGAATACCACTAGTTCCTCAATGGCATTCAACACTAACCAGCTTTTTTCTCCAGGTTGTATTTTGTGGTGTCATATTTATGGGTAAGAGTTCTAATCCCAAAATAAAGTCCCTTAGGCAAACGCTTGGGTTTGCACCCTTTTGCCATAGTTTGTCCCAGAGAGGCCCAGCTCAAAGCAATCTTCTTTAATTGTGGGTAACTGAGTTGGCTGTGAAGGATTCGATGTGTTGCTCTGAGGCTGGTTTTGCAAGTCATACCATCAGGACTCAGAAAGCACCTCCTAGGTTATATTCTGTGTCCTTCCTCCCAAGCAGCGTAGGTAGTATCTTATGAAGATATATAGCAGCCAAGGCCACATATAGTCACTCCAGGGAAGGGTTGTATCATTACATCCAAGGTAGGATAATCTCCTTGGAACCTTACCTGTTGTCTGTTTTCCAACTCTTTTCACAGGGTTTGGGCTATTCTGAGGACATTATGCCAGCAGACAGTAGAACAAAACTGATTTAAAGACCTGTTATTCCTGTCTTCCTGCAAAGGGGTAGAGTTCATAATGTCTCTCTCCAGGGTACCCTTGCTGCCTCAGCTAAGATCTTATTTTACATATTAGGACCCTGAGGACCAGAGGGATCAATTATCTTCAAACCTAGGTCCTCCCAGCTCCAAGGCCTGTCCTTAGTCTAATGTACTGCATCATGCTCCTCACCAGGGCCAAGCCTCTGCCTCAAGAATCTTTCCTTTAGAGTAGGTACAGTTTTGTGAGGCATCTATCTTATTGATCATAGCCAATCCCTACTTTATTTTGTTTTCACTTTTGTAACCCTTTAATAGAATTTATTTATTTATTGTTCTTTTTTTAAAATAAATAATTGATTTGTTTATTTACTTTTAGTTCACAAGATTCAGTTCCACGATCCCTTGAGTTTCAAATTTCCTCCCTTCTCACCCCCCAACCCCCATGGCGGCATGCAATCAAGTATAGGATCTGCAGATACTTTCTCATTAGACCTTAGTCTGGTTGTATAGAAGGGTTGTAACCAATGGAGTGAACACTGGGAAGCCAGTCCCTACTTTAAAAGTAATTTATGTATTTACTTTTAGTTTACTACATTCAGTTCCATAAGCTTTTGAATTACAAATTTTCTCCCCCTTCCTCTCCTCTCTCCCTCCCATGGCAGCATGCAATCTGATATAGGTTCTACAAATACCTTCACATTAAACATTAGTCAAGTTGTAAAGAAGGATTATAACCAATGGAATGAATAATGAGAGAGAAGAAACAAAACAAAACAAAAAAGAGAGAGAGAGCAAGTAGTTTGCTTCAATCTGCATTCAGACTCTAAGTCTTTCTCTGGATGTGAACAACCTTTTCCATCATGAGTCTTTTGGAGTTGTCTTATAACCTTGCATTGCTGAGGGGAGCCCAGTCTATCAAAGTCAGTCATCACAGATACGATGTGTCTGTAATTGTGTACAATGTTCTCCTGGTTCTCCTCCTCTCAGCATCAGTTTATATAAGTCTCTCCAGGTTATTTTGAAGTCTGTCTGCTTCTCCTTTCTTATAGCACAATAGTATTCCGTTACATTCATATACCATAACTTGTTTAGCCATTCCCCAACTGATGGGCATCCTCTTGATTTCTAATTCTTTGCCACCATAAAAAGAGCTGCTATAAATATTTTTGTATTTATGGGTCCTTTTTCCACTTGTATGATCTCTTTGGGATACGGCTCTAGAAGTGGTATTGCTGGGTCAAAAGGTATGCACATTTTCATATCCCTTTGGGCATAGTTCCAAATTGCTCTCCAGAATGGTTGGATCAGTTCACCACTTTACCAACAATGCATTAGTGGCCCAATTTTCCCACATCTCCTCCAGCATTTATCATTTTCCTGTTTTGTCATGTTAGCCAGTCTATAGGAGAGATGTGGTACCTCAAAATTGTTATGATTTGCATTTCTCTAATCAATAGTTATTTAGAGCATTTTTTCATACGCTTATAGATATCTTTAATTTCTTTCTGTGAAAACTGCCTGTTCATATCCTTTGACCATTTATCATTTGGGGAATGACTTGTATTCTTATATATTTGACTTAGTTCTTTGTATATTTTAGAAATGAGGCTTTTATTACAGCCTCTGGTTGTAAAAATCCTTTCCCAATTTTCTACTTTCTGCCTAAATCTCGTTATATTGGCTTTGTTTGTACAAAATATTTTTAATTTAATGTGATCAAAATTATCCATTTTGCATTTCATAATACTCTCTAGCTCTTATTTGGTAATAAATTCTTCCCTTCTCCATAAATCTGATATAAATAAATCTTTGTTCTCCCAGTATCAGCCTTTATATTGCTTACAGTATCAGCCTTTATATCTAAATTATGAACCCATTTAGATTTTATTTTTGTATGCTGTGTAAGATATTGGTCTATGCACAGTTTCTTCCATACTATTTTCCAGTTTTCCCAGAAGTTTTTGTCAAATAGTAGATTCTCATCCCAGTAGTTGGAACATTTGGGTTTATCAAACAGTAGATTACTATAGTCATTGACTACTGTGTGTCTTGTGTACCTAATCTATTCCACTGATCCATTACTCTATTTCTCAATCAGTACCAAGTAGTTTTGATGACTGCTGCTTTATAATACCATTTAAAATCTAATATGGATAGGCCACCTTCCCTAGTATTTCGTTTCATTAATTCTCTAGATATTCTGGACATTTTGTTCTTCCAGATGAATTTTATTATTATTATTATTTTTTTTAGCTCTGTAAAGTAAGTTTTTGGTAGATTGATTGGAATGGCACTAAATAGATAAATTAATTTAGCTAAAATTGTCATTTTTATTTTATTAGCTCAACCTAACCATGAGCAACTGTTGTTTTAACAAGTATTTAGATCTGACTTTATTTATGTGAAAAGTGTTTTGTAATTGTGTTCATATAGTTCCTGGGTTTGTTTTGGTGGGTAGACTCCCAAATATTTTATAATATCTACAGTAACTTTAAATGGAATTTCTCTTTTGGTTTCTTGCTGTTGGGCTTCATTAGAAATATATAGGAATGCTGAGGATTTATGTGAGTTTATTTTATATCCTGCAACTTCGCTAAATTTATTTATTATCCCAAGTAGTTTTTTTTACTTGATTCTCTAAGTATATCATCATATCATCTGCAAAAAGTGATAGTTTAGTCTCTTCTTTGCCTAGTCTAATTCTTTCAATTTCTTTTTCTTCTCTTATTGCTACAGCTAACATTTCTAGTACAAAATTAAATAACAGGGGTAATAGTGGACATTCTTGTTTTGCCCTTTATCTTATCGGAAATGCTTCTAGGTTATACCCATTACATATAATACTTGCTGATGGTTTTAGATAAATGCTACTTATTATTTTAAGGAAGACTCCATTTTTCCTATGTTTTCTAGTATTTTTAATAGGAATGAGTTTTGCATTTTGTCAAAAACTTTTTCTGCTTCTATTGAGATAATCATATAGTTTCTACTAGTTTTGTTGTTGATTTGATCAATTATACTGATAGTTTTCCTAATATTGAACCATCCTTGCATTCCTGGAATAAACCCTATCTAATCAAAGTGTATTATTCTCATGATAAGTTTCTATAATCTTTTTTTCTAACATTTTATTTAAATTTTTGCATCTATACTCATGAGGGAAATTGGTCTATAATTTTCTTTGTTTTGGCTGTTCCCAATTTAGGTATCAGTACCATATTTGTATCATAAAAATAATTTGGTAGGACTCTTTCTTCTCCGATTTTCCCAAATAGTCTATAAAGTATTGGAATTAATTGTTCTTTAAATGTTTGATAGAATTCACTTGTAAATCCATCTGACCCTGGAGATTTTTTTCTAGTGAGTTCACTGATGGTTTGTTCAATTTCTTTTTCTGAGATGGAGTTATTTAAGTATTTTACTTCCTCTTCAGTTAATCTGGGCAACTCATGTTTTTGTAAATATTCATCCATTTCACTAAGATTTTAAAATTTATGGGCATACAATTGGGCAAAATAATCCTAATTATGTTTTTTTTTTTAATTTCTTCTTCATTGGAGGTAAATTTACCCTTTTCATTTTTGATACTGGTAATTTGGTTTTCTTCTTTTTCTAAATCAAATTGAGTAAAGGTTTATCAATTTTATTGGTTTTTTCATTAAACCAGCTCCTAGTTTTATTTATTAGTTCAATAGTTTTCTTAATTTCAATTTTATTAATTTCTCCTTTTGTTTTAAGTATTTCTAATTTAGTATTTAATTGGGGATTTTCAATTTGTTTTTTTTTTCTAGCTTTTTCTGTTGCATGCCCAATTCGTTGATCTCTTTTTCCTCTGTTTTATTTATGTAAGCATTCAGAGATGTAAAACTTCCTCCTTCCCCTAAGAACCACTTTCACTGCATCCCATGAGTTTTGGCATGTTGTCTCATTATTGTCATTCTCTTGAATGAAATTACTGATTGTTTCTACGATTTGTTGTTTTACCCACTCATTCTTTAGGATTAGATTATTTAGTTTCTAATTAGTTTTTAGTCTATCTTTCCATAGCCCCTTATTACATATAATTTTTATTGCATCATGATCTGAAAAGGACGCATTTACTATTTCTGCCTTTCTGCACTGGAATGTGAGGTTTTTATGTCCTAATACATGGTCAGTTTTTGTGTGTGTGCCATGTACTGCTGAGAAGAAGGTATATTCCTTTTTATCCACATTAAATTTTCTCCAGAGGTCTATCATCTCTAAATTCTCTAAAATTCTATTCACCTCCTTAACTTCTTTCTTGTTTATTTTGAGAGGGGGAGGTTGAGGTCCCCCACTAGTATAGTTTTGCTATCTATTTCTTCCTCTAATTCCCTTAACTTCTCTTCTAAGAATCTGGATTCTATACCGCTTTGTGTATATATGTTTAGTAATGATATTGCTGCATTGTCAGTGAAGCTTTTTAGCAGGATATAGTTTCCTTCATTATCTCTTTTAATTAGATCTATTTTTGCTTTTGCTTTGTCTGAGGTTAGGTTTGCTACCCCTGCTTTTTTTTTTTTTCTTACTTTTGCTGAAGCATAATATATTCTACTCCAGTCTTTTGCCTTTACCCTGGGTCTATCCCCCAGTTTCAATTGTGTTCAACTGCATATTTCAGGATTATGGTTTTTAATCCATTCTGCTATCCACCTCATTTTATTGTATTGTTCATCCCATTCACACTTATGATTACTATCTGTGTCTTTCTCTCTATCCTATTCCCTCCCCTGTTTATGCTTTTACTTTTTCCTTCTACCCCTTAAGAATTTTCCTTTTGACCGCTGCCTCCCTCAATATTCCCTCCCTATCAGCCCCCTTCCTTTTACTACCCTTCCCCCTTATTACTTCTTCCCTCCCTTCTAACCTACCCCCTTTTCTTTCCCCTTTCCTCTCCTACTGTCCTACTGCCTGTAGGGCACATTAGATTTTTATACTTAACAAAGTATGTTATTCCCTCCTTGAACCAAATCTGATGAGAATAAATCGGAAACAATGCTCCTCTCCCTGCCTTCTTTCCCTTTCCCTTTTTGTGTCTCTTCATGTTAGATTCCTATACTTGACTATGTTATTCCTTCCTTGAACCTAAACCAGTGAGAGTAAAGCTCATACAATATTCATTTCTGTCCCTTCTTTCTTTCTACTATAACATGTTTTTATGCTTCTTCATGTGACATAATTTACCCTTTTCTTCTTCCTCCTTTTCCCCTTCTCCCATTACAATTCCTTTGCACCCCTAATTAAGGGTATTTTTTAATAACCACATTATTTAATTTATACCCACACCCTCTGTCTATGTATAGCCCTTTTAAATGTCATGATAATTGTACAATTCTCAATATTAACAGGTACCATTCTTCCATATAGGGATGTAAACAGTTTGCTGTTTATTATTGAATAACAAGTGTGTGTGTGTGTGTGTATGTGTGTGTGTGTGTGTGTGTGTGTGTTATCCCTGTTTACCTTATGTCTCTCTTGAGTCTTGCATTTGAAGATCACTTTTTCCTTTGAGCTCTGGCCTTTTCTTCAGGGAGGTCTGGAAGTCCCTTATTTCACTGAATTACCATCCCCTTGCCTGAAAGATTATGCTCAGTTTTGTTGGGTAGTTGATCCTTGGTTGTCGTTCAAGCTCTTTTGCCTTATGAAACATCATATTCCAATCCCTCTGATCTTTTAATGTAGAAGTTGCTAAGTCCTGTGTTATTCTGACTGTAGTTCTGCAATATTTGAATTGTTTCTTTCTGGCTGTTTGCAGCATTTTCTCCTTGACCATGTAATTTTGGAATTTGGCAACAATATTCCTTGGAGTTTTCAATTTAGGATCTGTTTCAGGAGGTGTTCAGTGAATTCTTTCAATAACTTTTTTACCCTCTGGTTCTAGGACCTCAGGGCAGTTTTCCTTGATAATTTCCTGGAAGATATTGTCCAGGCTCTTTTTTTTTTTTTTTTTATCGTTGCTTTCTGGTAGACCTAGAATTCTTAGATTATCTCTCTTGGATCTGTTTTCCAGGTCTGTTGTTTTTCCACTGAAATAGTTTACATTTTCTTTTATTTTTTCATTCTTTAGATTTTGTTTGACTGATTCTTGATGCCTTATAGAGCCATTAGTTTCAATTTGTCTAATTCTCATTTTTAGCAAATTGTTTTCCCCGCTTAGTTTTTGATCCTCCTTTCTCATTTGTTCAGTTTTTGCTTTTAAGAAGTTATTTTCTCCAGTTAGATTTTGAACCTCCTTTCCCATTTGACAAATTTTATTTTTCAGGGAGTTGTTTTCTTCAGTGAATTTTTTTTCCACTTTGCCAATTATATTTTAAAAATATTCAGTCAATTTATCTTCAACCTCTCTAATTTGGCTTTTAAAATACTTCTTGAGCTCTTCCAAGAATGCTTCTTTAGGTTTGAGACTAATTCATATTCCCTTTTGAAGTTTCAGATGTGAGTATGGGGTCAATGATGTCCTCTTCTGAATTTGGTTCTTTCTCACCATAATAGTATTTTAAGTTCTTTGTTTTTCCAATTTGCTTTTTTCCCATTGTGATTGCCTATTTCCTGACTTTTAAAGTGGATCTCTGCTTCTGGGGTACAGAAGGCTCTGACCCACACTTCTTATGCTGGGAGTTAGGGGCTATGTGTGCTGTGGCCTCTGGGTTTGACTGGTGAGTGCTGAGACCAAGGCTGGGGGTCAATACTTTCCATGTTTCCCTGGAGTTACACTGAAGTTTGCAGTGTGAGGTGAGGGGGAGGGGTGATCTGACCAGTTCAGGATTCTGCCTCTGTTCCTCTGGGCTAGGCTTCCATACCTCTGAGTTAGAGCTCAGGCAGGCTCAGTCAGTGGTGGCCAGGGCCACGCTGGTGTCTGCCAATTCCCCTGATTGTGTGAAGGCTCACCTGGGATTCTGGCGTTAGAGTTTGCTGGCTCCACCCCCCTGGAGTTCAGGATCTCCAGCTGGTCAGTTGAGATGAGGCTTGTTCGGATGCCTTCCATCCTGCACTTAGCCTCAGCAAAGCCACAGCCACACTCATCCTCTAGGACTCCAAAGCCAACCGCTGGTTCCACTATTTCAGGATTTTACACTGGGGCAATATTCTCTGGGTTTTTCAGGATCAGGGAGGGAGATGAGAGCATCTACTGTTTACTCCACTGTCTTGGCTCCTGGAAATCCACTCCCTACATTTGACTTTAGATTAAAAAGACTTATCACTAAAGCCAAAATATTCTTCTGAGGTTTAACCTCCAACCTTGCCTCTACCCTTAATGGAACTCACAAGGCCATTGGTTTATAAGGGAAGGCATAGATCAGGGTGTGGAACCTGTGGTCTCAAGGCCAGACATGGCCCTCTTGGTCTTCAAGTACAGCCCTTTGACTGAATCTAAGCTTCACATAACAAATCTCCTTAATAAAAGGATTTGTTCTGTGAAGTTTATACTGGAAGGGTCACACTTGAGGACCTTGATGGCCATGTGTGGCCCCGAGGCTGCAGGTTCTCCACCCCTGGCACAGATTATCTAGTTCAAAATCCCTTTATAAAAGGAGGAAACTGGGTTCTGAAGAGATCATATGCCTTATTCAAGGGCACATAGCAGAAAGAGACTAGGACTTGAACCTCCTGCTTCAAAATCCATTGTTCCTCCTACCATACCACACAACACCTGAGGATTTTCCAGTCTACTGGCATATAACAACAACAACAATTTAGATTTTTATAGCACTTTAAGGTTTGCAGATACCTTACAAATATTATCTCACTTGATCCTCACAACAATTCTGAGACGTCGATTCTATCATTATCCCCAATTTACAAAAGAAGATGCAGGGGGAGGGGGGAGGCAGAGCTTAAGTGACTTGCCCAGGGTCAAGCAGCTAGTAAATTTCAGAGGCAGGTTTTGAATCTAGATCTTCTAACTCCTAGTTCATCCCTCTACTGACTTCACCATTTGCATTTATCACAAGATTACCAAAGCTAGTAGTTGTGAGGGACCCTGGTGAGAGCCGAATATAATGCATAAATGATTCTTACAAGGTATCCAACTAGAGGTCATCCAGAATCCACTTGAGAGCGCTAAGGAGGAGGATACCCACCAGTTCTTTAGAAGACCCTTTCCACTTTAGGGCAGTTTCAATTGTTAGGAAGAATTTCCTAACCTTAAACCTACATTGACCTTTTTGTAACTTCTACCCATTGCTCCTGGTTTGACTGATGGTGGGTCTGTGAAATGATGAGGATTAGAGCTTAGGCTTTCTAACCCGATATAACTCTTACTTCCCAGGTGAACTGGGAAATGTCAGTTATTTTTTTAAAAAAATCTGTTTCCTCAGTTGCCAGAGAAGGATGCAGTCTAGCCCTGCAGTCTGAAGTTGACTGGGGTAGATAGAACTTTGCCTTTGACACATTATATAGGTGATCATGTTTGTTTCGTTTTGCCAACCTTGTTCCATAGGTGCCCTTATTATCTTCATTTTCCATATCAAACAATTGAGGAACCATATGAGCAGATGCTAAAGCAGCCTGTCCAAGTACATCTAACTAGTAACTGATAGTGGCAGGATTTGAATCCAGATCTCTGCTTATTCCAGGTCCATCACTTGTCACTACCTGTAATGGATGGCCAGCCCAAGTGTTGTGCTAGTAACTTGAGTACGTTAAAAAAAAATAGAGGAAGACTTCTAATATATTAGGTATATGTGCTGCCCAGGATTAACAAAATGGGCATGACATATAAGATGGTGTGAATGGACAGGATATCATGGATCCATTGAAGGTTTTTTTAAGGGGGGAAGGCAAGGCAGTTAGGATTAAGTGACTTGCCCAAGGTCACAGAGCTAGGAAGTGTGCCAAGTGTCTGAGGCCACATTTGAACTCAGGTCTTCCTGACTCCAGGGCCGGCACTCTATTCACTATGCCAGCTAGCTGCCCCTACACTGAAATTTTGACTTATTGAGTTCTTAGTTCTTTTTCTTATTTTGAGTCCAAACCTGTGGTTTCTTCAATGTGTGACTCATAGAATCATAAATTTTGTGCTGGAAGGCACCTTAGGGGCCACAGAGTTTGACTTCCTCACTATACAGATGAGGAAACTGAGGCACAAGAACGATACCCTAGGTCACACAGCCATGAAGCAAGATTCAAATTCAGGTCTTCCCAACTCCAAGTCCGATGTCCTATTGACCACATGACCTCATTGCAAGGGTGAGGACATCTGTCCATTGATGTAACTCACTAATGTTTTGTAACTCATCCTCTTCAAGCACTGCCTGGGGCACTGAGACCTTAAGTTGGGGGGAAGGAAACAAGCATTTATCAGGCACCTACTCTGATAAACATTTTAATAATATTATCGTATCCTCATAATAACTTTGTGGTTTTATTATCCCCATTTTACAGTTGAAGAAACTGAGGCAGATAGCATTAAGTGACTTGCACAGAGCCACATGACTGGGAAGCATTTGAATTCAGATCTTTCCCATTCCATGCCCAGCACTCTATCCACCATGTCTTTTAGCTGCCTCAGACACAGAGGAAAAATGATTTTAGGGTCAACTTTTTTGGATCTTCTTGATTCCAAAATCATCTGCTATATCATGCTGCCTTTCATTTCATAGAGTTCTTATATTTTTGGATGGTGTATTTCACCCAAAATATACACCCTAAAAATCACTGGATTTGGAATCAGATGAAGTGGCATCTGGGTAGTGAAGTGACACCATGTGCATACAACACTGTGTCTGGAGGCAGGAAGATCCGAATTCAAATGTGACCTCAGACACTTCTTAGCTGTGTGATCCTGGGCAAGTCACTTCACCCTGTTTGCCTCAGTTTCCTTATCTGTCAAATGAGCTGGAGAAGGAAATGGCAAACCACTCCAGAATCTTTGCCAAGAGAACCCCAAAAAAGGGTCATGAAGAATCAGATGCAACTGAAAAATGACCGAATAACAATGTGGGACCTAGTCCCGATTCTGCCTACTGGTTAGCCCTCGCTGACCCTGGACAAGTCTCATCCAGTATCAAATGCACAGCTCAGATTAGATCATTTCTACAGCTTCTTCCTGCTCTGACTTCTCTAAGTCTAATTATAATGCCATTCCACAGCCATAGAATATAGAGAATCTACCCACGGGGCAGGCAGGGAATCCAGAGTAAATAATTTTCATTTCCATTGCTTGTTAGGAGGATTCATGAGCTCATTCCTAGAGAATGATGAGAGTTATCTGGATGAAGAATGCCAAGGAAGGACATTACAGAGGAAAATAACAATGCAGCTGTGGAGATGGAGATCGTCTGTCTGTCATCGAAACCCAGGGGGGCATTGCTGCTTGGGTCACATCTTATTTTCAAGAAAAGGAAAAGAAATCCTCCTGCCTTTGAAGATGTGTGCCCTCATCAGCTGTGGTGCTGGGGAGGCAAGCTTCACGCCCCTCTTCAGCTCCATCTCCAGCTAGATCTTTGCCACAGGATTTGAAAGTAATGGAGTTGGGTTGCCATGGAAACTCATTCTGCTGTAGTTTTGATATTATGGTTGAATCTTTGTTGCTACTTTTATCTCTGGAAAGTTTCACAGAAATGTCTTGTCGGTATTACTCCTGGTCTCTGAGGGCAGGGAGATGGTCCACTGAGGTGTCTGATGAAGAGGAGATGTGGGATGGAGACATGGCATGTGGCTGTTCAAAGAGAATTGGGCTTCGAGTCCAAAGATCTGAGATCAGGTTTTCCCCTTTTCTGCTTCCTAGTGTGTAACATTGAATAGTTCTCTTTCTCTGGGCATTAACTTCTTCCTCTGTCAAATGATAGGGCTGGACTCAATAGAAGTTCTTAACCTGAGGTCCCTGTAGGGATGTTCTTGTTAGATGGAATTGGTTCTCCTTGGAAAAGCAAGGAAAGGATTACAGATTTCGAGCTAGAATGGCCCTATGAGGTGATTTTAGTCTAATCCTTTCTTTTTACAGAGTGGGGAAACTGAGGTCTAGAGAGGTTAAGTAGCTTGGCCAAGGTTACAGTGGTAGTAAGTGGCAGACCCCAGATTCAGCAAAGCATACTCTTTCCACTGCATCACACTGACTCTAGTGTTGGTTTCTTCCCCTGCCTGAAGGTAACAAGGGACATCATCTCCTGGGACATGGGGCCATCTTGTCTTGCAGTTGCTCATTAACAAGATGAGCAGAGAATGCACCATGTGATTTTTGCACCAATGTCTGTCCCACAGACAGATGACCAAAGCAGATTGGTACCTACTGTGGACCTTCATAGTCTTCAGAGAGTTGCCTGAGTCTCTGAGAGGTTAAGTAACTTGCCCAGGGTTCCATAGTTGTAGAATAAAGAGACAGAGAAATTCTATTTCAGAACACCACTGAGACCTACCAACTAAGTCGGCATAGACCAGGAGTTCTTTACTGGGGGTCTGCAGTTAGATTCAGAGGGCTAATAAACTTGGATGGGAAATAAGATACATCTTTATTTTGATATTATTAATTTTCTTAGTATATTTCCTATGTCCTTTATTTTGTGCATCTAAAAACATGATGCTAAGAAGGAGGCCCTAGGCTTTATCGGATAGTGCCCAAAGCATCCTGGACCCCAAAATGGTTCAGAGCCCTTGACACAGAAATATTTAACTGATTATACCAATGGGAATGTGGATATAGAGGAGGGCAATGAAAAATGTTGGAAAATATGGTTCAGGATTAATAAATAAACTTTATACCAATATATCACAAGTGATTTCTCCTACAGAATGCAAATTCCTTGAGGGAAGGTGCCATTTTGTTTTTGTCTTTGTCTTTGCATTAAAAGCATGTTGTAGGCAGCCTAGTGTAGTGGGTAGAGGACCAGTCTTGGAGTCCAGAATCCCAGAACCCAGGACCTGGGTTCAAGTTCTTTGTGTGATCCATGCTTAGTTGGATGACCCTAAGCATATCACGTTACTTCTGGGGTTGTTGTGAGGATGATAGAGATAATATTTATAAAGTGCTTAGTGCTTTGTGCCTGGCACACAGTAGGTACTTAATAAATGCTTGTTTCCTCCCTCTCTCATAACCATTTAAGAACAGTTGCAGAACATTTCTGGATTTGCCCCAGTAGAGGGGGTTTCCTCACCCTGCACTGGTGAAATCACAGGTCCAGAAAGAAAAAAATTCCTAGAGCCTAGCACAGGTGCTAGGGCACACAGTAGATGCTTAATAAATGCTTGATGAGTTGTGAAAGAAGAGAGTCAGAAGATAATAGACACAGAGAGCAAGCTCTGAATAATATGATCCCCCTATTTCCCCTGAAATTGACTCTACCTTAACAGATAGGAAATGATTTATTGTTATGTGGAGGTCATTTCCAAATGAGCTTTTGGGTGCAGACTGTCAGCTTTTTAGAGAGAAGGTCAAAGTAAATAACCGATGAGAAGAAAGGCTGAAGATGAGAAGATTATGCTCTGGGCAATCCGATCAGCTCCATCTGCCCTGTTTCAGCCAGCTGCTGGTGCCAGAGTATTGTATGAGAAGTAGATTTGGGAATAAATGTGGCCAGACTGGGGTCTAGGCTCCCCTCTGACACATACTGTCTTGGTGATCTTGGGTCTGTCAGCTCTCTGAGAAAATTATCTGTGGAGCAGGTGCTAGATGGAGCTTTGTCACCAGGAACTTCTTACATGGATGAAATCACAGGTATGGTCCAATGCCCAGGTGCGTTAGAGAGATGCAAAGGAAAGTGCTGTTTGAGGGTGCAGGAGAGAGGTCATTACTGATAGGGAGACTCAATAAAAACTCCTTGGAGGAGCTGGCATTTGAATTAGATTGTAAAGGATTTGTAGGAATTCAACACAGAGAGGAAAGTAATTCTAGGCAGAGGGAAAAGCTAAGCAAGGGTAGATGGGTGATAGATGGATTGAAAGATGGATGGATGATGGGGTGGCTAGGTAGAGCAGTGAATAGAGCACTGGCCATGGAGTCAGGAGGACCTGAGTTCAAATCCAGCCTCAGACACTTAACACAAAACTAGCTGTGTGACCTTGGACAAGTCACTTAACCCCAATTGCCCTGCCCTTCCCCCTCCAAAAAGCAAAAAAAAAAAAAGAAAGAAAGATGGATGGATGGATGGATGAATGGATGGATGGATTGGATGGATAGATGGATGGATGGATAAATGAGTGGATGGGAAGATTGATAGATAGATATGATATGATATGATAGAAAAACATATGGGAAAATACATTGGAAGATAGACAGATAAATGAGAAAATAGATAGGAAGATAGACCATTTATGAAGTAATTATTGTGTGTCTTGCACTATATTAAATTCTGGGTATACAAATATAAGCAAAGAAGACAACACTTGCCCTCTAGAAGCTTATGCTCAAAAGTGGGGAAGACAACTCATAAAGAAGGGCTGGAAATGAGGAAGAGGGGAGCCAGTATGGTGTGAAGATGGCTGAAAAGTGTCATGGAGGTCTAGTTCCAGACAAGATAAAGTGAAAGGTCAACTGTCAGAGCTAGCAAACTCAGGGGCAGAGAGCAGATTTGTAGTATAGGAGAGATGAGAATGGTGGTCAGAAAAATACAAAAGTGTGTTGAGGGAGTAGAAGAGAACAAGCAAAGAGATCAGCTTGGCTAGAGTGTGTGGTCTGTGGAAGGCACTCTGACTATAGAAAGTAGAGTGATCATAGATTGTAGGAACATAATATAAAAATAAATTTATCACTTATTTTTAATATTTTAAAATATTCCCCATCCACTGAGAAGACAAGCAGTATAATAACAATTATATGTGTGAAGTTATGCAAAACACATTTCCATATTAGCCATGTGGGGAAAAAGGAAGAAAAATAAAGTGAAAAATTAGACTTGAATCTTGTCTAGGAGTGTTAAGAGTCCCCCGAACTTGTCATTTTTGAGTTGCCGTGTTTTCTAGAAACACTAAACCCAGATAATGCAGAAGGCCCTACATGTGTCCAGGCCAAAGTCCACCCCCCGAACTGGCATAATTTGTTTTTGCATTTCAACTGGGATGCCCTATGTGTCCTTGGGAGTCAGGACAGGCACCAGTCATACTGCACGAGACTCGGAAACTGTATAGCTGGGACCCTTGTAGAGAAGCAGACCTTCCGATCTTAATAGTTGGGCAGTTTCCAGGAAAAAATTCAGCTTTTGCCATCCCCTTGCTCCTCCCCATTTAGGAGGGGTTTTGTCCTTCTTCCACCTTTACTGCAACTTTCTCCTTCTCCTACCAGGCTCCTTTAGGTAGAGATTTGTGTTTTCTCCTCCTTCCTTTGTCCTGCTGTTATAAATATGTAAACTTCTGTTCGGGTTCCACATGCATATTCATTTCTCTCGCAATAAGCCTAGTTTTCACATAAGTTTTGTGGAGTTGCAATTCCCTATTAACAATCTTCACTCAGAGTGCATCACTTCTCTCTCTGGAGGAGGATAGCATTTTTCATCCTGAGTTTTTTGGAATTATCTTGGATTATTGTATTGATCAGAGGAGCCAAGTCTTTCAAGTTCATCATCATTGCTATTACTATGTACAATGTTCTCCTGATTCTGCTCATTTCACTTTGTATCAGTTCACATATGTCTTCTCAGGTTTTTCTGAAACCATACTGCTTGTCACTTCTCATAGCACATTAGTATTCCACCACAAACACTACAACTCATCTAGCCATTACCTGGTTGATGGGTGTCTCCTCAATTTCTAATTCTTTGCCACCACAAAAGAGCTGCTATGAATATTTTTATACATGTAAGTCCTTTTCCTTTTTCCTTGATCTCTTTAGGATACAGACCTAGGAGGAGAATTGCTGGGTCAAAGGGTATGAACAGTTTTATAGCCCTTTGGGCATAGTTCCATATTTTTGTCTAGAATGGTTGGACCAGTTCACAACTCCAGCAACAATGCATTAGTGTTCCAATTTTTCCACATCCCCTCCAGTACTTATCATTTGTGGGAAAAGAATTTGAACTTACTCAGGAGGCAATAGGAAACCCCTAGAGATAGCTGTTATTTAAGATTGGGGTTGTTTTCCTTTTCCCCCAGAATGCAGAAGCAGAAACAATGGGTACAATTAAAAACAAGCATCACATAGAGGGCAATTGAATGAGGAATAATGAACATTAGCAGTCTGCAACATAAAGCCAACAGGGGATTTTGAAGAACATCAGTAAAAGATGTCATTGGGTAATTGTATGATGGGAAGAGAAGATTGGCTGGTCATGTGGGAAGAGTGAGGGATGACAGAAAGATGGCACCTTTGTGATGCTTGGAGGAAGTGAAGAAATCCTTCAGCATGCTCTGTGGACCCTGCACCCCCAAAGCAAATTGCCTGGAGGATACTATGAGAATCCCACAGGATGGGCAAATGTGAATGGGTTACCATTTCACTTGTTGGAGAGAATTCTCAAATCTAGGCCATTACAGATACATTTGAGTGTTTAATATTCTAGTTACAGTTTTTACAAAAATACATTTTGTAAGCCAATCAGTGAGGCACATGGCTAGTGTGGTAGGAAACGGAGGACATTTCCTTGGGTAGGAGATTAAATGACTTACCTAAGATCACTGTACAACCAGTAAGTGGCTGAGTCCCCTGGTTCTAATGCAGTGATCTTCCTTTTGCATTATACTAGGGATTTTCGGATAATAACTATTTTCCTTTTGTTTCCCCCTTTCTACTCCTTCCCCAAGTACACACTTAAATACTGGATGTCCAAAATATCTGAGCTTCAATACTTAAAAATTACATTAAAACTTTGAGATACCCTGTATAGACAATGTCAACTGTAAATCATGTCATCATCTCCCTGATGTCATGGTCCTCTTCCAGAACGAAGGACAAACACAACCTGTGTATAGTCTGAGTTGCCTCAATGGGGACCCAGTCAGTTGGGTAACTCAGCTCATCCTTTCCCTCTCCCTCTTTCTCTCCTTCTCCCTTTCCCTGTCCTCTCCAAAGGAAGGTAAATTTTGATGACTGAAAGCTGCCCAGTTAATTTGGGGTTTACTGCCTAGATTTCTTTCTTTCTCTCTCTCATTTTCTCTTTCTCCTTCCTTCCCTCCCTCCCTCCCTCTTTCCTTATTTTCTTTCTTTCTTTCTTTCTTTCTTTCTTTCTTTCTTTCTTTCTTTCTTTCTTTCTTTCTTTCTTTCTTTCTTTCTTTCTCTTTTTCTTTCTTTCTTTAATTTTCTTCCCCCTCTCTCTGTCTGTCTTTCTGTCTGTCTGTCTCTCTCTATCTCTGTGTGTGTGTCTCTCTCTGTCTCTGTCTGTCTCTCTGTCTCTCTCTGTCTCTGTCTCTCTCCTCCCTCCTCTTTTTTTCTCAAAAACCAAACCTTTAACCCATTTCATTCTGGAGTTCATATATGGGACAAAAATGAGTTCCTGCCCAAGCACCAATTAATGACTATTTTTTGGGCCCTCCTGGCTCAGAGTGAATGTAAATAGTAACTGTTTCTCTTTTGACCAGAAACTCTGAAGGTCTTTGCCTTCACCTTCTAGTTTGATTTAATTTTTAATTAAAGGGGTCGTCCCTTGACTCACTTCTTAAAGAGGCCTATTCACTAAATGGGTGTTACATCAGTCAAAGTGAGAACCTGAAAAGAACCTTAGCCTAAAAGAACCAGGGTCTCTCATTGCATCCTGGGTCATCTCCTGTCACCCTGATGAATATCTGGCTACTGAACCCAGATGGCTTTGGAGGAAGAAGTGAGGCTGGTGACCTTGCACAGGCCTCCCTCCCTCAAATCAAAGTCAACCACAAGTCATGTCATCATCTCCCTGATGTCATGGTCCTCTTTGAGAATGAAGGACAAGCACAACAATTTAAAACCAAATGTAAACTTGGGAATCAGTACCCAGTTCTCCATTAACTGAGCTCACTGATTGCTGAAGTCAGCAATAGTTTTCCACTTTCATCCAGGCAAAGAAGAAATCTGTTGGGGTAAGGAGCATGGAAATCTCTGGACCAAAATGATGTTGGAGCCAGAGATGCTGTTGTTTGGCTTGCCTGTCTTTGGTTACTGAATTGAGTTCTTAGATATTCTAAGAATGTAATTTAAATGGAAATCTGTTCTCAGACTAACAAATACATGTTTTTCTTCCTTTCCTTTTTGGTTTCCAAGTTTCCAATTGCATACATCATATGAATATAGCTAAGATATAGCTAGTTGGTACTCTAAATGTGACCTAGTTGGTTTTACATAGCAAAGGGAGAAAAAGGATATTTGTGAACATAAAGTGATTTAAATGCAGGAGAATCCTAGCTTTAATTTCACCCTTACTAGTGGATTACTTGTTTTTGTGCTGCATCCACGACTTTTTGTAGAGATTTGCAGATCATGAATAGACTTTGTATTTACTTGTGTAGGAAGGGGGAAGATGCTATAACCATTTCTACTAGTTAAAAGAACTGACCAGGTGCTGTCAATTACTTATCTATACCACTTGATACCAAAGGATGCTCTAGACTGCAGTGGTTTTCAACTTGTGGGTCGCCACTCCTTTGGGGGTCAAACAACCCTTTCACAGGGGTCGCCTAACACCATTGGAAAACACATATTTCCGATGGTCTTAGGAACCAAGACACTGCTCCTCTATCTGTCTCCAGGTGGGTCTGCCCACATGCAGATATGACCCCATATGAGTATTAAAGGGTTGCAGCATTAGGAAGGTTGAGAACCACTGCTCTAGAGGAACCTGTAAGCTCTCTCTGGCTCTCAGAGAGCTGGCTGCCTCTCTCCTCTTTGTTCTTGCCCTTTGAGGCTTGTGTCACACTGTCTTATTGATCTAGGGGTCCAGATGTGTTGATTATTTTTAGGAGCTCTTAGTTCCCTCTTAGCTTTTGTAAATTCTGATCTTAACTCTGATGATTCAGTGGTCTGACTGTTCACAGACAGCATGCTCAAGGATAGCCATTAACATCAATATTAAGTCATTTTCTGTCTGTTAAGATGTAGTCAGTTTTGTTCTTTGTGATGTCATTTGGTTACCATCATGTCCAGTCCCTACCAATTTTTTTATTTAAAGAAAATGTTCATAACATAGAGGTTTGAGTCTTTGGTTTCTTTCTTGAATCACACTTTCTCATGTATTTTTTTCCCATCTTTACCCTTTTCCATCTTTGTATTGATGTCACAAAGAATCTGAGTCTGTGCTGACTTTATTTGGAGATTTTTGTCAGGTTCTTCATAGAATTTCTCTACCTCATTGTCCTCCTCAACAGATGTATAAGCTATAATTATTTTCATGGTGGTCTTTATGCAAATACTTATCATTAGAACTGCTATACACAATGACAAAAGCCAGCTATATTCTTTGCACCTCTTTGTTGTTTGGTCATTTCAGTCATGTGCAACGCTTTGTGAGTCCATTCGGGGTTTTCTTGGCAAAGATACTGGAATGATTTACCATTTCTTTCTCCAGTCCATTTTACAAATGAGGAAACTGGAAAACAAGGTTGAGTGACTTGCTATGGTCACCCAGCTAGTAAGTGTCTGAGGCTAGATTTGAACTCAGGTCTTCCTGAGCAGGCCCAGTGCTCTATTCATTACACCACCTAGCTGCCCTTTGTCTCTCTAAGGAGTACCTTAGTTGCAACTTTCCAATTAGTTCCAACTTTCTACTTTCATCCAATTCTGTTTATAGCAAGAATGTCAAGATTGATATTAACTGATTGATTGGATTAATTGTTTCAAGTTCTCCAACATTCTGTCCACTGGATAGTTACTTGTCTTAGACCTCACATTTAGAGTACCAACTGACAAATTAAAGACTGTTGGTGGTCTAAAAACTATGTAATTCTTAGTACCCTCTGTCTCCTTTCCCTCAATTCTTCCACTCTTATTATAGAAGTAGAAGAGGGATACAGAGAACCAGGGTTCACTTTAAATATTTCTTTGTTTCATGTGTTACTGTGACCCAAAACATGTCTTCACCAGGTGGCAGCTTATTGGTGATGTGCCACTCTGTGATAAGCTAGACTGATTTTAGAAAACAGACTTGGTCTGTTCCTAGGGCCATAGTGGCTTTGCTTGTAGGTGTCTTAAAGCCATTGTCTTCTGTATTTATTCCTTGAGCTTCCCTGTCATTATAGTACTTTTTGATGCTCAGGTTTTTTTTATTTTTTTGCTTCACTCAAATAACTTTTAGCCTTCTTCTTGATTTTGGACTTTATGTTAGTGTTGAGCTCAGCTCATCTTTGGGGTAAGCCTAACCTCCAGTCTTTTTGTGTTCTTCTGCTGATTTCAAAGATCAGTATGGAGGCTCAAGGGTTTAGAATGCTTCCAAAGTGATGTTATCTGGGAATGAGGTCTGTTTATTGCCCTCCTGTTCTGTACTCTTCAAATTACTGATGTAGTTTGAGTCTGTTGATTGGTGAGTGGTTGAGTTTTGGTAGACTGTTGTTGGACATAGCCCACTGGAAGGTTCTACAGTTTTAGAGTGACTGAAATGCTTGTTCCCTCTTGGTTTTGGTCTCTTGCCCTGGTTGATTCCATTGTAGGTTTATGTGTAGGGCTATTGAGTCCCCCCCTCTACTCTTGGAATCAGAGCCACACAGCTATACACGTGGAATTTGTTCTTTGCTTCATTTATAGATAGAGATTCCTGATCCCTCATGACTGCTACTGCTCCTTTATGCCTAAGAACTGTGACCCCAAACCAGGTAGTCAGTGACAGAGCTACTAGGTGGCACCCATTCCTTCTCCTAGTTGCTAGTATAGGGCACCCCTGGGATCTCTTTCTATCTAGGTTTTCAGTCCCCTTATTGTTCCTGGGCTCTGGGATGCTCCCTACTGCTGCCATCCACCATAGTCTTGCTTCTGCTGCACCATTCTTTTGGTCAGCTCCTACCCCACTGCCTGTAGACCTCTCTGTCGTTCTTCCTGAGCCTCTCTGGGGTATAAAGACTCACTGTGACTTTTTTCTTAGCTTTTTCCAATTTGGTCTGGCGTGTTTTTTAGGTTGTTGGGCAGGAGGTTGCAAAGGAGCTAAGGCCCTGCCATCTTGATTTAACTCCTTGGGGCCATATTGGAAACTATTCTGTTGTGGTAGAACCTGCCAGAACTTAGGCTCCATTGGAAGCCTTTGAGAACCTCCATACCATAATGAGGCCCTAGAATCAGAATACGAGATATAGATTGAGACATGAGTATTCTCCCTAAAATCCCTCCACCTTCACTTCATACATACATACATGCATACAATCCTCTTCAGACAAGGTAGCAATACTCCATTTCAAAGAAAGTAAAAAAGAACCCTGAAAACTCAGTCCCTCCCCTCCCCTTCCCCCAGCTACACCCACAGAAAGCTGTCAAGGTCACATGTCATAGATCATGTGAATCATTGACTTAAATCTGGAAGAGACATTAGAAGCCACCTAATCCAATCCCTACATTTTATAGATGGGGAAACTGAGACTCAGGGAAGTGAAAGGAGCCTCAATATAGAGCTAGAAAGGACCTTGGGGTCAATGAGTCCAACACCTTTGCAGATAAGGACTCTGAGGCTCAGAGAGGACATGACTTTCTCAAAGTTACATAGGCATTAGGAGACAGATGTGTTACTGGAACCCAGTTGCTCTCCCTGGATCTTTTCCATTCACAACAAAATCTCCTGGTAGGTCAATGTTTTGGAGGCAACTCAGAGGCTTGAAAACAGCTACACAGGTATTTTCTTTGGTGCTGTAGGCTCTACAGATAGATTGCATCTAGCACAGTGGTCTTGTCCACCTGGTTGCCTTTTCTGCCCCCACATCTTTATTGCATTCTGAGTGTACTCATTTTCTGAAATGCTGACCCTTTCACACTGGAAAAGTTTGATGAAGTGGGATGGAGATTTTTCCCCTATAGGTCATAGACAACCTAGGTATGAAAGATCTATTTCGAGGGCCAGAAAAGAAGAATGCTCTGGCTTTTCCCAAACAGAATTTCTTTGAGTCTCTCCAAAGGCCCAAATGTACTGCTCTGACTTCATACACTCATAAGCATAATCTTTTAAAAAGACAAACTTAACTACAGGGGCAGCTAGGCAATGCAGTGAATACAGCATCAGTCCTGGAGTCAGGAGGACCTGAGTTCAAAATCTGGCCTGAGACACTTAACACTTACTAGTCATGTGACCTTGGGCAAGTCATTTAACCCCAATTGCCCCTCCAAAGAACAAAAACAAAAAACCCCAAAAAACCTTAACTACAAGGGTTATTAAATAATATTCAAACCACATGTTCCTATAAAGAAAATATCCAAAAAACCACATCCAATACAGCTAAGATTAAAATATCTTTGCTGCTAGTTTCTCTAATAAAGTCCTGATTTTTCAATATTTTTAAGAAACTGATTCAAATGAATAAAAATAAGAGCCATTCCCCAAAGGATAAATACAGCACAATTGCATTATAATTCTCCTCTGTTGTATACTGTGGTTAGTTCCTACTTTGTTCCTCTTACATATGTACGTGTTGTATCCTGTCACTAGAATGTAAACTCCCTGAAGGTAGGGATAATATTGTTTTTGTAGTTGGCTCTCTGGTACCTAGCAATAGTGCCTTGGACACAGTAGATACCTAATATATGTGTGTCAAATTGAATTAAATCAATGCGGCTGTTCACTAGAGAGCCTGAGTTGGTTAATTTGAACATGGCATCCTTAAGGGAAGCAATTTCTTTTGGGTGAGACAAATTGAGTTAATCATATGTACCCAGGGTATGCTTATTATTAATTTTTTAAAAAGGCCTAATTCAAAGGTTTCAAGCTGGGTCATGCACGAATTGATTCTTTGTTTTTAACAACTGGAAGGAATTTGCCATTTCAGCTCTGAATTAAATGCACAAGATGTGAAAACATGAGTGCCCATCAAGGGTTGTATGATGGGCCTCAGTAGATTTTTTTCTCCCCTTTTCTTAATTATACAACAATATCTCCAATTACTTCTAGTTGAATTAAGACATAGCCAGAAGGGAATATGGTGCATGGTTCGCTGGGTGCATTTATTGCCTAATCGCAATGCCAGTCACCACAATCCTGTTGAGTGCCTGATTATCAGCCTGCTTTGTATGGCTAAGTGATAAGCTCTGACCCAGCTATCCGTTAGTGGTCCAATAAGGACTGATAGGAAGAACTGGGAACGAGGAAGAAAATCTGTCATGTCCCTCCAAATCTCTGTCAGTATACACTGGATGATGGAAGGATGATATGGAAGCCTCTTGGCTTTCTACAGGATCCCCGTGTCTATGAGGTTATCTTTAAAAACTTAGAGGGCTTCTTCAGGAATCCAGACTGGCCTTTGGCCAAATAATTTATCTTTAGTTTTCATCTGCTTTCCTTTGCTTTTTCTGTTTAAATTTTGTAATTAATGTTTTTATTTTAATGAACAAAAATCTATTTTCTCTCCCTCCCATTACCTTCTCGTCAGGAAAAAGAAAAAAGAAAAATCCCTTGTGTTGTCCATAAGGAGTTTTCTTATGTTGTTGCTGTCCTACACGATAGAACAATTCCTCATAACAAGAAATTGCAGATAAGCAAAATAAACAGAAATATTTGACAGTACCTAATCGTGCATGTCTCATTTTCTGTCTGTAGTTCTCCATATCTCTGTTGAGAAGGTGGTTGGCCTCATCATATGTCTTCTGGAGTTGAGATTGGTTAGTACATTAGGGCAAGTTCTGATGTCTTTCCTTTTTTTTTTTGGTGGTGTTCATTGTCTACAAAGTATGTCCCAAAAATCTTAGTGCGGTCTCAGCTTTCATAGCATAATCATGCTCTAAGATTTTTGGGACATCTTGTATTATTCTTTTGGTTTTCCTCCCTCTTTTCTGCCTTCATACAAATCTTCATAAATGTCTCTTAGATTGCTTTCATTTCTTTTTTCTCACAGTACCATGATATTACAAGACATCTATATGCCATAGTTTGTTTGACCATTGAGCAGTCAATGGGGTCTCATTTTGTCTCTAGTTTTTTACTGCCACAAAAGTGTGACTCCCTCCTTTCCAGGTACCTTCCAGCTATAAGCCATCCCTCTCACTTCATTAAATGCTTGCTACCTTCATGCTGCTGTGTGGGAGTCCAGGATCCTTCCGTGTCAGGCCCCAACTGGGTCTTCACACTAAGGCCTGACTTTTCCAGTCCTGTCATAAAAGGATAAAAATACTGAAGGATCTTAACTATAGTATTGCCTTTGTGAATGGGTTTGGGTGTGTGTGTGTGTGTGTGTGTGTGTGTGTGTGTGTGTGTGTTTGTGTGTGTGTGTAGAGAGACAGACACAGACACAAACACAGATAGACACAGAGAAAGACAGAGAGAGAGACAGGGAGGGAAGGAGAGAGAGAGATGGAGGGAGGGAGAGAGAGAGAGAGAGGTAGACAGAGACAGAGACTAAGACACAGAGACAGACAGACAGACACACACACATGCACAGATTGCCTATGCTTCCATTTCTATCCATTCTTCCTACTGTAATCTTCAGCTAAAATCAAAACTTACCTGTCCTGTGTCCTTCCCCCTTAGGACTTTGCTGAGTGACTTTCTTGTCTGATAAACATCTTCTCATTAATTGCTGATAATGGCTTAATTGACTTACTCCTCTCTAGAGTATTTGCATCTAATTTAGTTCCACAAACCTTTATTAAAGCTTTCTATGCAGAGAACTATTCTAGGTAATGAAGGCAACACAAAGATAAATAGATTTGAAAGGATTTAGTGTGGAAGGAACCTTTGGGGTTGATGAGTCCAACTCCATTATTTTGCCAATCTGAGGTAGAGAGGGAATGGGCAACTTACCCAAGGTCAGCCAGGTCCTTGTGCCTGAGACATTTCCTAGTTATTTGGGGAGATAAGAATAAAAATAGAAGCAATATGGTAGAGAGGATAGAATGTTAGACAAGGACGCAGGAGGACAGGTTTAAAATCTCACCTCAGTCACTAGCTGTGTGATCCTGGGAAAGTCATCTAACCTCTTTGGGGCTCAGTTCCTCGTCTGTGAAATGGGCATGGTTTTCATTTGTTTTGCCTCACTTTCACTTGGATCCAAAAAAAAATCAGCCTTTGTCTTTTTCCAATTTGCTACGAGCATGAGATATGATTTCTTATAAACATAACAACCCCATTGATGAAACTAGCTTTAACTTCGGTAGATTCTTGAGATTGCCCAGATAGCAGCACTCTCTCCAACAATATGGATCTCAACTTGCCGTGACATCTCATCCAGTAATATTCTTGTCCAGGTCTTTCCAAACCTCCTTAGCAGGGAATCCACTCAGTGCAATGGAAACCCTCCTCTGGCTCTTGTAACATTTTACCCGTGCCCGTCCAGTATTATATTATGCCTTAGTCTTTCTCAAGAGACAGGAGATACCTTGAGGGTAGGCACTCTTTCATCTTTTATCATATTTCCAACACCTCGATGGAGGCAGAGGGATATATTAATGAGGCTGTATTGATCACTATTATATTAATCACGGGTTCTTCTTGTTCTTGTTTGTGTTCTTCTCTTTTTTATTTTTTGTTCTTGTTTATATTCTTGTTTTTCTCCTCATTCTTGTTTATGTTTTTGTTTTTTCTCTTGTTTTTGTTCTTCTCGTTTGTGTTTTTCTTGTTCTCTTTATTCTTTCTCTTATTCTTCTTATTCTTGTTTTTTGTTGTTCTTGTTTGTTGTCTTGTTCTTCTTCTTCTTGTTTGTGTTCTTGTTTGTATTCTTATTCTTGTTCTTTCCCTTCCTCTCTCCCTTTCTTTCTCTCCCTCTCCCCTCTCATCTGTCTTTCTGTCTTTCCATCTCTTTCTCTATGTCTCTTTTCTCCCTTGCTGTCTCTGTCACCTACTCCCTGTTTAATCATTTTTTACCTCTCTCTTCTCATAATTCCCAGTTTTTCTCCAGAAGATGGCTCATTTCACAGCTCTCCAAATAGTGCTTTAATGACCACAACCACAGTAACATTGACTGTTCCCATCTTTTGGCATCTTTACTGATATATGGGTATGAAATGAAATCTCAGAGTAACTCTGATGTGCATTTTGCTTATTGTTAGTGATTTGGAGCAATCATTCACTGGTTGTTATAATAGTTTGCAATTCTACTTTTACTAACTACTGGTCCACATCCTTTGACTGGATAATGTTTTCAGTGAAACTTTAATATATGGAAAAATCTTTGTATTGACTTTTCTGGAGCAGGTTATTCTTGCTTCCCCCCACCTCAAGTGTCCTTGCCTTGTTGGCAAAAGATAAGGAATGCATCTGGTACACTGAGGCTTCAAGATTCCCAGCCCATCTGTAATTCCATCAACATTAACTTGTCTGCCCTTGGTTTTCTATCTCAGCTCACAGGAGACAATTTCAGCACGTCAGTCTGGAAGTGGCCTCACAGGCCACCTAATCTAACCTGAACAGGAATGGCCTCTGCAAGATGAGGGGCAGTGTGGCATAGAAGATCATGGCCTGTTGGATTTAGACGTAGAATACCTGACTGTATTTCCTAGCTCAGCTGTTTACTAATTTGCATGAACTTAGGCAGTCACTATGCATTTATTAAGTGAATTGGACCTTGTGCTAGGTACTGAGAACATAGAGACTCCCTCAAAGAGTCTACATTCTATAGGATAAGATGTATACATATATAGGCATATATTTATATATGTACATGTATTTATACACATAAGGTGTCCCAAGAGTCTTAGTGCAGTTTTAAGCTGCATTAGGATTTTTGGGATGCCCTGCACATAGGGGAGTGTGTGTGTGTGTGTGTGTGTGTGTGTGTGTGTGTGTGTGTGTGTGTGTGAGAGAGAGAGAGAGAGAGAGAGAGAGAGAAGAAAATGAGAGAGAGAGGAGAGAATGAGAAGACAGGGAAAGAGGAGAGAGAAGGAGGAATGGAGGGGGGAAGGAGAGGGAGAAAGAGAAAGAAGAAAGAAAAGAGGGAGGGAGAGAGAGGAGGAAGGGAAATAGAAGAGAGAGAGAAGAGAGAGGAGAGAGAGAAAGAAGAGAGAAAAGGGATAGAGAGAGAGAGAAGAAGGAGGGAGAGAGTGAGGGAAGGAGAAAGAGGAGAGAGAAGAAGGATGGGGAGAGAAAGGGAGGAAGGGGAGAGAGAGAGAAAAGAGAGAAAAGGGATGGAGAGAGAAGAAGGAAGGAGGGAAAGAGAGAATGTGAGAGGATGTTTTTACCAGAAGCACACTTAGCATCTGGGGAGATCAAGAAGGATCTCATGTAGAAGGTGGTACTTGATTTGAAGGAAACTAACAATCCTAAAAGGTAGAGGTGAGGAAGAACATTCCAGACACATAGGCAAATCTCTTAACTCTTTTGGGCCTCAGATTCTTCCACTGTAAAATGAGAAGCCCAGATTTAAACAAAACAAAACAACAGAACTTGCCAGGTAATCTCGTAGACATAACTGCTTCTTCAGGTATAAGCTGAACTCTGGGCTTCTCTGGTCCTTTCCAGCTCTGCCATTGTATAATTCTGAGGTGACCACCAAATGGCCAACTCACACCTTCTGGAAGCCTTCACCCCATCCCCCTGCCTCTCAAGTTTCCCTGGTTCCCTTCACGATTCAACACTGAGGCGCCTTCTGCAGGGTGCCTTTCCCTGTGTCCCTAGCGACCAACGCCTTCTCCTCTCAGGTTGCCTCCCATCAACTCCGTATTTCTTGTATGAGATTTACAATTTGCATGTTGTATTTCCCATTAGCAATAGAGCTTCTAGAGAGCAGGTACTGTCTCTGCCTGCTTAGCATCCCTCAGCACTTAGGACAGCGCCTGGCACATAGTGAGCCCTTACCGAGTGCTTGTTGGCTGACTCACTGACTACTTAAAGATCTTAAGTAGCTCACTCCACTTCTAGGTAACTTTAACTGGCAGGAAATTTCCTTCTACATTGATCCTAAATCTACTGCTTGGCCATTTATACCCACTGTGTCAAGTTCTGCCCTCTGGGGCCCAGCAGAACAAACCAAATTCCTTTTCTAGGTAAGAAAAAAAATCTTTGATTTAGAAATTTCTCGTGTCCTCCAACTGCTTCTGAAAGGTAGGCAATGTTAGCTTATTGCGGTACATTTGGTTGGGTGGTCATCTGGCCTGTAAGTGCTGCCTGTCCCTGGAAGGCCTGAGGTTCAATGCAGCCTCTTAAGACTGCCTGTCTGGCTCATTTGCATATGCCTGCCTGTCATTTATGGTGGGCTGACTGCCCTCCAGACCTTGGCTGAATGAAATACTATTTCTGCATCACTGCGCCAGCTCCAACTGCTTTTTTTAATAAGCCTGCCTTTGCCTGATGCTTGAATATCTGTCATCCGTGTGCCCCGGGGACATATTAAGTGGCTGTGCATGTGGTAGCTTCTTGGGGTTTATGGCCCATTTTCCTTTTACTGTTACTCCCAGATGTGAGATACCCTCATGACTCCTTCTACCTCTGCCCACAGACAGTTCTTTATTCTTTTCTGTCCCAGCTTCTTGGTAACAAATTCCTTAGACTTCATATCACTTAGACTTCATTTCAGTAGTAAAGGGACAGGACAGATATTCCATTTATAATAGCAACAATTGTGACATTAAAGAAATTCATCAGCAGCAAATATTCCCAGCGTTTATAACTCCACGCAAGCCACCCTGACTCCTGCCAACCTCTCTATGGATAGAAAATGGTGAATAGAGCCTGAATGTAGCCCATGGCTCTAGCCTGCCAAGATCAAAACAAGAGAAGATAGAAACACCAGGAAGACAAATTCAGGTTAAATTATGTAGGAGTAGAAGGGACTTTGGGACTCATCTAGTCTAACCCCTCTCTCCTACCCCTGATTTTGTATATGAGGAAACTGAGGCCTAGAAGTGAAAAGACTTGCCCAGGGTCACACAGATAGGAAGCATGAGAAGTGGGATTTGAACTCATATCGTCTGATTTCCAAACAACTGCCTCTTCCCCTATTTCATACTATCCCCCTTTGTTAGTTGTCACAGAGACAAAATCTTCACGAGTGGAAAGTCAATGTTGTATAATGCAGGAGCTCTACTCTCAAGTGGGAGGTGTAATCTTTCCAGGGAATAAATGAATGAATGAATGAATATAAGCAAAAGCACTTCCTAAGCTTTTACTATGTGCCAGACAGTACTAACTACTGGGGATCCAAATACAGGCGAGCAAGGCAGACCCTGCCTTCAAGGAGTTTACATTCTAGAGCAGTGGTTCTCAACCTGTGGGTCTTGACCCCTTTGGGGGTTGAACAACCCTTTCACAGAGGTCACAGGGGTCACCTAAGACCATCGGAAAACATATTTCTGATGGTCTTAGGAACCAAGACACTGCTCCTCTATCTGTCTCCCGGCGGGTCTGCCCACATGCAAATACTCCCACATATGAGTATTAAAGGATCACAGCATTAGGAAGGTTGAGAACCACTGTTCTAGAGGAAAACAATACATATAGGGGATCTAGGGTTGGATAGTGTGGGTGGGAGAGTTGGCTGGTTTGAAATGGTCAGGAAATGACATGGTAGCCTGGATCTGGGTAGGATCATTTTATTTTTAAGAGCCTGGGAACTCAGGGACCCTAATTTGAGTTCCCTTGAGAGGCAGAGGAGGATCAGAGTGACTTTGGCATGGTTTGGAGTAGAATGGAAAGTATCCTGGTGACCAGGCTCAGAGCATCTATCAGAACCCAGGATCCTATAAATGGGAGTCAGTTCTAATGGGAATCACAAGACCCAAGTGGTTGCAGCATGGTAAGGAGCTCCTTGGGAAAAGCTGTTTATCAAAGTAGGGCTGAGCAGGAATGCAGAGACTTCTCAACATTGTAGTGGTCCCATTGCATCAGTATCCTTCATTCAAACTAGCCAGAAGTGGGGGAGAAATGTGAAGTTCTCAAACCTCAAGTAAAGCATGGGGTACCTCTTCCTTCCTTCCTTCCTTCCTTCCTTCCTTCCTTCCTTCCTTCCTTCCTTCCTTCTTTCCTTCTCTCTTTCTCTCTTTCTTCCTTCCTTCCTTCTCTCTTTTCTCTTTTTTTCTTCCTTCCTTCCTTCCTTCCTCCCTTCCTTCCTTCCTTCCTTCCTTCCTTCCTTTCTTTCTTTCCTTCTTTTTCTTTCTCTTCTTCCTTCTCAATGTTCAATTCCAAACTTCCTCATCCTGTTTTATTTTATTTTATTTTTTCCTCAAAGCATTCTGAGAGATGCAGTTCAGAGGTCTCCTTGCCTACCTAGACACAGGTTTGTCCCAAAGTTTTCTATTGGATACCATTCCCTTACATCCATATATTACAGGATCTAGACTTGGAAGAGACCTTAGAAGTCACCAAAGATAATCCCCTCCATTTACAGAGAAGGAAGGCCTCTTGCCGAAGATCACACAGTAGTAAGGAACAAGGAGAAGATTTGAACCCAAGTCCTTTGACTGTAAATCCAGTGTAGTTTTGCAACACTTTGCATAGTTATCCATAGGGTAAAAAGCCAACAATTGTTCACTTATCAGTAAAGCTTAAAAGTTTCTCCACAATATCCAGGTAAAGAAAGACAACACAGATTTATTGGTGGCAGAGGCAACCCTAACCCTTTCCCTACTCCTTACTTCTGCCCTCTGGAGTCAAACAAATCAAGTCTACAGTTGCCCCTTCACACATTGTGGGCATTAGGTGTGCAGTAACCAGTGATCTGGAAAATCACTGTAAAAATTTTGGCCTTCCCTTCATACTAGACAAGAAATCTGCTTTTTTTTCTTTTATGAGATGTTTATGGTACCTTATTGTGAAATTTGGGTTAAGCATTTGGTCATAGGCTCTCTGTTGTCTGCTGATCTCCATCCATCATCTGTAGCTTCTGGAAAACTCCCCAGAAATTCCCATTCAGTTTCTTATGCTGACCCATGATGTGTCAAAATCATGATGGGGAAAGTTGTGATGTGGAAGGCATAACTGTAGACGCTCTTCTTTTTGCCAAGTCCATACCTAAAGACAGCTCTCAGGATTCCCCCAAGTCTTCTCTTCTCCAGTTCGATTGAAACATTTTCTTTCATTCCACCCTTGGAAACCTCTGAAGAACAAAAAATGTGTTTGCCCAGTGAGATGTCTCCTCCCCTTGAGGCCCATTTTGGGGAAAGGAGCTGGAGACACCTTTCTGGATTTTTATTCCCTCCTTACTAGGAGTGGTTCAGGTTGACCATACAGGTAAGATCATTTTGTGCATACATTTCAATATTAAATTTCCAGCAATGTTATTGATAGTCACCCAGCTCTTGGATGTTAGCATTTCATTATTAATTGCAGATCAAACTCAATGGAATCATAATCACACTTTGTTAGACCCAGCAGGCAAATCAGTCCATTAGGCAATTAATACATCTTTATTAAGTGGCTTCTATGGACGAGTACTATGCTGGGTGCTTGGGATAGGGAAGCCAGAGGGAAACAGGTGCTGCCTTCAGTGAACTTCTGTTCCATTGGGAGGAGAGAAGTTCACAGACAAGCAAGAACAGGACAGTATAATAATAAAAATAATAAGAGCTAACATATAGATGTATATAGTGCTTTAGAGCTTGTGGAGTATATATATATATATATATATATATATAT
>CM053588.1:47833630-47855326 GCA_028646515.1 Pseudochirops corinnae
CCCTTCTTCTACATCAACAGGGGAGTTCATGCCTTCTCAACAATGGGACAGAGTTTGCACCTTCCACACTTAGCACTTAGTACTGTCCATCCACTTAGTACTAAGTGCTAAGTATCCTGCTAAACCAATTACTATTACACCTCCTGGTCTCCAAGTCTCTGTACTGTGCCCCTTAGTCAGTGAACACTTCGTGTTCAGGCTCAGTTTTCTTTTCTCCAGGATGAACATCTGTAATTCCTACACTTGTACAAACCCATTAATCTCCTGGAGGCTCAATTTTCTTGTCCATAAAATAAAGGAGTTGGCCTGGGGGGTCCCAGATGTTCCTTTCACTATCCTGGGATTTTCAGAATGTAGCCAGTGATCTTCTGAAGGGTCATTCATGGGGAAAAAAGATAGGGATGTGGGTGTGGGTGTGGGTGTGTGTGGGTGTGGGTGTGTGTGAGAGAGAGAGAGAGAAGGAGGGAGAGGAAAGAGAGAGGGAGAGAGAGAGACAGACAGGGAGAGAGAGAGAGAGAGAGGGAGGGAGAGAGAGAGAAAGGGAGGAAGGAGAGAGAGAGAGACTGCATGCGTGAGTGTGTGAGGAGAAATAGCAAGAGTATGAGTGTGTGTCCGTGTGTGTGAAAGACAAACAGAGGCAGAGAGAGAGTGGTGTGTGCACATGTGTGTGTGCATGCATGTGTACGTGTGTGTGTTAGGGAGGGAAGAGATTCCTGGGGGGAATAAAGGAGTTTTCTCCTATGCTAATTATTCCTGCAAAGCACTGCTGTAATGGGGAATTTGAATATAAATGCATTTTCTTTTAAGTCTAACACTTAGCTGTGTGAATAACAGCTTCTCAAGTGCAATCAAAGTTCATTTGAATGTTAATTTTATTTTTTTATTTACCTCTTGGTCTCCCCTCCCTGAAATATACATAAGTTGAATAATTGTAGCCTTTGTGCATGTATATGTGAGTGTGAGTGTGAGTGTGTGTGTGTGTGTGTGTGTATGTGTGTGTGTGTGTGTGTGTGTGTTTGCAGCCTCTGCAAGGCCGCTCAGGCTTTTGCTAACGGACCTTGGCAGACCTTGGTTTGCCTGATGCTGAGGGAGGCCAAGAGGAAATAGAACTTGTGGAGGAGGCCTAGTCAGCTACAACTGCAAGGATCAGGGTGCCAAAAAAAGGGGGCAGCAGTCAGCTGGGTCTGTATGTTGTGGCAGCACAGATGACGCCTGGAGATAGCAGGTGAGGGTGCTACAAGGAATTTTTTACATTTTATTAATTTATCGGGTATCATTTTCCTGGAGGCAGGCCTGTGCCCCAGCAGTGATAGACAGGCTAACAGAGGAAATCAAATTAAAGGATTCTAATCACTTTTTTTGTTTGTTTTTTGTTTTATTTTCTTTACTTTCCCACCGGGATACCTGTGATCAGAAATCAAATGCCTTCAAACACATTTAAATCATCTTGAGCAAGTCAAATTCTGGGGTGCCAGATTTCCTTTTCTGACAAATAAAGAGGTTGAATTCGATGACCCCTGAGGGGCTGCAAGTTCTAGATCTGTTCTAAGGCCTCTAATATCTCTGAACTCTCTATTCTAAGGCCCTCCCAGCTCTGACATTCTGTGCTCTAAGGTTCCTCCCAGCTCTGATAGTCTGTGTTCTACATCCAGGTGCCCTGTGAGAAGTAGATATAGCTCCAGCTAGAGACAGGAAGACTTGAGTTCAAATTCAGCCTCAGATAACTGTGTGACCCTGGGCAAGTCATTTCACCCTGTTTTCCTAAGTCTCCTCTTCCGTAAAATGAATTGGAGAAGGAAATGGCAAACCACTCCAGTATTTCTGCCAAGAAAATTCCAAAAAGGGGTATGAAGAGCTGGCCCCAATTGAAACAACACAACAGCAACAACTTTGAATGAAGATGAGTAATGCCGCAGAGGAAATACTTTGTCACTAAAAAAGGTCAGGTCATGCTTCTTGGGTTACATCTAAAAACAGCAAATTGGTCTGGAGACAGGCAGTGAGATATTTCAAATTTCTGGTACTTTCAATGGGTAGGAGCACATTGAGGAGACAGACTCTTGTAACTGTACTAGAGGGAAGCAAGGGGAAGATTGAGGCCTGCTGGGGTGTTATATGCCACCCTCATTACTGGTCACTGACCCAGTGCTGGATTTGGAGTCCAAGAGAACCTGAGTTCAAATCCTAACTCTGCTACCCATTCCATATATGACATGAGACAAGTTCCTTAATCTCCTTGAGCCTCAGTTTCCTCATCTATAAAATGAGAGGATTAACTAGATAATCTCCAACCTCCCTTTCAGCTCTTGATCTAGGATGCTAAGAAGACAGCCTGGTCCTTTCCAGATCTTAATGTTTGTTCCTGTACAAAACTGGGACCAGACTGACTCTATTCCCACCCCAGTGGGAAGGAGGGAAGGAGGGCAGGAAAAGCTGGGGCGGAAGTAGCAAGAAAGCAAGCCCAGGCTCCATGCATGGAAGACTATGAAGGGCTGGAATGGTTACAAGTGATGTATCCGGATGGGATCAGGGGAAGGAACGCAAGGGAAGACTGAGGACATGGATGCATATGGAAAAATAAACACCCAAGGGAGGAAGAAGCTTCAAGGTACATGCCCCCTTGAAGCAGAAAAGGATGCCAACTATGTATTCAAGAAAAGTCTTCTAGTAACTAAGATTTCTGAGTGTGTATTTTGACCACATGTGCTCTCTCTATAGGCCTCACTATCATCATCCTCTGAGTTTAATTATACTCTTCCCCAAGATCCTGTACTTGTGGGAGAATGTACCTCAAACTTTTGGGGGGAAGACTTTTGTACCAGTCAACAACAGTTTTGTGTTAAGTCACATTAGTAAATACCTTTGCTAAAAGCTAATAGGGGCTACTGGCTGAAAATTAATGGAAAGAACGCCAATAGGGGCTTGTGAGTAACAGTGTGTTAGAAACCACTATCCCTCTGAATTACCCTTGACTGAGATGTAGTATTCTATACTCTGGAAACCTAATCAACTTGTCCAGTGCAAATTGGGAAAATGAAGGGGTCAGGGAGGGGATTGGTAGAGTACCGCTACGTAAGGAAGGACCTTTCTTAGAAGTTTGCCTGAAGCTATCTACAGTCATATGAAAAATGCTCTAAATCACTATTGATTAGAGAAATGCAAATTAAAACAGATTGGGGGTGCCAACTCATACCTAACAGGTTGGCTAATATGACAGAAAAGGAAAATGATAAATGTTAGAGAAGATGTGGGAGCATTGGGACACTAACTCTTTATTGGTAGAGTTGTGAACTGATCCAACCATTCTGGAGAGCAATTTGGAACTATGCCCAAAGGGCAATCAAATTGTTCATACCCTCTGATGCAACAATACCATTGCTAGATCTATATCCCAAAGAGTTCATAAAAAAGGGAAAATGACTTACATGTATAAAAATATTTATAACAGTTCTTTTTGTGGTGGCAAAGAATTGGTAATTGAGATAAAGCTCATCATTTGAAGAATGACTAAAGAAGTTGTGGTATATGAATGTAATGTAATACTACTGTGCTATAAGAAATGATGAGGAGGCTATTTCAGAAAAACCTGGAAAGATTTACATGAACTGATACTGAGTGAAGTAAGCAGAACCAAGAGAACATCTTGCATCACAACAGCAACATTGTGCAATGATCAACTATGATTGACTTAGCTCTTCTCAGCAATACAATGATCCAAGACAATTCCAAAAGATTCATGATGGAAAATGCTATCCATATCCACGAAAAGAACTATGTAGTCTAAATGCAGATTGAAGCAGACTATTTTCACTTTTTTATGTGTTTTTTTTGTGACTTTTCCCTTTTGTTCTGCTTCTTCTTTCACAACATGACTAAGGTGGAATTACGTTTTACATGAATGCACATGTATAACCTATATCAGAGTGCTTGCCATCTTGGGGAGGCAGGATGAGAGGGAGGGAGGAAGAAAAAATCTGAAACCCAAAATCTTATTAAAAAAAGAATGCTAACAACTATCTTTACATGTGATTGTGAAAAATAAAATAATACTATTTACAAGAAAGAAAGAAACAGGGAAGGAATGAAGGAAGGAATAAAGGAAGGAACGAAGGAAGGAATGAAGAAAGGAAGGAGAGAGAGAGAAGGAGAGAAAGAGAAAGAAAGAGAAAATTTTGCCTGGTACAAAAGTGTAAAGGGATGCTTGGGAGTCATTAGAAAAGTTCCAAATGAGATTAGGTGACTGTCACCTGTCAGCGATGGCATAAGAAGATGAATGTTTTAGACAGGAGGTTGAACTAAATGACTTCTAAGGTTCTTTCCAAATCTAAGCTTCTCAGTTTCACTGTTCATCTGCTTTCCAAATCACCATCAAACCACTTGCTGGATTCTGATTGGGGTGTTTTGTCTGAATTTTACTTTAAATATAGATTGATTTATTTTGAAATGGCTTACAAGCATAGAGCTGTTTCTGAATTGGTGATGCCATGCAACTTTGCCTCCTGTTTTAAAATAAGCAATGAAGGGTGGCCTGAAGCTGCCCTTTTCCACCCTCCCTCTCTTCTTAATGCCTTACAAAGATGAGCACAGAAACACAAATAAACTCCAGGACAACCCAGCTTCATTTAAAATTGTCTGTGGCTTGCTACTGATAAAGGGAAAACAATGACAAATATCATAACCCGGGAAAGGCTATCCCCGCTTCTCCCTAAGCAACTGCTTTTCATCAGCCCCAATTTGCATTTTTATCTTCGTGACATCTCCCACATCAATCTCCCCTATACTTACATGGCCACCACTTTTGTGGAGCCCCTCATCACCTTTTGCCTGGATTATTCCAATAGCCTCCTAATTAACCCCAGAGCTGCCAGTCTCTCCCCTCTCCAGTTTATGCACCACACAGCTGCCAAACTGATCTTCCTAAGGCACAGATCTAACTATGTTCTCCCCTGTTCAAGAATGAATGGGGAAAAATATTAATTGCTTACGATGTGTTAAGCATAAGGCTAAATCCTGGACATACAAACAGAAAAGGAAGATAGTCCTCATTCTCAAAGAATTCACCTCCTAATGGGGAAGAGAGTACATAGAGGAGGTTTCAGCTGCAAATCATATGGGAGAGCCCAGATGTGGTAGCAGAACAGATGGTGATGCATCTTCTTTAATGAGGTTTTCGCTGATAACACCATGGCCATTTCTGATGCTGAACTATTAGCAGTGCCAGGGACCTTCGTGGGGATAACTTTCTTTCTGGGTCTTCAGTAACTAGAGTTGCTAAGGAGGCAGAGGCTACAGAATTGAAGCTTTAATAGCTCCCTGGTTCTGCTAAAATAAAGTGCTGACTTCTGTTTGGCATTTAAAGCCATTCACGATCAGGATTCAGTTTATTCCACAACTCCTTCTCACACAATCTAGATTCTAACCCAACTGATCTACTTCCTGTTTCCTACCTAAGACATTCTCTCATTTCTTTCTTTTTTTTTTTTGGAGGGGAAAAGGCAGGGCAATTGGGGTTAAGTGACTTGCCCAAGGTCACATGGCTAGTAAGTGTTAAGTGTCTGAGGTTGGATTTGAACTCAGGTCCTCCTGACTCCAGGGTCGGTTCTATTCACTGCACCACCTAGCTGCCCCCATTCTCTCATTTCTTTACCTTTTCACAGAGAACCACCCTCCCTGCCAATCCAACTAGAATGTTCTCCCTCATTACCTATGCCTCTTGTGAATCCCTTGTTTCCTTCAAGGCTTGACTCAGGTGTTTTCTCCATGGAGTCTTTATTGACCCCTCCCTCCCCCAGTTATTCATATTCTCCACCCTCCCCCCAACCTGCTCAAAAAACTCTTTGTATATGGTTTATTTATCTGCGTATATGGTGTATCCCAATGGAATCCATGCTCCTTGAGAAAAGAGACTCTTTCAGGTTTGGCTTTGTATCCTAGGGAACTTGGACAGTTAATAACTAAATGAATCAGAGAAATCAAAATGAGAAAGAGGAAAAACATAGACTGTCATTCACATGGTGCATGTTTGGCATGAAATCTAAGGTGTTCAATGTTTCCCTGCACTAGAATTATCTCCAAAGAGATGATAAAAATCAGACAAAGCAGCTCTGTAAGTTAGACATGCCCCAAATGAACAGATCATTGTCATCTGGGGAAATGCATGAACTAGAGATGGTTTGATATTTTTAATTATGTCTTTTAGGAAACAGAGGTCTTGCATTTATAGATGTAGTTAGAGCTTTGAATCCCCTGGGCAAGGAGCCAGCTTTATGATGATTCTGTTCCAACATGGTGGCTACTTTAGAAATGAGCACGATAGAATGGAATACTCCCTGTCTTCCAACTAGGGAAGTCAACCAATTGGTATTTGGCTCACTTGGCCAGCCTTTTATTATTAACACAACTGGGGGTACCTTTGTCTATACATAATATTATAGCCAAGGCCCAGTTTTGATTATTCTCCTTCTATTCCAAATGACAATATGCAGTTGGGTGGACAAATAGTAGAGCTTGCCCATGGGCACATATTTAGTGCTAGGATTGTTCATGGAACCCCTTTTCAACTAAGTCTCCCAAGTCTCACCTGATGAAATTATAGCATGTAAAGGACAAGTGTCAGGAAGGAGTAGGATGAAATTTTCTGGGTATCACTTTTCACCTTGTAAAAGTGTGAAACCTCAAATGGCCACCCTAAATGGTCTCTTTCAGATTTTTACTAGATCATTTTGCAGCTAGTAAAGTGTGAGACCTCAAATGACCACCCTGGATGACCTATTTACAGATTATAAAGGGTGTGAACCTGGGAATGATTCATTCACAATTTCTCTAGGAAATGTAAAGAAGTGTTTTATGTAGAATCTGGGGGTAAAGGATTCATTCACTCTCAGCAGATGCTACCATGCAGTAAACCAGGAAGGGTCTGAAGGCTTCTTTCTCCTCTCCATCCCTAACCCATGTGGCCCTCAAGAAATGAGTCTTTTTGATCTATTTTGTTTGTCTTTTTAAATTCTAAACACAAAGAGTAGAGTCCCCAGCCCAAGAGCTTCAGGCATGAAATTTTGGTCTATTTTGTTTGTTTTAAGTTCTAGGTAAAAAGAATGAAGTCCTCAAGAGGCATGGGATTGTGATCTATTTTGTTTGTCTTTTTTAAGTTCTAGGTACAAAGAGTGGCATCCCTAGTCCTTAAGCTCAAGCTTAAGGCATGAATATCATGGAGCCCAGGATTCTAAGCTAGAAGTTGTAGCCAAACCAGCAGGGAAGTCCAGAGAAAGGAATGAGGAAGAAAGGGTGCTTTGGATTCAAAACATCAAGGGAATAATGCCCCTTTTCAAATGAACTGTTGTCTTCATTTTGCCCAAAGTACAGCTAGAAGTCCTGAACACAATTCTTTGATTCAGAGAAAAAATTTGTCTAGTCTTTGACTCAGCATCTATGAGACCTTAACTGTAATTTGCTCTTTTCCCAAAAACATTGTGGAGGGAAACCATAGTAAAGTAAGGCAACAGTCCAACTGTCAGCTGGAATGATACTTGGAAAAGTGTGGAGTACAATCCCTGCTGTCTCTGTATAACCTACATTTATGGCCCTAGCATTCTCTTCTTGCCACTTCTTGACAGCATCTTCTTTGGGAATAGCACAGCTCCCCTCCTTTGTACTTCTTCTTAAAACCCAACATTGTTTCAGGATCTCAGCATACTGTTTGGATGTGCATGGTACAGGAGTCAGGAGGGTTGGGGTCAAGTCTTAATTCTTCCTCATAACTATCATCATCTTCACCGTCACCATCATCACCACCATAGTCATCACTAGCATTTCTACAGCCCATTGAGGTTTGCAAAGTGGTTTACATGTTATCTCATTTGATACAACTCTAAGAGGTAGCACTGTTATAATCCTCATTTTATGCATGTGGAAACTGAGGCACAGAGAGGTTAAGATACTTGCCCAGTCAGACAGCTAGGAAGTATCTGAGACAAGATTCAAACTTAGTTCTTCCAGACTCCAAATCCAGTATTCTAGCCACCACATCACATAAGTACTTACTATCTCTGTGACCTTGAAGTATTCACTTGACCTGAGACTTCAGAAGGCTTATGGCGTGGTATAGTGCCAATGCAGTATTTACAATGCCCACAATCACAATAAAGACTGTGATTATAATGATGTTCAATCACAAAATATAGCAAACTCTCCACATAGAGGACAGAACCAAAGCATTTATTTAGACACCAGAAAACCGAATCCCCAAACTAGGAAGCTGATTCCATCATAGTAGTAAAGAAATTAACAAGCCACGACAATACAGGGAGTCATGCCATCCTTCAGTTTTCCCACAAACCAATACAAGACCAATATTTACTCACAAACCTCTCTATCTCCTTGCCTGAGCTCCTCTCTTTTCCACCGTCTCACTAGCTCTGGCTCCCAGTTTCCTGTGGCTCTGCTCCATCCTTCAGCAAACCCCTCCCATCACAGGCTCCATGTGAATAAATTCAGCCTATTGGGGGCAGAGTTTACTTTCAAAGTAGGGAAGGTCTTCAAATTCCCCCTAGGTCTATTAAGGGACAGGGAAGATCTTCAAATTCCCATCCCATTACATATGGTAAAAGGATCACTGGGTTATGATGTCAGAGGATTAGATTTTAAATCATAACTCTTGACACCTTTGTGACCCTGGGCAAGTAAGTCACTTATTCTCGGGGCCTCAGTTCCCTTCTCCATAAAGTGAGAGGGTTGGATTAGATAACAAAGGGCTCTCCCAACATTGGATGCTCTATTCTAAGGCCCCTCCCAGTTCTAAGGACCCTCACAGATCTGACATCTGTGTTCTAAGGGCCCTGACATTATGTATTCTAAGACCTGTCCCAGTTCTGAATTCTGTGTTCTAGGAACCCTCCCAACACTGACATTCTCTGTTCTAAGGGCACTCCCCACTCTGACATTCTATATTTTAGTGTCCTTCCCAGCTCTAACACTCTATGTTCTAGGGTCCTTACCAGCTCTGACATTCTGTGCTAAGATCTGACCACTTCTTGGATTTGTTGAGTAAGGAGAGAAAACCACTGAGGCTATGACCCTGAATGAGGAGAAGAATGGTGGTGCCCTCAGTGGAAATGGAAAGTCTGGAGCGGGGATGAACCAAACAAGGAAGACAAGTTTTATTCTGGACACATAGAATGTCAGATGCCTATAAGAAATCCAGCTCGAGACATCCAGTGGGCAATTTGGCAATGTGACACTGGCACTTAGGCTGAACAGACTTGGGCTAGGTGTAGAGAGCTAGGAAACATTGGCAAAGAGAAGATAATTGAGATAAGGAGAACTTTATAGGAAAAATAATAAAAACCATAATAGCTAGCATCTACAAAGCACTTTGAGTTTTTAAAGCATTTCCCATATGTTAACTTGTTTGATCTTCATAACATCCCTGGGAGCTAAGCACTATATTACTATCTTCACCTTACAGAAGAGGAAACTGAGGACAGTACTTGGATACAGGCATAGTTAGCATCTGAGTCAGGATTTTAACTTAGATCTTCTAGACTGAAAACTCTGCCCCCTATCAACTGCATCATCTAGCTGGGAGGGGGGGGAAGGGAGAGAGACAGAGAGACAGAGACAGAGAGAGACAGAGAGAGACAGAGACAGAGAGAGGCAGAGACAGAGAGAGAGACAACAGAGACAGAGAGACAGAGAGAGTGAGCAGAGAGAGAGACAGAGGGGGGAGAGAGAGGAGAGATGAGGGGGGAGAGAGAGAGAGGAGAGAGGGGGGAAAGAGAGAGAGAAGAGAGAGGGGAGAGAGGAGAAAGAGATGGGGGGAGAGAGACAGAGAAAGACAGAGAGGAGAGAGACAGAGTGAGGAAAGGGGGGAGAGAGAGAGGGAAAGAAGAGGAAGGGGGAGAGAGAGGAGGGAGGGGGAGAGAGATGGGGAGGGAGATAGAGAAGAAAGGGAGAGAAGAGAGGAGAGGGAGAGAGAAGAGGAGAGAGAGGAGAGAAAGAAGAGATGAGAGAGAGAGAGGAGAGAGAGTAGGAGGGGGAGAGGGGGAAGGAAGAGAGAGAGAGAGAAAAGAGAGAAAGGAGGGGTGGAGAGAAAAGAGAGAAGGGGATGGGGGAAGGGAGGGGAGGGGGGACAAAGACTTGAGGGACATCCAAGATAAGGATACCAGACATGAATGCTGATTCAGCAAAGGAGACCCAAAAGGAGAAATTAGACAGGGAGAAGGAAACCTGGGAGAAAACTATCTCACAACAAATGAGAGAAGAGAGAAAGTTTCTCACCACTTCCCCCACCTACATAATGGTCCTCTGAGGATGGCTGCTTTTAAAAATGAGTCATCAGAAGCCTGTCTGTCCCTCTCAAAGTCCTGCTCTTAGAAGTCTGCCTTTAGGCATGTGTACTTAATGGATCTGACATGCCAGTTATTGACAGAATGCAGAACAAAGGAAGTGAAAGGAGGACTGTGTTTGTATGACACCAAAAACTCTGATCGATCTGGTCAACTGAGCCAAATAACAGGTCAATGCAAGGAAAATTATGTAGTTTTACATATACATATGTGTGTATACATATATATAAATTTACTTAAGATAAATTAAGTATTAAAACTAATTAAACTATATAATATATAATAATTTTTATATCAATATCACAAAACATTTCCCTGCATTGAGCTGAGTGGGGCTTGGTCTGGGCAACACTGGGGAAGGGGGGCCGGTTCTGTGTCTCAAAGTCTAATCTGAGCCAAGGACCCAGACGTTACTTTCCTTTCTCTACTGTATGCTCCAGCCCATCTTAGTTCCTTGTCCTTCAATGAATCAACACAGACAGAGGGAGGAGGGCATTCAGTAAAGCGACAGGCAAAAGGAGTGTTCACTGGGGCAAGGAAGTAGAGAGAAAAGCCATCATCTTTCCAAAGGAGAGGAATGGATCATGTGGTAGAAAAAGAACCAGATTTGAAGTCGTGCAACAATGAGGTTCAAACAGCAGCCCTGCTACTAACTAATTACCTGCAGGACCTTGGAAATGTCATTGCCCTTTTCCAAACCTTGGTTACCCCTTCTACAAAAAATAAAGGAGATGGTCTAAATCAGTGGTTCTCAACCTTCCTAATGCCATGACCCTTTAATATAGTTCCTCATGTTGTGGTGACCCCCAACCATAAAATTATTTTCATTGCTACTTCATAACTAATTTTGCTACTGTTATGAATTGTAATGTAAATATCTGATATGCAGGATGTATTTTCATTGTTACAAATTGAACATAACCCACAGGTTGAGAACCGCTGGTCTAAATAGATGTCTAAAATTACTCCCAGCTCTAACATTCTATGTTCCAAGGCACCCCCCCATCCCAGTTTTGACATCCTGTGTTCTAAGGCCCCTCCCAGTTCTGACATCTTGTGTTCTAAGGGCCCTCCCAGCTCTGACATCCTGGGTTCTAAGGTCTTTCACGCTTCCTTCCTATGTGTAGGCCCTTAAGACAGAGCCATAACTAGAAAACCTCCCTTCACTTAAGGGCAAAAGCAGCTGAAGAGGATGGGGCAATGCTAGACCACAGACCACTGGATGCAGCCTCACTTAGACACAGCAACTGCCTATTTCCCAGTCTCATTTATTCTTTCATGGGAGCTGAGGAGAAAGGCCCTGGACAAAGAATGTCATGAGGGCAGGACTCTGGGGCTACATGGCAGGGCAAGTCACTTGGAATCACCCAGCAGGTGTAGGAAGTACTCCCACCACATCCCCACCCCACTACCAAGAGGAAGTGCTCTACTCTAGAAGGCCAGCTCCTGGGGCAGAGCCCCAGTTGCCTCTCCCTAATTACAACTGTGTTCTGAAAGACCCTAATGCTTACTTCCCAGCCTCTGGAATCACTGCTACAAATTCTCTTCTTGCCTCACCCTTCCATCTTGATAAACTTGAGCTTGACCTGACTCAATGACAAATTTCTCTCTCTGATCACAACTTGGACCATGACCTCTTTCCCCAGAAAGATTCTTCCCTCCTGGATTCTTAAGGATCTTCAGTGACTGGCACCACCCATTCTCACAGGTGGCAAAGATTCAGTATCACCCACCTACCCCACCCCACCCACCTACCCCACCCCACCCCACTACCCCCCACTGGATCATTGCCAAAGATCTGCTGTATTAAAATTAGAGGAGTAGATTTAGAATTAGAGGAATAGATTTAGAATAGAATTGGATGAGTAGATTTAGAATTCATATAAAAATTATTAGAACTAGAACTGGCCCAAATGGCAGAGGGAAAATGGATTCTCTATCCTTAGAAATCATTAGAAATTATAGCTAATGTTTATATAGCACTTTATGGTTTACAAAGAACTTTACATATTATCTCCTTTGATGCTCACAATAATGCTATGAAGTGGGTACTGTTACTACCCCCATTTTACATATGAGGACAAAATGGAGGCTCAGAGAGATTAGTTGGCTTTCCAAAGACCACATGGCTAGGCAGGACTTGAGGTAAGATTGGAATTTAGGTCTTCCTGACACCAAGTGCAGTCATCCCTTCCACATTGTGACTTTCCCCATCGTGGTTTCTATATATCTTGAGTCCATATAAAAAATTAAGTGGGAATTCGGGGGAGTTTTGCAGAAGCCACAGATGACATGCAAAGGCCAGCAGATGACACAGAAAAAGTTTAGAAACTCAGAAACACATAAAATGTATGTGTGGTATTATATAATATCAACCTATTCTATCATTTAGTACTGTAAACACCCCATAAAGAAAAAGAAAAAAAATGAGACTTCTCTGGTGCGAAAGGAGGATCAAAACATTTTGCTCTGATTTTCCATATTGAGAGGGCGTGGCTCCTCAACTCCAACGCCAACCTCAACTCCAACCCCAACCCCAACCTCAATCCCAACCCCAACCCCAACCTCAACCCCAACCCCACTAATGTGGAAGGAATCACTGTCCATGACTATTACTGATTGCCATACTTTCCCCCTAGTGGGCATTCTTCTTTCTCAGTGACTGGTTTCACCATTTTTTATAATTTTCAATGACAAACTTGCTCCTAAGTTCAGGACTTTTCTCAAGACTTTGAAAGAATCTCTCAATTTTAAATTGGGAGCTTCAACTTTAGAAATCTCATCTAATTCTCTTATTTGATCAATGAGGAAATAGGCCCAGAGTGGAAGAGGGAGCTAACTATCCGAGGATAGAAAGTGGAATTCAAACCCAGGTTTTCCAACTCTAAATCTAGCACCATATTGCTCAGTTAAAAGAGCTAAAACAATGCAAGTAGCTCAAAAGAATGCAAATAGTTGTAACTAGGGCAAGGCAAATGGGGTTTTGTCTCAGTATACCAAATTTAGAAGGCACCAAATTTAGAACCGCAATTTTTCAGCAATGTAGAAATAAAGAAGCCTAGCCCATTATTTACAAGAATATTTAGTTTAAGTAAAAAGCTAGCAGACAATCCCCTAGAGTGAGCTCCTTCCCCATCTGGTCTGATCTAGCAACCTGTCATCAGTGTCCTGGGGTCTCTGACTCCCGTGAATAGGTTGATGTCCTACCCTAGCCACATGAGAGTACATTTCATGCCCCTTGCCCCACATACAAAAGTTCCTAGTTGCAGCTCTTCCTCTGAAACCCCAGTCCATGCTAAGTTTCAATGATTCCATGCATCTGAAGAGTTTCTATGCTCCCTATCACTGGTGGGATGAATGGTCCATCAATGATTCTAAGCTATTGCTGGCTGAGCCAGTGATGACTCATAGCTCAGCCAACTTCTAAGGGATAAAAGAAGGAAGAGGCCATGGAATCCTCCCCCAACATGTGTGTTATGCACTAGACTTCTCTCCTTACCTCTCTTAACCGGGCAACATGGTTCTGGATTTGGAGTCAGAAAACCTGAGTTGGGGTCTCAGCCTGATATCCTGGGACAGCGAACTCCACAGTTTCCTCATCTATGAAAATGAGGGGAACGGATGAGATGATCCCTAACATTGCTTCCTGATCCTAATTTATAATGGTGAGATTCATCCAAAGTCTTCTAAAGGGCCTTCACTTAGGGGCAAGGTTATAACTTGGAATTATAATAACTGGCATCTATAAAGTGTGGTTGCAAACTTTTGTTGTTACTGTTGTTCTTGTTCAGTCATTTTGGTGGTATCTGACTCTGTGACCCCATTTGGGGTTTTCTTGGCAGAGATATTGGAGTGGTTTGCCATTTTCTTCTCCAGATCATTTTACAGATGAGGAAACTGAGGCAAACAAGGTGAAATGACTTGCCCAGGGTCACATAGCTAATAAGTAAGGCCAGATTTGAATTCAGGTCTTCCTATCCCCAGGCCTGACACTCTATCCACTGGGTCACCTACTTGTTTCTGATGGAATTACCACTTCTAACAATCTGGTGAGTTAGATTCTAGAGGTATTATTATGTGTATTTTGGACATTAGGAGACAGAGACTCAGGGAGGTAAATTTTGTTCAGTCTTTCAGTTGTGTCTGACTCTTTGTGACCCCATGGACCACAGCATGCCAGGCTTATCTGTCCTCCACTATGTCTTGAAGTCTGTTCAAATTCATGTTCTTTAAAATAGCTTACCCAAAACCCCCTAGGAAACAAATGAAAGATTTGAACTCAGGTCTTCAGGCTCTAAGTCCAGTGTCCTTTCCATTATACCAGGCTAACTTGCGTGTGGTCCCTCAGCTAGGAAATATCACTTGAACCAATGCCTTTTTGACTCCAAACCATCTTTCTACTATAGCACACAACCTCTTGATAATGTTGAGGCATGCTCATTAACCTGAAAACCTCAGAACTCACACTCTGCCCGAATACTGCTGCCTGTGCTATAGTCATCCCCCCCACAGCCAAAATGATCCCCATGATGACCAATTAGGTCACCTCTTTCTGTGCTTCCTTGATAATAGTCTGAAGCTCATTCAGGTACAAGATGGTAAAGGCCATAGATGTTTAGAAGAAAATGCCCATCAACACATATCTCCTGGCCAGATCTGGGCAGACAGACCCTTAAATCCACAGCTAGAAGAAGTAGGCCTTTCAAGTATTCAAAAATCAACAAGAAGAGGAAGAGCAGAGAGTGTCTGGGCACGGAAGGTTAATGCATGATGAAACAGTTGCTTCTGAAAGGATTGCGTTCCTTTGTGAGCTAAAAGCCTGGTTAGAATCATTTTGTTTTCCTTTTCCTATCTCTGAGCACACACCAGCTACTATTATTCTAAAATCCTGGGCCAAATCAGAAATGCATTTTTCTTAAAATGGCCTCCCCCAAGGGACATGGTTTCAAATAGAACATGAAAGAAAATGTCTGATCCCCCAATTACTCGAGGAGGTTTGGGTTGGATGGCTAATCCAGACTCTGCTTAACTCGTTTCAGAATCGATGTATAGGATGTCGAGGCGGGCTTTGCCTGTCAAGATACAGTTCTGTTGCAAGCCTGCTGGCTGGTCTCAAAGAAGGAAGGAAAAGTGTTTTTCTAATCCCCTCATTCCTGGCTTTTTGAAGATACTAGGGTTAGAATTTATGGTCTAATGAAAGGGTTTTGTCAGGGCAGGTAGGGGGCATCATACTCTGCCTTATGTTCCTCGCAAAAAGGATCCATCTTACCATTTGTTCTGTTGGGGAAAACACAGTGGTGCAGTTGATGTCAAGAAAGCAGATCAGGTTTGCCTAATTTGGTTTGGATCAATGGTTCCAAGGAATAATTGACTCTATTCATGCTTGTGGTCATTGAAGACCTGTTAATATCTTGCTGACCTTACCAAAGATCTACTGTTTAGCCTGTTTCACAAAAGCCAATTTGTACCCCAGCCATCCCAGAGCCATAGATTCTTTTTCCAAGTACTAGTTGGACTCAGTGACCTCTGCAGTCCCTTCCCACTAGAATTTTGTGGAAAAAAAACAGCAGGGGAACTAAAACATGAATGACTTAGTAGCTAAAATGTGTACACATGGATAGTGTACCAATCAATAAGCATTTATTAAGCTCCTACTATGTTCCAGGTGCTGGGGATACAAAAACACAAAATATGTCAGAATCATATTATAACAACTTTCCAGATACCCTGATTCCCTTCTGAGTTTCAGGTGCTGAGATCGCATTTTTCATTTTTACTACATAAAATCTTGCACCCAGGGTATGTATCTGACTCCTTGCTGTATTTTTTTCTCCTTTGCTATTAGATGATAATCTCATTCTTCCAAGGTTCCCCCAGCATCACTCTTACAAATAAGCTCTTCATCTTTGGTTGGTCATTTTAAGGCCAGAAGAATATTTCCCCTGGTCGTGTTATAGGACCACAGAGTTGATGTAAGGAAAGCATTTTGTAATCCTTAAACGACCACCTGAAATCTCCTCATCATGCTGATTGAATCAGTTTCTGCTACTCAACACCTTCTCCACTCAACTCTGTTGTCTCACCTGCCTCATTTGAAGGATAGAAGGTGGAGCAATGCACTCCTCCCAAAGCCTTGCTTTATAGAGGGTTCAGAACCTTCAGAACTTTCCAGGTAAATCAAGCCTCTCTGCTTGGTTTCAACTCCACAGAAGAGCATGCCCTGGCACTAGGAACCCTCTGATGGCCCTCTCCCCTTCACCACCTTTCAGTTTCTGTTTTGTGTATCATCTTCTCCTATTAAATTGCAAGTCCCTTGAGGGTAGGGTCTTTTTTTTCCTTATTTGCAGCACTTCATAGCATGCTTGGCACATAGTAGATGTTTAATAAATGTTTATTAAACTTTGGAAATGTATTTTAACTAATATGCAGATTTGTGTCGAGGAAAGAACCAGGGAACTGGAGTCAAGGCATCTGAGTATGAATCCTGGCTTTGAGATTTCCTGGTTGCATGACAAGAACAAGTCAGGTAACTTCACTGAGCATCAGTTTCTTCATCTACAAAGTGGGTATAGTGCTCCACAGAGTTGTTGTGGGGAAAATGTGTTGTAAACTTTAAAAGAACATAGAAATGGGGGTTGGGCTTAAATATGGTGGCAAGACATAAAATATATCAATCTCCTGTCTTGAAGACCCAAAAATGAATGTTACACCAAGAGCAATGACAAGGCATGGGGTAGATATGAGCAATTCGCAACATATAACCATCCCACCCCTAGTTAATTGAAAAAAGGAAAAGAAAACCTTCATAACAAATACATATAGGTAAGCAAAATAAATTCCGATAGTAGTCATCCCAAAATGGATGCCTCCTTGTGCATCATGAATCTGTTACTTATATGGACAGCAGACAGATAGGTGGTTCAAAGGAAAGAGCTCTGGGCCTTGAGTGAGAAAGACTTGAGTTCCAATCCAGCTTCAGATACATATCAGCTGTGTGACTTTGGACAAGTCACTTAGCCTCTTTTGCCTCAGTTTCCTCATCTGTTAAATGAGCTGAAGAAGGAAATGGCCAACCACTCCAGTATTTCTGCCAAGAAAACTCTAAATGAGGTCACAGTCAGACATCACTCAACAACAACAACAAAGGATAGTGTAATTCATCACTGGTCCTCTAGAATCATGGCTAATCTCTGCTTTGATCATAATTCTTAAGTGTTTTGGAGTCATCAATCACTACAATGTTATTATCATGTTTATTGTTCTCCTGGTTTTGCTCATTTCCTTCTGGGGCAGAGTCTGAACAAATCTTACCAGGCTTCTCTGAAACCCCTCCCTTCACTGCAAAACTTTGAAGAAGACAAGGAAAGGAAAGGATCTCATCGGAGAAATGCATGGTAGAAAGATGTCAGGTCAGCAATCGTTTGTTTATTAAGCATTTCTGTGTGCCTGGCATTGTGCTAAATACTGGGGATACACAGAAAGGCAAAAAACAGTTCCTCGATGAGACCACATTCTAATGGGGAGGATGAAATGCAGACAACTTCCTTCAAGAAAGCTGCCATACAGAATAAATTGGGGCTAATGAATGGAGGTCAGACCTGAGCATTAAGGGGCATTAGGAGAGACTCTTGTAGAAGGTGCTGGGGCTTTACAGAGGACAGGGATGCCAGGGGACAGAGAAGAGGAGGGAGATCTTTGCAAGCATGGGGGACAACTGGGGTTAAGTCACAAAGTCAGGAGATGAACATCGTGAGGGAGGAACAGCAAGGAGGCCAGAGTGGATGGATAGCAGAAGGGAAGAACATTGGAGAGGAAGGAGAGGGCCAGGTTTTGAAGGGTTTTAAAAGCCAAACAAGGGATCTTATATCTGGTTCTGGAATCAACAGGGAGCCACTGGAGTTATTGAATAAGAGGGATGACTCTTTGATAGCTGAGTGGAGTTTGGATTGGATGGGATGAGAGGGGGGAGACTGGAAGCGGATAGATCAACCATAAGCTATTGAATGAGTAAGAGAGGCGAGGAGGGTCTACACCAGGGTGGGGTGGCAATATTCGAGAAGAATAGGAACATATACAAGCAATGTTACGAAAGTTAAAACAAACAGCAAAAGATTGGGTATGGGGCGTTAGGGAGAATAAGGAGTCAGAGATTGGGAGGATCTTGGTGTCCTCCATAGTAATAAGGATCTTAAGAAGAGGGTAAGATTTGGATGAAAAGGGGAAAAAATGGGTTGAACATGTGTCAAGGATCAAATGTCTCCTAACATTTCAGGAGAAAATGAGGAAGGCCTCCAACTCAGAAAATGGACCCCTGTAGTGATTCATGGGAGGATATGAACAAGAATCCCACAGGATGGGCAGGTACAAATGGGTTACAATCTGTACCTTTGGAAGGAATGTGAAAGTGCATGATTTAACAGATCAACTTGCATATTTGAGTGGTCACAGCTGTTAGGATTTGAGGATCACAGTTCTTAGACTTTGAAAAGACCCTAAAGGTCATTGAATTCAATCTTTTAATTTTCTGAGTATCCTCTATTCATTAAACCAGACCTGGAAGATTCTATCCTTGGGAACACTTTGTCAATCATTGGCTAGAGTTCAGAGAATCAAAGCATTGCAGAGTTAGTTGAAAAGGAATCTTAGAGACCACAGCCAGAAGATGGGAACCTACAAGCTGTCAGTGCTCCCAGAGTGGTGTGATACAGCCCTAAGCCTGATCACTGCCCTAAGCCTGATCACTGCCCTAAGCCTGATCACTGCCCTGCTGGTCTGAGCTCAACCACTTCCAAGCCCAGGTTTGGATCTAAGCAGCACTCCTATGGATCTGGCCATGGTTGAAGTTTCAATAGACTGCCACCAGACTCAGTGACTATCGGTCAGCTGGGAAGCTCTATAGGTTCAGAACAATAAAACTTTGGGCTCATAATTAGTCTGGGATTCCTGCCACTGCAGGCTTCAGACTGGGCTGTAGGCTAGCACAGAGATCCTGAAATTTTCCTGGGGTCACCAGTGCCCCACACAGCTGTTGCTCTCTTCTGAACTTGTTCCTTGCTCACTAACCAGTCCTAGGGCATGCCATGGTTCCCTGCCCCAGAATATCACCCCACCTCCAGGTGAAGGTCCTCTCGTCAGTCTGCTCTGCACCTTCAACCCAAAAATAGGTAATGAGTGACCGAGCAGCCAGGTGACACCTGTTTCTGCATTCTACATGAGATTGGGGTGCCCTGGTATGGGTATGGGTCCTCTTCTTACCCTTGGGCACAGATTTGGCCCTTTTTCAATCCCTGGGTGCTAAAATATCTACAAAGAGCTCCCCCTGGCCAGACCCTGTCCCCAGTATCCACAGACGATTTTGTCTGTTTCCCTATGCTGAGTTGACCTGGAAAAATTACTCATTATGTTTTTTTTTTTCTTGGATTGTCTAACTAGCACTTGGTCTGGTGCATTTCCTAGACCATTGTAGAGGAGATGTATTGGAGAAGCTGGATTATTCTTCTTCTGTTTCTCCCTCATTTGAGTTCAACAGATTGGACTGTGAATTCTCGGAGAGGCATAAGCAACCAAACATACAGGGTCAGAGCCTTGCCCCGTTGGGGCCAATACCCAACTTCCCCAGGTTGAAGATTTCTGGATGAAAGTCACCATGGAAATAAGAGTAATTACAGTGACTTTCTACACTCAGCTCAGCCGTCCTTCCTTTGTGCCCCATGTGAAAATGATGGCGTTCCAACTTGAATCACTCACTTTTTTCACGCTTTGGGGAGTATTCCTTGTAATTGACTCCATTCCGTATTATTCTTTTGTGGTTAATATTTCTCTGTGCCAGATACATTACCCCTGCTCTGATTCCTCATTTCTCCTCTGTAGTTGCTTTTTAGCATGGGGTATTTCATCCATCTCGTCCAGTCATTGTGCTAGGATTTAAAAGGAAAAAAACTACCCAGTTTCTCACATGCCTACTCTTTAAGGGAGTGGGTGATTGCTAGTCTTTATAAATCATTCTTCTTGAGGAGGATGCTTAATGGAAAGCCTGGTTCTCCTCCACAGAGGGAAAATATCCTACCACAGTATAGGTTTTTAGTTTACCAGTATGATTATACATCAAGATATTAAGGACCTATGATTTCAGCAGTGGGGAGGTAACTGTGGAACCCAGTCATAACCAACAAGTGGTATTAAATACATACTATGTACTCCTAAGCAGCAAGAAGAAGCACAATGGATAAAGCACTGAGCCAGGATGACCTGAGTTCAAGCTGTGAGACCCTGGGCAAGTCACTGGCCTCAGTTTCCTCTTTTGAAAAATGAACTAAAAAAAGGAAATGGCAAATCACTCCAGTATCTTTCCAAGAAAACCTCCAATGGGGTCATGAAATATCAGTCACCCCAACAAGACGTGCTTCCAGGGCCACTGACCTGTACCACCTCGTGCCTGGCTTACTACAGCAGCCTGCTGGTTGGTCTGACCTTTTGCAAAGAGCCTTTCCCAATCCCCCCGCCCCGCCATTCTAAAGCGTCCCTGTCAGGCCTCCCCAGCCTCCTCAGGACAGTGCTGCTTGCATGTGCTCCTGAAAAGCCTGTTTTTTCTTTTTTGGTCTTTTGTCCTTCTTTGTATCCCTAATGCTTAGAATAGTGCCTGGAACATCATAGGCATTTAATAAATACTTGTTGACTGACAGACTACTAGGTGTTAGGGGCACAAATAAAATGAGAATATAGTCCCTGGCTTCAAGGACTGTGTTTTGCTAGGAGAAGGGGAAGAAACCCCTTAAAAGCGTTATTCTGGGCCAGGCCTAAGCCAAACCAGTCATGCTTGAGATTGGGACAGAATAAAATGCTGGCAGACCTTCCAAGGTGAGGACAAGTCCCTCCACTAATGATGGTCAGCTCCTTCTCTGTGATTCAGAGAGCTGCCAAGGAGTCTGAGCACTAACGAGTTTTGGTTCCAATATGTGTCAGAGGCAAGCATCAAGCTAGGGTCTTCATGGAGGGAGGGCATTAAGCAAGGATGCATTGATGCATCTGGGTGCAACTCCCCTCCCTCTGGCTTCACCATGGTGGTCTGCCCATCAGTCCCCTTCATACTTCTGTCTTCCAGGAAGACTTGGCATTTCCCAACTTGGTCATCCATCTGCCATCTTTGTGTTTCTGCACAGGCTAGCTCCCATGCCTGGAATGCTCTCCCTTGTCCCTTTGGCTTTCCACAATCTCCAGCTCCCTCCTAAAGTGGACAGAACACTGGGCCTCGAGTCAGGCATAACAACCACCTTTTATAAAGCACCTACTATATGTCAGGCACTTTACCAAGTGAATATGATCTCCTTTGATCCTCATCACAACTCTGAGAGGT
>CM053588.1:47855826-47879887 GCA_028646515.1 Pseudochirops corinnae
ACCTCTCAGAGTTGTGATGAGGATCAAAGGAGATCATATTCACTTGGTAAAGTGCCTGACATATAGTAGGTGCTTTATAAAAGGTGGTTGTTATGCCTGACTCGAGGCCCAGTGTTCTGTCCACTTTAGGAGGGAGCTGGAGATTGTGGAAAGCCAAAGGGACAAGGGAGAGCATTCCAGGCATGGGAGCCAGCCTCTGCAGAAACACAAAGATGGCAGATGGATGACCAAGTTGGGAAATGCCAACTCTTCCTGGAAGACAGAAGTATGAAGGGGACTAATAGGAACTAAGTCTGGAATGGTGACCTGGAATCGGATTTGGAAGGGCTCCCCATGCCAAACTGAGGGATTGACATTTTATCCTAAAAAACAAAGGGAGCAGAGGAAGGCCATGGTCTTCCCAACACCAAGACCACTCTTCTATCCATGACATTGTACTGTCCATGCTGCAGATCAAATCACGCTCCCCTAAGTGAACAGCTCCGGAAATAAATTATTTATAGAGTAGTCTATATGATAAAAGTCCTTTCTCCAATCCCAGCACTGAAAACAAGTGCCACTATATTTCTGTTCTAGGGGAACATTCCCCAAAGCATGAGGGACTATAGTCATTCACCTTCTTTCAGTGCCTCCCTAAGATCAGTAATAACTGACCGCTTCACCCCTAAACCAATCTAAACACCTACCAAGCGATCTCATGTATTGTGTTTATCTGTTTCTGTGTCATATCCAGGGTTATGCCAGAGCCAATTTACAGGGACTCCCAAGAGCCAGTTATTCAATTTTTAATATGAACATTTACACCTCAGAAATTCACAAATGCTAGAATCATAGTTTGATTTATTGTTTTATTCACTGTGTAAACTTAAGGAAGTGATGGAGAAAATGTTAATATAATAAGGATCAAATTTAAAACTGTGCTGTGGTTGCTGGAAAACTGGTTGTTAAACATTTGCCAGCATACCCCTGGTCATGTGACTATCTAACTCTGAGTTCTTCTAGGGGGAGAGGGATTCCCTTTTATCATACTTTTTTTGTCACTTCACAAAATTTAAGAGTTTGAAGTGAGCACAGAAGGCAGCTCTTCTAAGTCATACCTGATCAAGAATCTCTACTCCATCATCCCCCCAAATGGCCACCCAACCTCTGTTTGAAGACCACCATCACCGGGTAATATAGTGACACATTCTATTTGCAGAAAGGTCTCACTATTTAGGAGGTCAGCCTAAACTCTGCATACTTCCTATTGCCTAGTACAGATCTGAATCCAGTAAGTACATAATAAATTCTTATTTTTGGTTTGCTGAATTAAGATTCAGAGCTAGTAATCTCTCCACACCTTTTTTCTTAAGTGTCAATGGCTGCAAAGCATATCACCTGGTAGCCATTGTCCTGGTAGTGACCTTCTCTACAATGGGCTGGGCTGGTCCTCAGAGGATTGATGCACAGCTTGTCCCTAGGCATGTACTCAGAGCACTGAGGACCCACTAAAGGGCATATTCTTCAGGAAGCCAAGATCACCTCTTTGCCCCAAAAAGGCATTATGAAAATCAATCAACAAGCATTTATTAGGCACCTACTATTTGCTAGTCTTTGTGCTAACTGCTAATGGAACAAATACAATGAATGAAACCATCACTATTTTCCAGAAGCTCACATTCTAACAGGAGAGACAATAAGGGCACACAGAATAAACATGAAGACAAGTCAGGTTAGTGTTGATAGAGTGAAAGTCAAGAAGACCTGAGTTCAAATCCTACCTCAGACACAAATTAGGTGTGACCTTGGGCAAGTCACTTAAACTCTCTGTGCCTCAGTTTCCTCATATCTAAAATTAGGGGGCTAGACTCTATGGTTTAGAAGATTCCTTTCAGCTCTACATTGATGAGCCTATAAGCCAATGAAATGATGTTTTTCACTCATGTCTGACTCTTTGTGACATTTGGGCTTTTCTTGGCAAAGATAGTGGAGGAGTTTGCTATTTCCTTCTCCAACTCATTTTACAGATGAGGAAACTGAGGCAAACAGGGTTAAGTGACTTGCCCAGGGTCACACAGCTAATAAATGTCTTTGGCTGAATTTGAATTTGGGTCTTCTTTACTTCAGACACCATGCTTTATCCACTGCACCAGCTAGCTGGCCCCAATGAAATGAAAACAAAAACAAAAACAAGTTAAAATACAAGATAGATTGGGAGGGAGTACCCTAGAAATTGGCAGGGGGGATCAGGAAAGGCTTCATGCAGAAAGTGATGTTTAGGCTACATCTTGACAGAAGAGAGAGCCACTATGAGGCAAGGAAGGAGGGTATCGCAGGCGTGAGGTACAGTCAGCATAAAAGCATGGAGATAGGAGATGAGCATTTTGTGTGAGGGACAGATAGAAGGCCAGTTTGGCTAGATAACTGGCAAAGAGCAGGAGGGGGAATAATGCCCAACAAATGTTAGGTTCAAATGAGGTTGTAAAGTTAAGCAAAGGATTTTATATCTTATATTAGAAATAACAGGGAGAAATTGGAGTATATTGAGTGAGGGATTGATAGGGTTAGATCTGTATTTAAGTAAAATCAACTGGCAAAAGTGTAGAGGATAGACTAAAATGTGGAAAGACATGAGGAAGAGAGACTGAGGAAGAGAGGCCATTGAAATAATCAAGGTGAGAAGTGATGAGGGACTGAACTGAGGTGGGGGCCATGTGAGCAGAGAGAAGGTGCCTGTGCTAGAGGTATTATAGAAGTAAATGCTGGCATGTATAGAGTGTTCAGGAGGACTAGCAGCTCTGGTGCCCTTTTCAGGCCTGCTCATTCAACTTTGGTGCCCATTTGATTCACTCAACTCACCTGCGGCTTTAAGAAGCTGTAGCATGCACAGTGGCCACAACTTGGTAAAACCATCTTGGCAGACAGGTTAAATCAGATTGAGGGTAACCTATGAGCCTTCAACCTGTTGGTGAGTTAGGGGGATGTCTACCCCAAGATATGTGCAGACTTTCCCTGGTGGAATGAGAGGATAAGAACCATTTGCTCCAATGGCCATGATGGTGACTGAAACAGATGCTGTGAAACAGAGTCATCCACTCCATCCTGGGCCACTGCCACTTATCCTGACTTTTGTCTTGCCACTGGACTTCTATGACTCTGGGAGAGAGACTGAGGCTTATGACTTCATGCAGTCCTGCCTCACTTAAATCCAATTCACATATGAGTCAAGACGTCATCCCATGAGACCATTGGTCCTCTTCAAAAATGAAAGACAAACAACAGGGGTAGAAGTAGCAATATTTGGTGAATGGATGGATATGTGGGCGAGGGACACTGAGAAGTCTAGGGCAAACATCAAGATTATGAACCTGAGAGACTGAAGGATGCTGGTGCCTTTGGCAAAGATCAGAAAATATGGAAGAAGAGAGGTTTGGGGGAAAATAGGTTCTGTTTGAGACATGTTGAGTTTGAAATGTTTCCAAAACATCCACTTGGCAATGTCCAATAGGCAACTGGTGATACAGGAGGGAAGGGTCATGAGAATAATAGGCAAAGAGATGGCTTTGTAGGAAGTAGCTTCTTCCAATGAAAGAATTCCAGTCCATTGTTTTGCCCCTGCTGCTGACTTGTCTCATTAGTGAAGTCACCAAATAAAGTTGATAGGTAGCTACCATTGAGATTCATAGGATTTAGACCTACGAGGGACCTCAAAGATCATCTGGTCTAACCCAGTCACTCGACAGATGAAAAGCTAAAGGCCTGGAGAGAGTATTGGCCAGGTTCTCACAGGTAGGAGGCAGCAGACTCAGAATCTGAATTCGAATCTTCTGACTCCCAAACCAGGATTTTTCTATTATACTAAACTGACCCCTTTGGGAATGGTTGGATTTATCTGGGGATGTACTGATAAATGTTTAACATCTGGCTCTTTGGAGTCTATTTATTTTTTAATTTTTTTTTTATAAATTTTCCTCATCACTTTCTTAAGTTTAGACTGGGGTGGGGATCCTTCAGCCTCAAGGCCACATGTGGCTTTGTAGGTCCTTGGGTTGTGGCCTTGTGACTGAATCTAAGTTTTACAGAACAAATCCTTTTATTAAGAGGATTTGTTCTATGAAATTCGGATTCAGTCAAAGGGCTGCACTTGAGGGCCTACAGGGACACATGTGGCCTCAAGGCCACAGGTTCCCCACCCCTGGTCTTGACCATCAACAAAATGATAAAACAAGCCTTGACTTGTTGCAGTTGCTGATTTCCAGGTGTAAATGCTCATACTAAAAATTGAACAATGACTCTAAAGGAGGAGCTGGCTTGGAAGAACTAAGGAGTGCCATAGTGTATAAAGTGCTGTGCCTAGAGTCAGGGAGATCTGAGTTCAAATCTAACCTCAGACACTTCTTAGCTATGATCCTGGGCAAGTCACCTCACCTCACCCTGTTTGCCTCAGTTTCCTCATCTGTCAAATGAGCTGGAGAAGGAAATGGCAAACCACTCCAATATCTCTCCATGATCACATGGGGTCATGGAGAATCAGACATGACTGAATCAACAGAACAAAAGAAACTGGCTATAACATACCCCTGGATTTATCTATCAATTCAACAAGCTCTCACGAAGGACCTTCTGTGTTCCATGTGCTGTGCCCTTGGGATTCAAAGACAAAATGAAAAACTTCAAGCAGCTTATATTCAATTATAGTTTATATTCTACTATACTTGGCACATGCTGGGTGCCACAGACAGAAAGATGAAATTATTTCCCAATAGTCAAATATAAACAGGCTGTACTCAAAAGAAATCCAAGCTCCCAACAAGCATATAAAATTCCAATCGATGGGCCCTTTTTGACCTTTATGTCAGAACTCCTGTTACTCCCATGATCTACCAGCTTCCTCAACAGTAGGGATTAAGGGGCAGGCAGCACCACATCCAGCTGACTACTAATGGAGCTGTGAAGTGGTCCGAACATTCTGAAGAACAATTTGTAGCCATGATCAAAAAGTGCCCATCGATTAGAAAATGGTTGAACAAATCTCATTATGTGAATGTAATGGAATATGATTGTACCTTCTTCTTGTTATTGTTTATCTTTCCTTCTTAAAGAGGACCATGACATCAGGAAGGTGACACACGACTTGCAAGTAAATTGGATTTAAGTGAGGGAGGGCTGGGCAAAGTTGCCAGCTTCACTCTCTCCACCAGAGCTGTCTGGGTCCAGTGGCAAGAGAAAGATCAGAAAGACTAGAGTTTAGGAAATGATCAAACAAATGGATTCAGTGAAACCTCAGAGGATTTGTACAAACTGGTTCTAAGTGAAGTGAGCAAAACTGGAAAGAGAATTTCTATAGTGACCACAACACCTGTGAAAGACTTAAGGCCTATGAATTGCACGGTGGCCAGTCACAACTGCTGAATATTAATATGAAGCATGCTTCCCATCCCTTGGCAGAGAGACACCGGTGCCTTAAAGGTGAAGAATAAGACACAGATTTTCAGATGTAGTTTGACTATACTTATCTGTTATGAGGGAGAGCTTTTTTCAAGGCAGGGAGGAAATGGGAAGAGAGTGATAGTAGTAATAGTTATATCTTAAAATAGGAAGAAAAGAAATAAAAGATCATCAATAAATTTTTTCCATCATAATTATTTTAATAATATTTCATTTTCCCCAATTACATGCTAAAACAATTTTTAACATATGGATATTTTTTAAGTTTTGAGTTCCAAATTCTATCCCTCCCTCCTCTCCCCTACCCTATCCCAAGACAGTAGGCAATCCAATATAAGTTATACTTGTTCAATCATGTACAACTTTCCACATTAGTCATTTTATACAAGACTCAAACAAAAAAATTGGAATAAAGTGAAAAATAGCAAGCTTCAGTCTCCCTTCATACAATATCAGTTTGTTCTCTAGAAGTAGATGGCATGTTTCATCATGAGTCCTTTGAAACTGTCTTGGATCATTATATAGCTGAGAATAGCCAAGTTGGTTACAATTCTTCATCATACAATATATGCTGTTACTGTGTATAATGTTCTCCTAGTTATACTTAATTCATTTTGCATCAATTCATATAAATCTTCCCAGGTTTTTCTGAAATCCACCTGCTCATCTTTTCTTACAGAACAATAGTATTCCATTATATTCATATACCATAACTTGTTCAGTCATTCCCCAACTGATGGGCATCCCCTCCGTTTCCAATTCTTGGCCACCACAAAAGGAGTTGCTATAAATATTTTTATACATGTGGGTCCTTTTCCCTTTTCTTTGATCTCTTTGGGAGATATATATGTGTGTGTGTGCACGTACATGTGTGTCCATGTGTATGTACACATATGTATACATGTATGCATATATACAGCATAAATAGAAAGTTTATATACCTACACACAAAGTAATTAGAAATGAGGCCATTTAGGATGGAGGATGCTGGCAATTAGCGGGGAGGATGAGGAATCAGGAAAAGCCCCATACAGAAGATTTTGGCTGTGGTGTTTAACTGTATCTTTAAAGAAGAAAGAGAGATTATAAGGAAGTGATAGAGAGGGAGTGTATTCCATGGGGGCTGAAGGCAGGAGATGGCTGCTAGGGAGTGAGGAACAGAATATCAGTTTGGCTGAATCACAGATGGTCCAAGGGAAAGTAATGACAGAGAGGACAGAAAGATGTTGGAATCAGTTTGTATAGTTTTAGAAGTTAAATGAAGTTTTTATTTTCTTCTAAAGGTAATAGGGAGCCACTGAAGTTAGTTGAGTAAGAGAGTGACATGGTCAGATCTGTGCTTAAGGAGAATTATTTCAATGACAGTGTAGGAAGGACTGGAGAATGGAGACGAGATAGAGAGGGCAGTTAGGAAGCTGTTATAATAACCCAGGTGAGAGATGGTGATAAGGCCCTGGACGAAGGTGTTAGATATGTGGGTGGAGAGAAGGAGTTGGATGGACAGAAAACATGAAGGTAGACACAGAAAGATGCATGAGAATAATTGCTGGCATTTCTCTAGAGCTTTGTATACACACAAAAGGGTGACGAAAGATACCTGCTTACTTCTCTTGAAAATGGGGGTGCTGGGTGGTTCAATGCACAAAGCACTGAGGCTGGAGCCAGAAAGACTTGAGTTTAAATCTGGACTCAGATATTTAGTATCTGTGAGACTCTGGACAAGTCATTTCATTCACTCTGCCTCAGTTTCCTCAACTGTAAAATGGAGCTAACTATAGTGCCTACCTCACAGGATTGTTGTGAAGATCAAATGAGATAATATTTGTAAAGCATATAGTAAGTACTTAATAAATGCTTATTTCTCTCCACCATAACACCCTGTGAGGATCAAGTGAAATACTCCAATGTGTCTATGACCAGATTGGATGCTGCCTCCCATAATGCAGATGACTGCCTGCACATTCAGTGGGACTGCTGGCCAAATTCTCCCATCTGTTCACCGTAGAAGGTTCAACCAATCGGCTGCAGGGGTGGGGAGAGGGGTCTCCTTGCTTTCTTTTGACTTAAGGAGAATATCAACCTCATGAAGGGGGCTTCTCCCCATTTGTACAGAAGAGGAAATGGGGTCTCAGAGAAGTTTAGCCTAAGGTCACGCAGCCAGTATAGCACATATGAGGGGCAGAATTCAATCCCAATTCCCTCCCGACTCTGGATCCTGAAGTACTTTCCACTTGGCCATGCTGTCTCTCCTGGAAGAGAGCATCCCTCACTAGCTGATTCAATAGTTTTTCTAATAGTGGAGTTAGGCTGAAAGAAACTATTCTCCTTTCTTCTTTCCCCCTTGTGATTAGCCAACCATTTGGTTAAGAAGATGGCTGACCAGGTCTGGGGGAGGACAGTTTGCATCATGGAACAAAGAGTGAAGTTAACTTATAATAATAATGGCTGATGATGCAGAGTGCTTGACATACATCATCTCTTTTTTTTTCTTCTTAACACGCCTGAGAGCCAACATGGCGTGGTGGATAAACTATCAGCTCCTGAATCAGAGACATGGGATCAGACACAGACTCTAATACACGCTCTTTGTATGACTTCGGGCCACTCACTAAACCTCTTTATGCCCTCAGGCAACTCTCCAAGACAATCCAGGTAGAGTAGGGGCAACCTGCCTTAGGGGAAGGGAACATCCTCACTCGGAATGCCCCTAGCTAATGAAACTATGGATCCAGACAACAGCAACCCTGTAAGGTGGGTTAAGGGGCTTGGCCAGGTCATACAGCTAGCAAGCACCAGAGTGGGGGTGAGGGGTCTCTGTGATTCCAAGTTAAGCATTCTATCCACTGTACCATCCTGCCCCCATGTGGCTTGTGAAGAGCACACCTTCCACCTGAGCTTCATTAAGGGACAAGCCAGAGGTTAAATGTATTTAAAAGTATTCCCAGGGCCACTGTCATGGACAGATACAGCGTTCAAACCCACCACTCCTTGACTTCAAGTCCAACACTCTACCCACTGTACCACACCGCCCCGGGGATTAGCACTGGTGCTATAAATAGTAAAGTAAGGTGGTCCCTGTTCTTGCCAAGCTCACATTCTAACTGGGGTGGAACAACACATAAAAGGGGCAGCAGCAGGGTAGATGGAAAAGCCCAAATCCCTACAGCGTCTTGCTTTTATGTTCCTTATGGTACTTGTCATATTTTCTTCTTTTTTTAAAATTTTTTAAAATTTGATTTGTTTATTTACTTTTAGTTTACAAGATTCAGTTCCATAATATCTTGGGTTTCAAATTTTCTCCCTTCCCTCTCCCCCACCCCCCATGGCGGCATGCAATCAAGTATTGGATCTGCAAATATTTTCAAATTGGACATTAGTCTGGTTGTCTAAACTCTCTGAAAGACTAAAACCTCCATGTGGACAAGGTCTGTGTTATATGTGTATGTGCACTGTGGGTATGTATGTGTATATATATATATATATATATGCATGTGTGTATAGAGATACATATATATGCACATGTATGTATATATAGATACACATGTATTTTGTGTGTTGGCATGTCCCAAAAGTCTTAGTGTCTTAGTGCAGCCCTTAGCACAGAGCCTGGCACATAATAAATGCTCATTTCCTTCTTTTTAAGCTTTTAGTAGCTTAAAGCTATACTATGACTTGAGACCCCCCCCTATATAACATATGTATATATGTGTGTGTACACATATGTGAGGTATATGTGTATGTATGTATATGTGTGTGTGGTTGGTTGGATGGTGTGTCCAAAATTTCTTACTACAGCCCTTAGCACAGTTCTTGGCACAAAGAAAGTGCTTAATAAGTGCTTATTTCCTTCTTTTTACATTTTTAGCAACTTAAAGCTACACTGAGACTTGAGACGCCCTGTATAATATATGTATATGTGTACATATATGTATTATATATGTGTTTGCGTATATATATTACATGTGTAGATATTATTCATATTACCCAGAATAATGCTTTTGTTCACAAAAGCACTCAACCAATATTGAATTGAAAATAGACTACCTTCTAGAAGTCTTGGTTTAAAGCGGTTTCCTACCCTAGTGCAAAGCCCTATGAAAGAGAACTAGATTGGCATCAGGAGGCCCCAGGTTCAATTCCTGGCTCCCCTCCTTAGCTATCTGGATGACTGTGGACAAGTCACTTAACCCCTCTAGCTGTCATTTTCCTCTTCTGTAAAATAAGGGAATTGGATTGCAGAGAAGACCTCTGAATTTCTTTCTATATCCCAGAAGGAGCCCCTAATCCAGTGGTTCTCAAACTTCCTAATGCCACAACCCTTTAATACTCTGTATCTGCATGTGAGCAGACCTGCCTGGAGATGGATAGAGGAGCAGTGTATCGGTTCCTAAAATCATCGGAAATATATGTTTTCCAATGGTCTTAGGCGACCCCTGTGACCCCTGTGAAAGGTCGTTCGACCCCTAAAGGGGTCACGACCCACAGGTTGAGAACTGCTGGTCTAAGTGGTTACAGCTGGATGGGATCCCCCCCCCCACCTTCCTTCTTAAACTCTCAGACTACACGGTGCCCACTTTGATGAGAAAGAATCTGGACCTTTTGAGGGTGTTGATACTAGGGAGACTACCATGCAAGGTGTGTACAAGAAGTTTGATTTGGGTCAAGATGTCACCAATTTCACTGGTCAAGGCCTTGCCCTTTGCAGAACTGATGACTCTTTAGATAAACCATCAACAGAATTAAATTTTACAGTGACTCTTTGGCAAGATACGGCAAGAGCCCATATCTTTATCTACCCTACAGTCTTGGAGAGCTGCCCAAAGGTTTGCAAGGCTAAATGCCTTTTATAGAGGTACCTGTGTATTGAGTAAGCCAATTGAAGAAATCAAATTGTAAAAGATAGACAAGAACACAGATTGGTGTAAAATCTGAAGGAGAAATTGCTTGTTACAAGCTGCTCATCTGTGGCCCTAGTCATGTCAAAGAAAAAAGGAAAAAAAGTAGGGCAGGTGATCAGAGTTATCTTTATCCTAAGCCACCCAATTAATACCAATGATGTCAGTTCATGCCAGATCATCATTCCACAGAAACAAGTCAACCAGAAATCAGACATCTGAGTTATGCCCATATCATGGCTGAACAAGGAAAGTATACTGCCACCATAGCACCACTGTGGAAACTAGAGAATCTGAGAAGGAATTATATTTTATTCATTTGTAATTACTTCTGGAAGGAAGAACTTAGTATGAGCCAGACATTTAATATTTGAACTTTCAGAAAGTACTAGGTGAGAGAGGCTAGGTGGTAAAGTGGATAGAGTGCCAGGCCTGGAGTCCGGAAGATCTGTGTTAAAATCTAGCCCCAGCCACTTAGAAGCTGTGTGACCCTGGGCAAGTCACTTCACTCTGTTTGCCTCAGTTTCCTCACCAGTAAAATGAGCTGGAGAAGGAAATGGCAAACCACTCTAGTATCTTTGCCAAGAAAACCCCAAATGGGGTCATGAAGAGTTGGACATGCCTGAAATGACTGAATGATAACAACATACATAGGGAAATACACACGAGACACTGCATAATATTCATCATTACACAAAGTGTGTGACACAACTAAAAAGTTATTTAACAACAACAACAAAAGTACTAAGTGATGTTAAAAAAAATGCTTAAGATGGATTCTGTTGCCATAGGACCACAGACCTGAAGCTGGAAAGGTCCTACCTCAGAGACCATCTTGTCTAACTCCCTCATTTTATAGGTAAGGAAACTGAGGCTCAGGAAAGTTAAGTGAGTTGCCCAAAATTACTCAGGCCCAAGTGTCAGAGGCAGGATTCGAATCCATTTCCTCTGACTTCAGGGTCATTGCCCTCTCCACTATAACATTGCTTCAGGAGCTTGTGTTTTGGGGTGACAGCACGTGCACGCGCGCGCACACACACACACACACACACACACACACACACACACACACACACACACACACACACACTGTGTTGTCCCTTCACCAATGGCCACCCCTGAAGTGCTAGGTTCAGTCCAGGCACCATGTTTCAGGAAAGACACTGATAAACTTAGGAGCATGGGAAGACCAGGCCACATCTTTGTTTTTCATTTGTTTTTGAAGAGGACCAGTGACATCATGGGGTGATGTTGTGACTTGCATGTGAATTGGATTGAAGCAAGACAAGGATAAGAATGAAATTTCCTTGATATCCCTCAAATCCCACACAATATCCCACTTACAAGAAGCCTTTCCTGACCTCTCAATTCTTCCATTCTGTCTTCCCTCTGTTGATTATTTCCCATTTATCCTGTATATATCTTGTTTACATATTAACTTCTCCATTAGATTGCAAGACTGTTTTTTGCCTTTCTTTGTGTCTCCAGCAGGGCAGCTAGGTGCTACAGTGGATACAGAACTGGGCTTGGAATCAGGAAGACTCATCTTCCTGGGCAAATCACTTAACCCTATTTGCCTCAGTTTCCTCATCTGTAAAACGAGCTGGAGAAAGAAATGTCAAACTATTCTAATATCTTTGCCAAGAAAATCCTAAATGGGGTCACAAAATGTCAGACAAAAGTGATAGAAAAAGACAGAAAGTTCCCTGCACTCAGCACAGTATGTATTACCTTCCCATATGCTACAGTCCAGCTCACCTGGTCTTCCCATTGTTCTTTATACAGGTTGCCCATCCCTCATGTCTTTGTCACTGCAGTATCTGTCCTCCATGCCTGGAATTCACTTCCTCCTCCATTCTTTCTCTTAAAATTACTAGTTTCCTTCAAGGCTCAGCTCAAATGTCATCTTCTCCTTGAAGCTTTTCCTGAATTCTCCAATTGTCTGTGCCTTCTCTCTCCTCCCAACTCCACAAAAAATACCTTTTATTTCTTTTGTGGATACCTACATGTGAGAATATTATGTCTTCTGTTAGACTGTCAGCTCCCTGAGGCCAGTGACCATTTCCCTTTTAACTTTACCAACAAGATTAGATTTCCCAAGGCTACACATATAGGAAACAGCACAGAATCTAATTCTAAACCAAATGTCTTTTTCATGATACCATGCTGAAAATAACTGGGCTATTCCAGCCATATGGGAGAGTATAAAAACCCAGAAATAAAACAGGAAAATGTAATAAACATGAAAAGGACCTGGCTATTTTGACTAAAGTAAAAAAAAGAAAGACTAGAGAAATATAACATGGTAAGGGATGTGCTGGTAAATATTTAGCATCTGGATCTCCCAAAAATGTGCAAACAATGCACTTTTAAGTTTAATCTGCATTATTAATATTTTCTCTATTGCTTTCTCAAATCTAGATTGATTAATAAGTCAACAAATCAAACTCTAATTTGTAGCATTTGTTCATTTATGAGGTATACTGAAAATGTTCACACTGAAAATTTAACAATCAGCTTTCTGGGGCTGATTAGAGCTGGCTCCAGTATTCCACTTGAAAAATAGATTCAGTGGCATACTTTGCGGGGAAGGCAGAGAGTTAACATTCCTTGGGCTGAATGCTGGGCATATCTTCAAGGCTATTCTGCTTGTAAACAGTAACATTCCTTTCTCATTGTCCTTTAAAATAGGAAAGCATAGATCCTGTTTTGAGCTCCAACACAAACAATTTGGCTTAACAAGGCCCCTTTATTCATCTCATTCACTACAGAAGAACTCTGGCTCTCCCCCTCCTTCTCCCCCAGGGAGCTAGAGTATGTGGTTTCCATAGCACTAAGCTTGCTTCCTAGTCCATGGAACACTTAACTAACCACGCTGACTAAATGAGACTAAATAAGAAAATGGAAGCCAGATGCAAAGGGCACCTGATACTACTTACCTGCAAAAGCTCAGCTCCCTACCTAAACTGTCTCCCTAACACAGTCTTTTGTCCTCCTCTTCCTGTCTTTTCTCTCTACCTCAAAAGGCATAGGATCACAAACACAGAACATTTATGACCTCTCTCATTTTGAAGAACAAGGAAATTAAGTCCAGGGACCAGGAAGTAACTTGCCCAAGGTCACACAGGTAGTAAATGGCAGAACCAGAAACTGCATTCCAAACTTTCAACTCCACATTCAACCATCTTTCCCAGAGCTGGAACTAGGATAGGATGAATGGGACTTTGTCCCAGAATGCCAGTGGTAGAAGGTTTCAGACATATAAGATGCTGGCAGCATTTGGTGTCCACATGCAGTATAGAAATAACAGAGCTTAGCACCCAGTAACTAGTTAAAATTAGAAGCTACCTTTTGGTCAACTGGAAGGAGCTTTGTCCTCCCCACTGCTGCTACCCTTGGCTGACTGAGGGGACATTTCATTGCCACTCACTCTGGGCTTGGCTTATAGTACTTCCCCTCGCACAAAACTTCCTAGATATGACTCTAGTCTTGCCTCAAAGAGGCAGATAAGTTTGGGAGAATAGAAAAATGATATGGTCTCAGACCAGGTGATTATATGATGCCAAAGCTGAAAGTAATGTACATCATTTAGTCCACTCCCCTCATATTAAGGTTGGGGAAACTGAGGCTGAGAACAGAAAAGTAATTTTCTCAAAGTCACACAGCTACTGTCAGAACTCAGACTAGAAACCAAGCATCCTGACTCCTGGTGTGGTACTCTTTCCACTTGACCATGTTTTCTAGGTTGTTGTTGTTGGGTTTTTTTGTTTTTTATTGGACCTGTGATTTTTGTCACTGTCAGGAGGGTCTTCTACCAAACAAGATAGACATTCTCTCTGTAACATACAAGAGGGAACTTAGAAGTTAACTGACTTTCCCAGGGTCATCCCATGGTTAACTTTGAAGTTGGTAGACTGTGGTTTGAATTAAAATTCTGCTATTTATTGACACAGCCAATATAGGTTAGAATTGGAACTTGATATCAGAGCTTTTGACTCTGAGGCTAGCTCTCTACATGTTGAGTTTTGACTCAATGTCTACAAAACCGAATTCCTTATCTTTTCCTACCCCAAACCCTCCTCTTTTCCCATCTTCCCTATTATTGTCAAGGATACCACCATCCTCCCAGTCAGAGAAACTCACCACCTTGATGTCATCTTCAACTCCTCCCTCACACTCACTGTACATATCCAATCTGGTGTCAAGTCTGTACCCTTTAACTTTTACAACACCCATAGAATTTGCTCTCTTCTTTCTACTCATACAGCCATCACCCTAATACAGACCGATGTCATCACCTGTTTGAACTACTTCAATGACCATTTAATTGGCCTCCATGCTTTGGGTGTCTCCCCACTTTGAATCATCCAAAGTCATCCCCCTAAAGTACAGATCCCTCCGCTCCTCAATAAACTCCAGGGGCTCCCTACTACCTCCAGGAACAAATAAAAAAATCTTTTGGGTGTTGAAAGCACTTCACACCTTGACTCTTTCCAGACTTTTTGAGTCTTCTTACACTTTTACTGCCCTCTACATACTCTATAATCCAACTACACTGACTTATTTGCTATTCATTACACATGACATTCCATCTCCCACCTCAATGCCTTTGTACTAGCTATGCTTCATGCCTAGAATGCCTCCCTTCCTCACCTCAGCCTCCTGATTCCGTGGCTTCCTTCAAGACTCAAGTCCAATCCTACCTTCTGTTGGAAGCTTTTTCTGGTCCTCCCCTCCCCTGGTTTCTTCCCTCTTCTATTTATACTGTATATATCTCACATATGGTTATTTGTGTGTACTCTCTGCCATTGGAATGCCAGGAATGGTGTTTTGGCCATTCTTTATATGCTCAGCAGTTATTACATGGCTTAATACATGGTAAGACAGCCTAGTGGCATAGAGGCTAGAGAGCCAGGCCTGGAGTCAGAAAGACCTGAGTTCAAATCTGTCCTCAGACACCTAAGAGTTGTATGACCCTGGGCAAGTCACTTCACCCTATTTGCCTCAGTTTCCTCATCTGTAAAATGAGCTGGAGAAGGAAATGGCAAAGCACTCCAGTATCTCTGCCAAGAAAACCCCAAATGGGGTCATGAAGAATTAGGCACAATTGTAGACAACTAAACAATAAGAACAAAAAACACATAATAAGAGTTTATGCTTGTTGAATGACTGAATGATTACCTCCTCCCTTCCATCTTCCTTTCTTAATCTTTCCCAAGTTATGAGCATCTGATAGGTTTTCTCATTCAGACAAGCGGTACATCCAAGGCAACAAACAGTAAGTGGTTATTACATACAGAGAGAGCACATATGAATGTGCAATGAATACCGATAGATATTTATTGGACACCTGCTACATGCAAACTACCATGGCAGATACACAGATGAATTAGACATAGACCCGTGCCCTCCTGAAGCTTCGTGTCAAATGTAATGTTTTTCGGGAAAAAGACTGTTTCTGTTTTTGCTTTGTACCCCTACTACTCAGCATAGTAACCGGCTACAGAGGATATATAATACAGACTTAATTGAATTGAAGGAGAGGTGAATGGGGAAAAGACTGGAACAAGGCAGGTTGTGATAGCATAACAAGAGAGACACTAAATGAAGAGGAGAGTTACATTGTTCAGTGACTTGGTCCTGGAGTTAGGAAGACTTGATTGCTGATGCTGCCTCAGATACTTACTGGCAAGCCTCTTACTTTCTCTAAGCCTCCATTCTCTCATCTATGAAATGTAAACGACAATAATAAAACCTCCTTCATAGGGGTTGTTGTAAAGCTCGAATGAGATAATATGCAAAAGTGCTTTTGCAAACCTTAAAGTCTATAAAAATGTTAGCTGTCGTTGTTATACTAGTTCAGAGCAGGGAAAATTGGTAGCATGATTGGTAGCATGAAAAGAATTCTGGATTTATACCAGATGATCCAGTTGTACAACCTACTACGTGCATGACTTTGGGCAAGGTGCATCACTGGGTCTTGGTTTCTTCATCTGTGCAAAGAAGAGATGAGACTAGATGACCTCTGAGGTCCATTCCAGCTCTGAATCACATAACTTCAGAGTGGAAACGGACCTCCGCAGCCATCTAGTCCAAGTCACACCCAGGAAAGAATCCAGCCAGCAACCCCACCCTGACAGCTGGTCCTTCAGCCTTTCCTTGAAGATCTCCAGTGAGGGAGAAGCCACTTCTCCTCCCCAGGCAGGTTGCTCCATTCTTGGATAGCTCCAGCTGGCAAGAAGTCATTCCTTGTATCAAACCTAAATCTACCTGATCAAGGATCCTCCAGGATAAGGATGATGAGCATTAGAGTTTGAGTAGCAGTGTGAGAGGCATAGATAGGAAGGGCAGAGGGAATCAGGATAAACATGGTACAATTGGAAAGACAATGGCATTGACATACATGATGCCATCAGGAATAACATTTATGCCTAGACTAGTAATGACTTCAGACAAGTCATAATGTCATTTTGGTACAATTCAATTCAACCATCCCTGATTAAGTACCTTTCCTGTATCAGACACAGTGCTAGTGTACAGATATGAAGGTATCTTTGCCTGTGATGAGCTTATATTCTGCTTTCCTTCTCTGTTCCCTGGTTTACTTTTCTAAAACTTAAGGTTCATAGACTAGATGATCCCCAAGGTTTCTTCCAGTTCCCTCTGAACTCTGTAGTGATAGCCAAAGGTATAGAGCAAAGCAAACTTTTAATCTGTGGGCAAGATCAATGCCTACCCATCTATCCTTTTATCTATGTCTATCTATCAGATACCTCTCTCATCTAGCATCTATTTCTCTGTCTTTAATCTATCTCTATTACCTGCCTATCATCCATCTCTATCATCAATCTATCTCTAGCATTTGTCTGTTATCTAATGTATATCTCTATCATCTATTTATTTTTTTTCAATGACTTGTTTATTTACTTTTAGTTTACAAGATTCAGTTCCACAATCACTTGAGTTTCAGATTTTCTCCCCTCCCTTCCCCCCCCCCCCATGGTGGTGTGCAATCATGTATAGGATCTGCAAATACTTTCACATTGTACAAAAGCATCTGTTTATTATCTATCTCTAGTATCTGTCTGTCATCAATCATCTATCTATGTCTATCATCTCCCTACCTCTATCATTTATCTATCCATCTATCTCTCTATCTGCTATCACCTATCTCTATCATCTGCCTATTTTCTATCTACCTCTGTCTCAATCATCTATGGCTATCCATCTGTCCATCCATCTATCTATCTCTATCTCCATCTATCTATCTATCTATCTATCTATCTATCTATCTATCTATCTATCATCTATCATCTATCCATCTATCTATCTATCAGCAGCAGAGTTCCTTCCTAGGAACACAAAAACTGATGCTCATAAATAGTCAGCATTATAGTCCTTCCCAAAGTAACTCACAAATTTAATTTAATGCCAGTCAAAATGCCAGTAGGCAGAGAATTAAAGTCAGAATAGTATTTTTAATAGAAGGACAAGAATATCAAGATTGTGCTGGCCCAGTTACAGAGGAGAAATAGTCTATAAGGCCAAAAGCCAGGAATTAAAGGAGCTTTCAGATGCCCCATGATCTGGCAGAGTATGGTGAACTTGGGCAACATGTTAGTTAGGCAAAAGCTATCCATTCCTCTGAACCCTCCCCAATATTTCTTTATATGAATACTTTGGGTCATAGGAACCTAACTCTAGAACTAGAAGCTACCTCAGAAATCTAATCCAATGCTGTTAGTTTACAAATGAGTTCCACAGAGGTCAAGGAACTTGTCCAAGGTCAAACAAGTAGGTACAAATTGAACCAATCCTTTGACTCCAACTCCAGTGGAAAAACCCATTGCATAGCTATTGAGGAAACATTGACAAGAAAAGATGAGAACATCTTATGCCATATATGCTAATACACTCAAAAAAAAGACATAGTTTCTGAATTTTAAAGATTAGAAATAGCAAAGGGATGAATTCTAAATGAACAAAGGAATAGAGGTAATTATAAAAGATAAGATAGATATTTTTGATTAAATGAAATTGAAAAGCTTTTGCATGTATAAAATTAATGCAACTAGGATAAGAAGCAAAGTGATTAACTGAGGAAAAACACTTTGTATCAAACCTCTCTGATAAGGGTCTGGTATCCAAGATACAGTCAACTAACAGAACCATATAAGACCAAAGCTCCATTAGATGAATGGAGTAAACAGTTCTCAAAGCAATTGCGAATTATTAGCAATTATGAAAGCAATATGAAAGCTTGCTCCAAATCACTAATAGGAATAAAAATGCAAATCAAAACAACCTTGAGCTTTCACTTCACACCCAGCAAATTGGCTAAGATGACCAAAAAGGAGACTAATCCATATAGGCAGAATTATGAAAAGATGGCCATTGTTGGTAGAACTGTGAATTGGTCCAACCATTTCAGAAAACAGTTTGGAATTACACTACGAAAGTGAGGGAAATGTCCATACCTTTTGACCCGGAGAGTCCACTATTAGGCATATACTCCAAAGAGGACAAAAATAAAAACTAAGATCCCACATATGCCAGAATATGGCAGCAGCTTTTGTAGTAACAAAGAACTAGGCCCCAAATATGTGCCCATCAACATGAGGATGACAATGACTAAGCCATGGTACTTAAATGTAATGGAATATTCCTAAACTATAAGAAATAATGAATAGGATGGCTACAGAAGAAAATGACTACATGGAAAAATTTATATGAACTGATAAAGAGTGAAATAAGTAGAGTGTGGAAAACAGTATAGACAATGGCTACAATGTTGTAAACATAAAGAACAACAAAGACAAAACAATTGTAGTTGAATAATGAGAGATTATAATGACCAAGCTTGACCCCAAGATGCAAGAAGGTAACTCTTTCAACTTCTTTGTAAAGGCTAGAGATTGTGGATGTGAATGTAAAACACTATAACAATGTATATAATGGCAGACTTTTTTGTACATATATTGGCTAGTTTTGCTAATTTTCTGGTTTCTCTTTTCTATTATTTTTTATAAGGAATGCCTCTCTGGGAAGGAGAAGAAATATACTACATGTCCCAAAAGTCTTAGTGCAGTTAATAGCTATTGAATTTACTAAATTATATAATATAAAATATAGTATTATTATCTTATATATGATATTATTTATAATATTAATATTATATATTATAATATATAATATAATCAGCCATTAAAGCTGAAAACTGCACTAAGACTTTGGGAACATCTTGTATTGTGAAATATAGTTTAAGCAAAAACAAAATGTGTCAAATATTTTTATAATAATAATGAGAAAATAATTAAAATGGATTGGTTGGAACACCTTCGATTCTGTGCTTTTGCTCATGTTATTTTCTGTCTTCTCTCCCCTGACCACACTCTTCAAGGAACAGCCCAAAGACCATCTCCTCCAGGAAGTTTTCCTAAACTACTTCAGTCCACAATGCCCTCTTTCTTCTCAGAACCCTTACTGCATTTTTGGTCGGTACCATAGAGTATTACAAGAAAAATAGCATGGTGTAAGAGGGATGCAGAACCTGCAGCCTCAAGGCCACAGGTGGCCCTCTAGGTCCTCAAGTGCAGCCCTTTGACTTTGTATTAGATTCAGTCAAAGGGCTGCACTTGAGGACCTAGAGGGCCACCTGTGGCCTTGAGGCTGCAGGTTTCCCACCCCTGATTCAGCCCCTCATCACCTCTCACCCAGGTGATAGCAAAAGACTTCTAATGAATCCCATTGCCTCAAGTGCCCCCCCACTCCTCCACATAGCTGTGAAAATGATTTTTCTTCAATATAAATCTAATCACATCACTCTCCTCCTCAATAAATTCCAGCAGTTCCTTATTGCTGCTGGGATAAAATATAAATATTTTGTTAGACTTGTAAAATCCTTCACAGCCTGGCCTCAACCTACCAATTTCAGGCTCATAAAACTTCACCTCCCCCACCCCCCACCATGGTTCAGCCAAACTGGACTTTTCTCCATTCCTCACTTGTGGCAGTCCATCTGCAGTCTTTGTGCTCTTACGCTGGCTGTCCCTCATGCCTACAAGGAACCCTCCACTCACCTCTACCTCACAGGATCCCTTTCTTCCTTTGAGACATAACTCAAGCACAATCTTCTACATCAGTGGTTCTCAACCCTCCTAATGCCATGACCCTTTAATGCTTGTATGTGGGCGGACCCGCCTGGAGACAGAGAGAGGAGCAGTAGTTCCTAAGACCATCGGAAATATGTGTTTTCCAATGATCTTAGGTGACCCCTGTGAAAGGGTCGTTTGACCCCCAAAGGGGTCGCGACCCACAGGTTGAGAACCACTGTTCTACATGAAGCCTTCCCTGATGCTCTACCTTCTGGTGCCTTCAATCCTAGCTACCTTATATCAAACTACCAAGTATCAACACACACACACGCACACACATATACACACACACTCATCGTACGCATTCAAATGTAAGTTTCCTGTGAGTAGATACCATTTCATTTATGTCCGTTTCATAATTATATCCTGGCATAGTGGACAGAGTGCTGGGCCCAGAGTCAGGAAGGCTCATCTTCCTGAATTCAAATCTGGCCTTAGACACTTCCTAGCTATGTGACCTTGGCCAAGTCATTTAACCCTTTCTACCTCAGTTTCCTCATCTGTCAAATGAGCTCAAGAAAGAAATGGCAAACCACTCCAATGTCTTTGCCAAGAAAACCCCAAGTGCGTTCACAAAGAATTGGACATGACTGAACAGTTTGGATCCCAAGACTTTGCATAGTAGGTGTTTTATATTTGCTTGCTGATTAATTGGCCGCTAGACTAAGCAGTAGCCTAGCAAGGAGGGCTCTTGTGGCCAAGCTCTGGAGTAGCATCTCACAAGAGAGCTCTATAGGGCCTAGAAGTGCTGGATTCAAAATACAACATTTATCCAGGGCAGGAATGCATTCAAGAAGAGAGAGCTGAGAGTTCACAAAAGAGACCCTCCAGAAATCTCAGCTTCAATTTCTGGTTCTTCCCTGGAAATAAAGGTTCTCTTATATCAGCGGTTCTCAACCTGTGGGTTATGTTCAGTTTGTAACAATGAAAATACATCCTGCGTATCAGATATTTACATTACAATTCATAACAGTAGCAAAATTACAGTTATGAAGTAGCAACGAAAATAATTTTATGGTTGGGGGTCACCACAACACGAGGAACTGTAATTAAAGGGTCACAGCATTAGAAAGGTTGAGAACCACTGTCTTATATGTCTTATCTCCAAGGCACTGTGGATAAAGAACACTAGACCCAGAGTTAGGAAGACCTGAGTACCAATCAGACACTTACTAGCTGTGTGACCCTGGGCAAGTCATTTAACTTCTGCCTGACTCAGTAGATTCACCTGTAAAATGGGAATCATAATACCACCTACCTCACAGAGTTGTTATGAAGATCAAGTGACATAATATTTTAAAGTGCTATATAGATACTAGCTATTATTATTAATCAAGATATTTCTGGGGTGGCTAGGTGACGCAGTGAATAGAGCACCAGCTCCAGAGTCAAGAGGACATGAGTTCAGATCCAGCCTCAGACACTTAACAGTTACTAGCTGTGTGACCTTGGGCAAGTCACTTAGCCCCAACTTCCCCCCTTCAAAAAGAAAAAGAAAAAAGATATTTGCCCTCTCTCTGAATTCCAAAATGTGGAGATAAGGAAGGAGCATTTTCCAGGAATGGGTGATATAGATTTAAAGCTGGAAAGCATCTCAAAGGCCTTCTTGCCTAGCCCCTTCTTTTTATAGATAAGAAGAGTAAAATGGCGTAAAAAATCATGCCCAGACCTAAATCCACACTCTTGTGATCCCTATCTACTCTGGGTTCTGAATCATAAGGTCATATATTTAGAGCAGGAAGGGACCTTAAAACCACTAGTCCAACTCTGTCCTCTGGCCCAGAGAAGGACAGTGACTTACCTGAGGTCCCACAGGTAAAAAGCGGCAGAGCTGGAATCCAAACCAGCTCTTCTGATGCCAAACCCAGCACCATCCACTGTACTACACTGCCACCTACATGCTGTATGCAGGTGGAAAGTCAGTGAAGATGAGTGGAGAAAAATGCATCTCTGTGGCTGGTCATCAGCTCAGCAACATCCCTCGTGTGCTTTGTTTCATCAACATGAAATGGACGCTGTCATTACATCCAGGGCCAAGAGAAAGTGTCCACCAGTCCGCTCTGCAGCTGTTGTTAACCATCTCTTGAAGCAAAGCCCCAAGCCCCAAGGAAAATGGCCTGCGTTTTGTGTCGAAAAACCAGTAAATAGAAAGAAATACTGAAATGAATGCTCTTTACTGGTTTTCTATCCACCCTACCTCCCCACCAGGTTGGTGGGTGGATTTGTTTTTTTAAATTGCCTGTGGTTATAAAAAAATACAAAATGTGGCTTTTCACTTGCAGACTCATGAATGTAAACTCTGCAAGGGCATGGCCCCAGCAGATTTAAGATGCATTTGTTCCCATCTTTTGGCTCAGGGAATGTTTGTGCTGGCTGTATTTAGGATGGGGATTTCAAATGAATCCTTCATCTGGTGAGAAGGAACATGAAACACTGAAGCTGATACTCTGAGCAGCTAGCTCCCCAGAACTCAGAACAGATGTTCTCCATTCATCAGCATCCTCAGGCACAGCCACCATCAGGGAGGCACTCTATTCCAACCCGCTGATGACTTCCAACTCTATAATAACAGCTGCTTCAGGCAGAGGCTGCTTGACCACTTGTCACCTGTCAGAGAAGGGGTGTTTGCTCAGGAAGAGATCAGAGTAGATGGCCTCCGAGGTCCCTACCAACTCAGAGCTTCTGTGGTCTCATTTTCTGATGATGCTGTGTGAGAATTTAAAGGGATTTCCCAAAGCAGGAAAATTGGGAGCTATGGAACTTGTCTCTCCTTTTGAATCATCAGACTTTCCTCTGCCTTCCCTTCACATGGTCTTGTATGATACAATAACACACCAGGGAAAATATTGGACAAAGAGCCAGGGGCTTGAATTCGAGTCTTGGTCTACCTCTTATTAGCTATGTGAATTTCAGTAGTTTATTTTCTTATGCCCAAAGGGCTATAAAATTTTGATTATACTTTGACTCAGCTAGACCACTATTCAATTAATTAAACAATTGTAAAGGGCCTACTGTGTGCCAGGCAATGTGCTAAGGACTAGAGATACAAAAAGAGGCAAAAGACAGTGCCTGCCCTCAAGGAGCTTATAATCTAATGGGAAAGACCAATTATATACAAAGCCAGGTATATATAGAGTAAATATTAAATAAATAATAGAGGGAATGCACTAGAATTTACAGGGGTTGGGAAGGCTTTCTGTAGGAGAAGGGATTTTAGCTGGGACTTAAAGGAATAATACTGACCAGGGAGGTCAGTAGTCAGAATGGAGGAGGGAGAGTGTTCAAGGATTAAGGACAATCGGAGAGGATGCCCAGAGGTAAAAGATGGAGTGTCTTGTTGATGGAACAACCAAGAGGCCTACTAGGTCAGCATCCCAAAGAGTTCAAAGAAAAGGGGAAAACCTCATATGTACAAAAATATTTATAGCAACTCATTTTGTGGTGGCAAAGAATAGGAAATTGAAGGGATGCTCATCAACTTGGGAATGACTGAACAAGTTGTGGCATATAATTGTGATGAAATACCATTGCACTATAAGAAATGACAAGCAGGATGGTTTTATTTTTTTTTTAATTTATTTTTTT
>CM053588.1:47880387-47902408 GCA_028646515.1 Pseudochirops corinnae
AAAGATATCTTTAATTTCTGTCTCTGTAAATTGCCTGTTCATATCCTTTGACCATTTATATCAATTGGGGAATGACTTGTATTCTTATAAATTTTACTTAATTCTCTGTATATTTTAGAAATGAGGCCTTTATCAGAGACACTGGTTGCAAATATTCTTTCCCAATTCTCCACTTCCCTCTTAATCTTGGTTACATTGGCTTTGTTTGTACAGAACCTTTTCAATTTGATGTAATCTAGGTTATCCATTTTGAAATGCTATTTTATTTAATCTTCAAAACAACCCTGATAGTTCGAGGCTCTTAATATCTCCATTTTACAGTTGAGCAAACTGAGGCAGACAGTGAGGTGACTTGCCCAGGATTACACAGTTAGTAGGCATCTGAAGCTCCAGGGCCAGTGCTCTATACATCTAGCTGCCAATGTTACCTAGATCCTAGGGTGAGAAGAGAGCAGTAAAGTGTGAACGTAGCAAAGTCCTAGTGGAAGGCAAGAAGGAACCACATTAGGAAGAACTTTGAAAAGCAGAAGAAGACTTGATTCCAGAGGTCATGGGGAGCCCCTAGAGGTTATTGAGTAGGGGAGGGGCTGTCATGATCAGACCTGCACTTTAAGAACATCACATTGGAGGTTGAATAGAGGATGGGTTAGAGTGGGGAAGAGACTTGAGGTTAGTGCAGTAGCCCAGGTGTGGGATGGCAGTGCCAGAAGAGAGGAGGAAAAGTTGAGAGATGTTGGGAAAGCAGAAGTACAAGAGGTGACAGATTGGTAATGGTGGGGGAGGGGTGGAAGGGGGGCACGGTGAGCAAAGGCATCCCTTCCCTTAGTGGTGAATCTCAAACAGCACCTGGTGTTCAGGCTGCATCTTGGGTTTATATAAGGAGGAGCTGTGATTTTTTGGAATGAAATCATCCAGTCCTCAACTAACAATAAGCGCAGTGTCTATTTCAGGGCAGTTTTCAAAGAAGATAAAAAGAAGCAAAGTTGTTTCACTGGGATGTTCATGAATGGGAAAAAACATGTATAATCCAGAACAACAGAGATCTGGATCCTATCCACAGGATTTTCTTAGCAACCCTAGAATAATAACTCTCATTTCTACAGCAGTTTATGATTTACAGAGCCCTTTTCTCTAAATAACTCTAAAAAGTAAGCAATGCAGTTCCATCTCTCACCTCCATGCCTTTGCATAAGTGGGTAGCCATGCACTCCTTCCTCATTCACATTTCTTATAATCCTTAGCTTCCTTGAAAGCACTGATCAAGTGAAGCCTCCTACATGATATAATTACATTTACATATAAGTATATGTTACTTATAATATTTATTTGCATAATACACACACATACTATATCCCCCCCAAGTATATGTAAACTTGAGCTACTTTGAACCCCTAGCACTTGAACATCATAGATACTTAAAAAAATATTTGTGGAACTGTTGGACTGAATTGCCATTATTAATTAAACCCATTTTATAGATGAGGAAACTGAGGGTGGGGGAGCAGAGTGACTTACCCCATTTCCCGCAACTAGCATATAGCAGAGGCAGAGCTCAAATCCAAGTCTCTGGACTCACAAAGTTCAGCATATTTTCCACTATTTCTTACTGAATGGAGAAACAAATTCTGCCTCTCTCCCCTGTTTTCCCCATTTACAGAGTTCAGAAACTCATCACTATATCTATCAACAGATTCTTAGAAAGAATTTGTCACTACTAGACATTAGTGAAAAATATGTGTTCAGTATTAAAAGGAGGGCATTGTCTGAAATAGAGTATCCCAATAAAATATACACATGATCTAAAAATAGATTTCTTGAGCAAAAATTACATTAAAATATAGAATCCTGGTTCTATCATTCAGTATCTATATGAAGCAAGTCACCTCATCCCCCTGAGCTTCTATTTCCTTATCTAGAAAACAAGGGGCTGGAAAAGAGCTGACCTCTGGGGTCTCTTCCAGTTCTTAATCTTTCATCTTTTTCTAATGTTACAACACAGCTCAAGGAAATAGCTATTTACTGCCAAGTTCTATGAATTCTTGGATTAAATGAGTATTTATTTAGTAAGCATCTGTCACATGAATAAAATGTTGAAACACGCTTACCCTTGATTTTACTCTTTCTTCATTCTACCTTCAGTCTCACTTGGCATTTAAGGTTCTCTACAATTTGACACAACCCACCTTTCTGGTTTTATTTCACATCTCTTCCCTTCATACTTTACAGTCTTGGACTAATCTCTATTCATAGAACCTGATGTGAAATCTCCTACCTCCATGCATTTGCCACAGTCATTCTACATGCCTAGGATGTGTTCTTTCCTCATTTTTGCCTCTCAGAGGCAGAATTTCTGCCTTCCTTTCCCTTGAAGCCATCATTCAACTGGCCAACACACTTTTAGGTGCCTATTATATACCCTGAAGTGTGCCAGGCACTGGGAATATAAATATAAAGGATGAAATGCTACTCTCAAGGAGTTTAATTCTATCCAAGAATTTTATCTATTATTCATCCATTCATCTATCCATCCATCTATCATCTATCTTTCCTTCCATCTATTACCCATCTGTCTTTTATCTCCCTGTCCCCACTATCAAGGATCAGCTCAGATTATACCCCATTTATGAAGCCTTCACTAATCCCCACCTGATTCCACAACTGAAAATTTTTCTCCCTTCTAGATTGTTTTAGAGCATTTTATGTAGATCTCTCCTTCACCCATATCACATTCTGTTACTTACCTACATGTACATCATTCCCTTCCCCCAGCTGAATGTGAGCTCTTCAGTGAGCGGTTCTGAGAAGTCTTTCAGATTTTGTGCTTAGTAAGCACATACAACAGTAGTGTATTTTATCCATATACCCTACATTCAGCCTAACTATCCACTAAAGAAAAACCAAGTGGATGAACAATACCTATAGTGGCATTCAATTATAAACAACCCATAAAGACGGTATGATAACTCATTTATCTTGGAAAGATACCATAAATGTAATCAGAAAAAAATCTATATTTTTTGAGGCAAGGAATTTTGTAACAAAGAATTGAGGCAAAAAGGCAGACTTGTAACAAGAATAAGAAACAACTGACAGTGATTGTTGTGATTGTTATCTGTGCAATATTGAGAACTATAGAAGATCCCCGGCATGTTGTTTCCCCTATTAAAGTTGTAAGCTCCTTAAAGACAGAGATTATTTTTAAATTTTTCTTTGTATCACCCAGAACTTGGCACCATGTTTAGGCACATAGTGCTTAACTAATATTTATTAATTGTTTGATTGTATGGACACACTGCAGAGATTTCCTGAGAAGACACAGACAGAAGTCATACAGAAAGAGATAGAGTACATGGTTCAACTTTGCCATCATTGGAGTGAACCCCAAATTTGATGTTATTGTAGATTCAGCAAAGCATCAAAGTCAGTGTCCTTAGTGCCTAGTCTACAGTAGGTACTTAATCATTGTTGACTTGCTCAGAACTGATCTCAGCTGTTATACATTTTGATGACTTTGGACTCACCTCATTGAATGATGACTCTCTTCACTATTGCCTTTTGGAATCTCTAGGTACCTTCAGGACTCAGCCCTGTTGCCATTTCCTATAAGATGCCTTTCCAGATGCTCCTAATTATCAATATTCTCCTTGCTCCCCCCACCAATTACATTGTTTTTAAGGAGATTAATTATGAGTTCCCCAATTGACTCTATGCATTTACAGAGCACTGAGCTTTAGAGGCATCTGATGGGCACCTTTCCATGGGGGAGTGTGGGCATCTCCACCTGTAGTTTATCGAGAATGAAAAGGTCATGACTGGATTTTAAAGACTGAGGCTGCCTCTGAAATGATCTGATTGGCTAGGACTCCAGGAAGGAAGGACTCTTATTGGAAAAGACACCCCTCTGGAGCTGCCTTCCAAAGAGAGTAACAGATTGCTTTCAGCTTTTTTTTTTTTCACCCTTTCCCTGTTTGTGGGACAGACCAACACATAAATGAAGGGATCTATATTCTAGATGGGTAGAGGAAAGGGAACCTGGGAACCAATAACACCTGCCAATAACAGGACAAAAGCACATAGAAGTTATATATGTGTACCCACAGCTTTCTTGATCACTTGGTCTAGACCAGCGGTTCTCAACCCATGGGTCATGTTCAATTTGTAACAATGAAAATACATCCTGTATATCAGATATTTACATTACGATTCATAACAGTAGCAAAATTACAGTTATGAAGTAGTAACGAAAGTAATTTTATAGTTGGGGGTCACCACAACATGAGAAACTATATTAAAGGGTCGTGGCATTAGGAAGGTTGAGAACCACTGGAGACTTTTCTCAGCTCCAGAGAGTTCAGTTGCTATGGAAATAATAATGTTTCTGCCTTGGGAACTTTATTTTTTCCCCACAATGAGAACTGTTTTTGCCATGTATTTGCCCAAGGGACCTGTGGGTAGAGGTCATGGAAAATGAAGTTCTTGAAATCCAAAGTCCCGTGTAGATATATAGGGTTGTGGATTTTGATTTCCTAGACAGTATGATCCTAGAATCCTTGGATAGCGTCTACCTCGGGGATCACTCCATGAGTAACATCCAACACAAGAATTCAAAGAAAGTTCTAGCAAGAGAAAGGATTTCTTAAGCAGCATGTTTCTTGAAGAAAGAATGGTCATCCTTCCACATGGCCTCTGCTACTAAAGGGCCAAACTAATGAATGAAGATGGCAGGATAGGGAGTGGACACAAGAGTTCTAGACTTTGTTACCACCCCCACCATTACCATGAGTGACCCAGACAGTGAAAATCCAATGAGAGGAGGATTGCCTCACCAGAAGACCTAAAATGTATTTGCCTTCTGGTGGAAATATAAACCACAGGGGATATTATGAAGTCAGGGAAAAAATATGTAGGATCTGGTGGAAAAGTTTCGTAAAATAAAGCTCTCTCTGTCATTTCCCTGTCGCTATCTTTCTGTTTCTCTCTGTGTCTTTTATGAAATACACCCCAATATCAAAGTATTATCCCAATAGAAACCCCCAATTTGTTTCCTTCTGATAGCAACGATGTTGAGGATTTTATGTGTTTTCTGTAATTATTTATAGGCTCCCATGAATCCTTAGTATGTCCTAAGTTTTCTGTGAATGAAGCAAAAAATGCCCTATACCTGATATATATTTGTAACCTTGAGTACTTATATAGTATATGGAGATCCTTTTACAAGCATTTGCAGAAACCCAGAAATGAGTACATTTTGGAGCTTTCATAAAAACAAACAAAACAAAAACTCCAAGATGGGATATAATAAGTCGATCAAGTAACCCCAAATAATGCTAATTGATTGAGCAAGATAAAAATGAAACCTAAATCAGAGGGTGGAAAAGTAAGGGTGAGGGTCATGGGTGTGACTGGGCCAGTGACAAGGGTTGTTGTGGTAGATTGTGGCAGGAAATAATGACTCTTTTAGCTTCGACCCTGAGGTTAGACCCAGTCTAAGTCCAGAGTTGATGGAGGGATGGCCTCCACAGGTTGTATGCATATACTTTCTACTTACCTGCACATGTACATATGTGAGTTGATTTCCTCCCGCCAGTAGACTCTAAGGTCCCTGAGGGCAGATACTGTTTCTTTTTTGTCTTTGTGTTCCTAGTGCCTGGCGTCCTAATAGGAACTGAATAAATTTTTGTTGTGATAAATTGAGTTCTTTGGAAGACCAGAACCAAAGCTCAAATTTGGTTAGCATGGGGCCTGTGGGTGATGAAAACAGAGATGGTCTGACTGGAATGTGGGGGAGGGGTGTGTGTGTGTGTGTGTGTGTGTGTGTGTGTGTGTGTGTGTGTGTGTGTGTGTGTGATGAAGGGTGCAGGGGTTGGGGGAGAGGAAAAAGCAGGCCAGTCCCAGACAAAAGCCAAACAGCTGATTAATCAGATTAGAAAAACAGCGTATGTGCAAATTATCCGCAAAGAAATAAGATTTGCTTTTTTCTGCCTGTCAAGCTACTTATTCATCCTAACATGACTGTTCAGCTAGTTCAATAGAAGGAGTGAAACACTAGGATCCAGCTGAGAACAGAGCTGAAGGCAATGAAATTGAATTGCATGAAAAGAGCAAAATTAACATAGGCTAAAACCTGGGGGGGAAATCTCCCCTCTTCAGAAGGACAGCTTTTCACATCGATCACAAAGATAAAGGGTAAAGAGAAGAAAATTCCTGCCTGGAGATTATTATTGTTATTATTTTAATCATCTTGATAAGGAATGGCATTTGAGAGTGGGGACAGAGGCTGAGTTTAAAGCAGAAGTATTCAATTCTGCTTTCCAAGCAACCGACCCTCCTTCCACACATACCTAAGAGGACAGAAATTGCTTCTTCACTCTTGCTGTGCCCGGCAAGTACCAATCACCTGCCTGAGCCTGGAACAAAGGGAACCCAAGTCAGAGTGTGACAAAGGGAGGGCAAAGGCCATGGCCATCACTGACCCAGGGGCAAGGGTACTGTGGTAGACTGTGATAGGGAACAAAGGGAGAGGGGACAGTTAGGTTAAGATTGCAGGGAGATGCCTACCGGAGCTTCAGAGAAAGCCAGGGCAGTGATGGGAGAGGCAAAGAAACTTTAAAAGACCCAAATACCTCAGAGATATCAAAGACTCCAAGCAATGGGCCCTGTACTTGACCGTCATCAAAGCAGACTTCAGAGTCAATGACATTTTCTATCTGTATCGTATAAGTTTAAAACAGGGCAGAGGACGCACATGATAGGAGGTATCCTTCAGACAAGACCAATTTGTTCCCTACCTGAAGGTCTTTATGGGAGCAAAGGGTCAAGAAGCAGAGGGCACAGATGCCATGCTCAGAGCCCCCCTCCAGACTGGATGTGGTCTTTTCATCAGCATCACCTTTGGACCATGGCTCAGGCTCCTGACACCAGTTGGAAGATGAGACAGTGGTCTTTTTTCCTGTCTACTTCTACTTTGATCCTAAATTAAAGGTCAAAGGCCACTGAGCAAGAAAGGGATGGGAACTCACTCCTAATGTAGCTTGTGGCTTCTCTCTAGTTTATAATTCCAGCAGGGAAGCAAACATTCATGCACTTGGGGGGACAGAGGGGGTTTTGTTGGTGATTTTCTTTTTAACTCCAATGATTTGAACAGTTTCAAATAACAAGAATCCTCCATTCAAGTATTACCTTTTGTGATAGAACTTGCGATTTGTCTGTCTCTTCTTCTCTCTATGTCTCTGTGTCTTTCTCTGTTCTCTCTCTCTCTCTCTCTCTCTCTGTCTGTCTGTCTGTCTCTCTCTCCCCCCCCCTTCCTTTCTACCCCCATCACAACTTGTCCAGGACCACACAATCTGTATATGTCAGAGGCAGAATTTATCATGGGAAAGGGAAGGAAGGAAGGAAGGAAGGAAGGAAGGAAGGAAGGAAGGAAGGAAGGAAGGAAGGGAGGGAGGGAGGAATGAAGGAATGAAGGAACTAAGGTTTGGATTTGAAATTAGGAGAAACCTGGGTTCCTATCTCCCCTCTACATGACCATGAGAAAGTGAGGTTAGCTCTCTGAATCTTATTTTCCTCATAAGTAGTATAAGTATAATTACATCTGAAAAATTCTACTATAATGAGACTACTGTAAGTTCTGATGTGTGAAACACTCTGAACACGTCCTTGAGCAGCCTCCACTAGTCCACTATGGGCCTTGGCCTGAAGCCTTGCCACTTGGTAGGCCCTGTCAGGGCTTCTGCTCCATTGCCACAGCTTTTGAGAGTCCAAGGTCACCTCTCTACAACAATGAAGCATAAAAGTGGGACTACAGTGGAGGTGTTGCTTTTTAAAGTCTCTTAAAATGCCATCAATTACCCTCAACATTCCCTGTCACTCGTGATGGAATTAGAAGTATGTTGGCGTTGGTGCATGCAAAGCTGAATACTTGTCTCCCTGCCAAAGCCTAAAGATGATTGACTGAATTGGACCAGAAAATCAACCTGCCTAGATGCCCTTAACCCTGGAGGGCCTCACCTGGTGGGAAGCTAAACTTTATGCTTGAAATGAGAAATGAACTGGAAAGTCCACAGAATTTCCAGAATACCTTAGAGATCAGAGGTCATTCAAAATTCAGTTGAACAATTCCAAGGAATCACAACATATCCACCAAACTGGCAGCGATGGGAATATCCACTGCTGGAATAGCCATCAGAATGTGACCTAACTACATGACTGTAGCGACCACGTGACAAAAAGTGGCAAAAATAATATGTTTTAATCCTGGGTTTGAATCCAAATAAAGTTAATAACAGCAGGAAAAGACACACCCATACAAAAATATTCATAGCAGCCCTTGTGTGCATCAAAAAGGGAACAGGGAGGAGAAATTACATGCTTAATGATTGGGTGATATCATTAGAAAGCCAAGGGGGTGCCCAGCTCTGAAAACTGGCTAAACAAATTGTGGTATATGGATGTGATGCAATATTATTGTTCCATAAGAAATTATGGAACAGGGTGTTTTAAACGAAACCAAGAAGACTCCTCGGATCTGATGCAGACTGAAGTGAGCGCAATTTGAAAGACTTTAGAACACTGATTATTGCACTACTAAACCATGAGTCTAGCAGACTAAAGATGGGTCATACCTCTCACCTCCTGCCAGAGAGAAGATGGACTTAAAATTCACAATGAAGCATATATTGAAACATGGTCAGTGTGGGCATTTGTTTTGCTGGATTATGGAAATTTGTTGTGAGGGTTGTGTTGTCATGCTACTGGGGAGAGATGGTTAGGAGGAAGAGACGATGAATAGTTGTGCAAAAATACATTTTAAAAAACTAGCAAATTACCAATAGCAGAAGAAATCATGGCAAATGAATTTTGTGAAATATTATGGTCCTCTTCAACAACAAAAACAACTATACCAGAACGAATGATGACAGAAAAAAATTAGAGAATCATGGGAAGACTTGTTTTCTTAATGGAATCAGAATGAAGAAAGTAGAGCCCGAAGAACATAAAGAGTGACAATTAAAACTACACTAAAAGAAAGAAAAATTCACGTCAGAGACATCGAACAAATTGGTACCAAGCAACTGATAGAATGTAAGCTCCTTGGGGCAGCTCGGTAATGCAGTGAATAGAGCACCAGTCCTGGAGTTAGGAAGACCTGAGTTCAAATTTGGCCTCAGACACTTGATACTTACTAGCTGTGTGACCTTGGGCAAGTCACTTAACTCCAATTACCCTGCCTTCCCCCCTCAAAAAAAAAAGGAATGTAAGCTCCTCAAGGGTAGATTACCTCACTTCTACATCTCTGTTTCTGGGACCTAGAGCAGAGCCTAGCACACAGTAAGCAACTAATAAATGATTAATGGTTGACTCACTGAAGTTAATGTATAAAGCTTTCTTATATTAGATGGGGGAGAGGGAATGGGAAAGGGAGAGGGAGAGGGAGAGAGAGAGAGACACAGAGAGAGAGAGAGAGAGAGAGAGAGAGAGAGAGAGAGAGAAGAGGGAGAGAAGAGAGGAGAGTATTTATTAAGCACTACTGTGTGCCAGCACATTTTCTTTCTGACCATAAAAAGGATAAACTACAAAAATGAAAGTTACTTTACCATCACTCATAGATGCTCTCTTACATGGTTTTGCTGACCTGTTTTGGGTGAATGTACTTCACTGGAGCAAAGTGTTTCAGTGTGTGCTGGGAGAAGAAAGAAGGGAGAAGGGAAATGGAAGATGGGACACAGGAAGAGAAGGGAGGCAGAGAAGAAAGAGGAGGAGGAAGTGGGGGTGGAGGAAGAGAAAAAGAGAAGGTGGAGCAGGAGAAACAGGAGGAGGAGAACATCAACAACTCTGGGAGGTACATGATATTGTTATCTATTTTACAGTTGAGGAAACTGAGGCAAACAGCAGTTATGTGACTTGTCCGAGGTCACACAGCCAGTAAGTGTCTGAGGCTTCTGGGATGCATCTTCTGGGTCAAAGTAAAATGTATAAAAAATAGATATAAGGTAGGGGTTCTTAAAATGGAGTCCATAAAATGTTTCCTTTTATATTTTGATAACTGTAATTCAATATAATTTATTTCCTTTGCAATCCTATGTATTTTATTTTATGCATTAAAAACCTTGTTCTGAGACATTCATGGGCTTCACCAGACAATGACCAGGGGGTCCATAAGACATAAAAAGATTATAAGGACTTTGGATATAAGATGAATCCTCAGTTTTGTTAGAGCACAGGAGATACATCGGACCTAGCTCTAGAGCCCTTGGAGGTCCCCAACCCCAAGAGTCGGAGGACTTGAGAAAACTGAGTGAACTCATTTAAGCCAAAAGAACAGGTGTCATTGAGTAACTTACTCATTCAGTGTGTCTTAAGTAGATCTAAAACATTTTAATCAATCAAACAATAAACATTTATTAATTGCCTACTATATGCCAGACATTTCGTTAAGTGCTAAGGATATAAAAAGTGGCAAAAGACAATCCTTACCCTCAAAGAGTTTCCAATCAAATGGGGAAAGAATATGCAAACTAGAAGCTTCTTTGTACTTGCTGGCCTTGAGAAACAGACTTGGGGCTTTGGTTTAAAGCTTTTTCAGCCTGGCAGTATCTGTCAGAATTTATGGTTGGCTGTTGTCTTTCTTTCTTGAAGAAGACCAAAATGACATCACCATCTTGGGGGTCTGGGTGATGTCTTTAGACTTGTGCATAAATTGGATTTAAAGGAGGAAGAACTGCACAAAGTTATTGGCCTCACTCTCTCTTTCAGAGTCACTAAGTTTAGTAGTAAGACAAAAGTCAGAACAACTGGAAATAGCCCAGGATGTAGTGGATGACCTGGGCACCTTTGATGTCTGAGCAACATCTTGAAGTGTTTCACAGAGGATGCTTAAGCCACTTTCATGGCTGTTGGAACAAATTATTTGTATCTGCCCATTCTGCTGGGAGAAGTCTTCACATGTTGGGGTAGACCACCCCCCAACTCATCAACAGGTATGAGACCCATTGGTCACTCTCAACCTGTTTTACCCCATCTGCTGAAACAGTTTACAGGGGTGTAGTGACTACACGTGCTACAGATTCTTGGAGTTACATGTGAGAGTCGGATGGAAGGTGGCTACCAAAGTTGGATGAAAAGTGCTAAAAAGCACTCAGTAGCCCTCACACCAAAGGTATTAGTCCTCCCTCACTCCTGTACACCCTGCCAGAATTCATGCTCCCTTGAGAGAGCCCTTGAGAACCCCAAATGATCTCCATGCCACTGCAAGTCTTTAGAGGAAGACTATAGTGAAAAACAAAACAAAACATTATTTTAAGGGAAGGTTACAAATAAAAACCTTATTCTTTACAGTTTATTGGAAAAACTTATTTCTAAAAACATGAGTTGGGGGAGGGGGAACAAATCATATTGATACAGAAAAAGTTGATCAAGAAAACATTAATAGCTACCAAACTTTATGCTTATTTTCCCATCTATACAAAATCTTTATGAGAGTTGTCTCTCTGTCAATTAAAAGCATTTTCAGTGAGGGTATTAGGAGAAAATAAGCAGGCTTTCATAAATGATCTTCAATAATGAACCATATCTTTATCATTTTCCATTAGCTAAATGATGTAGAGACTATAAAATCTCACTGTGCTTTTTGTCTGTGCATTATTGTTTGTTCATTTATGGGAGGGAAAATCATGCAATTAGATTGTAAAAATACCAAAATATGTCCCCTAACTGTAGAATTAAAATTATGCAAGATTCCTTGAATCTATTCCTTGATTCCTTGAATCAATTCCTTGAATTCCTTGAATCATAACCACATATATGGCTTTGTTCAAAAACCCTCTGATCATACACATTAGAAGAAGCATAAAAATGGGAGATCTCTTGCTCACCAACTGTTTGCTACAGTGGAAATCCAGTGCGAAATCCAATGAAAAATGGATTCCCTCTGAATAGTGAGGTCCTCCAGCTGCTCCTGTTTGTAGATGATTGTATTAATTGCATCAACTCTCAGAACACAGCAGAGCCACCTCAAAGAGATCTGTAATAATTACAAGAAGTTTGGTCTGAGACCAAACAAGATGAAGTGATCTCTATGAGCCATTTTAATGGTAATGGTAATTTGAAGATCTTCCCTGCCCCTTAATAGGCCAAAGGTAATTACATGGAGTTTGTGGTGGGAGGAGTATGCTGAATAGATGGAGCAGGAAATGAGTCAGAGTAGTTAGAGAAGAGGTAGAGAGAGGATGCAAGCAACAGACAGCTAGGATTGTGAATGTTTGTTTGTGGGAAGGCCTAACCAGGGGAAAGGCTTTGGGATGGTGTGTTCCCTGCAGTGATAGTGTATATTAGCTTCTTTGTTGCTGTGATGGATTCAGTTTTCTGGTGTTGGGATTTGGCTTTCTAGTATCTGCATAAATGTTTTGCTTCTGCCTTCTATGTGGAGAGTCTGTTATAGTTTGCAATTCAGAACTATACCGGCATATTTATAGTTGCCGTTGGTGCTGTGAATATTGCCTGGGCTATATAACCATGAAGAAATGTGAGTTGGTATTTCTCCATTGGTGTCCTCCTCCACTGCCCTATTGGGGCTTACAGTCAATCCTGGTTTCTTCAAACTTGGCCAGTTGTGTGCAAACTCCAACAGGACCTGCTAAGCTGAAGAGGGCTAGAGCAGGATGGTCTAGTGTAAAGACAGCTGGGCTTGAAGACAGAGGACCTCATGATGAATCCCACTTCTGCTACTTCATAGCTGTGTGGTCTCAAGAAAGTTCCTTCTCCTCTCTGGTTCTAAGTTTCCCCAACTGTAAAATGAGGAGGTTTGGCTAGTTGTCTCTAAGGTTCCCGCTACCATTCATACATGATTATCTTTCATGTAGGGACTCATGGAGAGTCATCACTAGAAGTGCAGCCAACTTCCACTAAGGCAAACTGGAAGTAAAAAATGGATGGGTCATGTGGTGAAGGCAAAGGATATCAAGGAGATATTAAGGCAACATAGCATTGCTATCTTCAGGATGTCAAGAGAAAGTGAGGAAGACCCTCACCTTTACAGAACAAGAATCAGAACTTCAGTGTTGGAAGAGAAATCCCATTTGTTGAGTCATTTCAGTCATGTCCAGCTCTTCATGACCCCATTTGGGATTTTCTTAGCAAAGATACTGGATTGGTTTGTCATTTCCTTCTCCAGCTCATTTTACGGATGTAGATCTGAGGAAAACAGAGTTAAGTGACTTGCCCAAAGTCACACCATTAGCAAGTATCTGAGGCCAGATTTGAACTCATGAAGATTATTCTTCTTGATTCCAAGTCCAGTTCTCTATCCACTGTGCTACCTGATATATACCATATCCAAATGAGAAACCCCCTTCAACATGCCTTATTTTACAGACAAAGACACCAAGGTCCAGAGAGATGACATGAAAGAACCAAGGTCATAAAGTAGTTGGGAACAAGTCTTTGAATCAAGATCTTCTAACTCTTAGTCTAGTCCCATGCAACAACTGAGTTGGAGGAGACCACCCAGGTCATCCAGCCCTAAAACATGGGGTAAGAAACTCTATGGGATGACCTAGATTGGAAGGCTAAGTAGGAAATATGATACTAAGCTTGAAAGCCCCACACTATAGACACACACACACATACACACACGCACGCATGCACACACATGCACACACAGTTCATCTCTGGAAAATTCTGTTGAGTTCTAATGTCACATTTTAGGAAGGATGTTGACAGTGTGCGTATGTATGCATGTGTGTGTCTGTATGTGTGTGTGTGTATATACACACACACATATATGGAGAGAGAAACAAAGTATAATCTTATTCTTCTTCAAGGTCTAGTGTACTTTCTGAATTGTTCAATGCCAAAACAAGTTTCTAATTCTGATAAATTCAGGTGTGTATAGAGCAAGGAATTTACGTAGGGAAAGGATTAGCTTGAGTTATATCTTTCTATGATAAAAGAGGTGTCTTGTTGAAAGGAGAACAAGGCCAGGAAAAGAAGATCTATAGGAAATGGGAAGTGGCAGAATGATTGCTAGCTTGGGCTGATGTCTAACTCACTCCCATTCTGAGTTGGATTTAAGGTCCAAATTAAGTCCCTGGGATGTGGTATGATTGACCCAAAGGTTCCACTCAAGTTAGGAAATCGAGTTTGACTCCAAATGGTGCTGGGTAGAAAAATCCCTAATGATGATCCCTCGACCCTGTATTTTACACTTCAGAGGGCAGTAGAGAGAAGAAATAAGACAGCAGCAGCCAAAAATGAAGAAATAAAGAAGCCAGCATGTTGCCAATTGAGGAACAGCAGCAGAGGATCTACCACTGCGGGAAAGCTGTTACTGTTGGAAAATCTAGGCTAGGCTTGGGTACTTGAAGGAAGAGTATCTTGGTAGAATTAAATCCATTTCTGCCCTTATTTCAGGAGGCCCACTGACATAAGAGATGACTAGGGTGAAGGGAGGGGAGCATACCATCTTGAGAACTGATTGAAGGAGCTAGAGCTTAGTCTTGAGAAGATCTGAGGGCTCATGAGAGCTTGTCAAGTCTCTAAGGACTTGCTAGTTGACCCTCATGCATAGTCAATCAGTGAGGAGTAATCAGTTAATCAGCAATCATTTATGAAATACCTATTCTGTGCCACGCACCGTGTAATAGGAGGAGATTTCAGGTAGGTAGACTTAGCCTTGACATGTGGAAAAAATTCAACAAAACAACTGAACTCAATTGAATAGTTGTGAAAATATTTGTCAAACATCTACTATATGTTATCATAGGCTACCCAGCTTCTTTCAAGTCTCAGATTAACACATTTTGGTCAAAAAGCCCTCCCAGTCCTTCTTAATCCTAGTGCCTTCCCTCTGAAATGATCTCCAATTTATCCTGCATATATTTTGCTTGTACAGTTGTTTGCATGTTGTTTCCACCATTAGACAGTGAGCTTGTTGAGGGCAAGGACTATTTTTTGCCTTTCTTTTTATTCCTAGTGCTTAGCACAGTGCCTGAAAACAGTAGGTGCCTAATAAATGCTTATTGACTTCACTTCCCTAGACTGTAAAGGTAAAAAGATAGAAATGAAACAGTTCCTACCCTCAAGGGGCTTACATTCTATAACTGGGATACAACATGTAAACAATAAAGCTCATACAAAGTTATTTCAGCGGGAGGAGAGCCCTAAACTTGGAGGATCTGGCAAGAGCTTGTGTGTTATATGACACCTTGGATAGCTTTGGAGGAAGCTAAAGATTCTATGAGGAAGAAGCAAGGAAGGAAGAAATGAAAAAGGAGAGCGGACTGGCTCAGGAGGCAGTGCATTTCCCCCCTCACCAGAAGTCTTCCAGAGTAGGTTGGATTGCCACTTGTCAGAAGTATTATAGAGGAGATTGTTGTTTGTCCTTTGCTCTCGAAGAGGACCATGACATCAAGTTGGTGATGCCATGACTCGCAAATGAATTGGATTTAAGTGAAGAAGGGCTATGCAAAGCCACCAGCCTCATTTTCTCCTCCAGAGCCATCTGGTTCAAGTAGCCAGATATAGATAAGCATGAGTGGAGATGGTCCCCAGTAGAGGAGATTCTCAGTGAGGAACAGCTGAGACTGGCAAACTTTGAGCTCCCCTGAGGCTTCTGAGATTCTGGGACTCTATAAATAAAAGGGGATTAATGAGGCTTGAGAAATGCTTTCCTCTGTCCCCCAAACATTTCTGCCATGCCACCAGAAATTCTGTTAGAAAAAATTAATTTGGGTTCCCAAAGCATTCACTTTTAAAATGTAAATAAAGGGGAAGGGTTAATACAATCACCAAAAAATTTTCCCAAAGCACAAGTCTGAGAATGCCACTGCCCTCCTCAATAAATTCCAATGGCTCCCTATTACCTCCAGGATCAAATGCAAAATCAGCTGTTGGGTAGTTAAAATTTTTCACAATTGGGCTCCAATCTACATTTCCAGTCATATTATACAATACTATCCTTTACAAACAGTACAATCTAATTAAATGGTATTCTTGCTGTTCTTCACATACAGCACTCCACCTTCCATCCCTGACCTTTAGTGCTGTCTGTCCCCCATTATTCATCCCCATCTCTTGGAATCTCCAGTTTCCTTCTGAGCTCATCTCAAATGCAATCTCCTGAATGAGGCTTTTGCTGATCTCCACCATTCCTCCTCCTAACTGCCAGGACCTTCTCCTCCAAAAATCACCTCATTTCTATTTTGTATATACCTAGAGGGGGTGAAAGCTATTAAAGCTTAAAATTTCAAAAATAAGATTTTGGGAACATGCTGCATGTGTATATGTTGTTTACCCTGATAGAATGCAAGCTCCCTGGGGACAGAAAAAGTCTTCATTTTTGTCTTTGTATATATTTGTATCTCTTCAATACCCAACACACTGCCTGACCTGCAAATATTTCAGAAATCAGTAACACTCTAGTGCACATTCAATTAGCATGCTTTCTCTCTAACACATGGATGAGCTCAATCTCACTGAGTCAAGGAGGCGGGGTAGAAGTAAAATTTGAATATGTGATATTTTTGGGGAAGGACAGGATGTGTTAAAAGAGGCTTTGAGCACACAGAGTTCAAATAAAGGGCATTGAATAACTAGAAATCAGAGATGAGGGGCTACCAGAAGGTGAAAGGACCCTAGGAGAATTTCACCTACTTCATAATTTTGCCTCAGGTCTGCCCTAGGCATAAATTAAAAGGAGGTTCTCTCCTCACCAACAGCTCTGTCTAAATGTGTGCTGACCTTGCTGGGGACTCTTTGGTCTAATTATGTAATCTGTTTGAAGCCAAATCTCTTTCTTGTTCCTCCTAAAACCCAGGACACCAACTGGTGACTGTTGAAACATGCATCTCCATGTTTGCTGTGAAAACACAGGGAAAGAATGTTTGGCCTAGACCTGTGCTGTTTCTTGTCAAGCCATTTGGAAAATCCTATGGGGGCATAATGGGCTTTCCAGATGGAGAGGCAGAATTAACATGCTTACTCCATGGGCCAAGCCCCTCACCCTGTTCCATGTGGGTAGCATTACTCCTGGATTCATCACTTTCTGTGTTTCTTCTCTCACTGTACTGCTGAAATATCACAGGCCTTGAAATGATTTCAGATGTTAATGTCAACAACAGGCTGTATGCTATAAGCAGTTCAATTTTACATCAAAAATGGTCTCCCACTAACCTTCACATAGCAGAGGATATGATCTGATCCAGCATAGAGGTTGGCTAAATAGAGAGTTACTTTGTAGGATGTAGACACCTGGCATTCCAAACAATCCCTTTAATTAAGAGACAGAGAGGGAATAGCACTGTCAGCATTCTAGACCCCAGAAGAGCTAGGGTCCAGCTGAGTTGAGTAATGCATTTTATAAGGTTGGAAGGGTTTTAGAATGATTTGTCCCATGTAGGATATGATCACATATTTTTACTGGAACAGACATTTTTGGGAATTATTGAATGAGGACATGAAAAATAAGCATTTGCTTTTTCTCTGACTCAAGTTCCATATGGTCACAGTCTGGTCTAAAGACTCCCTTGGCAGTTATCCACCTTTCAAGGAAACCAGTGGGCACAGCAGGATTTTACCAGGGCAAACTATTCATTATCAAGGACCAGGAAACAGAGGTTCCCTTTGGCAGCATTCAAGAAGAATACAAGCCAGAGTCAAAGCCTGAATGTTATGCACAACAGGGCAAATAGGTCTAGATAAACGATATGAGTTCTCAAGCTCCCAAGGGACAATCACAGATCTCAAGATCTGCATCAGCACCAGGGTGAAGACAAGATCACAACTGTTAACTAGAAGAAGCAACTTAGTCAAAATGAGTAGCTGTGCAAGTGACTAGCTTCATAGCAAATTCCAATCTCATTTCCTAAAAGTAATGCATAATGTATTACCAGGACCTTGGCTAGAGGCAGTGTCAAAGCTAAGAGAGATAAGATGATTCAGAACTATGGCAAGGGACAGCACCAAGTGGCTAGCCCCAAGCTGTATCCTGTCACCTTTATAGACACACATAGAGAGGAGATAGATAAGGGAGGATGTAAGCTGGAGAAAAAGTAGACTTTATCACCAGCAGTCAGGCAGCACAGTGGATAGAGTGCTGGACCTAAAGCCAGAAGGACTAGAGTTCAAATCTGACTTCAGATGCTAGTTGTGGAATCTAAGTCATTTAACTTTTATCTTTCTTTGTAGAATAATAATAGACTAAGTACTCTTTTGGAACTCTGTAGCAATTTTGGTTACTTTTCAGAAAAAAAAAAACTTAGGATTGGCAGAGTTCAATGTAAGAAAAAGCTTCCTAATAATCAGAGCTGACAAAAGTGGGATATGTTGCCTTGAGAGGTAAAGGGCTCCCCCTCACTCCTAACATGTAAGAGAAGGTAGGGTTAAAGCTCATAAGGGATGTGGTAGAAGGAATTATTATTCAATTACAGGTCAAACTAGATGATCTTTGACGTCCCTTCCAACTCCAGTGTCTGTGTTTTTCTTCTCAATGGATACTCTGTGTGCTTTGGCAATATTTACTGCCTCCTCACTACCTAGTGGTTAGACTTCTGGTCTTAGTTCAGTTAGGGATGGAAGAGAAAGACATAGTGAACAGTGGGCTAGTTTGGGAGTCAGCCAGACTAGGGTTTGAAATATTCCAATGATACATAGACTCATAAGTGATTTGGCCAGATCATTTCCCCTTTCTTAAGCTTGGCTATTGCTTTATAGGTTGGTTGCAATGTCCTTGGGTGAAGGGAATCCCCATTATGAAAGGTGCAGGTCACTGACTCAATGGTATGTTTGTGTGATGATAATCCCTGACTTGGCCGTATCTCTGATAATAGCTAAGAAGCTGCCTCCCTAACCTCAGGGATGACTTGAGAGCTCCAGACATAACACACATAGCCATTTTTTCATAGTAAGGTACATAGAAATAAATTTGACGTTTTTTGTGAATTACATCATTTCAGATCTTTGGAGCTTCCCACTCCTCTGGTTCTAGCTTTCTCATTTCTGCATAAGAAATGCCATTTGTTCAATCTGTATATGACTGTAAGCAAGTTTCTTCCCTTCTCCAGTCTTGTTTCCATCCCCTGAAAATGAATGGGCTAGTCTTGATCAGAAGTGGCAAATAATGGCTGCACGTGACCAGCAACATTGCCTGGTCCTGTCTAAAACAGATTAAAATATCATTGGGAAACATTCAGCAAAATAAATAAAAACACTGTAATATTGATCATATTAATATGTGGTTTTCTAAGTCAATATGGGATGGGCAGAAATCTTTATGCACTGTTTAATGGCGCCCATTTCTATTTGAGATTGATGTCACTGGATTAGATGAAAGCCAAGATCCCTTTCTACTCTAATATTTTATGATCTGACAGGCAACATCAAGCAGTGACAGAGACCCTGGACCTGAAGACTGTGGGACTGGATTCAAATCCCTCCTACTTGCTCCCTGTATGGCCTTGGGCAAGTAACCTTCCCTCTTAAAATGAGAGTGATATGCCAGATGACTCAATCTCTTCCAGATATGACTTAGGAATCTCACAGGCCTAGGCTTGGAAACTATAGAAGGTGAATATTATAAACTTTGTTTTACAGAAAGTAAGATGAATAAACAAGAGAGTCAAGGTGGTGAAGAAGGCACAACTGGGTTTGAAGGAAGAAGAGCAGGGTCCAAATTTTGGCTATGTCCTCTGCTCCCTGGGAGATCAGTAACAAAGCACCAGCCCCGTGGGGCCTCAGCTTCCTCCTGGAAACTGAGGGGTTGAACTACAGTCTTGGAAGGTTCCTTTCAGCACAGAATCTATGCTGCTATGAATATTTTAGTTTGAGTGGGAGGAGAACTATAATCAAAAGATACAGAGCAAACACTTTCTGGAAACTTCAGACATGAAACAAAATGTCTGAAGAGGTGCACAAAAAGAATCTTTTTTTTTTTCAATCCAAAACTAAAATTGTAAAAGTACAATTGAGGCCAAGTAGTACACTGGGCAAAGAACTAGGAAACCTGGATTCTGCTCTGGGCTCTAAAACTTACTAGATGACCTGAAATAATTCTCTCTTCCCTCTCCTTTCCTCTCATCTCCTCTCTTCTCTTCTCCTCTCCTCTCCTCTCCTTTCTGTCTCTGTCTGTCTCTATCTGTCTCTCTCTGTGTCTCTCTCTCCTGCCCCCCCTCATAAAAATAAGACAGTTAGACAAGTTGCTTCTGAGTCCCTCCCAGCTCTGACACTCTGTGTTCTAAGGTTCTTACCAAACTTCTATTCCAAGGAAATGACAAGTGACAAATCATTTTCTTGCCACCTTTACCAAACCATATGGTTTGAGAACTTTTGTCTGGATCCATTTATCTATGTGTCAGACAACCATAGCAGAATATTTTCAGCAGTGAAAGATCCTATTTGTTTCACAGAGTTCCCTCCTGAAGAAGATGACTGGGCTGAGAAGTCACACTTTCCGTCCTGGGAGAAAGTGTTGGCATACCTCAGATGGGTAGGAGCAGGGTCAGGAAGGCTTCAGTGCTGACAGATCTAGTGCTAAGAGTTGTGAAAATTGCTCTAGGGAAAGAGTTTCATGAAGACCACATGAAAGAGAACTGGTTGTAGGGAGATTACAAATTCCATTTACATTCCTAGACCCCCTCATTGGGCCCTCCCTTGAAGGCCAGTTCCATTTTTCCCTCTCAGTTCCATAGGCCCTGGTGTCTCCCATTGTCTCCCATTAAAGAGGCCATTGTCTCCTTAAAATGAAGGGTAACCACTCCAAACTGCGCTGTGCTGGGGACAGCTCTAACCAGGCACAAGGAGGGTCAGGAACAGTATTAGAACCCTAGAAGGACATCTCAAGACTTCAATGATCTGTGCCTTCATCAAGTTGAGCACTCCCTCCATTGGCACAATAGGTAACCCCTTTGGGGACTTAGCATATGACCCGAGTTATTAGGCATACAAATCCATCACCCTACAGCCAACCTGGTGACAATCTTCTCCAAATTTGACTAGGCTGGTCCTCTAACAGATGTCTTCTCATCAACTGGAGTCGAGGTCATGTCCTGGAAGATTTAACCCTTTCAGCTCCAGAACTCCCATCCTGGGAGAGCCTCAAATGTCCATATCAGTGGTGGGTCACATTTTACTTTATTGCTCTACCTTTTTCTCAACAACTACCTTGCTGACACTTCTCCTCTACTCCCCTTTCCAGTTCCATATCTATAATCAAATAAATACCTCTGCTGCTATAAAAAAGGTGTGGGGGGTGTAAATCTGTGATTCTGCTCACTATCTTTATAATTTTCCAAAGCAAAACCAAAATACAATTTCCTGGCTACCATTCCTCTATATGTGTTGAATCTCCTATTAGAGTATAAGCTTCTTGAGGTCAGGAACTACATTCCAGTTATCCCTTCCACATCACAGATGTTATAGGCACAATACCCCCATGATCTGGAAAATCTGTGTAAAAAATTTTGGCCTTCCCTTTGCAATGTAAATGACACAAGATACAAGAAACTTAAGACATAAAGATTACTGTGAGATCACCACAAGAAATCGCATGAGATTGCCATAAATCCATTTGGAATCCCCAAACCAGTGCATAGAGCCACAGTTCTTTTACTATAAATTTATCTATTTATTTATTTATTTATTTATTTATTTATTTGCTTTTTAGCTGGGGGAAATCAGGGCAATTGGGGTTAAGTGACTTGTCCAAGGTCACATGGCTAGTAAGTGTTAAGTGTCTGAGGCTGGATTTGAACTTAGGTCCCTCTGATTCCAGGGCCAGTGCTCTATTCACTGCATCACCTAGCTGCCCCTATAAATTTAATTTTAAGGAAAAAAGGGTACCTAAACTTTTTCTTTATCATCTGCTGGCCTTCCTATGTCATCTCTGGCTTTCACAAAACTCACAAAAAAATTCCCATTTAATTTCTTTTTTTTTTTAATTTTTTTTATTTACTCATTTACTTTTAATTTACAAGATTCAGTTCCACAATCACTTGAGTTTCAGATTTTCTCCCCTCCTTTCCCCCCCCCCCCC
>CM053588.1:47902908-47987469 GCA_028646515.1 Pseudochirops corinnae
TCCTTCCTTCCTTCCTTCCTTCCTTCCTTCCTTCCTTCCTTCCTTCCTTCCTTCCTTCCTTCCTCCAGCTTGAAGTGGATAGAGCACTAGCACTAGACCTAGAGGCAGGAAGACCCGAGTTTAAACATGGTTCCAAACACTAGCTGTTTGACCCTGGGCATGTCACTTAACCCTGGTTTGCCTCAGTTTTCTTGACTGCAAAATGGGACTATAACAGTACTTGCCTTGCAGGGTTGTTGTGAGAACCAAATGAGATATTTCTGTCCAACACATAGTAGGCGCTTTATAAACGCTATTCCCTCCCCTCCTTCTCACAGCCTGGTTGGCTTTCTCTGCTCTCCAGATTATCATTGTCTTTCTTAAAGTGTATATTCAGAGCTGGAAAACCCTGTTAGGAGAAAAGGAAACAGTTAAATTAAAGGCTGCCAGTCATTTTTCATCATTCAGACATGTGGGCTGTGATTCTGTAGCAGTTGCTCTCTAGATGGTGCCTTACATAGAAGCTCGGCATCTGAAGGGCCTGAGTTCAAATCCTGGCACAGACAAGTATCCCTGTCCTTCCATTTCTTCACCTGTAAAATGAGGCAATTGGATTTGATGGCCCCTTAAGTCCTTTCCAGCTCAAAAGTCTATGATTTCACAACCCCAAGCTTATCCTCTAGCATTCCTGGCAAGTCTAGTCTTGTGATTCTATCCAGTTGAAATTGCAAATTGGAAATCATGGTTTATCTGGGAATGCTTCCCTTTCAGCTGAAAAATCCAGGAATAGTCCATCAGGCCTAAATAAAAGGGATAGAAAAGATAGAAATCATGGCCCCAGCCAAAGGCCACTCCCAGAATCCTCTGCTGTGGGAAGTCAGAACCCTTTGCTGGCTGCCCGCAGTGGTGTGGAATATGAGCTCTGACTCTAGAGAAAAGAGACCAGGATTACACATCTCAGGAGGCAAGCTTTTGTTGGCTCCCCCATCAGCACATTCCACTCATGTTCACAAGGCTTGCCACTGAAGTTCAAACCTTTCATTTTTCCTGGCTACATCAGAGAGGAGAAAGACATGAGTGAGGAAAAACAAACAAATGACATTTCTCAAAAAAAAAAAGAAAACCCAAACCACCAAAAACCGAAACTCAAAAAGCTTTGGCGGACGCCTGCACTTTCCTGTTTGCGTGTTTATTGCAATGGCGACCTCCATCCAAGGAAGATGTTTAAGTTGGGATTCAGTCAGACTAAGGGATCGGAAGGAGATAAATCAAAAGAGAAGAAAAGTTGTATCACATTTTATGTACGCAGATAACTGAAAGAGAAAGAACAAACAGGTATAGGAGAGCAAATCTGAGTGCCTGAGCTAGCTTACCCAGCAGAACACATTTTTAATGAATGGGATTCGGAGACCGTATCAATTACATTTTACAACAGTGGGCTGGCCAGTTTCTTTTCTTTTGCTGACCATAACTGAATTGTCACACTATGATTAAAAGCTTTTTCAGTTTAAAATCATCGAGACGCCAACCCAGCCCCATAGTTCCTTGAATGGACAATGTGTATGGCTGGTCCTTTGGGACATTTATCTTGCACAGATGCTGCAAATGAACAAGTTCTGGGTTGAGCAGGAGGAGGAGAAAGAGAGTTAGATTGCCTCTGGAAAATTGTACAATGTTTTCAATGACCCAAGGCCTCAACCTAAAAAAAAAGCACCCATATTTTTAAACAATAATTTTCAGGTTGGTGCCGTATATGGCCACAAGTGATGGAAGACCATGGTCTCTTAGGAATTAAAATTGAGGGTCACCCAGAGGGCAATGGAGAGGTACCTGATGGGTGTAAGCAGGCTGAAGCAAGCTATCAATAAAAAAATCAGGATATTATTAGAGAGATGGATGCCTAGAAGGGGTGGGGGCAACCCAGGCATATAGTGTAAGCAAGAAGGAGAGACAAGTGATACAGAGACCATGGGTTCTACCGGGACCTGTGAAATGTCAGGAGAGCCAAAGGAAGGCTCTTATTAGCAGGTTGGTGGACCTCCACAGAGGCTGTATGGGAGAACATGAATGAGAGTCACTCAGGATGGGTAGGTATGGATAGATTGCAATCCATCTCTTTGGAAGGAGTGTAAATATTGATAAAATCACAATAGCTAAGAGGGATTGAAGGAGGCAGTCTGGTATAGAGGCAAGACCACTGGTTCTGGAGTCTGAGAACCTAGGTTCAAATCCTGCCTTTATTTAGTACTTACTCTATCCTCACTACTTACCTGACTGAGTGAGCTCCTTAATCTCTCTCAATTTCCTTCTCAGTAAATAAGAGGGGTTGATGGAGATGACCTCTGAGGTCCCTCATCAAACTCCCATTATCCTAAGTTTCTACTCTTAGATATTTCTTTCATAACCTACCTTTCACCTTCATGAAAGTAAATGATAGAAGGATAGCCCAAATACTATTCTGGAACCCATTAATAGCAACTGAAGTTAGCATTCAATGTTAGGTGACTCCTTTATAGCAAGTTTAGGAGAGAAATGGACAAGAACTGTCCAGGATGCAAAGGCATGGATGGGGTGCAACCTGTACTAGTGGATGGAGGTCCCATTCCTAAGAAATCATAGATCCACCCAAGTGTCAATTCAGTGTATCCTGAAAATTCCTTTTATTTCACTGAATATTTGCTAAGTTACTACTCTTTGGGAGGCCAAAATTCAAAGGGGAAAACAAGAGAGCCTGCCCTCAAGGAGATGACGTGCTATTACTGATTATTGGCCACTCAGTTACCACCCTTGACTATACTTATCTTCCAAACATTTAGACATCAGAGTAATTAATATTCATAATCTTGCTGCTGTAAACAGCCCCTTGGAATGCCCAAATAATTAACAACCTTCCCTTCATTTTAGGCCTCTTTATCTCATATTCCTTTCACCATCTTATAGTCCCAGAAACCTGACTTCCCACAGGAGATACGGAATCCCTAGCCAACCTCCCCAGTATAGGTGCTTCTCCCCTTGTACACCTACTCCTGCACACTGGGTCAGTAGGAGGGTCATAGGTCATGGTCACAGTTAGACCTAGAAGGGACCCAAGAGGCCATCAAGTTTAACCCCTTCACTTTACAAATAAGAAAATCGAGGCACAAAATGTTACATTGCTAGCAAGTATATGAAATAAGATTTGAAAATGGTCTTCTCCCCAAGTCCATTATGCCACACAAGCTCAAGGGGCAGACATATTAATCATTCCCCAAGGCTACTTCCAGACTCTCTCCCTGCTTCCATCACTCAGAAAACTATTTTCTTTTAAGGTTCACTCTATTCATCTATATTATCCTATCTACGCCCCATGTCTGCATCATTCTCCTCCTTCCTCTAGGGGTTTAACACAGTATTTCACTCCAGTCCAATCCCACTCCCATACTTGATAATTTCAATCTATGTGTTATTGTGCTCTCAAGCACCCTGTTTTCTTCAAACATCAACCTCCTCAACTCCCATGCTCAAATCTTCTATTCTATTTCAGCTATACATGGGATGGGGAAAAATGTCCTTTCACCTTTACCCTTAACCATTTGACCTCCAAGATGCAAAATCCTGAAATTCTTCCCTTTGCATGAAAACTATCTTTCTATCTCTACTCTCTAACTTTTATACTTTCTGAGCCCTTCCTTCATTTTACTCTTTTCCTGTACCACTCCCTGCTCCAGTCCATGATATGTGCTTTGGACCCACTTTCCTACCTTCAAAATTTTTGACTCTGTAGTTAGCAGTTTCAACTTTATACCTCCCTCTATCCATAAATCCCTTGACCTTTCATGCTATCATCATTCATGACTTATCAAAAATCAATCTTAGGCTACTCTCACCACCTACCCACTTTCTCTACTACTATTTGCCTTCTGCCAAACAGATAACCTCAACCGAGTCTACTCTTAGTGTGTTACCTATTTCATTTGGTTCTTCACTGCTGCATGGTAATCTTAGGGTTATAGAAGCAGAGATGGAAGGTATTGTAGAGGTCGTCTAGTTGAACATATTCATTTTGCAGATGAGAAAACTGAAGCTTAGAAGGTTGTCCTTCTATACTTCCCTGTTTGACTCTCTATCGCACATTCCACATGAGTTTTATAGCAGTAAGAGAGTGAGAGAGGAAGTATAAATAGAAAGAGAGACTATACAGAAAAAGGAAGAAGAGGCTGCCTAAGGTCTCAAGGTCAGAGATATAAGAAAGACACTGGGGTGGAATGGTGGCAAACTTCTCTTGCTAGGGCTTGTCACCACATTTGTACCCCCTAGTCCACAATGAGCCAAATGGGATGAGAAGCTGTATTAAGTGCCTACTATGTGCCAGACATCTTGCCATGTGCAGGTAGTGATGGGGCACTGAACAGAGAATCACTGGCCATTGAGATCTCCCATTTATACTTGATCTTAAGTCCATGATCCATGCCGTGAGAGGTCCTGTGTTATAAATTCTTGAGTCCTTATCTAAAGACTAGCCCTACTGGTGAGCAAGGCAAGTATCAGTTATGAACTGTACTGCATTGTCTACCAATCAGAATATTGAACAAACTGTGCTGGGTATTTCCCCAAATTCCTGGGTTGGGAACAGCTAATGCATTCTCTGAATATTGCCCGGGTTTGTGAAATGCTGTGGGCATGGAACTGAGTGGCAGATGTATTATTATGTATTATGTAATTTATTACTTTCCTTATCCCTACATCAGGAGATAAGACACTGTATATAGTTTAGCATATTTCATCTAATCCTGCTGTGAAGGAACGCCATTATGCCAAGGCCATGTGACTAGCGTTCAGTGAAGTACAGCAAAAGCAAGTATCTGGGTGGAGTTTGCCATAGGTGAGTGCTGAAGCACTTAAGAAATATTGGCTTTATTGGTTACATACTCTGTATAAAGGGGAGAAAAGATTCAGTCATTGAAGCTATGTCTTTTTTTTTAACTGTTTCATGAGATAGTGAGCTCTTTGTACCTGGGATTCTTCACGTGGAGGATGGACAGATACACTTGTTTCAAATATTGAAGGAAATTTTCATGTTTCATTACATGATGTCAAGATATGACCCTTGAGGGTTCTTCCATCCTTGAGAGTCTGTGATTCTGCTCTGAGAAACTGCTAGATAGAGGACAAGAAAAATTTTAGGGCAAATACGGTGTTCATCATCCAAAATTTGAAGATGCCACACACACATGGACACATGTGTGTATACATGCATCACACATATGATACACACAATGCACACACATTACACAATATGTGGTATGTGTGTTTATGTCTATACATATACACATATAGATATATGCATGCACATACACAAAGGTATGCATATATACACATACTTTATATATAATATAAAGAATCAAATATTCAGATATTTCTATATATGCATATATATGTATATACATGTATGTATGCATACCTATGTATATATGTGTCTGTATATGTGTATATGCATTCATATGTATGTGTGTGTGTTTACACATACTGTACCAAGGTTCCATTACAGTCAAGGAAGTCCTGATGAGAAACTCCTTCTCTACTAATTCAGGTTGTATCCTCTCTAATTTCTAGTCTTAGAGAATTGTCTGGGATCACTGAAGAGGTTAAGTGACTATCTCTGGGTACCATACACAGTATGTGTCAGAAGTGGGACTTGGATCCAAATATTATCTGTCCCACGTCTAATTCTACTATATGGTTCTGCTTCTCTGTGGATATTATTATGTCCATATTACAGATGAGAAAACAGGCTAAGAAGGGCTAAATTATTTGCCCAGATTATAGAGCTAGTAAGTGTTCCAAGAAGTCCTGGGCAGAGGTGGCTCAGTGGATAGATTTCTGGGCCTGGGGTCAGGAAGACCTGAGTTCAAATCTGACCTCAGACATTTACTAGCTGTGTGCCCCTGGGCAAGTCACTTAACCCTGTTTGCCTCAGTTTCCTCATCTGTAAAATGAGCTGGAGAAGGAAATGGGAAACCACTCCAGTGTCTTTGCCAAGAAAACTCCAAATGGGATCACGAAGAATGGAACATGAGCGAACAACAATCTTGTCTGCTCTTCACTAATCTATATCCTCACTGCCAAGCCCCCTCAATCCCACATTCACACATGCCTATATGCATTATGCTGCTATGATTTGTTTTCTTTCCCAAAGAGTACCAAGTTATTTCAGATTTAAAGGGCTCTGATTTGGCTGCTACTGGGTTCTCTGTCTTGGCAGGCTTCTCGATATTTCTGAAAATCTGACATCCTTCCTGGCCCCACCATCTGATTGCACGTGGTTCTCGGGGGATTAAAAATTAGCAGCCTGCTGTCTGAAATGTTTATGAAAACAGCTAAATTTAGTCCCTCCCAAATTTCGGGAACCTCACAGACTCTAGAGGCTACAGGCTGTTGACATCTCCCCAGTGCCCATTCAATAACGAAGCTCCTTCTCCCCAGGACCCTTTCAAAGGAGTTTAAAGTTTTCCTCTGAAGCTGTTTGATTTCTTGTTAATTGACTGTACCATACACAACTCAACCACTTGGCATTTCTCACTGGTGGGCCTCAGTTTGGAAATCGCTTTGGAAGGACACGACTGATTTTGATCAAATTCCACGTGTCTCTAAACGGTATCTTTGGGCTTGATTTGTGGTTTATGCTGGTGTTCTAGAAGAAAACAACAAATGAGTTCCTTTTTCTGTACTTTTGATAAGACCACAGGTACATAGATTTGGAGCTGGCAAGGATCTCGCAAGCTATCTGATCTACCCTTTCTTATTTATTCACTACAAGAGGAAACAGACTCAGAGGTCACACAGCTGGCACCCAGAGCCAGATTCATACAATGGTAGAACCCAGGTTTGATCTTGGGTCTTCCGACTCCCAATCCAGCAAAACTATATAGGATTAGAGGAAACAAAGAATGCTGTCATTGCTTTTGGACAGATAGAGAGCTGCAGGTGACCTCAGAGGCCTTCTAGGACAACTCTCTCATTTTATAGGGGAGGAAACTGAGGCCTAGAAGCAAAATGACTAGCTCAGAGTCACACAGGCACTAAGTGGTAGATTTGTCATTCAAACCCAGGTCCTCTGATTTTAAAAGAAAGAAAAGGGAGTGTGTGTGAGTATGTGTGTGTGTGTGTGTGTGTGTGTGTGTGTATCTATATATGTATATATAGGGCAGCTAGGTAGCTAGGTGAAAGAGTAGATAGACACTGGACCTAGAGTCAGGAAGACTCATCTGTATGAGTTCAAATCTGACCTCAGACACTTACCAACTGTGTGACCCTGGGCAAGTCACTTAACCTTCTTTGCCTCAGTTCTTCATCTGTAAAATGAACTGAAGAAGAAAATGCAGACCACTCCAGTATCTTTGTTAAGAAAGCCCTAAATGTGGTCATGGAGAGCTGGAAATGACTGAACAACAACAACAAAATATGTATATGTGCACATGTGTGTGTGTGTGTGTGTGCATGCACACACACATGTTCTCTCCCTCACACATATCACCAAGCACCAATTATCTACCACTGGGAGGGGAAAAAATGATGCTTCTTTTCTGAGTTTAAAAAGAAAGAAAAGGGAAAAAATTCAGTTAAAATATTAGAAGAGCCCACAGGCAGAACTCTCCCCAGCGACTGAGATGCAGGATTCTCACTCTTGCCTCTGGGCAAGCCCCAGTTCAGTCTTTAAAAGGTTACTTTGTTTGTCAACAGACAGCTTTCAAGCTACATTTCTTTGCCAATTCTGCCAAACACTGCAAAGGCTCCTAATGAGCCTAGGTTAGTCATTCTGTGATGAGATCTGCTTCAGGCTTCCACATTCATCATTCCATGCAGATGAGGTTCATTTTTCCCCCTCTTCAGTCTAGATTAACAGCAGAACCTTTGGCAGACATGGATGCTTGTGGTCAGGCAGTCAATGAGCATTTATTAAGAGCTCAGACCTGTACTAGGTGCTGGGGCTACATATTCAGAAATGAGGCCATTTTTCCCCTCACCAAGAGGTTGCATTTGAATAGGGGGAGACAGTACTTGTAAGGGAATGAGAGATTAGGAAGGGAGTTTGGTCTGTTGTTGTTGGTTTTTTTAATCAATGTTACCATGTGCCCAGGTCTATGTTAAAGGTCAGAGATACAAAACCATGCAAAAACATGGCCTCTGACCTCAAGCAGCTCACATGAGTGTCAACATGCAAAATACTGTACTTATAACTAGATATAAGGTAAATAGAAGGGAAGAGGGAGAGAAAAGGGGGATCTGGACTGAGGCCTGGAGGAAGCCAGGGAGGTCAGGAGTCAGAGAGGAGGAAGGAGACGATTCTGGGCATGGGGGACAGCAGCCAGTACAATGACAGCCAGGGTGGGTAAAAACCTCCTTCCCAAGAGGGCAGATGTAAAAAATCCCCCTCCTCCAACCAACACACACACACTCACACACTCTCTATCTCTCTCTCTCTCTCACACACACACACACACACACACACACACACACACACACACACACACACACACACATACACACACACACACAATCACACTCATTCCCTTCACTCTAGCTCTATCTATATATATACATATATAGATACACACACACACACACACACACACACATACTCACACACACTCTCTTTTCTTTCTTTTAAAATCAGAGGACCTGGGTTTGAATGACAAATCTACCACTTGGTGGCTGTGTGACTCTGAGCTAGTCATTTTGCTTCTAGGCCTCAGTTTCCTCCCCTGTAAAATGAGAGAGTTGTCCTAGAAGGCCTCTGAGGTCACCTGCAGCTCTCTATCTGTCCGAAGGTTCCCTTTGAAGCTTTCAACAAGATTTCTGTTCTTTGTCTTCAAGGGCAGGAACTAACCCTTCACTGCTTCCATTGCCCAGAGTATTCTAAACCAAAGGAAAAGGCTGATTATCTTGCAGAGGTGATCCAGGCCTGGGTTGGAGGGATCCTTTTCCTGGCCCAACACACGCCCATAGGAAATCCCTTGCGTCAAGTTTCCCTCCCTCAGGTCATCTAAACAGAACAGTGACCATCTTGGATCAGAACCAAGACTTCCCCTCTGGCCTTAAAAATAGCCAAGAGGAACAATGGTTGAAATTCTCTGGTTGGGAAGATATCTCTCTCTCTGCCTTCCCATCTTCCCCCTCTTTCTCCCATTTCCCATTTCATTCCAGAGAGCAGTGCTGGAGCCCCAGCTTTTAGGTATGATTCTGTGTCCAAAGCTCTGCATTTCCCAGGGTGGATGGCACTGACCCTGTGGAACCAGAGGACCAAGTGGATGGACTTTGACTGGCATGAATCTTGGCCCTGGTTCAGAGGAATGTTAGAGGAATTCAGCTGTGATCCTATTGACTCAAAGATGCCTTAGTAACCGATACATAACATTCGAGGGGAAGGCTTTCAGTTCCAGTTCCTTCTGAAGCAAAAATACCTTAAAGATTTAGTTCTATGACTCTACAGTATCTTAGTCAGACAAAATGCCTTTATTAAGTACTTATGTATTAGATACTGTGCCAAGCTCCACGAATACAAAGAAAGGCCAAGATAAAAATGATCTTTGTCCTTAGGAAGTTCATGTTCAAGTGGGAAAGACGACATGAAGGGACTTAGGAACTTGATGTCAGAGTTGAGAGGGAGAGCACAAAGTGTCAGAACTGAAAGGGCTTTAGAACAGGGAATGTCAGAACTGGTAAGAGTCTTAGAACAGGGAATGCCAGAGACAGAAGGGAGCCTAGAACAGACAATGTTGGAGCTGGGAGGGCCATTAGAACACAAAATGTCAGAGCTGGTAGGGCCTTAGAGAAGACCTCATACAATTTTCTCATTTTTACAGGAAAAGAAACTCAGAGACAGAACATGACTTGACAAAGATCATTTAACAAGTTAGTAGCAGAACCAGTAATGCCGCTTGGGTCTCCTGACTCCCAGCTTTCTTTTCTTCCTTCCTACAACAGTCCCACCCCATTTCCAATATCTATCAAGCAAGTGTCCCTCCTTTCCTTCTCTTCTCCTTCCCTTTATTCTCCATTCCTTCCCTGGCCTCCTGGAACGAGGGAACTTCTTGAGCTATATTCATATTTATGCATTTGGTCATAATTTTCTTCAAGAGAAAATAACTCTAAATTCTTTTACCACCCCTCACCAGATTTTTAAGCCAGTCCACTTTCCATTAAAACATATAGGATCAGGGAAAGCAAAGATTCATGTCATTGTTAAAGGATTTATTGATATCTTAAGTATGCCCTTAGAGACCTCCTAGACTTAGGCCAACAACTCATTTTATAGAGGAGTAAACTGAGGCTTAGAGTTGAAATGATTTTCCCAAGTCATCCCATTATTTCTAATCTATGTCTCATCTCTTCTGCCCACCTTGAGTCCCCATGTCTTTGAAAAGATGGAGAACCATCGACTTCTTTGAAATGTTGGTTAATCATGCTAGACTTTCTTTTCTTCTTTGTTGTAAGGGATCCTTCTCTAAGATGAGTATGGTTTGAAATATAGATTATTTCAAAAATAAGAAAAATGAATACAAATGCATAATTAGGAAAAAAGTCTAAGTATTTCTCCTTTTTCTTGGTAGCACCCAAATGCTGTTTATCCAGCTTTTGTCTTCTGAGTTCATTTTATCAATTTTAAGTTTGATTGAACTGAAGCCTGTCTCTCCTTGGGTCAAGTTTGAATGATGGAGAGCTGGCCACAGAGAGACTCTGGTTCTTAGTGAGGAAAGAGACATATCTAGTTAATCCTTCAGCAGAAGAGAGGAGATATTGTTCTCACCAGTGTCCTTTATGTGAAGTATGAGCAAGATATATATGAGGGTGATTCCTGACACTCTGGGCACCTCACCAAACCCAGCTGTGACTGGCCCCATGGCTGCCCAAAGGACCACTGCCAAGATTACTGGGGCTGTGAAGAGGTCAGCCAGCCCCAACTTCCATTCTTGCAGGTTGGTTGACCTGTTGAGCTGGTTCTCCATCATTGACTGCAATGCCTAAAAATTTGCAGAAAAAGACTAGGAGAGCTGGGAATCTTCACTGAGAGGAAGGACCTGAGTCTTCTCAGTTAAGCCTCCTTTAGGTGGCTATTATTTTGAGTAGTGTGTGTGTGTGTGTGTGTGTGTGTGCGTGCGTGTGTTTGCATGTACACATGCATACATATGCTAGAGACTCCAACCACTGTGAGTTGACAAAGTCTTGCATTTTTATTATTGCTTGTTCTTTGTTCTTGAAGAGGACCATAACATCAGGAAGGTGATGCCATGTCTTGAAAGTGAATTGGATTGAAGTGAGGCAGGGCTGTGCAAAGTCACCAGTCTCACTCTGTCCTCTGGAGTCATCTGTGTCTAGAGGCAAGATATAGGTCAGCCTAACTGGAGATTGTCCTTGATGCAGTGGGAGACCTTGGCCTTTTTAAGTCAAAGTCTTTCCCACGTCTCAGTTTGTCTAAGGCTATGCCCATTCAGTGATTAAAACTAGGTAAGAAATGAGGCAAAGAATGACTTCTTTTACCTAATCAAAAAATACCAATCAAGGAGAAGACCCTTAGGGTTTCTGATTAAAACAGAAAAAATTGCTACTTACATTCATTCTGAGCCAGGAGGCCCGAACAGTGACAAAGTGCGGCTTAGCCTGGGACCTATTGTTGACCAGCCAACGAGACCCCAAGTGACTTGGGTTTAAGGCGTTGTCCTTCGAAAGAAACTTCGCACATGAATCCCCAGATATCCTGTGAGGTTTCAGCGATCAAAATTTACATTCCTTTGTGCAGAGCTCTTGTACGATATCCTATGGAACAGGGGAGAGGAAGGAGGGAGAAGAATGAAAGAAGGAGGGAAGGAGAGAAGGAAGGACATATTGAATCCTCCTTTACTGTGAGGATGTGTACAACACCAACAGCACGACGAATCTAGGGCTCAGCTTGGAGTCTGTAAGAGCTGAGTGTATATCCTGCACAATGAAAATGGAAAGTGGAAAGAAAAGGAAAGAAAGGAAGGAAGGCAGGCAGGAAGGAAGCAAGGAAGGCAGGAAGGAAGGCAGGAAGGAAGCAAGGAAGGAAGCATGGAAAGAAGGAAGGAAGGAAGGAAGCAAGGAAGGAAGGCAGGAAGGAAGGAAGGACATATTGAATCCTCCTTTACTGTGAGGATGTGTACAACACCAACAGCATGGCGAATCTAGGGCTCAGCTTGGAGTCTGTAAGAGCTGAGTGTATATCCTGCGCAATGAAAATGGAAAGTGGAAAGAAAAAGAAAGAAAGGAAGGAAGGCAGGCAGGAAGGAAGCAAGGAAGGAAGCAAGGAAGGCAGGAAGGAAGGCAGGAAGGAAGGAAGGCAGGAAGGAAGGCAGGAAGGAAGCAAGGAAGGAGGGAAGGAAGGAAGCAAGGAAGGCAGGAAGGAAGCAAGGAAGGCAGGAAGGAAGGAGGGAAGGAAGGAAGGCAGGAAGGAAGGAAGGCAGGAAGGCAGGAAAGAAAGAAGAGAAAAGGAAGGAAAGAGAGGAGGAAGAGAGAAGGAAGAAAAAAAGGAAAGAGATGAGAAGGGAGAGAGAAAGAAGGAAAGGAAAGTGTGAGACAGACAGATACTGAGAAGAGGGAGTTAAACTTAACCCTCTGTTTTCTGGAGCCAAGACTGCTCATTATAATTAGAGTTTAGATTGACTTTGAATGTTGTTCTAATTTAATAGTAACTAAAATTTATAGAGAGCTCTAAGGTTTACAAAATGCTTCCAGGTTATTATATTTGCTCCCTACAACAATTCTGTGAAGTAGATGCTGTTGCTACACCCATTTTGCAGATGAGGAAACCGAGGCACAGAGAGATTAAGTAACTTGTTGAGTTTCACATAATATCTGAAGCAGAATTTGAACTCAGGTCTTCCTGACTTCAAGGCCAGTACTCTAATCCACCATGTGCCATTAACTTTGATGTGGCCATTTTATATATTCTTTTGACTCTGGTTACTTTGCTCTGTATCAGTTCATGCAAGTCTTCCCAGGTTTCTCTGAATTCCTTATATTTCCCACGTCTAACAGCACAACAGTATCCCAATGCTCTGCTCTTCCCATTCCTTCCCATTGTCCAGGTTTTATGAACAATGTGGGTTAACCCCCAACAGTGACTCCAATTCAGGTAAAAATGGTGCCCCAACCATGTGGAAACCTCACACTGTCTACACTTCCCTTCTTGTTTTACTATTCTGAGAGCATGTGTCCATTAGTGGTAACTGGCTCCCAGAAACAATGAATTGAGCTCTGTGTGTGTATGTGAACCAAGTGGAGGACTTTTCACTTAACCTACAACAAAGACCCACATGACCTCTGAGCTCCCAAATCTATTCTATCCCAGAAATCTATCCTTTTCAGTCTGTGCTCTTAGCTTTCCCTGGGAGTTATCACCCTGGGCCTGGCTCTATCTCTGCAAGGGATTTGAGAAGCTCTCTCATTTGTATGTTAATAGGGCCCAGGCCTGTGAAAAGATGGTATCACCTAACAAGGCAATATTAACCTATTGTTAGAACCTGTGTCTGGGAAGAGACGATTCCACTTTTCTATTAGAGCAATGGAGAGGCACCCTGGTGAGTGTGATTAGGCTGTATCACATATAAACAGGGAATTATGAAGGAGAAGGAAAATAAAGGCTGTCATCAAAGAAATATAGGAGCAACAAAACCCCAAACAACAAACTGGGTCTGGTTACAACAGAGTAGAGAGTGTTTGTCTTTGAAGGCAAAGGACCTTAGTTTGCATTGTAGATTCACCACCTGCCACCTGTGAGACCTTGTCAAATGACTTCACCTCCCTGGGCCTCAGTTTACTTCTCTGTAAAACAAAGAGGCTGGGAGAGATGGCCTCTACATTCCATTCATGTCCTCTAAGACCCCGTCATTCTGTTATAATCCCACAGATGTGTCATGGAAAGCCCATCCCGCCCTGGCCCCTTCCTAGATTTCCAGTCTTCTTATACCTGAATCCTCTCCATGCAATCTACAATCCAACAATACCAGCCTGCTCATTGTTCCTCCCATAGGACACTTGGTGCCTTTGCAAACAATCTATCTATCCCCTGTGCCTGGAGTGGTTTCTTTCCTCACTACCATCTTTTCATTTCTGTGGCTTCCTTTAAGACTCATCCTTCCTTCTGCAGGAGTCTTTTCCCAATCCCCTCCTTTCCCCCACCCTGAACTGAGATGACTTTTCATTTATTCTGCTTTCCTGTTGTCTTTCTCATTAATTTGTGAATTCTTCAGGAACATGGGCTATTTAATCTGTCTATCCCCAGTGCTTGGCACAGTACCTGAAACATAGTAGGTGACTAATGAATGTCTGTTCACTGACTGACACCCCTTGCTGCTGTTTGGGATGAAAAATCCCATCCAAAAACTTGATTAAAAACTTGGAGATGTCTTTGAATAAGAACAGGAGTTTGTTCTCTTCCCTAGGAGAAGAAGGTGGTCTTCCCCATGACTCACCATGGAGAAGAGGCGTGTTACAAAAGACAGTGCAAGAATTTATACCCTAATGCAATCAAGCCCCCTTCCCCACTGCCTCCTCTCTCCTTGGCTCAGAGGCAGACTTAAGTCTCGGCACCAAAATCTTCCCCAGTGGCAGGTCACAGGGGAGCCTGCCACTATTTCCCAGTGGCTGGGAAATAGGTTTTACAAAGAACAAGGATACTGATTGACAGCAAGGGAAAGGGGGAAGGGTCCCAAAGCAAGAAAGGAGGAGTGAGCCTGGGCTGTCTCTGGCTCCCACTGGCTGGGAGGAGGGGCCCACAATGGCAGGAAATCAGAAAGGGCTTGCTGCTGATTGACAGCAGTATTGGGGGGGGATTAATTCAAAACTACCTGAGAAGTTTTCACTCTCCCCATACACCCCCAAATATGATTTAACACATAATAACCTTGTTTTATGGTTTGCTATTATTAAGTAAATTGATTAGGGTGGTATTAACTTCTCTTTTAAATTTTGTTTTATTTTTCAGTTAGAAATAATTCATTTTTCTCCCTGCCATGTTGTTGTTCAGTTGTGTCTAACTCTTTCTGACTCCATTTGGGGTTTTTCTTGTGAAAGATACTGGAGTGGTCTGCTGTTTCCTTCTGTAGCTCATTTTGCAGATGAGGAAACTGAGGTACACAGGGTAAAGTGACTTGTCCAGGGTCACACAGCTACTAAGTGTCTGAGGCCAGATTCGAACTCAGGTAGATGAGTCTTCCTAACTCTAGGGTCTGGCACTCTTTCCTAGCTGTACCTTCTCCCTGCCACATCCCGTTTCAACTGAAAAGCAAAGCAAAACCCTTGTAACCGTCATAGTCAAAGGAAACAAATTATCCCCGTCTAAAAATGTATGTCTCATTCTATACTTTTATCTTATCAACTCTATTGAATAACATCTAAATCCATCATTGATCATTGTATTGTTAGGGATCTTGGATCTTCCAAAGTTCTTTGTCATTGTAATGTTGTTTTTGCATAAATTGTTCTTCTGGTTCTGCTCACTTCACTCCATATCCATTCATATAAGTCTTTTCAGGTTTCTCTGAAGCCATCCCTTTTGTCATTTCTTATAGTACAATAATAATCCATGATATCAATAAACCACAGTTTATTCAGGTGTTCTCCCACTGATGGATATCCCCCTGGTTTCTCGTTCTTTGTCATTACCGAAAGGGATATTGTGAATGCTCAGGTGTAGGCCTCGTAGTGGCATCGCTACGACAAAGACATGAGCAGATTACTGAATTTTGTGGCATAGGTTCAGATCGCTTTCCAGAACAGCCAGACCAATATACAGCTCCGCCAAAGTACACTAAACGCCTGTGTTTTTGTAGTATCTCTAGCATTTGCCATTTTTCTTTACTGGCAACTTTGTCAATTTCATCGGCGTAAGAGAGAACCTCAAAGTTGTTTTAATTTATATTTTCCTAATTATCATTGTCTCAAGGTACTTCTTCACGTGATTATTCATAACTTGGGTGTTTTCCTTGAGAACTGTCTATTCACGTCCTTTGATGACTTATCAGCTGGGGAATGGCACCTATCCTATAAATTTGAATCAATTCGTTTTACATCTTGGAAATGAGACCTTTATCAGGAAGCCTCCTGGCTTCCTTCAATCCCATGTAAAGTCCTGCCTTCTAAAAGCAGCCTTTCTTATCACTTAATGCTAATAATGCCTGCCCTCTGTTGACTCTTTCTAATAGCTTCTGCATATATTTGTACATAGTTGTTAGCATTTTATCTCCCCAGTTACTGTTCCGAGTTCCTTCAAAGCAGGGGCTATCCTTTGTCTTTCTCTCTATCCCTAGATTGTAGTGCATTGCAAATGCTTTTGACCAAGTGATGAACAATTCTGTGCAGACTGGTTCTACTTCTGCAGTGATAGTTGCAGAGTAGAAGGGAATGGATTAGAAGGTGCTAAGAATTGCACAATTTTTATATCATCTATTAACTTCAATTTAGCTATTGTTGCTCCAAAGTTGGGATTCTTGTCCCATGTCAGTGACATGGAGGAACTGAATGGTATCATTCTTGACATTCTCAGTATAAACCAAATTGAAAGAAAGCTAAAGCTAAAGGGAAGACTCACAGGTTTTCCCTGGAGAGGAGAAGGATGGAGTTGGTAGAGTTGGATTTATTGGGCTCCCAAAGGGAACAAGAAGCACCATTTCATGAGATGTTTGTTCTAATAATATAGTGCTTCTGGTATTTCTCAAAGGGGTGCCATGAAAATAATGGTAGCTTTTGCATTAATATAAGTTTTAGAGGATAAACACTTAGATAAATTCAACAAAGAAATCATGCAAAGAAGCTCTAATTTATATCGACCTGTGCTATGATTCTTGTGGACTTCAATGTACAGATGGCAACAAGTGAGAATAATAAGAAATATTTTGGACAACATGGATCAGGAATGAGAGAGGCTGAGGATTTGTTGTTCACAAAAAAGCCTGAAAAAGAACCCTTCTCAAAATAAAGAATCAGAAGTCAAATAATAATAATACCACCAGGAAAAGAAGAAATTGATTATATCCTTATGAACAGGAAATGACTCATTGCTTATGTAGGAATCATTCATGAATCAGCTGTTCTGAGGCCATAGAATTGTTGAAGAAGCAAAGAATGAAATTAGTAAAAAAAAAAACAAAAAAAAAAAAACGAAACAGGAAAGAGAGAGAGACAGGGAGATAGAGGGACAGACAGATATGTGCATCTGTCAATGTGTGAGTGTGTATTGGAGCAATTAATATAATCATAGAAAGACCAGATCTCTCACCTGAATTTATTAATTCTAGAAAATAATAAACAAATAGTAGATATGGTAAGGCATTTGCCTACAACTCTGCAAAAATATCATCAAACATATTTAGGCTATAACGTGTAAATGATTTATTTTTGCCCCAGATTACATTATCAAGTGTAAATCCTCTCCAATTGGGTCAAGAAAGAAATAATTTAAATTTGGATTTGTGGAATCACTTATATCTCTAAGACCCATGTATTGAAAAATAGCAGTGAACCCAGGAATTAGCCAGTCCAGCTATGGAAGCGTTCCAGTTTTGCGAGTTCGAGCCAGAAATAGAAAAAAGTCAGGCCCTTGAGTGGAATTTGCTTGTGAGGGAAGGAAGAGGAGACTTTCAGACTTTCCCCCTCAAATTCCCATTCATCATGATATCATAAAGTCTGAACCAGTAGAAGGTAATGCATTCTTCTAGGAGTGAAAAGACATACCAAACAGAGACATGGATATAAAAAAATATATATATTCACCCAATGGAGGAAGCAGCTTCAAGGAATGTGACCCCTTGCACCAAAGATGACTGTTAGTACAGATTCAGTAAAGGTCTTCTGGACAATAAAATGTCAGAAATTGTGAGTTACCTTTTGCAATAGTTATAATCCTACACACATGCCTCACTACCATTGTACTCTAACTTTTAATTCACTTTAATACACATATACATGTTGTGTATATTTGTGGGAGAATATGCCCCAGGATTTTTGGGACAACATTTTGTACTAATTGTTTCTTGCTTTGTCAGTTGTTTAAATAACATTGATAAGAACTGTGTTTATTGGCTGATTGTTAATGGGAAACACACTGGTGAGGGCTCACAAGGTATTATTGTAGTAGTAGTAGTAGTAGTAGTAGTAGTAGTAGTAATGGTGGTAGTAGTAGTAGTAGTAGTGGTAATGGTAGTGGTAGTAGTAGTAGTAGTACTGGTACTAGTAGTACTAGTAGTAATATTAGCAGCAGCAGCAGGTGGAGGAGCAGGCACTCACAGGTTTACTTATTGAATCAGAGAACAACAGTTTCCACTTTGAGGACCCAGTCAGAGTGCTAGTTGGAGGAAGAGTTCATAGGAAAAGTTACAAAAGAATAAGAATAAGTATGTAGTTTATAATTAAAATAATTCCATCATAACTTAATTAAGTTATTAATGATGGAAAACAGTATATAGATGAAGGAAAGGGCACAGATTACAATAATTTCATATGGAGGTTTAACCAATGGAAATAAATTGCCAGAATGAGATTAAAAGAACCTTAAAAGTGTCTTATGTAGGAAACACTCAGCTTACTTGCCAATGAGAAATATATGGAAGCCAAGGGCAATGGCAATGTGAAATTAAAAAAAAAAATCTCTTTTGTAAGCTCTTCTAGAAAGGCAATGCAAGATTGTGAGCAATATCACTTGATTAAATAAAGACACGTAGGAGAGAATAAAACCAGTCCAAAGAAAAGTTGTCAATAAACTCAACCAAGCAAAATCATCCCAAGGGAATTTAAGGATGAAAATGGAAGGATACAAACCGAAGGATAATGAATAAAATTGCAAAGACTTTTTATCACTCTTTTTTCACCTTCAAGGACCATGTAGCCACCAAACTTAGACTCAAAACGGACCCAGACTTCCTTGTAGAATAGATAGAAATGTCATCGCGATGGCAGTGGTGGCGGAACAAAACATTTAGTAAGTGCCTACTCTACACAAGATGCTGTGCTATTATAGCTCATTACAAATGTTAACTTATTTGTTCTGGAGAGAACAAAGAGAGGGAAAACAGGTAGATGAGAGCAAGTATTCCCAGCTGGGGCCGTCTCACAGGAGGCAGAGTTCTCAGAGGGATCAGTTCACAGGAGGGATCATACTGGAGGATCAATTTTCTCTTGAAGAAGGGAAATATTCCAAAAACACAGGGAAAAAGTCTTGGAATTCAATACCAAGAAAAGGCAACTCAACCATCCTGAGTGCCTACTTTTCTGTCCATATAAATTTGGAATGAGAATAATATCCAGAGAATCCCCAGTTAAAGTGCCAGTAGGAAACATACAGGTTTTCCCAAGCAATATTCCACAGTAAACCATTTTCACCAACCTGACTGCAAGATGCAGAATATAAAATTCCACAGTTTTAATGTTTATCGGGTTTTTTGAAAGCTGTAGAACAAAGGCTTTCTTCCAAATTATCTCTCACAAATGTCAAAATTATTCAAGATTTTGCAAAACAAACAGAGATAAGCTTGTCTGAACATTCCATCAATTAAAAAACAAACAATATTAAGCAGAGCATCAAATGGGGAGATTTTTGCTCACCCATGGAATTTAACACTCTTAGAGGAGACCTATGGATACTGAGTCGAAGAGGGATTCCTCATAAAGGGAGATATTGTAGAGACATCTGTGTTTTAGAATACCATACTGGTTTGGTATATCAAGGCCTAAAAGATTGCAGAATCTACTGGATGACATTTCCAGTTACTCAAAAAAATTTGGCTTAATCATCCACATAGTAAAAAAGAAGTGGATGAAGAATTCATTTGTTCAGATTATAACATTTAGTTAGATGAATAACCTGTACAGCTCATTCATCCATGTATATGTGACAGAAAGTGCAAGTGGAAAAACATATTAGAGTTAGAATTAAATAGAAGAGTAGACTAGATTGCCTTTTGAAAATTGTGAAACTCTTTTAATGACCATAAACTCCAAGAAACAAAAACTCATCTTTTTAAAAAATAATGGTATTTGTCCAATTATTTTTGTGTGTCTGTGAATCGTGGGATACTACGTTGATTAAATTAAAAATTCGAGTCGTCATTCAAAGAACAGTGGAAAGGCCCATAGGGCACACATGTAGACTATGGTATGTTATAAATAAGTGCTATGAAGACCTAGAGTAAAGGGTGTGATCAAAGAAATGTGTGATTGAAAAAGAAGATGGTGAGAGTGAGAGATAACCACCGAATAGCCTGTGTGCTCTGCTAGAGATAGCAAAGTCAGCCCATCCCATGCCCAATATTTTGGGTACATCCACTATTACTAATGTATAGTAGGATGGGAGACAAGAGTCACAAAAGATGAGTAGGTATGGATAAGTTTCAATCTGTATCATTGGAGAGAATATCCACAAAGAAAATCAAAAATCCATCTGAGTTTTAAAAATCCCCAACGACCACTTTTTATCCTATTTTGCATACATCCTCCACCTTAGCCAGAAAGACCTTTGAACCCCAGAGATTTCCTCCCATATTCTAGAGAAAGGTTAAGGGAGGGTGGCTTCGTGTACTTTGGTTCATTCTGATAGTGATACAGTGGGAAGAGCATTGGAGTTAGGGTCAAAAAGACTATGAGTTCAAATCATGGCTCTTGATACTTACTATTTCTATTATCTTGGACAAGTAGCAACCTCTCTGGGCCTTGGTTTCCCAATCTATAAAATGAGGTGTTTGGATGGGTTGACTTTGAGTATCTCTTCTAGCTCTCAATCTATGATACTACGAATTTGTCTCTTCAAGTACAGAACCTTCTGTAGGGTTATACCACCTGTCCTCAAGTATTTGAAGAGTTGTCACAGAGGGTGGATCAGACTTGTTTTACTTGGCCTGGGGAGGAGTAGAGGGGGAAGGAAGAAACAAGAGCAGTGAATGGAAGATGAGAAAAGGCAGATTTTGACTTGAGGTAAAGAGAATCTCCCTGATAGCAAGAGCTGTTCCAAAGAGCAAGGGGCTACCTCTTCAGAGGGAGTTCCTCCTCCTCCTGAGTAAAGGCCGAATAAACCCTCACCAGGGATACTCAAGGCAAGCTGCATGGGACTCGATGGCCTCTGAGGGGTGTAGGCCAACATTAACCTGCTTTTAGAACATGGAACTGGAAAGAAATGCTTTTACTTTTATATTGGGCCAACAGAATGGTGCCCTGGTTGGTGTGGGCAGACTGTAACCTGTTACAAAAAGGAAATGATGAAGGAGAGTAAAGCAGATAAATGTCATCAAAGAAACAGATGAGAAAAAAGAGTCAGGGCATTTCAGAGAAAAGTGAGTTGTCTTTGGAGGCTGTAAGTTATAGGTGCTATATCATGGTATTGGGTAGCTCTGGTAACTGTTAAGGGGTATGTATATGTATGTGTGTATATGTGTACATGTCACGTGTGTATGTATGTGCATGTCACATGTGCATGTTGCATGTGTGACCCATGTGTGCATGTCATGTGTATGTGTTGTATGTGCATGCATGTGTGTGTACCATGTGTGCATGCATGCATGCATGTGTGTGTAGGGGGGTAGAATTAGGGAGGCAATCAAATGGTGTAGTTCATAGAGTTTTGGGCTTGTAGTCAACAAGTTATTTTTGTTCAGTTATTTTCAATTGTATCCAATTTTCCACGACCCCATTTGAGGTTTTCTTGGCAGACACTGAAGTGGTTTGCCATTTCCTTCTCCAGCTCATTTTACAGATGAGGAAACTGAGGCAAACAGGGTTAAGTGACTTGCCCAGGGTCACACAGCTCCTAAGGGTCTAAGGCCAGATTTGAACTCAGGGAGATATCTCCTTTACTCCAGGTGGGGGTACTCTGTCCACTGAACTGCTCTAGCCCTCCATCCACTATCCACCATCTGCCACTTTACCCACTGAGCCATCTAGCTGCTCCACCTAAGTTCAAATTCTGCCACAGAGACTTTCTGACGGTGTGAACCCAGGCATCTCACTTCTTCAGTTTCCTCTTTTGTAAAGCAAGAGTAACAGAGTTGTTCTGAGGATCAAGTGAGAGCACATGAAATATCTGAAATACTATATAAATGCTAGCTACTAGGAGGAAGGGTCCTATGGGAACATGGGAGATTACTGAGTAGCGATTGTGATGGAAAGAACAAAATACATGAACAAAACTTCCAAAATTGAGTCAGTTCTACGTCCTCCCTATCCATCTTGAGCTCCATGCCAGCACTCCCTCATTTTGATCAGTTAGCAGACCTCTTTAAATTTTCAGCCATTTGTTTTTAAGAAATTTTATGTTTGCAGTCTAGGCTCCTGGAAGGTGCAATCTCCTACCTCCTCCAGAACTGGGCACAAGCAAGGCAGATGACGCTTTGAATAATGCTGTACTCATTGGCCTTGGCCTTCCTCCAACATCTTGACAACAGATTCCATCCTATGTGCAACCTTATACCCTGAGAGAAGCAGGCATTTCACAGCTGCTTAATTCTGCCCGGGCTTTGCCTCCTTTCCAAATAAAGGTGGACAGTCACGCCCACTAGGAAAATGGCTTTGGTGCTTGTGTGTTTGAAGGGCCAGTCACAACACAATAGCCAAGATTCCAAAAAGCTATAAAGATAAGCACTCTTGTCAGCAAGGAATTATTTACACGATAAAACTGAAGAAGGATATGATCCTTTATTTACTATCAGATACAGTCCTCTGAAAAAGCCAATCTGAGCAAGGAAAACAGCTTTAAGGAATGAGGGTCATTGGCTCAGCTGAGATCAGAGCCAGAACTAGATTGGGGGGCCAGAGATTTTCCTCAAGGTTTCACATTTGAAGCTTAGCTTAGTGTGTAAAGATGGACAGTCACACCCACTAGGAAAATGGCACTGGAGGCCAGTCACAACCCAACCAAGATTCCAATGAGCTGATGGTACTTGTGACTCTTCCACCTTACTTAACTTCTCATTCTACTCCCTGCCCCACACACACTTAGGGCTTTTTTTTTTCCTGGCTAACAAATGAAGAAAAAAATTTTTTTTGGCTTTTTTTGAGATGGGGGAAGGAAGGGCAATTGGGGTTAAGTGACTTGCCCAAGGTCACATGGCTAGTAAGTGTTAAGTATCTGAGGCTGGATTTGAACTCAGGTCTTCCTGACTCCAGGGCTGGTGCTCTATTCACTGTGCCACCTAGCTGCCCCCCCCAAATATTTTCTAATGGTATATATTAAGAGAAAGTATGGCATATTTGCTAAAGCCAGGAAGATCTGGGTTCAAGTCCTCCTTTGCACACTTACTGACAGCAAGACCCTAGGCAAGTCATTTTAACCTCTTAATGCACCAGAAAACTCAACATATGACTTGTTGCTCTTAGGGAATGAGTCTGGTAAAAAGATGGTTGGATTCAGAAAACCAATCTGGAATTAAATTACTCCATCTACAAAGTAGAGATGAAGGACAATGTGGTATAGGAAGGAAGGAAGCAAAGAAGGGAAGGAAGGAGGGAAGGAAGGAAGAAAGAAGGGAAGGAAGGAAGGAAAGAAGGAAGGAAAGAAGGAAGGAAGGAAGAAGGGAAAGAAAGAAGGAAGGAAGGGAGGGAGGAAGGAAGGAAGGAAAGAAGGAAGGAAGGAAGGAAACATTTATTTTTTCCAATGCATTTGATTTACTTATTTATTTTTAGTTTTCAACATTCACTTCCATAAGATTTTGAGTTCCAAATTTTCTCCCCATCCTTCCCCACCCCCACCCCAAGACTGAGTGTAATTTGATGTAGGTTCTACATATACATTCATATTGAACCTATTTTCACATTAGTCATGTTGTAAAGAAGAATTAGAACCAATGGGAGAAACCAAGAGAAAGAAGAAACAAAGAGAGAGAGAGAGCGAGAGAGAGCAAGAGAGAGCGAGAGTGAGCGAGAGAGAGAGAGAGCAAATAACATGCTTTGAATTGCATTCATACTCCGTAGGTTTTTTTCTGGATGTGGATAGCATTTTCCGTTATGAGTCCTTTGGAGTTGTCTTGGATACTTGCATTACTAAAGATGGATAAGTCGATCAAATTTAGTCATCATACATTGTGACTGTTACTGTTTGCGATGTTCTCCTGGTTCTGCTCCCCTTACTCAGCATCAGTTCATTCAAGTCTTTCCAGGTTTCTCTGAAGTCTGCCTGTTCATCATTTCTTAAAGCAGAATAGTATTCCATTACATTCATACACCACAACTTGTTCAGTCATTCCGCAACTGATGGGCATTCCCTAAATTTATAATTCTTTGCCACCACAAAAAGAGCTGCTATATATATTTTTGAACATGTGGATCCTTTTTTCATGTGTATGATTTCTTTGGGATACAGACCCAGAAGTGGTATTGCTACATCAAAGGGTATGACCATTTTTATAATCCTTTGGGCATAGTTCCAAATTGCTCTCCAGAATGCTGGATCAGTTCACAACTCCACCAACAATGCATGTTCAAATTTTCCCACATTTTCTCCAACATTGATCATTTTCCTGTTTTGTCATGTTAGCCAACCTGATAGGTGTAATATGGTACTTCAGAGTTGTTTTGATTTGCCTTTCTTTAATCAATTGTGATTTAGAGCGTTTTTTTATGTGACTTAATTTCTTCATTTAAAACTACCTGTTCATATCCTTTGACCATTTATCATTTGGGGAATGACTTGAAACAAGCATTTACTAAGGACCACCTATGTGCCAGACAATGTGCTAAGCATTTTAAAAATATTATTTTATCCTCACAACAACTCTGTGAGGTATATAGTGAGGTGGCCTCAGAGTTACAGAGATCTATGTTTATGTTCCATCTCTGACACACATTTATTGGACCAGCTAGTCATTTAACCTGAGTTCCCCCATGCTACTCTCTAGATAATAAAGAGAAAGTGCCAACTTGTATTGGTAGAAGTTGGAGGAACCAGAAGTTCCCTATACTAATTAAATTCCAGAACCCTATCCCTATGTATTCAACATTTATTAAATGCCTACTTTATGCAAAGGCCATGTTGGGACACTGGGAGAGAAAGTTTAAGTTGAATACCATGATATTTGCTGCAAGAAACTTAGAGCCTATGAAGGAAAGAAGACACAACCCAGCAATTCTCCACAGTACTATGGTATAAAGTAAAGGACAGAGTGAGGTTCAGGTGGGGAAGGTCATTACTGATGGGAGAAATCAGGGAATGCTTCCTGTAGGAGGTAGCACTTGAGTTGGGCTATAAAGTTTGAGGGTGGGTGGGGTTTCAGCTAGTAGTTGGTATAGATAGAGGCATGCTCCATTAAAATCTACGAAATCATGTCATCTGAAGTACCCAGTTATAGCATGCTTGTGACCTAAAAGAACCCATGTGCCATTTAAAAGGAAAAGAACTCAGGTAGGTAGGTGATGCAGTGAAAAAAATGCTGGTCCTGGTGTCAGGAGAACATGAGTTCAAATCTGACCTCAGACACTTACTAGCTGTGTAATCCTGGGCAAGTCACTTCACCCCAATCTCGTACCCCCCAAAAGGAACAGAACTGATTTAATGTCTCCTCTGGATCGAGTTCAACCTCTTAGATCTTCCTTAGGTGGTACACATTATTTTCAATTTTCTAAAATTTCTTCCAGTAGATCTAGGGGGCAAATTAGACTAAAACTATCCCTAGCATACTATGTGCCAATCTTAGCTCCTAATGGATATATGGCTTAGACAGGGAGAAATTGAAGATAAGTGAGAGGTTGGGCATGATACATGGGACAATCTGCTGGAGATGTTGGGGTGATATGAGATCACTTGTGCATGTCAAGGGGTTTGCCTTGGCAAGGAAAGGAGCTACCACCTACCTCTTCATGCGAGACCAGATAGCAGAGTAAGACATGTATTTTAGTAGTGTGAGATGGGGAAGAAAGGGGTGGGGAGGGGCGGAGAAATCTTGAAGGAAGCCAGGGATGGAAAGAGATAGAGGTGAGGAAGGAAACCTTCCAGGTGTGGCGAGCAATCAGTGCAAAAGCTTGGAGTCAGCAGATGGAGCAGAGAGGCCAATATTGTTGGACTTTGGAAAGCATGGAAAGGAGGAATGTGTAATGACTAGAAAGACAGGAAATAGTCTACTTGGGAGGAGCTTTTAACACCAACAGAAGAGTTTCTATATTTGGTCCAGAATCAATAGGGAGTCATGGGAGTTTCCTGGGGTGAGGGATATGGTCAGACCTGTCCTTGAAGGAAGCCATTGTCATGACTTTATGGAAGGTAGATTGAAGTGGGGAGAATGTCGAGGCTGGAAGAAGATCAGATAGAAGTCTGGTGTAATAGTCCAGGCAAGATGTTGGTGGGTGTGAATGGAGGCGGGGGGCACATATGAGAGATGCTGTGGAGGTAAAAAACAAACAAACAGAAAATAATAAGATTGAATTGGCTATACGGGGGAGTGTGTGAGGAATTGTGGATGACACTGAGGTGGTGACCCTGGGTAACTTGAAGTGTGATGGTCACCTTGATAATAACAAAGAAGGGGAGAGTGGAGCCGAGATGATGGAGTAAAAGCAGGGACTTGTTTGCGCTCTCCCCAAACCCCTCAAAATATCTGTAAAAATGACTAAACAAATTCTAGAGTAGCAGAACCCATAAAATGACAGAGTGAAATGAATCTCCAGCCCAAGACAATCCTGAAGGCTAATAGGAGAGGTCTATTGCACCAGGCTGGGAGAAGAGCGCAGTCCAACATGGGCTGTGTGGCACAGATGGGGCTGGAACAGCCTCAGGACACTTATTCACTGGCAGTTGTGACGATTTCCAGACTTCTCAACCCACAAATGCCAAAGACAACTTAGAGGGTCAGTGGGAAAGGTCTGTCTGGACCTAGGTGAGAGGAGCATGGTCCGGCCCCAGCCCTGGGGAGGTGGAGCTGGCAGTGGCTGCTTCTGGAGCTCTTGGCCTACAGACAGTGGGGAGGGGGGGGTCAAGCAGGTGATCAGAGGGGGATTGCAGGGATCTCTTTACTGGTACAGAGGCAGGATTCTCTTGCTTTGCCCTGCCTGGATTTGGGTTACAGTCCTGGGTGGCAGGAGGAGTGCTGGTATGGTGGAGCTTGTGGCTGCGGTGGAGTGGGAATCCTCTCAGTTCCAAGGCAGAAAAGAGTGCTTGTGGTCATTCACAGATAAGAACACAGACCAGGAGAGGAGAAAACACCTCTCCTTTGATCATACTACCTTGGAAGAACTGAAAATTTACAGACCCCTAGAAGTATCTCTGAAAACAACTGCACAAAACCCCTGAAATATACCCTCCACGCTAGAAGCAGAGTCTTACCTTAACAAAGAGTTAAAAAGTCAAGTATTTGACTGGGGAAATGAGCAAACAGCGTAAAAAACCTCAGACTATAGAATCTTACTTTAGTGACAAAGAAGATCAAAACATATAACCAGAAGAAGACAACAAAGTCAAAGCTCCTGAATCCAAAGCCTCTAAGAAAAATATGAATTGGTCACAGGCCATGGAAGAGCTGAAAAAGGTTTATGAAAATCAAGATAATAACAGCAAAGTTCAGAAGAAGGATTTGGTTGGGGAGAGAGAAATAATGAGTTCTGTTTTGTATATGTTGACTTTGAGATGCCTACTGGATATTTGGGTCAAAAAATCTCTTGGGCAGCCTGTAATGAAGGGTAGGAACTCAGATAATACATTTATAGCTGGAATAGAGCTTAGGGACAATTTGATCCAATTTCCTCCTTTTACAGATGAAGAAACCAAGTCACTGAGAGGTTAAGGACTTGCCCAGGGTCATGTGGATTCTAAGTGGTAAACAGAATTTGAATCTGCGTAATTCAAGTCTTCCTGTCTCCAAGCCCAATGCTCTGTCCACCAGATCATGCTGCTTCTCTGAGAGACTTCCTGAAGACTGGGGCTCTCTCCCTGCCTCTTTTTCTCTTTTTTTCTTCTATCTCTGTATCCGTAGCCCCCTGCACAGCAGTTTGCAAGTATATACTTAATAAATATTTTCTGCATTTGAATTTTGAAGCCCAGCTCATGATCATGATACTGGGTCCTGGAGCTGTGTGATGCTGTACCTCATGATACAAAATGCCTCCAGCCTTTTTGCTTCATCTGCCCACATTGGTGGAGGGCTTGTACGTGGCTTTCAGCCTTGAAGCCTATGATCCCTCACGGGTAATTGGAGCCTTTCCTGATTTTTGCTTGCACCTAAGCAGAAAACCACGATCTGTCCCCATCTACTCTCTGGCTCACTAAATCCTCTCTCCTCTCATCTCCTTGCATTTCTTAGCAGCAGCTTCTCATTAGCAGCTCTTTGCAACCTCTGGCTCCTCATCATCCATAATGTAACATTCTATGGACTGAGTGAGGGCAGGCAATGAAATTCTTTTGGCAGGCCTGGCTCTCCACTCAAGTCAAACATCCATTTCACAGTGTAAATGGGAGCAGGTTTCATGCTGTTATGGCTGTCCTTATGTCTTCACAACTGGCAATGGAGGATTACCTGATAGAGTGCTGGCCTTGAAATCAGAAAGGTATACATTCAAATCCCACCTCTGGTGTGACCCTGGACAAATCCCTTAACTGATCGGGGCCTCAGTTTCCCCATTTGTAAAACGGGTATAGTAAGAGCACCTACCTCAACAGGAGTTGAAATAATACTGCAAATCTGAGAGTATAATTGTTATTTTAAATGGGACTTCCATAGGCTCTCTCTTGCTAAACCTCCATATTTCCTAATAATAATTTGCACGATGTTTTAAGCCCTATACAGATTATTTCATTGATTTTTACAATTCTACAAGGCTGCAATTGTACTCATTTTATAGGTGAACAAACAGAGACTCACAAGTGCAGTGCTTTGGTCAGTCATACAACCACCATGTATCTGAACCAGGATTTGAACCTGAGTCCTTCAAATCTAACTTTGTGATGTAGGTCATGGCAAAACTAGGAAAGGCAAAAGCTTAGAGGTGTATGTGGGCAAACCATGGAAGGACCATAAAGAAAGGATGCAGTAGATCCTGGGGATCAGGAAGAACAGTTCTAGACCAGCCAAAGGAAGGTGGGCCAAGTCATTAAACTTTTGGTTGCTTAGCTGATATGAATTGTGTCTGTACCATATCAAACTCTGATAGATTTTCTGCTTTTTTCTGAGTGTTTATTGGTACAGAGAGAGAATTCAGCCACTGGTATGGAAAATGCTTTTCTCTAAGTACCTCCATTAAGATATGAAATCTTCAGTCACTTTGGGGTTTATATGCCCTTGGACCCGTGTTCTGCCTACTGGAGCCAACATCAATGTTCCTATTGTAGCTTTTACCCAGATTCAAAAGAAAATTTGTAATTTCTGCCCTAGTAATTCTTCAGGCTGTGTGATTTTTTTTTCATGCGAGGTGATTTTATTATAATTTATTGTCTTCTAATGTTCATTAGGATGAAAAGGACTTGACCTTGTTCCTATCACCAGGCTCTCCCAGAAGCATTGTAGCATTCAGAATTTCTCTTGGAGGAGTGCATAGGGTTAGGTCTGAGCTGGCAAAGGGGAGGATGGACAGATTAATGAAGTGATTTCAGGGAGGAAATATCTCTAACAGCTGTTGGGGGGATAAGGGATGGCATCATACACTAGAGCCAATGAGCTGAGGATTGAAGGAAGCCTACGTTTCTGAGACATAGATGAGAGAACGAAGTTTCCTCTGGGTCTAGAGGGTTGTCTGGGCAGAGAATGGAGCGAGCAAATGGCACGTGGAGTTTGGAGAGCAGCAATTAGGCTGGTTTGGCTGGAATGGAGATGAACTTAACGTGGAGTAATGAAATAAATCTGACCGGTAGGGTGGCTGACCCATCCTACTCTGTTGTTAATATTGTTCAGTCATTTCAATCTTGTCTGACTCTTTGTGACCCCATTTGGAGTTTTCTTGGCAAAGACGCTGGAGTGGTTTGTCATTTCCTTCTCCAGCTCATTTTACAGATGGGGAAACTGAGGCAAACAAGGTGAAATGGCTTGCCCAGGGTCACACAACTAGTAAGTTTCTGAGGTCAGATTTGAACTTGACTCCAGGCCTGTAATTCTATCCTTTGCATGACTTAGCTGCCCATCCTGATCCGGGATAAATGTAATTTTTAGGAGGTTTTTCCTTATGTAAATTGCACTGCACAGCCCAATGCCCCCCCTCTTCTTGCCTTCCCTATTACTGTTGAAGGTGCTGCCATCTTCCCAGTCCCCCGGGATCATAATCTAAGTGTCATGCTCAACCCCTCACTCTCTTCCCCCCCCCCCCCCATATTCATTCTGTCACTATGACCTGCTATTTCTTAATATATCTCACATCTGCCTTATTCTCTCTTTTGACACAACAAGTCCCTGGGGCAGACCCTCAATCACTTCATGCTCAACTATTACATCAGCCTTTTGGTTGGTTTTCCTGTTTTCAGTCCCTTCTTGCTGTAGTCTATCCTTCACTCAGCTGCCAAATCTATCTTGATATTCAGGTCTGACCATGTCATCTCCACATACCCTCCCCCATTCAATAAGTTTGAGGGACTCCCTTTGGCCTCCTGGATCAAATATCAAATCTTCTTTCTGCAGTTCAATGCCATTCATACTCTGACCCCTTCACTCTCTCTAGTTTTCTAACATCTTACTTATTCCCCTCCATGCACTCGGCAATCAATTGACACTGACCTCCCTGTGATTCCCCCCATTAGATACACCATCTCATTGGGCACCATCTGTATCATGCTCCCTTACTGAGGAAGTTCTCCAAATATCTGTCTTGGGACTCTGTCTATTGTCTCTCTACAGTACATTTTCCCTTGGTGGTCTCATTACCAAGCTCCGCTTGACTTAATAGTCTTCCTACAGATAGCTCACAGATGCATATATCCTGCCCTAGACTCTCTTCTGAGCTCAGTCATACATCACCAACTCCTACTTGGCACTTACAACTGGACTCCTTGTAGGCTCATTCTAAACTCAAAAAGTCAATTCATTATCTTCTACCTCATGTCCTCACCAAACAAATCCTTCTGAACTTCTGTTTTTTTTGGTCAAAGAAACCATTATCCTTCCAGTCTCTTATCGTCATCATTTGGACATTTTTCTCCCTCCCTCTCCTTCTTCTCTTCTTTTCTCTTCTTCCCTCTTCCTTCTTCTGTGTGTATATAGATACACCCACTCACAAATGCTACACATACATGTGTGTATGCATGTATATGCTGACACAGAAAAATTTCACATGTGTATGCATTCAAATGTACTACATATGTACAGACATATGATACACACATACACACATAATTTAAATGCACATTCATATACAAACATATAATGCACATATACACATGTGCTTATACAAACATACTTTGTGCCCATACACATATTTGCATGTGTATATACATGCACAAATGTATATTGTCATATCATATCATATATGTGACACACATAATATACATTTACATATCTGAGTACATAGAGTGCATATATACATATTTTATATATAATACATTCAATATATACATACACACATGTGTGTATCTACATACATACACATACACACATATATATATACACACACATACATGCATATAAAATCAGTGCTTAATTTTTAAAGTTCTTTCACTTGCCCTTCACAATAGCCCCCAAACATGTTCTGACTACTTATCTCAGTGCCCACCCTCATCACTTCATGCCTGGTTATTATAACAGCCTCTTATCCCATCTACATGCCCCACTCTCTTCACCACACAGCTTCTAACAGATTTTCCTTAATCCCAAATCTGACCACAACACACCCTTACTTAACAAGTCTCAGTGGTGTTCTGTTGCCCCTAGGATAAACTATGAACTCCCCTGTTTGGCTTTTAAAGCCCTATACAATCTGGCTCCAATCTATCCAGTCTCACTGGATGTTACTGCCCCTTCCATGCTCTGAGATCCACCCAACCTGGCCTTCTCTATGTGCCTCATAAATGGTATTTTCTCTCCTATCTCTGCGTCTTTGCGCTGGTTCTTTCATCCCTGAAATGGACTCCTGCTTTACCCACCTCACCCCACTTCCTAGAATCTCTGACTTCCTTCAATACTCAGCTCAAACTCCACTATCCAGATTCCCTCCCCTCAACTGTGAGTGCCTTCTCTTCTTAATTACCTTACATCTAACTGCATTTTATTTATTTCCCATTTTTAGGTATATAATTATTCTCTAACATAAAAACAATAGCCCACATTTTTCTAGCACGTTAGAGTTTGCAAAGTGGTTACAACTCTTATCTCATCTTTTGCTCACAACAACCCTTGGAAGCAGGCGTTATTATGGTCCCCCTTTTTACAGATGAGTAAACAGGCTGATCAAGGTTAAGGCTTTGGGATCATGCAGCCAGTAAATGTCTAAGGTCTTCATGACTCTCGGCCCTACAATCTATCCCCTGATAGCATGTAAACTCTTTAAAAGCAGGAGCTGTTTGATTTTTATATCACTAGCACTTATATGGAACTTGGCTTATAATAGGTGTTTCATAAATGCTTGCTGATTGATTGGTTAGGAGAAGGTAGGTGGTGCAGTGAATAGAGCTCTGGGTCTGGAGTTAGAAAGATGTGAGTTCAAATCTTATCTGAGACACTAGCTGTGCGATCCTGGGCAAGTTACTTCACCCTATTTGCCTCAGTTTCCTCATCCGTAAAATGAGCTGGAGAAGGAAATGGCAAACCATTCCAGGATCTTTGCCAAGAAAACCCTAAATGGGATCACAAAGAGTCTGACAGTACCTGACAAAAAGACAGAACAACAATAAAACGTGGTTGTTTCTGTGCTTCCAAAGAAGTTTAGATAATTGGAGTGAAAGTGCATTCTAAATTTCTGTCCCTGGGGCAAAACCTTGTTGAGATTCTACTAGTCTTGTCTATATACACCAAGAGCTACCAATTTTCATTATTAGCTGTGGGGAGGGAACTACAACATTTTCTCATCAGCATTAGATATGTAGGAAGAGTTTTATTCTCTCATTCAGTTTTAATTTATTAAATTATTTATTTTTTAAAGAAATGCATGAATTATTTAGGCTCCATTTATTTAATGAAACTAGATTTAGGGACAAACTGGAAACTTTGTGAGCATTTGAATGCAGAATTCATTATGGAATTTCAGAAAAAAGAAAAAGTCTTTTAAACTCGGAGATAAATGTGCCTGTTAGTTCACATCCATGGATCATTTGAATGACGAATCCATAAAATTCCTAACATTTTCAAGCCATGGTTTGGGGGAATATATATTATTCTTTGTTAATCTGGTAGACCTTTCGATAAAAATGTAGGAAAGCCATTCCAAATGACAGCTAGATTTGCCGCCCTAAAATGAATGTTTTGGGTCATGTTATTATTATTTCATGTTCTACATGGTCTGATGAAAGGAAATGGGGCCACCACTTGGTATGCTGTCACTGTCCTGACCCTTTCCTGGAAACATCATGGAATTTTATGTGAACATTCTATTTTTGCTAATGAAACGAAAATGCTGAAATCTGTAATTTATTCCTTACTCCGGCACATGAATGTGCTTTCTTTGCCAGTAGCTCCTAAATAAATACTTGTTAATGGACAGTGGGATTCAAATGATCTCCTTTATATAAATAAGCCTGGCATGGAAATGCTTGTTTTCTGTAGCCATAGACCAAGAGAATGCAAAATAAATTCTACTTTTATTTCATTAAAAAAAATAACCCACCAAAGAACTGCTTTAAAGAAGTTAATTTTTTAAAATTTAGGTAGGTGAGAAAGTTATTTACTTGTGTAATATTTAAAAAGATTTAAAAGACATGGTTTCTGGGTAATTTGATCATTTGATTAATAAGGCAAGCAAGTTATTAATAAAAAGATGGTCATTTGGCCATCGCTCTCAGACCAAAGACAATCATGTCAGCAGGCTCACAGTTACATACCCTTCCAAAGAGAGGCAGATGTCACCTATCATCAAGTCACCCTTAGACAGAGAAAATATCTCTATAGCAGACCACTCCCAGCCTTGGGCTAGCTAGACAAAAAGATCTGTCTCCATTCAAGGTTGAGTAGAATGCAATGGACTTCCCCATCTTAGATTAAATTCCTTGTAAGGTTGGGTGAGGTCTGACCAAGATGAGGAGAGTTAATGTAGTCTCATTATCAGTAATGTCCTTCAGACTGAACTTTTAAAGGACTAGAAGAACAGGAGAGCAGTGACTCTCCCCAAATTACTGTTTATTAATAATAATTTCTCATACTTGGTTATCCGTTCATCCTCTTCCTCTGATTGGTCACTTCTTCCAGTAACCTCCATTTAAAGGAAAGTACCCAGGCTAGCCATGTTCACACCTTCATTCCTCTCTGGATTCCATTCCTGACTCTTTGGATATCTTTCTTTGCTTGAGAGTACTTTCTCCCATAGCCCTTTGCTTTCCAACTTCTTGTGTATTGTTTAGTGGTGTTCAAGTTTTTGTGATCCCATTTGGGTTTTCTTGGCAAAGCTACTGGAGTGGTTTGCCATTTCCCTCTCTAATTCATTTTTACAGATGAGGAAACTGAGGTAAACAGGGTAAAGTGACTTGCTCAGGGTCACACAACTAGTAAGTATCTGAGCTTAGATTTCAATTCAGGTCTTCTGGACTCCAGGCTGGGGATTCTATCCACTGCATAAGCTAGCTGCTCTCGTATGTTATTTTCTTTCATTAGAGCATAAGCTTCTTGAGGACAGGAACCATCCTTTTTTGGGCTTACATTTCTATTCCTGTGTTTAGCACAGTAAGGGACTTACTTTTTAGGCACTTAGTAAGGGTTTAATGACTACTTGTTGCTGATGATGTAATCTTGCCACAGGAGAGTTCTGTTGTTATTTTTATATTTAAAATGAGAGCTGAGCATGTAGGCCATGGTATAGTAAGGCTTCCCTAATTCCTTGAGCAGCCCTGAGGTCCTTGGTGACCTCATCTGCTTCCTTGGCTTTCTACGTGTCCAGCTCTCTCTGGACTGAGAGAGAGACTGTCAAAGCCTCAGGTAGGTACAGAACATCACGATCACTCACTGGGATTTATGGGATACCTTGTGGTTTTCAAAGTATATTCCTTACAGGAGTAAAAAGTACACATTCCAGTACCAGACTTCCAGTCTTCCTTCTCATCCTGATCCATGCTCTCATATGTATGCTAATTATATAAGGCCTTTCTTTCTCCATCTTGAAATTACTTTGCGTTGACTTAATCTATATACTGTGTAATCCCTCAGGAGAGTATAAATTCCTTAACAGCATAAAGTGCTTTTTGTTCCTATTTTCATATGACAAGGGTCTAGTATCATGCTTGCACATATAACTCAGTGTCTCCCTTTCCTTTATCCTCCCCCCACCTCTACTCCAAGCTCTAGGCTAACACTGACTCAGTCTAATTTTGGGAGCTGACCCTGAAAGATCAATATCTTTTTGGTTCATTATGATCCCCACCTGGAGTTTACACTGGGAAATCTCCAAGCATAACTTATGTGGAGCTCATGCCTAGGTGCCCACAAATGTGAGTAACAGGGTCCCCAATTCCCATTCAAACATTCAAGGTAATATGCATACTGGTACAAGGCCACCTTTATTTTACTCCTAGAAAATACAGAATGTACATAGGACTCGTGGGAATCCAGAAACTGAAATAAGAAACACATAAAGGATTCAGTTACCATTCTTGTCCTTTCTGGGGATCTCATTTTTACATCAGCACCTTAAATGCCTTCTAATTGAAAGTCACCCTGTAGTTGGATTCCATTTAAGAAAGGACTACACTTGGGATCACCAGTGAGCCAACACCCTGATATTGTGGCGAGTCTCTAGTTCTTCCTAAGTTTCCTATCTTTTCCAATCAGTTAGTCAATAAGCATTTATTAAGTATCTGTTATATGCCAGGCACTACGCTAAGTACTGAGGATACAAAGGAAGGCAAAAGACAGTCCCTGCCCTCAGGGAGCTTCTAGGCAAATGGTGGAGACAGCACGCAAACGACCATGTACAAACAAGCTATAATAACCAGTAGAGAGAGTTGGCTTTGGAATTAGGAGAAACTGGGAAAGGCTTCTTGTAGAAGGTGGGGAATTAGCTGGGACTTGAAGGAAACCAGGGGGATGAAGATGAAGAGGGAGAACATTCCAGGCATGAAGGACAGTCAGAGAAAATGGTCACAGTCAGGACATGGAGCATCTTGTGTGAAGGAAGAAAGTGTTACTGGGTCAAAGAGTGTATGGTGGTGGGAAAAGGTATAAGATATAAGAAGAATGAAGAAATGAAGGGAGGCAGTGCTAGGCAATGAAGGACTTCGAACTCCAAACAGAATTTTTTTTCCAGGCTTGTGTTCCCCAGAAGGCAAACACACTTTAGGGATGTTGGAAGAGTACCCTTTTCACCAGACTCATACTGTTCAAAGAATTCACAGTAACAACAGAAAGTAAAACATGGATTTTTTGTTTTCTTATTTACAGGTTTAGTCTCCCACTGCTAATCTAGCTTTGGGGACCACATGAAAATTTCTTTTTTCTGTTTCCAAAAGGCTTACTGCTCAAGAACTCCCTCCTGTTAAGGGGTAGATCTCTGAACTTGAAACTTGGCTGTTTAGCTCAAAGGCAACCTTCTCCCAAATTCCTCTTTTTTGTTGATGGGATCACCATCCTCATGGGCACTCAAGCTTAAAAATTTTAAATCATCTTTGATTCATTCTCTCCCTTTAGCCCTCATATTCAGGCATTTAGAAAACTCTCTCTATTCTATCTCTAAAATATGAGATCTTAGTTCTTGAACTGAAAGGTTCCTCAGAGGCCTAATCTGACCCCTTCACATTATAGATGAGGATACTGATGTTGAAGGATGTGATGTGTTGACTGACCCGGTCACATACCACCTAATAATTGTCAGAGACAGAATTTGAACTCAGGTCCTCTGTTTCAAGAATCATTACTCTTTCACCTGTGTATTTCAATGTTTCCCCATCCATCCATCCTTCTCTACCCAGTCTCACTGTCACTGCCTTAATTAAAGACTTTTTTACCTTTCATCCGGACTGAAAAAACCCTCTGGTTGCATTTCCAGCCTTCAATTCAACCTTCGTATAGTTGACACAATGATCTTTCAAAAGCACTGGTTCAAACCATCAACCTGAATCAGAGGACATTTATTAAGCACTTTATAACTGCCTAGCACCATACTAGGCACTGGAAATGTAAAGACAAAAATGGAAATTCTTACCCTCGTGGAGCTTATATCCTATGAGGGGCTTGGAGGGGGCACACATAGTGATAAATGTATAAAATATATACAAATAAATGTAAGGAACATTTTAGGTGGGATGAGAGCATCAGTAGTTGAGTGGGGAATCAAAAAAGGCTTCATGTGGAAGGTGCTATTTGAGCAGAGTTTTGAACAAAATTAGTGATTCTCAAAGGCAAGTGTAAGTTGCGAGAGCATTCTAGACATCTCTAGGTTCTGAGCTGCTTGAGAAGGCTGGCTACACTCAGGTCCTCTGTCCTGTTCCCTTTGTTCTCTTCTTAATTCTCTATAATCTGGCTTCTGACCTCATCATTCAACTGAACATGTTTTCTCCAAAGTTACTGGCAGCCTTGTAATTGTCAAATCTAATAGATTTTCCCCCCCTCAATCCTCATGCTTCTTGACCTCTCTGTAGCCCCTGACACTGTTGATCCCTCTCCGCACTCTGTCTTCTCTAGGCTTTTGTGACACTGCTTTCCCCTGTTTCTCCTCCAATTTATCTGATCAATCTTTTTCAGTATTCCTTGCTTGATATTTATCCAGGTCACATATGCTAACTCTGGGTATACACTAAGAATTTATCTTGGTCCCCCTTCTCTTCTCTCTGTATACTATTTCTGTGGTTGATCTCACCATCTTCCTTGGATTTTGTGATCATCTCTGGGCAGAAAACTCTCAGATCTTTTCATCCAGATCTTTCCTGTCTCCTGAGCCCCAGTCATATAACCAAATGCCCATTGGATATCTTGAATTGGATATTCAGTAGACATCTTAAACTCAGTATCTCTGAAACTGAACTCATTGTCTTTCCCCACCCAATCTCTCTCTTCCTAATTTCTTTGTTATTGTCAAGGGTACCTCCATCTTCCCAATCATCCAAGATGCTCAGCCTAGGTGTCATTCTCAACTCCGTACTTTCTTTTACTCTCCATAATCAATCTCCTGCCAAGTCCTGTTGTTTCTACCTCCTCTTCATCCCCTTTATATGCCCCTTTATCTCTTCTGACACTGACAACCCGTCTTGGGGTGGTATCATCATTTCATCCCTTGACAATCCTAATAGGCTTCTGTTTGGTCTTTCTTCCCCCAAATCTTTAACCATACCAGTCCATCCTCTACTCAGCTATCAGTGATTTTCCTTAAGCGTGGATCTGGTCATGTTACTGCCCCTCCTCAATAAATTCTAGTGGCTCCCTATTGTCTCTAGGATCTAATACAAAACCTTCTGTTTGGCTTTTAAAACCCTTCATAACTTGCCCCCTTCCTACCTTTACAATTTTCTTATATTTTATTTTCCTCCAGCACACCAACACAGATTTTCCTATTGTTCTTTGAATAGGACAGTCCCTCTCTTGACTCTGTGCCTTTCCATTAGCCTTTCCCCATGTCTGGAAGGCCCTCTCTCCTTCCAACTTTTGTCTCTTCTTCCTTCCTTCCAGATCTTTTTCAAGAAGTCTTTTCCTTCCTTCTATTAATGCCATCTTTCTAAGGTAACCTCCAACTTACCCTGGTTCTTTCTTCTAACACCGTTACTTCCACGTTATCTCTCCCATTAAAATGTGAGCTGCTTGACGGTTGGGACTATTTGTTAATTTTTTTCCTCCCTGTATTCCTAGACCCTGACATGTAGTTGGTGTTAATGAGCACTTGTTGACTTGAGGAGATGGGAGGCAGAGCTTCATGTATGAGACCCTGTCAAAGGGCTTCTTCCAAGTGCTTGGCTCTGGAGTGTTAAGGATTTTTAACACAATTCTTTTGCTCAAGATCCTTACACTCTACCCCAGAGATATCAAAATCAGTTCAACAAAAATGAAGTACTGACTATCCACTAAAGCCCTATGCTAGGTGTTAGGAATACAAAGATTTTCAAACTACAAAGATTTTTAAAATAAAAGTACAAAATTAAAAAAATACTAAGTTTTCCTGACCTGAAGGAGCTTGCATTCCACTGGGGATACAACCGACACATGAAGTATATACATACACAGTGTATCTATACAGGCATATATGTATGCACATGTATGTTACATGATACACATCTATACACATGATATATGCATGTATTGTTGCTGCTTTTGTTCAGTTATTTTAGTCGTGTCTGAGTCTTTGTGGCCCTGTATGGGGTCTTCTTGGTAGAGATCCTAAAGTGGTTTGCCATTTCCTACTCCAGTTCATTTTGCAGATGTGGAAACTGAGGCAAGCAGGGTAAAGTGACTTGCCCACCCAACCAACAAGGGTCGGAAGCCACATTCGAATGCAGGAAGATGAGTGTTCCTGATTTATAGCCCAATGCTCTATCCACTGGGCCATCAAGCTACCCTATAATGCACATATACCATGATATAGCAATAGAAATGTTTTTATTTGTCTATATGTATATATATACACATACATGTATATACAAAGTAATTAAAACAATTTAAAGAGAGAAATGACACTAATGAGTGGAAGGGGGAGACAGCAAAGGCTTCATCTAGGAGATCGTACTTGGAGGAATCATATAAGGAAAACTCTAACATATAAACAAATGAGTGAGCTACAAGGTGGCGAAGGATGGGAACAAAGACATAGTCCAGACAATCCACTAAGCAATCAACAGACACTCAGGTAATCTTCACTATATACCAGGCACTGTACTGATATCCTGCAAAGGGATGCAAAGGCAAGTTCAGAAATACCCTCTGCCCTCAAAGAATTTCCAATCTGTTGAGGGGAGTGAAAGTATACAATATGGAATCTTCTCCCCTAATACCGGCCTGATTCGATGCCTTTCTCCTTTGTCTCCTGTATTTTGTTTTTACAGCTGTGCAGTCCTTACATACCTTAAATGACCAGATCTCCCACTTTGTGGTCACCAAGTCGAAGACCTTAGAGGAGGATAAAGACCCCTTTCTACCCACAGAAAAAGAATCTCTGAAGAGCTCAATGACATTGATGAGACATCTCCTCATGGATGCCCAGGTACAAAGCACCAGGGAAAAGCCTTTGCCGGAACCTTTGGAATATTTATTCCCCATTCCCCTTCCCCCACTGTCTGAATGGGGGGAGGAGGCTGTTCTCTGGGCATCTAATCCGCAGGAACAAGTGCAACTCTCATATTCATTGATAGCTGCCTTCTGGCGTGAGACAAATGGCCATGAAGGAGACATTCTATGATATGGAAGATTAGATTGTTGAATAGGTCATGTTTCAAGTTCAGGGTTTTAAAAAGCTTGTTTTAAGTCAAAGTCATGGGGCTTTAAAAGAAAAAAAAAGAATATAGTTGTTGTCTCTGAGAATCTAGCAGATCTTTTGTTATCGCTGGAAAAGTTAAAATCCATTTACTTGTAAGCTTGACAGGTCACAGCCTTCAAAGATTCTTGGAGTAAATATTGCTACCTGAAAGCTAAGCCAGCTAATACAGGACTTTTAGGTAGATGGAATGGATTAGTGAATAAGCAGACCAGTGATGTGGGTCAGGTTTGTTTTTTAACTTGCTTATATATATTATTTGGTTTCTATTGTGGCTGTTGGGTTTTGTCCTTTTACACATCTTATGAATGGCTTCATTTATATTTCATGTGCATCTCAAAATATTCACATCGTACCTATTCCTAGCAACCTTGGTGGGCGATCGTCCCCTGGGAGGCAGGTGGGCAAACACCAGGTGTTTTAGTAATGGTTTTTCATGGTAGAGAAACCCAATGAAATTAAAGCTTTGTGGAACAGTCTTCTCTGGTCTCCAGCTGCAACCATTTCAGAACTGTCATTTCCAACAAATTGACTCAAGATCAACGTCCCCTGCTCTCCTTTTGGTTGAACACTGCTAAGGAAGGAATTTTCACCATGTTTTTCCATGAAAAAATCTGAGACCAATGTTCCATTCCAGAGTGGATAATTTTGACATCTGTTGCTATATTTTTGTTTGTGTGGTACTGATAATCAACACACACATGTGTGTATATAGATACACATATACACACCCATATATGTATATACAGATAAAGGTGTGCATATACATGTATACATATACATATATACACATGTATATACATACACTTTATTTATTTTTTAGTTTTTTAACCAGTGACCCTGTAAACTGAGTCCTGTATCAACGAGGTCTAGCTTTTTTTCAGGGATGTTACAGAAAGGATTACTGCTTCAGGTCAGAGTTGGACAAAGTGACCTCTAAAGCCCCTTCTAACTCCAAGAGTCTATGATTCTACCTTTTAACTGGGCAAAGCTTTTACTCATTCCCAGCGCATTAACGAGGGTTCCATGGGATTTGTGTGCTGAAAATACCCCAAATTATGCAAATCCTTTCATTGCTATTCACAGCTCCCCTCTTCTCTCCTTTTCAATGAGTAGCTCACTCAGCCTCCCTTCTTCACTCTAGAGAGTCTGGTAGAGAATGGAAGTATTCTGAGGATACAACAGCTAATTTAAAAGCCTAGAGAAAAGAGAAATTTTTAAACAATTCACACAATAAAAGAGAGCAAATTGTCCTCCCAAAGGATTAGCTATCCCTTGTACAGATCCCTACACTCAGGCCCTATTTGGTTCCTAAACACTCCATTTGAGGGAAGCATCTGGATGGATTGCTAATGATATTCTCTGAGCTCCAGGTTGCCAGGCTTCCAGCTATAAAAATGGCTGGGCACATCTGTCCCCCTCCTGCACTGTGTCATGCCTATTCATTTCTAGGACTTGACTTTGGAAACTGAGCCTTTACTAAAGACACCCCACTCTCCACCCCCATCAACACACTTGGCACCTTGAGTCCTGAGCTGTCTCAGTAATGAAAGATTCTCTCTCAGGCAATTATAATGAACTTAGAATTTACACATTTTTAAGGATGTTCAGGAATGTCATAGATCCTGTTATCTCTGCTCTCATTCCAAATCAATGCCTCTTGCTGTTTTGTTTTCTTGTGTGAAGAGACTTGGTATATGGCGGTGGGGAAGACTTTCTATGAGTTAGCTATCCTTCATGATAGAGAAGATTGAGGCTGACATTCCCATCACACTGGGAAGAGATGTGAAAAGTCAAGAAGGGAAGCATGTGAGTATGTGTGCGTGTATGTGTATACATGCATACATGCATGTGTATATGTATGTACATAATAAAAACACACAATCTACACATACCCACATACAGTGCACATATATGCATAAACAAGCACATTCATATATATGTATGCACACAAATATAGATGTATCCATATATATACATGCAGTACATGCGTACACATATATGCATAGATATCTATGTGCACATATTTGTCTGTCTCACCCTACACACACACATACACACACACACACACACATTCCTAGAGTGTTTTTAAGGTTGACAGATCACTTTCTTTGCACACATTATCTCCTCTGATGACCTAGATGATGCTGTGAGGTGGTTACTATTGTTATCCATAAGATAGTATTAGTACTTGGTGATGAGGATGAAAACTCATATGTCTTGGGTGTTAAAGTCTATGAAGAGCCTTCCTTCTGATGAGTCGTGGTACGATGAAAAGAAAACTGGGACCGAGAGTCAGAGGATCTGGGTTGGAATCTTGGGTCTGCCACCTGCTACCTGCAGGAGAATTTAGCCATTTAACCTTTCTGGGACTCAGTTTCCACATTTGTAAAAAAAAGAGAGAGAGTGGTGGTGATGGTTGAAACCCAGTGCCAGGCACTATTGTTGCATGTGATGACATCCAGACCTTAAAAAGTGATGAGTTTCTCCAATTTGCCCTAGCTTTCAAATCCAGACACGATTGAGGAGGTTACTGTCAGCCTTAATCTAAAGAGACAGCAATTCATGTCCCTCCTTTCCAGGCCTGCTAACTTCCTGAAAAATTGCAGGGGGTTATGATTGACTGTGGGTCCCTGGTGAAGTCAGCGAGAGCCAGGCTGCCAAGAGACTCAGCATGTCACCAGCAGCATAGGAAAATGAGGAGGATCTGTGATCTGTGGGAGACTCCTGGCCCTCCACCAGCTCAGATTACAGCCCGTCAGTCTCCTACTAGCATAGGCCCAGAATACGTAGGAGAAAGATGCCTGTAACTAGATTTTAAACAACAAACAAACAAACAACAAAAAACCTGCATTCCAATTCCAGTTTTCCTCGCCAGTGTGACCTTGGGCACATGGCCTAATCTTTTAGGGCCTCAGTTTCCTGAGGAAATTTAGGGATTGTACAGAAGGGCCTCTGAGGTCCCTTTCCGGTCCCAGCTCTAAGATACCTAGGGAGTTTGCCTGAGGCAAGCTGAGATTAGGAGGCTCTTCCAGAGGCCCCCCCATACCTGTCACAGGTGGGATTTTCTTGACTGGGAGGTTAGATGTCTCTCTGCCTCATAAACAGAGTCCCCTTGTATAATTCTGAAAGTGCACCTTTGGAAGGAGCACAACTGAATCCGTGAGAGCTTTGAGGAAAAACCAACAGCTGAAGAAATGTCTGGGGTGATGCCTTTCCGGCAACAAGGTGAGGTAAAAGTGGGGAGAAATCTGGCCTGGAAGTCAAAAGAAACCTGCGTTCAGGTCCCACCTGAGGCATGTCCTGACACTCTGAGCAGCTCATTGTGCAGCTCATGGGAGATCAGCTATGGAAATGCTGTACACACTGACGTCCCTTTCCTCTGCCAACTGTCCTCAATTTACCCTGTCTCTATGGATGTAGTAGTTTGCATGTTGTCTCCCCTAGTAGATTATAAGCTCCTCAGGGACTGGTCCCTCCCCCTTTCTTTGAATCCCTACCACTTAGCTCAATGTCTAATACACAACAAGTGCTCAATAAATGCTTGTTGACTGAATGATTGACCAACTACCCTCATAGAAGCTGGAGTTTCCCTCAAAGCTCACTACTTTCTACATGGGGCCTTTCCTGGTCCCCTCCTCTGTACAGTGGAAAAAGCATCAGCCCTGGAGTTTGGGGTCTTGGGTTCAAATCTTGCCTCTGATGCATATCATCGGTCTGGTCTCAGATAGATGACTTACCCTTCTGGGCCTCAGTTTCTTCATCTGTAAAATGAGTCATTTGGACTAGATGACATCCAAATCATTTCTAGTTCTTTTTTTAAATTAAATTTTATGTTTATTTTTAGTTTACATCATTCATTTCCACAAAATTTTGAGTTACAAATTTTCTCCCTGACTTTCCCCCTACCCACCACCCCAAAACAGCAATCTTACTGCATACTCCCTCCCCCAATCTGCTCTCTGTTATATCCTCCCCAATCCTTCCTCCCACTTTCTGGTAGGGCAAGATGGATCTCCATATCCCAGTGCCTGCATATCTTATTTCCCAGTTGCATGTAAAATATTATTATTATTATTATTAATAATTTTTTTAAACATTTGATTTTACAACTTTGAATTCCAGATTCTTTCTCTTCTTCTCTCATCACCCACCCTTACTAGGAAGACAAGCAATTCAATATAGGTTGTGCATGTGTAGTTATGCAGAACATTTCCATAGTGGATATATTGTGAAAAACTGACTATATTTCCCTCCATCCTATCCTGCCCCTGACTTGTTCTATTATCTACTTTGACCTTGTCCCTTTTCAAAAGTGTGTTTCTAACTACCTTCCCCTCCAACCTGCCCTCCCCTCCATTATCCCCTGTCTAATACCCTTCCCTCCTACTCTCCTGTAGGACAAGATACCCAATTTAGTGTGTATGTTATTCCTTCCCTAAGCCAAAATCAATGAGAGTAAGGTTGACCCATTCCCTTTTGCTTTCCTGTTCTTCTGCTCCACTGTAAGTTTTCTCTTGCCTCTTCTATATGAGATAATTTACCCCATTTTGAAGGGGTACCCTTCAAACCCTTTTGCTGGGTAGTTGATTCTTGGTTTTAATCCTAGCTCCTTTGACCTCTGGAATATCATATTCCAAACCCTTCGATCCCTTAATGTAGAAGCTGCTAGGTCTTGTGTTATCCTGATTGTGTTTCTGCTATACTCAAATTGTTTCTTCCTGTCTGCTTGCAGTATTTTCTCCTTGACCTAGGAACTCTGGAATTTGGCTATAATTGGCTAGAAGTTTTCTTTTTGGGATCTTTTTCAAGAGGTAATCAATGAATTCTTTCAATTTCTATTTTTCCCTCTGGTTCTAGCATATCAGGGCAATTTTGCTTGATAATTTCTTGAAAGATGGTGTCTAGGCCCTTTTTTTGATCATGACTTTCAGGTAGTCCAATAATTTTTAAATTGTCTCTTCTGGATCTATTTTCCAGGTCAGTGGTTTTTCCAATGAGATATTTCACATTGCCTTCTATTTTTTTCATTTGTTTGGATCTGTTTTATAGTATCCTGATTTCTCATAAAGTCATTAGCTTCCAGTTGCTCCAATCTAATTCTGAAAGAATTATTCTCTTTAGTGAATTTTTGAAATTCATTTTCTATCTGGAAAATTTGGCTTTTTAAAGCATTCTTCTCCTCATTGGCTCTTTGGGCCTCTTTTGACATTTGAGTGAGTTTATTCTTTAAGGTGTTATTTTCTTAGTCAGTCTATTGGCTAACTTTTCTTGATTTTCTTGCATCATTCTCATTTCTCTTGTCAATTTTTCCTCCACTTCTCTTACTTGGTTTTCAAAACCCTTCTTGAGCACCTCCATGGCCTGTAATCAGTTCATATTTTTCTCGGGAGCTTTCGATGCAAGAGTTCTGATTGTTTTGTTTTCCTCCTGTTCCACACTTTGATCCTTTTTGTTCCAGTAAAAGGAATCTATGGTAGGATTGCATTTCCTCTGCTTGCTCATATTGCCAGTCAATTACTTGTCTTTTGAACTCTTTGCATGATAGAACTCTGTTTTCAGAATGGAAAGAGCTTTTCCCAAATTTCTGGGGTTTTCACAGATACCAGAGCTATTAGGAAGGTCAGCCCTCACAGACTCTGGCACCTGTACACATATCCCAGGACCTCCACCTGAGACCATGATCCAGATTCAAGCAGGGCAAAGCAAGTGTGATTACCCTCTGAATGGCCGCTTGGTCCCCATACAATCTACAGTCTAGGAGCTCCTGAGGTGGCCATGCATGGCTGCACAACCATTATACCTTTGCAGCTTCTCATCCCTGGGGCAGGGGCCGGACTGTGGTCTTCCCTCCACCCCTGTTCCAAAAGAGTTCCATATTGACCTATTACTTTGTCTTTGGATTTCAAGGGTTGAAAAGTTTGGAAACCTACACAGCTGCAGGTGCTTCACTCTCCTGAAGTCTGCTTTGGCCACTGCTGGTTGGAGCTGCCCTAGGTCCAAAACAACATGGCTCATGTGGTGCTGGGATTGGCTCCCAGCTCCATGAGATATCCCCTTCCTGCCAACCTGGCAGGCTGGCTTCAGCGGGAGATTAGTTTCTCTCTAACACTTTGTAGATTCTGTAGCTCTAAAATTTATTTAGAGTCATTTTTTACATGTATTGGAGGAGGTAGAAGCCAGAGCCGTGGGGAAGTCCTGTTTTTACTCTGCCATCTTGGCTCTGCCCCCTCTATATGGATATATTCTATATACATATATGTACTTATTAATATTCTTTAGATATTTATAATATACATTCCTGTGCTTATATTTACACACAGAAGGATATATCTCAATTTCTATCTCTCTATAGAATATATACTCATTTTCTCTGCCTAGATTTGTAGGAGTTCTCAAGCTGGTGGTCTGTAAACTTGATTTAAAAGATATTTTGATAATTCTTTTAACATAGAAGGTGTCCTTTTAAATCCTATATGTTTTTAATTAATTTCAAACCAGACTAGCAAGAGGAGTCTCACTCAAAACAGATTTAATTCCCTGAGTACAGGAACAGTTTACCTTTTTTGTGTTTATATCCTCATCACCTAGGACAGCACCTGGCATACAGCAAAGTCTAATAAATGTTTGTTGATGTAGTGATGTAGGGCTGTTACTATTGTTTGAGTGACATGGCTATGTCCATTAACTCCAAGTGCCTCTTGGATCAGCCTGTGTGCCTGCCTACTCGAGAGAAAGCCTATTCTCTCTGTTGGAGCCAGTAAGCCCTTCTACCGCCAGTCATAGAATCCATCCCTTTGCCTGGCTCCGTAATAAGCTTAGTGCCATGCTTATAAAGTCTGTTAAGAGCATTGATGATGATGAAACACTCTGACATCAGCTTACAACCTGAATGAAGTCAAGCACAAATACCTTCCAGAACCCGGAGGCAGATCCAAGTGTGACGGAGGAAAAGGTGTCATTCATTCAAGTCACATCTGTCTTGGAAGCAATAAATCCTGCTTAGGAAAGGAGTCAGCATCTGAGCAGTGCCTGGCGACAAAATTCTGCCACTGAGGATTAGAGCCGAGAGCAAACATATCTTCTCGGCATAATAGGGGTGCTGGGAGTGATGGACAGCCTTGACAATCCTTCGAATTGAATGGAATCCAGGAATAGCATCTCTTAGGGGGCATTGGAGGAGGCTGGGTGATGGTCTATTCACTTCCTTAATATATTCTGCATGCTGGTAGGTGATGATGGGGAGGGAACATATCATGAAGGTGAAGCATTCCCATTTACATTTCTTAGAACCCATGTATTACCAAGAACCCTAGAACCCTAGAACATAGAACTTGGAATGTTTGGATTGATTCAGAAACTTGACTCAGTGTCTTTTACTCTTCAGGACTCAGTCTACAACAAAATTGCTGACTCAGCCCACAGTGATGAGATGCACAACACTGAGGGGAGGGAGTGCTACTTTGTGGGAGAAGATGAATTCTTTACACTCAGGCTGTGTGACTCTGCATACTAAAAGGCGTTGATTACAGCAAATTAAATCTCCCTTTGGCATTTCTTTTCTTTCCTCCTCTCCCCAAAGATAGCATGCTATTTATTAAGCAGAGAACTGACTATTTTGGGGCAAGGAACATAAACTTTTCATTTGGTTGAAAGAGCATTGGCCTTGCACTCAAAAGACCTGGGTTCAAACTTCATCTCTGGTGCTTGCTACTTGTGTGAGGGCAGCTTGGTGGCATGGTGGAAAGAGCTCCAGGCCTGGAGTCAGGAAGATCTGAGTTCAAACTTGGCCTCAGACACTTCCTAGCTGTTTAATCCTGGGCAAGCCACTTAATCCTGTTTGCCTCAGTTTCCTCATTTGTAAAATGACCTGGAGAAGGAAATGGCAAACCACTCCAGTATCTCTGCCAAGAAAACCCTACAAACAGTTGGATAGGACTTATATAACTGAACAGTTGTCCTGCCCAAAAGACAGTCCCTGTCCCCAAGAAGCTCCCAGAGAAGACCTACTAATGCAGAGGCTGGAGGGCCACTTTTTAGAAGGAAAGAAGGAAGGAAGGAAGGAAAGAAGGAAGGAAGGAAGGAAGAAAGGAAGGAAGGAAAGAAGGAAGGGAGAGAGGGAGGGAAGGAAGGAAGGAAAGAGGGAAGGAAGGAAGGAAGGAAAGAAGGAAGGAAGGAAGGAAGAGAATGGAAGAAAGGAAGGGAGGAGGGAAGGAGGGAAGGAAGGAAGGAAAGAAGGAAGGGATTTTGTGTAATGCACACTATTCGGCTGGGTTTTTTTTTGCCACACTATTAGAGCCTAACCAAGACCATTCCAGCTAAGATTTTTTTTTTTTTGAAGATCTTGATGAAGTGTGGTTTGGGGAGGAAAACTTACATCTGATTTTTTACTAGAAGAGCTCTGGTCCTGTCAGACAATATCACCTTTTGTGTAGGAGGCCTTAGGAATGGAATATCTCACACACACACACACACACACACACACACACACACACACACACACACGCATGTATACCCATCACAGAATCATACTCCAAAATGATTTCTTCCTGTTGCCCAGCACTTTTAATCCCTAAAGTATTTTCTAAATTCAACGGCACATTGTGGGTAGCACATGGCCATTACTAAATTGTTCTGGGAGTCAATACGGCAGAGAGGAACAAGTTCTGGCCTTAAAGTCAAAAGACCTCTGCTGCTTCCTGACTGTGTATCACCAGATAAGCCACTTACCATCTCTGGGGCCCACTCTCCTCCTCTCTACAAGGATGGAACTGGTTGGATTAGATGAACCTTAAGCTTCCTATGATGAGACGTTATTGCGTCATGGAATGGTGAAAAGAAGTCTTATTTTAAAGTCAGAAGATCAGGGTTTGAATCCTGCTTCTGCTACTTAATAACCATGACCTTGGTAAGTCAACTTCTAGGGACCTCAGTCCTCCTCTGTAAAACAAAGACATTGCATTGGATGATTTTTAATTTGGGGGGAGGCTGGGCAGCATAATGGATGGAGTGCTGGACTTGGAATCAGGAAGACCTCAGGTCAAAACTGACCTCAGACACTCACTGGTTATATGACCTTGGGCACTCTTCCTCGATTTTCTCCTCTGTAAACTCAGCATAATAAGCACCTACTTCCCAGGGTTGTCGTAAAGATCAATCAAGATAATACTTTTAAAGCACTCAGTACAGCGCCTAGCACATAGGACTCACTATGTAAATATTATTATTATTATTCCTACCAGCTCTTATTAGAATTATAACTACAATGTACTTTTTGAATCTTTATTAATGTCCCATGGATAGGCTGGGGAAAGGAACAGACCTCATTTGGGGAAAACCTTCAAAAGACACCTGGCTGATCTGAAGTTGTGTAAGATGAATCAATTCAAGAGGCATTTGTTCAACACCTTGTATGTGCCAAGCACAATTTTAGACATTGAAGATATGAAGAAAAAAAGGAAAGATTGCTTGTTCTCAAGAAGCTTATTATTTTACGGTGAAAAATTGCTATGTGTGTAGAGAAAGGATAGGGACTGGACCTGGGATTTCATTTGTATGTGGAACTCCAGGTAAAGAAACTCCCTCTGCATCCCTGAAACTTACCATCTTAGAGAGTTGCCTAGAATACAGACATACCTCAGAGATACTTCAGGTTTGGTTCCTTTCCCATTGCATATAAAAGTTATGTTTACACTATACTGCAGTCCATTAAGTGTGCAATTGTATTGCAACTAAAAAAAAGTACATGCCTTAATTTAAAAAAAAATATTGCTATGTGAGTTGTAATCTTTTTGCTGGTGGAAGGTCTTGCCTTGATGCTGATGGGTACTGACTGATCAGGATGGTGGTTGCTGAAGGTTGGGGTGACCGTGGCAATTTGTTAAAATAAGACAACAATGGAGCTTACTGCATCGATCCGCACTTTCTACCACTTGAATACTTAGAGGCCATTGCAAGGTTATTAATTGGCCTAATTTCAATATTGTTATGTCTCAGGGAAGAGGGAGGCCCAAGGAGAGGGAGGGAGCTGGGAGAAGGGCAGTCAGTAGAGTGATCACGACAACATTTATCAATTCAGTGTGTGGTTCATGATACCCCAAAATAATTATAATAGTAACATCAAAGATCACTGATCACAAATTGCCATAACAAATAGAATAATAATAATAAAAAACTTTGTGATATTATGAGAAGTACCCAAATATGACACAGAGACCTGACATGAGGACGTGTTGTTAGAAAAATGGTGCTGATAGACTTAGTCAATGCAGAGTAGCCACAAACCTTCAGTTGGTAAAAAGTGTAATATCTACAAAGTGCAATAAACTTTAGTTCAATAAAATGAGTTATGGCCGTATTGAAAAATTATTTGTCAGGCTCACACAGCTGGTATGTGTCAGAGGCAGGATTTGAACTTGTGTTCCCGACTCCAAGGCCAGCTTTCTATCTACTCTGTGATGCTGTTTCTCACACATATTTAAGAAAATGCAAAATAATTTGGGTAAAGGAGGGCACTAACAATTTGGGGGGGAAGCTGGTATCTGAGCTAAGCCTCAAAGGGAGCTCAGGATTCTAGGAGATCTAGGTGAGAAGAAGAGCATTCCAGAAATGGGGAACAGAGGTAAAGGCACAGGGATAGTGGATGCAACATCCCATGTGGGGCCAGAACTAGTAACAAGGGGTAGATGATACAGTGGGGAGATGGCTTCATGTGAGATAATGCATGTTAATTAGGAGCTTATTATATGCCAGACGCTGTACTAAATGCTGGGGAGACAAATAGAGGTATGTTAATCAATCCTTGTCAGGAAAACAAAACAAAACAAAGACTTTATAACTACAAAAGTTATCCCAAAATGCAGTGGGCTGCCCCAGGAGAGAGTAGATTCCCTTGCCTTCTCTGCCCCTAGATGTCTTCGAGAAAGCCATTCCCAGATGACCACTTTTGGGAGGCGTTGTAATAAGACTTTTTTCAAATGTAGCTCAAACTGTTGTGGCCGCAGATGTCTCTTCCAACTTCGAGGCTCTATAAACATCACATCAGTTAGCTTGGCTAGATTGTAGAGTGACAAAAGAGAATAATGTGAAATCAATCTGGAAAAGTAGGCTCGTCAGACGCAGAAGGGATTTAAATGCAAAATGGAAGAATTTTTGATTTTAATTTTTTTTCTTAAATGCAATAGGAGCCCTTCAAACTTCTTGAGCTGCAGAGTGATCTAGTCAGAATTATCATCAATGGAACTTTAAACAAGAGTCAAGGTCAGAACTGGCAGCTGGGCTTTCCCTTGTTGGCTCTTGAACGTGGGAAATCATTTGGAACATTGATGGTTTCAAATGAGTACGAAAGGCCATTGTTTTCTATTCTGGCCAGGACCTCTGAGGGTCTTCCCTACCCAGAGAGATCTCTTTGGCATGGTAAATTTGGCCATTTTTGGTCTCAGTTTTTAACTAGCCCTTGTCATTGAATGGGTGTGGTCTCAGACAAGCTGAGACCCGGGAAAGACCTTGGTTTAGAAAGGCCAACGTTGTCCACTGCATCCTAGTCCATCACCCGTCGTCCTGACCTTTATCTGATGATTCTGGAGGAAAGAGCAAGGTTGAGGGCTCTGTGTAGGTCACCCAAATCCAACTCAGAAATCATGCTCATGATGTCTTTGTGGAGACATGAAAGACAAACAACAACAGTAACAACCTGAACTGTGATATCCATGTGGGAGGTGGAATGTAACTCTTGCCTAGTACATGAGAGAGTAACGGAGCAGCTTTGAAATCAGACCCAGGAAATAGAGATAATGACTTCTATCTCTTTTATGACTTTTATTTTAAGAAAAAAAAAATGGCTGAATCTGTGATTTTATCAATATAAAGAGTTCTTCGTTACCGATTTAGATCTGTAACTTCGTTGCGGGTCATAGATTTAAAAAATTGCCTGAGTCACTGAGAGATTTCATAAGTGACTTACCCAGGGTCACACAGACACAGTTCATCTCAGAAGTGGGAATTAAACCAGGTCTTCGTCTTTTAGAGACCAATGCTTTCTTTACTATCTGAAGCTGCTTCTCTTAAGAAACTGATCCCAGGGCATCTTGAAAACCTATGAATGCAAGCCAGACTCCAGCTCTGAAAGGTCATCCAGGCAAGAAAACATTTAAGCAAGCCTTGTAGAATTCATTTTCTCTAACCAGAAAGATAAAACACTAAGTTGACCCTTCAAGGGAGTCTCAGGTCATGCCCTCAAGCAATCTGGTAATAGGTGTAGTCCATTACACATCCTTTCCCAAAACACCTTTAAAAGCAACACATATATCCCATTCTCTGACTGTGAAATTATGGAATGGGCCCGGCTCACGCTCAAAGCCGTTCATCCACACTCCTTGCAAACCCGCTTTCCGCTCAGCCACAGCTGGTCTGACCTTTTAAAAGTACTTGATGAAATAGAACCCGCAGGCATTGCCAGGTAGAAAGTCCCATCCCATCAATTACAGTGGCTCAGCGGAGGCTTTCCTCATATAGGAAAAATGGAGGGTGAGGAATTGAATTGCCACTGCTCTGTTCACAGCTTAGCTTGTTCCTGGGCTTATTTATTTGTTAATTTATTTATTTAACTCATTATAGAAAGGCCTTACCTGTGCTACCATTGTAAGATAAGTTTTTTAATTTAATTTTTTTCAATTAAAAAGTATTCATTTTCTCTCAGCCCCACCACTCCTATTGGCAAAGGAAAAAAAAAAAAGAAAAGGGAGACTCCTTCCTATTTTTTTAAGAGACATATTTAAATAAAAACAAATGTCTGTATAGGCCATGTCCAAAGCTGTTTGTGACATTCTGTGTCTTGAATACATCACCTTTCTGTCAGCAGGTTGGTTCATCATTACTCCTCTAGAGGCTTGGTTCGTCACGGCGTGGATGAGAATTCTTCTGTCTTTCAAAATTGTTTGTCTTTACATTATTATTATTATATAAATTGTTCTGGTTCTGCTCACTTTTCATCAGGCCATACAGGTTTTCCCAAGTTTCTCTGAAGACTCTTATTTTCAACAATTTCTCAATCCATTGATGTACCATAATTTTTTCACCCATTCTTCAACTTATGGCACCCTTAGTTTCTGGTTTAGATGAGCTTTCTAAGCCCTGAGGGACATTTGGATTAATTGTGTGATTGATGATGTGGTTTGGGGCAAGACTGAAAATGAGGCTAGATTTCATTTGCCTGTGGTACCCGGGCTACTATGAAGTAATGAAGTTCTAGAGCACTGGGATGGGGGGCAGGAAACCTGTCAATCTGTGATCACTGATGCCTAACATTTATATAAACCTCAGGACCACCACTCAGGAGTGGATGTGGTGACTAGACCTACGACTTCATTAGTATAGGGAATTTCCCCATGAGGGCACTTCCTCTAGTGCAACTTACCATTTTAGAGCTGTCTAGAGCACCTAGAGGGTGAGTGCCCAGGGTCACACAGCCAGCTGCTCAGAGAGGGGACTTGGGCACTGATCGTTATGGATGTGAGCCCGCCTTTCTGTGTTAAACTGCCTTTCAGCTCTTATACATATACCTTCATTTGCCATTCTGTGTTATCATTCCCTTTGAGGTACTGACTCCAAGGGGGCTGAGGGCTGACCTAAGAGTCAGAAGGACCTCAGCTCCAGTCCTGCCTTGGATGCCATCCCTCAAGGGCTTTGTGTGTGGTCTTTCTCTATAAGCACCCTGAGGACTGAGGACTGGCTGCTTGTGTTTGTATCCCCAGAGTGTGGCCCAAAGCCTGGTACGTAGGAAATGCTTAGTAAATGGATTCTCTCTCTCTGTCTCCTTCTTTTCTTTCTTCTTCCTCTCTCCCTCTCCCTCTCTCTCTCCCTCTCTCTCCTTCTCTCTCTCTCTCTCTCTCTCTGTCTCTGCCTCTCTCTCTCATAGAAACACAGCACATTTCTTAGAAAGATCACCCCACAATAGATGGGAAGTCACAGAGACCTGGACACTCCAGGTAACTTAACCTCAAACAAGTCATCCCCCTCCATTTTTCATCTTAATTTCTTCTGCAGAATGAGGGGATTGGTCTAGGTTGTCTCTAAGGCCCATTCCATCTCTAACATTGTATAATTCTGGGCATTTTCAGGCCTCTGTAACTGTTATTATTTTTTTATTTGGAGCTGGAAACAGGGACTCTCTCACCCTTGAGAAGGTGAGAAGTGGAAGGTGGCTTCAAAGAGAGGTACCATTAAGACAGAACCCTGGAGCTGTGGACCAAGTACAGCTTCAGGCAGAACTATACATGGCCTGGTTAGACGAGACAGCAAATGACCACGAACTAAAGTGTGGGGACAATACTTGCTGCAAGAAGAAGTGTGCCCCCCTGGATATAGACACCCTGGATAAAATAGTTGGGACATTTACCTCCTCATCCTCACTATCATTAAACTCTGAGTCAATCTTTATCCCATTTCCAGGTAAGTTGAGGCATGGCATTCCTAAAAAAATGCTCATTGAAGTCAGTGGTAGACCTGGGAGCAGAGCCAAAGAGTATTTTTGGTGCCAACTCAAGCCAATAGTCTGTGTTCTTTCTCTTCCTTCTCTGTGTAAATCACATTTTAACAGCAGTTTAATAGAGAGATGGCAATTTGAGCATTCCAAAGCACCCACTTGTCCCGGTGGGACCTGAAAAAAAATCATTCACTTTTGGCAGCTTAGTAGCCCTGTTAATTGGTTTCCGAATATGAGATGGATGTTCTTGTCTTGAATGAACTGCCTGAGATCATTCCTCTTCTTTCCTATCAGCTCCCCTCTGGGAATTTATGTGTGTGTAGGTGTTTGTGTGTGTACATATACATATATACATACACATATACATATATAAACACATATGTATATAGATAGATAGATAGATAGATAAATACATATCCATTTATACAAACATACATACACACACATGCTGGTTGGTTGTTGTCCGTTTTTGAAGAGGACCAAAACTGTGTTAGAGTCAAGTTATATTGCATCTGACTGTGGCTGCTCAGACCAATATGAGCTTGGAACGCTCTACCACAGGTCTGGCACAAATAGTTCATGTGAACATTTGGGGTGGATTCTCTAAATTTGCACATCTCACATTTCTTTTGAGCTACTGTAGTTCTGCTTTGCTCATAGAGCATGGCACCTTCTCTCATGAGGGCACACCTTGACGGGTGGTCTTATGCCAATGTTTCCCATGTCACATAATCAATTCAAAAATGTTATATACACACACACAACCATATACACGTATACATATATAAATATAATAAAATATATAATAACTATACATATACACATACATACTCTCCCCTACCCTCTCCCTCTCTCCCTCCTTTTCTCTTTTTCCTTCTCTTGCTCTCCTCTCTCCCTCTCCCCCCTCTCCCTTTCTCTCCCTCTGTCTCTCTCTCCCTCTCTCTCTCTCATACACATACACATACACACACACATATGTATATAAATTGGGTGGAGGCCATGTTGTTATTGGGTCATTTCAGTTGTATCTGACTCTTTGTGACTCCCTTTGGGGTTGTCTTGGCAAAGACGCTGGAGTGGTTTGCCATTTCCTTCTCCAACTCATTTGACAGATTAGGAAACTGAAGCAAATGGGGTTGAGTGACTTGCCCAAGATCATACCGCTAGTAAGTGTCTGAGGTCAGGTTTGAATTCACAAAAGTGAGTCTTCCTCACTCCAAGTCTGGTATTCTGGCGTGACCCACAGTTTAAGAAATGCTGAAGGGGTCAAGAGTGGAAAAAGTTTAAGAAGCCCTGCTCCATACAATATGGCACCATCTAGCTGTCCTGATAGGGGTTATATCTGTGATTCAACTGGTATAAGGAACTCCCAGGTGAAGACACTCTCTCTACCAATGCAAATTGACATATCCTTGGAAACTGATACTCTCAGAGAGTTGTCTAGAGGACTGTGAGGTTGAGTTACCTTCCAGGGGTCACAAAGCCCGAGGTAGGTTTTGAACTCAGATCTTCCTGGTCATCAGAGATAGGACTTGAACTTCCTGGGTTCTTCCTGGGTTCAAGACCAAATTGTCTTCCATCCATTCCTACTAATCCTCTGTGGCTCTCGTCCTCAAATTCCTTTCAGTCGTCCATGGAGGGTGGGTGGAATTCAACATATTGGAGACCTTCCTCCAGAACTTCTGATCTCATGAATAAAAATGGAGCTCATAAACTGTCTATTAGTTTTCCTCATGTGATGAATCCATTTTTTCTTCTGGTTGTACATATTTATGATAACATCCTTTATACCATTTCTCCCGTATGATTCTTTAACTGTAGTGTATTACAGACTTCTTGCGCCTGTTGTGCACTTTTCTGTTTACCTAGTTTTATCCTCAACATCAATTCTTCAGAGACTGAGAAGCCATGTGATATCACTGGGAGAATTTGAGTGTTCTAAAGGAGAAGTTTGCTTCAGAGAGGAGTTTGGAATCATCATAAGAATCATAATTTCTAAAAGGCAGTGGAGGAAAAAGTCAATCCATTTTGATCAATTTGGAGCCCATCCTATCCTTTCACAGGATTTGTCTCATTCATCTGGGTGTGTATGTGTATCTATATCTATGTATATATCTATCTATCTATCTATGTCTGTCCGTCCATCTGTCCACCTATTTATCTATCTATCTATGTATCTATCCATCTATCCATCCTTCTATGTATGTATGTACATATGTATGTATGTATGTATATATGTATCTATCTATCTATCTATCTATCCATCTATCTATCCATCTATCCATCCTTCTATCTATCTATGTATCTACGTATCTGTCTGTCTATCTATCTATCTATTGGTATGTATATGTATATCTGTATATACATACATACATGCATACATACTAATAGACACATATTGATAGATCTGTTCTATGGGCCATCCATCTAACTGCATATCATATTCTGGATAGTAGACATTCTTCATCCACTTGTTTTTTTTGTGTGTGGAGAGTTAAACTGAACTCTTTTGTAAGGTAACAGATTTCATTAGGAAGACTGCAGTGTTCTGGGATTTGATGCAATCAGCATCATGCCATGTGCAAATGGGAGGGTCTAGAGACAGTCAGTCAACAAATGTATTAAATGCCTACTATGTGCAAAGCACTGTGCTAAGTGCTGGAGATAGAAAGAAAAATAAAATACAATTCTACCTTTCAAGGAGCTAACAGTTTAGTGGGGGAGACAATATGTGGAAAATTATGTACAAATGAGCTATCTGCAGGACAAATTGAATATAATTAAGTGAGGGAAATCCTCTTTAACTTGGGTGCTGTGTGAAAGATTGTCCTTGAACGGCAAAAACCCTTTGGTGAGCATAAATCTCCTTGTTTCATGCCTCACTTGATATTAATAATCAGTGTAGTGGAACACAGTTTTTCAATTGCTATATCTTTCAAAAATCTTTTATGATTTTGAGGCAGGTACAGGATATTCTTCATTGGAGGAAAGACTTCGGAGTGGTTTCATGGTTTTCTCTACCAAATCAAATGCTTTTATAGTCAACAACAAACACGGTGGATCTTACATTCTCTTCACTTTTAAGGCATGCATGTTATTGTAAAGCCATGGTCTTCTATAGAAAATCATTTGTAAAAGCCTACTTTTTTTCTTCTCATTCCATCATCAAGGATGCCCTTGATACAAGGTTAGATTTTTCTCATAAATATGTTGTATATGTGATAAAGGAGGCATAGGATCAAGTAGTTATTAATGTTCTTTTGGTTGATGTTTTTCTGATAATAAAGTCTGAAATTTTCCTCCACATACTTTGTAGTATTTTCCCTTCATCCAGTCCTTTGGGAATCAATTCCTTAATGCCTTAAAAATCATGTCAACTTACCTCCTTTGTGTACACTTAATCCAGTCCAGCTGCTGTTCCCATCTTTGTTTTTCTCAATGCCATTTCTACTTTCTCTTGAAGCATATCTGGGACTTTGATGTTAGAGTCTAAATGTGGTACCTCCAGTGTTCTTGATGGTAAAAAGAGTTTGTTGTTAAACATGTTTCTATTTTTTTCTATCTACTACTCTTCTAGTTTCATCCTTAAATGGCCTCAGGATGATGCTAATTGGTTCTCTTTCAAAACTTCACCTTGTTTTTTCCCTCCACTACTTCTCAGTGGTTCTTTTGAGATTGTGCTGCATATAATCTCCCACCATCCTTCTTTGTAGGGTCTTAGATGGTGTTGCCCTTGGCTGCCATATCTCTGTTTGACAAGGAGATTAAATGTTTGCTGATTGAATTAATACTAAGCTTTTAAAAATATCCTTTTATATCTCTTATCAGGGTCAAATACTTAGCACGAATCTAAGTCCTTCAGATTCTAAACCCAGTCTTATCCAGTGCAATTAAAATATTTTCAGTTTCCTATTAAAAATTATGGAAAACAAAACAAGGGAAATGAAGGGAGAAACAGATATTGACACTGATCATTGACACCTTCCTAAAGAAGTGGGGCAGCTAGGAAGCTTACATTGGTTACATTTCTTTATTGTTACTGTTGTTCAGTTGTATTTGACTTTTCATAGACTGGACCATTTCCAGTTGTCCTGATCTATATCTGACCACTGGATCCAGGTGACTCTGGAGGAGAAAGTGAGGCTAGTGACTTTGCACAATCCTGCCTCACTTAAATCCAATTCACTTGCCAGTTATGGCATCACCTCCCTGATGCCATGGTCCTCTATGAGAACAAAAGACAAATCACACAACCACAACCAATGCTCTTCATGATCACATTTGGGGTTTTCTTGGCAAAGATATTGGAGTGGTTTTCCATTTCCAAATCATTTTACAGATAAGGAAACTGAGGCAAATAGGATTAAGTGACTTGCCAAGGTTGACACAGCTAGTAAGTGTCTGAGGCAAGATTTGACTCATGAAGATGGGTCTTCTTGACCTCTAGCTGCCCCAGTTCTTTGGGAAAGAGTTAATGATCAGTATTGATATCTGTGTCTCTATTAATATCCCTCTTTTTGGCCATCCATAGCTTCTTTCCAATAGATACTTTTGGAAGTATATTAATTGGGTTTGGAATCTGAAGGACCTACATCCACATCCTTTAGATATTAACAAGGTATTGGTCCCTGGCAAATCTCTTAACCTCTCTTTACACTAGTTTCCTCATTTTTAAAATGAGAGAGTAGGTTCAATGGTCTCTAAGGTCACTTCCAACTCAAACTATATCATCCATGTTTTGCATTAATTTTTATCTTTGCTCTAAAAAGACAGTATTCTGACTGTATAGACAATTGATTCCCCAATGTATCCTACATTATTTATAATCTGTGTCATTGTCAGTTAAAATAATTTTATTTTCTTATGTTATGTAGTACATGCCAATCTAGTGTCTCCCAATTCTTTTTTCCAAGAAAGGAATCATGATATATAGTCTTGAGGATTCCACATGCAGAGATTTCTCTTGTTTCTTCCTCCCAAACCTTGGTTTTCACCATCTTTCTCACTGGCTACTTTTGTATCAGAGTCTTCCAGTATCTGAGTGTATGCTGATTTTATTTGTAGGGGTTCATTGAGTTCTTTGTAGGAAATTTTCTATCTCTCTTGCTCGGCAACAGATGTTGGGGAATAAGCTGCAATTATGTTTGTGATGGTCTTTTTTCACATAATTAGCAGGCATGCTGCAATACAAGCTGACCCAACATCCCATGAAATGATGTTACTTGTTGCCACTGGATACACAACAAAGCTAACTCAAAGAGAGTACATTCTCATGAGCACCTGCCTACTCTTTTTTCTAGGAGCATCTACTGTGTATAAGACTCTCTGTCTTAGACTCAGAGTTTTTCTATTTTTTCTTAAGGAAGGTGGGAGTGTCCTCCTTCTTTCTCAATTCTGTTCCCTGAAAAATAGTAGCGTTTTTTCCTAGAGGCATCTTGGTAGTGTGGTGGTTAGTATGTTAGGTTTGCACTCAGGAAGACTTGAGTTCAAATCTTGCCTCCAAGAATCACTAGTTCTATGACCCTGGACAAGTCACTTAAACTCTCAGTCTCATTTTCCTCATCTGCAAAATTGGAGGAGTGGACTCAGTGGTCCCTCTCAGTTCAAAAGCTATGATTTGTTTTTATTTGGTATAGTGTAGAAGTTCTTAAACTGTAGTCCATGGATATATTTCAGTGACTCATGAACTTGGATGGAAAAATATAACTTTATTTTCACTAGACTCTAATTGAAATTTAGTATTTCCGTCCGTTGTTCAACAACATGATTCTGAGTAGTCAACTGACTTCACCAGACTGCTAAAAGGAGCCATGATAGGAAAAAAAACATATTAAGAAAGCCTAATGTAGTGAGAAGAGTACTGCATGCAGAGCTAGGAGGGATCTGTTTCAAATCCTACCTTTGACAGTAAAATGTGCAGCTGTAAGCAAATCAGTTTCCCTTTGAGCTTCAGACATCTCATCATCACTCTTTAACATCCCTTGGACTTAATTTGCTATGTATATATGCAATTGCATCCTCCAAGTGAAATGTAAGCTCCTTGAAGGCAATGGCTATTCAACTAAATCAATCAATTAGTTAATTTATCTTATTTTTGTATCTCTAGTACATTGCATGATACCTTGCACACAATGGATGCTTTTAGATTACAGAAGAGAAAACTATACTTCCAAGAGGGGTCATATAGTCCCTCAAGAACAGAACTGGGAATTTAATTCAGATCTCCTGGATCCTACTCCAGTGTTCTTCTTACTAGGCCATGGGCATGCCAGTAGGTCTTGGGAGAGAACAAGGCAGGCTGAAAAGAGCCTTTCATGCCAGATTAAGGACTTTGAAATTCACCAGTAAAGTTGAGAATGCACCAAGACCCTCCTGCATAGCAGGGTGCTAGGTTCGATGCACATCTTGATTGCACATGTTTTTGCTTTCACTGTTTGATACATATATGATGATTGGTGGGTTCCTTGCTGCATTGCGTTTGTCTGTGTTGGGTTGCTTATTCACCTAATTCCCACCTCTTTTTTTTTTGGTTCATCCTTGTTTCCTCCATCTTGCTGTCTCTCCAACTGTAAATCAAAGGAAAATGAGCAGATTATCATCTAGGACATGGGCCAGGTGAGTATTATCAGAACAGAGAAGCACTTGACATTTCCTATCATCATTAGGGCTCACTAATCAAATTCAGTCTCACTGTAGCATTTCAACAGGCTTGAGTGAGAAACAGAAGAGGCTGAAGACTTTACCAGAGCTTTGGGATGGATGTAGCTCCCTCTGGAGAGAGGAACTACGTATTCCTTGGAAGGGAGCCTTGTAGAGAACTGGTAGACTCTCCCCACTCATCCCTTACTTACCTGGCACCTTGGCAACAGCATGCTTTTACTTGCCTAACCTATGGGATTGGTGACTGCCTGTTAAAGCTCAGCACAACTGAAGTGCCACTTCTTCTAGAAAACTTCCCCTCATTTCCTCTAGTTACTAGGGACTTCCCCACCCGATATCTCAGACACCACCATGTTTTACAACTTGGCAATGAAATTATCAGCTAGAAGGAACCTTAGAGGTTATTAAGTACAACTTCTTCATTTGGCAAATGGAGAAGCTGAGTTAAGTAACCCGTCCGCAGTCACAGAACTAACAAATGTTTGTAGCAGGTTTTGAACTCAAGTATTCCTGATGCTGGACAGCTAGGTGGTGCTACAGTGCATAGAGAAGTCAGAAAGGGGTAGCTAGGTGGCACAGTGAATAGAGCACTGGTCCTGGAGTCAGGAGGACCTGAGTTCAAATCTGGCTTCAGACACTTAACACAAAACTAGCTGTGTGAACTTGGGCAAGTCAGTCAATCCTGTTTGCCTCAGTTTCTTCATTTGTAAAATGAATTGGAGAAGGAAATCGTCAACTGCTGTATCATATTTGCCAAAAAAAGTCACAAAGAGTCAGACACAATAGACAACTGAATAACACAAGAAGACTTCCCAACTCCAAGCCAAGTCTTTTATCCTCTGAACCACATGTGTATTACATGAAGCACACAGCAGAGTGGATAGTAAGTCAGCCTTAGAGGCAAGGAGACCTACGTACAAATCCTGCCACTCATAGATAAGCATATCCGAGTCATTCTCAGGCTTGTAGGGGTTTAAGGGTTCAAGTGGTGATGGGTGCCTGCATTGATGGAGGGAGTTTCCTTACCTGGGAGTCTTCTGTGCCAATAATGCCACAGATCTAGTCTCTGTTCTGTAGTAAAGAAGATGCTAGGGAAGTAAAGAAATTAATTAATTAAATAAATTAATTCAGGCTATTCACTAGAAGGTCAAATACTGAAGTTTAATTACTTTGACCTCATGGGCTCATTGGAAAAAACCCTGATGTTGGGAAAGATCAAAGGCAAAAGGAGAAAGGGATAATAGAGGATGAGATAGATAGTGTCATGGAAACAATGGACTGGATGGGCTTTGTGAGATACTGGAGGGTAGAAGGGCCTGGCATGCCAAGGAACATGGGTTAATGAAGAGTTGCACATGACTGAGTGGTTGACCTGCAAAGGGGAGAGAAGAGGCTGTAAGTGATTCATGTTGGGCTTTAGTGATATTCCCGGTATCCTTCAGGGCAGTGGTTCTCAACCTTCCTAATGCTGGAACCCTTTAATACTCATATATGGGTGTATCTACACGTGGGCGGACCCGCCTGGAGATGGATAGAGGAAGGGTGTCTCAGTTCCTAAGCCTATTGGAAATATGTGTTTTCCAATGGTCTTAGGCAACCCTGGTTGTTCGACCCCCAAAGGGGTCATGACCCACAGGTTGAGAACCACTGCTCCAGGGGAACTTGGGAATGTCCATCCAAATCAACACATGAGACCTCCATGTCATGGTTTGCCTTTATGGTAAGCATCATGTTACCACCCATATCTCTGTTGAACACCATCTCAACCAAATGGACACAGCATCTAAATAAAATAGAGAAACAAAAGGATTGCCCAAGCATCATCACGAGGCTGATTTGCATAAAGGGGCCCAACCCATGCTTCCCCTCCTGCCGATGTTTGTCCAATATAATACATGATCCCTGCATCTGCACCTGTCTATGTGTATGATTTTTAAAAACAATTCTTTTTAATGTACCTTTTTGGGGGAAGCAATTGGGGTTAAGCGACTTACCTATGCTCACACAGCTAGTAAATAGCTGAGGTCAAATTTGAACTCAGGGCCTCCTCTATCCAAGGCCAGTCCTCTATCCCCTGTGCTACTTAGCTGCCCCTGTGTACGTGGCATTAAGGCAATTCATGTTCATGGCTGGGTCAGACTTGATGGAGGCCAATCTCTTTTCCAAATCGAAGGTTCTGTTTCTAAAACTGTGCTCTGCTGGAAAAGACATCCTATTTGTCCTGCTTGTCTTTGGCTTCTCTCTTGATCGACATCAGTGTTCTTGCTTCCTTCCCCTCCTACCACCCGTTCCTTTGCCAGTAATAAATCTCTAGGATTCCATTAATGTTGTATTTTTTTAATAGCAATATCTTTCAGCACAACAGGGCTGCACTGCCAGTGCTGCTAGGGGAAAAAATAATGGGCCTACCATTTCATCCATTTTTTTGAGTTACTTAAAAGAAACAACCCTTATATTGATTACAGGAGTTAAAAATAGGTTACTTATACTAGACCATGTCCTCATAATGCTTCCTTTGCTGTTTAAGAATTTCCCACTAATTATAGTGCAGGAATTGATTTACAAAGTTAGCACTGCATCTGGTGATTCATTCATTCATGGTACATTTATTAAGCACCTCTTAGAATAAGGCAGCATTTGGGGAGATTGATAGAGTTAACCTCAGAGTGAGGAAGATCTGAGTTCAAGTTCTGACTGTGACAAAGTATTGTCTATATGACATGGGACAAATCATTTAATTTCTAATGACTCCAGGTAGCTCTCTAAGAAAACAAACAACCCAGAAAAAAAGAAATTGTATAGCAGGTGCCATTTGGAATATTAGGGTGATTTCTTAGCTAGGAACTCTCTTTATGGATGAAATGACATCTGCATTAAAAAATCATAATAGTAACTTATATTTGCATAGCTCTTTAAAGCTGGCAAAGCATTTGGCACACATCATCTGAATTTGAGCCTTAAAAAGGAACCACAGTATTTCCCACATTTCGCAGATGAGGCAACAGACTGAGGAAACCTAAAAGACTTCTCATGTGGTGTCATAGTAAGGGTTGGGTGGGATTTGAATCCAGATTTTCTAAGCCTAGCATTTTACCACCTCACTGTATTATCTCTGGGCTACACAGAGGACACTGGGTGAGATGTGAGATTTAGATAAGACAGAGTGCTGCCTTCATGAAGCTTTCAGTCTAGTAAGGGGAGAAGATATCCATACAGGGAGCTATGATTCATAATACATAAGCGCCTTGGAGTGATGCAGAATGAAGTATTCAGAGAAGGGAGAATGAAGGGGTAAAAGTATTTGTGACTGGGAAGAGGCTGAATCAAGTTTTAGTGGATGACCATAAGGAAAGGACAAGGACATTTGAAGAATAGGAACAGGGTGCCCAAAAGTTTTTTCTTTGTCCTTAGTTTTTGAAGAGGACCGTGGCATCAGGGAGATGATGACATGACTTGCAGTTGACTTTGATTTGAGTGAGGGAGGGCTGTGCAAGGTCACCAGCCTCACTTTCTCCTCCAGAGTCATCTGGGTCCAGTGGCCAGATTTTCATCAAGAGAACTGGAGATGGCCCAGGATGCAATAGGAGACCCTGGCCCTATTAGGTTAAGGTCTTTTCATGTACTCACTTAGAGTAAGGTAACACCCATTCAGTGAATAGGCCTCTTTAAGAAGTGAGTCAAGGGATGGCCCCTTTAATTAGAAAAAAAATCAATCTGGGAGGGAAGATCCTCAGGGTTTTCCTGCCAAAGAGAAATGGTTACTATTGACATTCACTTAAAGCCAGGAGGGCCCAAAATACAGTCATTAAGGGACCTATTGTGGTCTTTTAAGGTTTTGTGAAAGAAGAAAGGAGAGAGAGGGAGAGAGAGAGAGGAGGAAAGAAAGGAAGAGAGGAAGGAAGGAAGGAAAGAAGGAAGAAAGAAAGAAAAAAAGGAAGGAAGAAAAGAAGGAAGAAAGGAAGAAAAGAAGGAAGAAGGGAAGGAAGGAAGAAAGAAAGAAAGAAAGAGAAAGAAAGGAAGGAAGGAAGAAAGGAAGAAAGGAAGAAAGAAAGGAAGGAAGGAAGGAAGAAAGGAAGAAAGGAAGGAAGGAAGGAAGAAAAGAAATGAAATCTAGCCAGTAAATACCAAGCCCCAAACCAGAGACAGGAAGACACACAGCAAATCAGAGACCAGAGTGTGTGAAGCCCTTTGGTGACAGCTTAGAATGTGTGGTGGGCAGTAACAGAGACTGTGTCATATTGGAGAAGACCTTGAATGGCAGGTCAAGGAGTCTGATTTTTTTATTCAGGAAATCAGGAGACATTGAAGGTTTTTAAGTTAGAAGTTACAAGTAGTTACAAATAAGTTACAATTACCAGCTATCTACAAAGGAAAGATGGAGCAGCTAGGTGGCGCCATAGTGCATAGAGCATTGGTCCTGGAATCAGGAAGACTCCTCTTTCTGAGCTCAAATCTTGCTGCAGACACTTACTAGCTCAGTGACCCTGGGCAAGTCACTTCACACTGTCTGCCTCAGTTTCCTCATCTGTAAAATAATCTGGAGAAGGAAATGGCTAAATTGCTGTAGTATCTTTGCCAAGAAAACCCCAAATGGAGTCACAAAAAGTCAGACATGACTAAAAATGACTGAACTGACCAAAGGGAAAATTAATCTGAGAAAAATTTCAGATTGGATACAGCTCTTCACTGCATTTTGGTTTATTTAAATAAATCATAGTCATTTAAGAAATGTCAGTGTGACCTTATGTTTTTCTTATCAGTTCTTTACTTGGGGTCCATGATCAGTGAACTTGTTTTTAAGAATAAGAAAATAAAAATAAAAATAATGATAAATAACAACTGGAATATATATATATATATATATATATATATATATATATATATATATATATACATACACATATACATACACACACACCCATAATGCCTGTTATGTATTGGGCACTGTACTAAGTACTTTATAAGTATCTCATTTGGTCTTCATAATAAGCCAGGGAGGTAAATGTTATTATGATACCCATTTTTCGGTTGAGAAAACTGAAGCAAACAGAGGTTTGCCGAGGGTCACCTAGCTAGTGAATGTCTTAAGCAGGATTTGAATTCAGGAGTTCCTGACTGAAGGTCCACAGTTCTACCCACTGCATCACCTGGAGGAGGGCAGGGCTGAGAGAGAGGGAGACAAAGAGAGACAAAGAGAGACAGAGACAGAGACAGACAGAGAAACAGAGAGACAGAGTCAGAGACAGAGAAAGAGACAGAGAATTTTTTTTATTGGGACTCTACCTTGGACACAATGAACTGTCAGTTTCAATATTATTTGCATGTTAATTACTAGAAGTTCTAACTACCTTTTGATTTCTCTATCTTACAGAAATGATTCTGATTATTTAAAATCCTCAGCCTTCATGAAACTCGGAGACTTACAACTTGTGTCTTTTATGTTTCTGTCAGACCTTGTTCTTCAGTGTTATCAGGGATTAAAGAACAAACAATCCCGTCCTGAAAATGAGTTATATTAATAATCACCAATCACATTAACTCAAGTTGCTAATCGCTGTTTAAAAATAAATCCATCTTACAATAGTTTCTAAAGCCAGTCTTAGAACTAATGACTTATATTCTGCAAGATTCAATAAAGGGGTAACATCCCAAGTTCCCCCTCCTATGGAATCGTGTGACTGCTCTTCCCACCCCCACACAGTCAAGCAGTCACTCCAAGAATGGGAGAGGTAGAAGGCAAAGCATTTAACTATTCTGCCCTTTGATATTCTCAGCTGGAAGACAAGGCATTTGGAGGAGACGACCTCTAAGGTCTCTTCCATCTCTCAGACTATGATGCCATGATGTCCATGTACCAGAAACATATCACAAGCCAGTCCCAATTTATTCAGGACTGGGTGGATGAATGGAAGCGTGGTGAGTGGGGATGAGCATTGAATTAAGAGTCAGACTTTAATTCAAACTCCATTTCTGTCAATTAGCTCTTGTGTGATCTTTGGACAAGGCACTCAACCTTTCTGGGATTTAGTTTTTTTAGTTCAATTAAATAACATTTATTAAATGCCTACTCAGTAAAAGGCCCTGTATGAGGTTGTGGGGATGCAAGAAAGGGAATGAAACCTTCCACTTTGCATCTGCACAGTTTCAACTCCATGGAATAAGATACCCTTCCCTAGATAAGCTCATCACTTTTAAACTCACTGTTGTTGTTGAGTCATGCCCTACTCTTTGTGACCAGACTTGGGCTTTTCTTGGCAAAGACACCAGAGTGGTTCGCCATTTCCTTCTCCAGCTTTTCCAGCTCAGGAAACTGAGGCAAACAGGGTGAAGTGACTTGCCCAGGGTCACACAGCTACTAAGTATCTGAGGCTAGATTTGACCCTAGGATTTTTTGACTCCAGGCCAGGCTGCCATGCTGCTGACTCAGGCTTTGATTAACTTCACCTCCCTCTACATTTTTTTCCCCTCTGTTTGAAAGGCTGGAGAATGGAGCACCAAATTCCTCCCAATGCCTTCCTTGATAGAGGACAGAAACTGGACTCAGCTCACTCCACTTTGCATCTGTTTCTCTGCCTGGTTTCAACTCCATGGAGCAAGATGCCCCACCCCCCACCCCCCATGCCAGCCGTCCCCTGCTTTCTCTTCCCCCTTTTCCTGGCTCCTTTTGTGTGTTAGATTCTCCTCTTTCTCATTAGATTGTAAGCTCCTTGAGGGCAGGGACCATTTCTAAAATAATTATTATTAGCTGTGTCCCCAGCACTTAGCACAGTGGCTAGCACATACCCACTTCAATGTGTATTGAACTGGATTGGCAATGATCTTTGCTCTCAAGGAACTTACATTCTACTTGAGATATAGAGTGTGGAGCTATTTCCATAGTTGCAGAGGTACTTCAAGTCAAGTCAAGAAGCATTTATTAAGTGCCTACTATATGCCAGGCCCTGTGCTAAGCACTATGGATACAAAGAAAGGCAAAAAAACAAAACAAAACAAAACAAAAAAAACAAAACAAAATGAGTCCCTGCTCTTAAGGAACTCCCAATCTAGTGGGGGAGACAACATGCAAACAATTATAGGCAAACAAGATGCATACAGGATAAATTGAGGATAACTCAGAGTTCTCTAAGACTAAGGGGGCTCCAGGAAAGGCTTCTTGTAGAAGGTGGGATTTAATCTGGGACTGAAGGAAGAAATAGAAGCAAGGAGTTATAAATGAGCAGGGAGAGAGTTCAGGTATGAGGGTCATCCGGGAAAATGCCCTGAGTTGGAAGATGGGGTTTCTCATTCAAGAAATGGAAAGGAGGCCAGTGTCACTGGACGCTTGAGTAGTATATACAAAGTCACACACACTTCAGGAGGGAGAGAATACCAGTTACTGGAGGGGGGGCGGGGATCAGGAAAGGAGGTGATGGAGGTGATGCCTAAGTTGTGTTTTTGGAGGAAGCTTGGGATTCTAAGAGGTCAAAGTGATGAGGAAATATATTCCAAGCACCTATTTGAAGGCAGAGGGTGAGGACATGGAAAATTATGTATGGAGAAAAGCTATCAGGCAGTTTGACTAAAATGGAGAGTGGATCAAGAGGACTAATGTGAAATGATGAGAAAGGTAGGTAGGAACCAGATTATGAATGCCATTAAATGGGAGGCTCAGCGTCTTGCATTATATTTCACAGATGATGAGAGCTGATGAGTTCATCAAGAAGGGAGGTATTCCCTCCCCTGGGGAAGATCATACCTTGCCCACACATCCTTATCCTGGGAGATTGCAATTCATATATTTCTATAATCTTCAATAGAGGTTCTACATATACACTAGTGAAAGCCTTACTCTAACTCTTTTCGTCTTTCTTGAATTCCACCAGAGTCCATTTATTATCCTTTGCCATGGCCACATGGACAGTATTGTCCAGTTGCCTCTGTCCTTGACAATGTCTTCTATGCCTCTTTTTGAGCACAAATCATCACTGGCAATATGCCACAGCCCACTTATGCCCACGTGGCTCTTCCCATTGCCCTTTGAATCACCTGCAATTGCGATTCTGCTGAGCTCCTGTGGTTCGATTGCTTGTGGTCATACACCATCATCCATTCTGAGGATATGGGCTTTTGTGGCAGAAAGCAATTTGGAATCATTGAAAGGACTGGACAGCTTCCCAAATGAGATGCAGCTGCATCTCCTCCTCTTTGGACTTGTGGTTATGTGTATGTGCGACATTTTAGATTAAGTTTGATTCAACAAGCATTTAAGTGCCTACTATGTACCAGACCTCATGCTAGGTACTAGAGATAAAAAAAACCAAGGGTGAAACAGTCCTGCCCTCAAGGAGATTCCCTTCTACTGTACGTTATATGTTACATATTATAAATGAAGATTATATATCTAACATTCAGATTGAATATTACTCAAGAGAATAGACCTCTCCTTTCTTTTTCTTTCTTCCTTTCTCCTTCTCTTTTTCCTCTTCCTTCTCTTCCCTGCCCCTTCTCTCTTCCCCTCTCTCTCTCCTTCCTTCCCTCCCCTTTCCTCTGCTCACCTCTTCACTCTTCTCTTTTCTCTTTCTCCCTCTCCTCTCTTTTCTTTTTCTCTCTCCTCTCTTTTCTCTTTATCTCTCTCCCTCTCTCCCACTTCCTTTCCCTCTCCATTTGTCCCCTCACTTTCTCTTTTTTTCTCTCTCTCTACTTCCCTTATATCAGAAAGGAAAAAAGAAAGTGTGTATGTGTTCATCTCATCCAGCAAAAAATTTAACAAGCACTCACCACGTGCTTAGTACTGTACTAGGTTCTGGGAATATGAAAATGAAATGAAAATTTAAAAAATGCTGACTGCTGTCAAGCAACTTTTATTCTACTAGGAGTACAAGATGCCCCAGAGAAGTGTACCCTAAATAGGCCCCTTGTCCCACCTTCCTCATCTTGCTCTGCTGGCTCCATCTTCCCATGGGAAACATTTCATTCACTTACTTTCAGATTCTTGCTTCACATTATAACATTGCCTATCAGACCTGCACTGAAAATGAACACAAAAGAATGTATTTTCTTTCTATCTTTTTTTAAGGAAGATAAAATGCCTGGGCTATTGATTTCATTCAAGACCATGTTGTGCCTAATGACATCATTAGTATTTGTTACAGGAGTCAGGTTTGCAAACCATTTCCCTAAAAGGGCCCTGATGATCTCTGTTGCTGCCATGGACTGGAAGGTAGGGGAATTGAGGAGTGCACTGGCTCTACCATCCTGGTTTGTTTGGGGAAATGATGGATTAAGACTTAGGTAATGAATGATGATCAAGGGCAGCCTTTAAAGATCCAGTTACACATTAAAACTTAAATTCTTTTGTGCCAAATACTCTAAGAATTCCTTTTCAAACATTTCAATATTCCTATGCATATATGTGTATGTGTGTCTATATTATATAAATGTTTGTGTGCCTGTGTATAAACACACACACATATGTCTAAGGAGGCAACTCAATTTTTCTAATCTAATTATTTCTATGTAGGCCATAAACTGCCATGTTTTTCTTCTTTCAAGATTATAATTTCTCCCTTGAACCGTATGACAATGTCATGTGTCAATTCCATGCTTTCTCAAGAATCCACAGGGTTTTCTGTTTCATCAGGTGTGGGTTCCATTTCCTTGGTCTTACAGTATTGATTTAGAGATTTTGCCAACCATTTAGATGTCTTGGTAGCTATCTTTTCTTTTGATCTTAGTCAACAAGTCAATAAGCATTTATCAAAAACTTACTATGTGACAGTCTTTAGAATAACTGCTGAAAGTAAAAATACAAACAAAAGGAAAGACAGTCCCTACTCTCAAAAAACTTAAATTCTAATGGGGATTGTTAACACTGAAAGGGAGCTGACCAGCAGAGGAGAAGGGAGCAGGGAGAGAAGGCATCTGTGTGGGGGAAAGGAGGAGAAGCCTGGAGGTTTCACTCTAAGCCCTCTGAATTTCTCTGCTCGTGCTCCAGGGCTTTTCAATGTTTCCTTCCTCCTGAGATCTTTGGTTGTTTTAATCAATATCCCATGACACTCCCCTATGACTCCTTTCCAATTCCCCCTTTGATGGTGGGTTTACTTCTGGGGACTAGACCTCAGAGCTGTCTCAGGCCCCTCATACATTAGCAGATTCACATTTCTCTGTCCCCAATCCCATCCCAAGTGACATCTGGGGGGACCAGGTTGGGCCTCAGCTAGGTGTCAGTCTGCTTTCCTTCAGTCCAAGTGCAGTGGCACACACTGGCATCCTGAACCAGTTCCTTCAGCTCATTAGTTCTCTGGCTTAGTGCAAAAGAGTCCCATCTTCTTCTGCTTCCCCCTTCTCTGCAAATGGCTGCAAAGAAATGAGGTCCTCAGCTTGTTGCAAGAAGCAACCGCAGCTAGAGCAGGGAAATTACTGAGAGGCTCACAAAACACCAGACGGTTGGTAAGAGTCTATGCCTTTCTTAAGTGTGGGGGGATACAGACTGAACTTGGTGGGGATTAGCATTATTTGTTGTTAATTAATAAGGCATGATTCAAGAGAAAATATTATTTTGTCAGTCTCTGATGTTTTAGCCTACCAGAAGAATACAGCTACAATTGTTCCTTATTTGATGAATAATTCCTCTTTTGAGGGATTCTGAGAATTAATAGGGCTGGACAAAATGTCCAACCTGCCATCTTGTTGGTTACATGACCCAGGATTTCAAGAGTACACATGCCAATGAGTGGAATCAACATGTAAACAACAGGAAAATACTAGACATAGATAGAATAATAGAGATGGAATAGAGTAGAGATAGAGATAGAGTAGAGATAGAGAGAGAGTAGAGATAGAAGGAGTAGAGATAAATATAGAGTAAAGAGAGGGAGAATAGAGAGAAAGAAGAGATAGGAGAAGTAGAGATAGAGTAGAGAAAGTAGAGATAGAGGGAGAGTAGAGAGAGTAGTGATAGAGTAGAGAGAAAGTAGAGATCAAGGGAGTAGAGATAAAGATAGAATAGGGAGAGAATAGAGACAGAGGGAGAATCAAGAGAGTAGAGATAGAGGGACAGTAGAGAGAGTAGAGATAGAGGGAGAGTAGAAAGAGTAGAGAAAGAGGGAGAGTAGAGAGAGACAGAGGGAGAGTAGAAAGAGTAGAGATAGAGGGAGAGTAGAGAGAGTAGAGATAGAGGGAGAGTAGAGATAGAAGGAGAATAAAGAGTAGAGATAGAGGGAGAGTGGAGAGAGTAGAGATAGAGGGAGAGTGGATAGAGTAGAGATAGAGGGAGAGTAGAAAGAGTAGAGATAGAGGGAGAGTAGAGAGAGTAGATGTAGAGGGAGAGTAGAGATAGAAGGAGAATAAAGAGTAGAGACAGAGGGAGAGTAGAGAGAGAGTAGAAATAAAGAGTAGAGATATAATAGAGATATAATAAATAACCTTCCATATATATATATATGGACACACGTATACACATATGCCTAGGAACACATAGAGAAAAAGTAATCTAAGATATAGATTATAGAGTTATTGTAACTGTATATTATAATACACAGTTATTATTATTTACCATTTTACAGATAAGGAACCTAAGACAGGGTTTTAAGTGATTTTTGCTAAGGTAATGTGTGTATTTAAACACACACATACACACATATGCTTAGGGACACATAGAGATAAAGTAATTTGAGATACAGAAGGTAATCTCAGAGGGGAAGGCTTTAACTGGAGGGATCAAGAAAGTCCTCCAGAAAGTGGGATTTGGCTTCAAACCTGAAGGAAGCCATGAAAGCTCAGGGGAGGAAGGAGAACATTTCAGAGCCTGCAAGTTTTCATAGGGTTCTTTCATGCACCAAACCGTAGGAAACCCCACGAAGCTCGTGACTTGCTACATTTGAACAGGACTCTTTGTCCCTTTGTGGCTCAGTGAGTGTGTCCATTGTTTAGCCAGCCTTGCTGAATTCCATGTCATGAGAAGAGCTCTTGTGTCTAGTCTGAGGAAGACAAAGCCTCTCCTCCTCTTTCTTCTCTTCTTCCTCTTCCTCTACCTCATCCCCCTCTTCCTCATTTTCCTCCTCCTCTCCCTCCTCATTTTCTTTCTTTTCCTCTTTATCTTCCTCTTCTTCCTCCCTTGTAGAGCTGTAGTTAGTAATTTCAGTGCCAGGACCAAACCAAATGAAAAGTACCCTCCAATACTGGGAGTTTGGGGAAGCTTCCCTGAAGAGCAACTATTGGTATGTCATTTAGCAGCTTCCTAATCAACTAATTATTCTTGCTAACAAAATGCTGAGCTCAGTTGTTTCTAAGATGCTGAAGTAACTGCAAGTGCCCAAAATATCTGTGAATTTTGGTGCTTTGGGAAAAAGCCCAGGTTGCCTTGTCTTAGTTATACCTTGATGGCTTCGTGCTGAAAATCCGGATTCAGAAGGATTATAGAGATTTGGGATTTTCTTGTCTTTATTATCTAAGAGTCTCAGTCTGTCCTAGGCAGAATGGGCCAGTGGAGTTTAAGTGTTGGAAGTGAAAAGGCCTGGGTTCTAGTCTCTGATCTCTTTACCTACTGTGTGCCTGTTACAACTGATATCAGAAAATAATTAGGAGTTATTCACCTTAGTCATTTTAGAATTTTGCATTTCAGTTGCTTCATCTATAAAAATATTTGGTTGGATTAGATCAAAGATATTTAACTTTGGGAAGCAGACTTCAGACAAGTCACTTCCTTCCATGATCTTCATCAGCAAAACAAGGGGGCTGGATAGAGACAGTCAGGTGGTATAGTGAATAGAGCCCTGGACTTGCTATCAGGAAGGGCTGAATTCAAATCCAGTCTCAGACAGTTACTGTGTGATCCTGGGCAAGTCGTTTAACTATTTGTCTCTGTTTTCCTCACCTGTAAAATGGGCATGATAACAGCACCTCCCTCGCAGAGTTATTGTGAGGACTGAAATGAAGTAATATTTGTGATTAAGGGCTGCTAGGTGATGCTGCAGTACACAGAGCACTGGGTCTGGAGTCAGGAAGACTAATTTTCCTGAGTTCAAATCTGGCCTCAGACATTTACTAGCTGTGTGACCCTGGGCAAGTCTTTTAACCCTATTTGCCTCAGTTTCCTCATCTGTAAAATGAGCTGGAGAAGGAAATGACAAATCACTCTAGTATGTCTACCAAGAAAACCCCAGATGGGGTCACAAAGAATCAGACATGACTGAAAACAACTGAACAACAAAATACTTGTAAAGTGTTTAGCACAGTGTCTCCTGGCATGTAATAGGCATCACATAAGTGCTTATTCCCTTCCCTCCACTCCCAAGGTGGCCTCTGAGGCCTCTTCCAGTTTTAAAATTCTTCTTTGTTCTCTTGTCTGAGTTTAAGCTTGTGCCCCTCCCAGCATTTCCACCATTTTTCTTTCTGGGTTTCAGACACTCAGAACAAATTTTGAAGTGTTTATTTCAGGAATGCAGGCATACTGTTCTCCCTCCAGGGCAAACACTGTAAAAGTTCGATTCTCTCTGAGTTCCTGTCCACCCTGCCCAGAGAATCCATAAGAATTAGAGATTTTGCTGTGATGTTAGAGCTCAGGAAGGAGGAGCAGTCAGGCAGTTTGGCATGGGCAGATGGCAATCTCAGAGCCAGAAGACCTCAGTTCTAGTCCAGCCTCTGACATACATTGGCCATGAGACTTTGGAAAGGAAGAGAAGGATAAAATTGGTTGAGAGGGGTCCCTTCTGTATGGTATACAACCAAACCTCATCTACTTAAACTATCACTTGAGAAGGGTAAGAAAGGGGAACGAACATTCTACCTCTTTGTGGCCTCGGGGCAGTCACCTAACCTCTCTGGCCCTCAGTTTCCTCAACTGTAAAATGAATGAGTTAGACTCCATATTTTCTGAGGCCAGTTGCAGCTCTAACTCTCTCATTCTGTGGTCTTTTATAAGAATAAAGGAATACCAAGGCAAGAGGTGGACATTTAGGATAAATGGCAGTTTCATCTCTAGAGATTTGGCCAGAAGGAGCCATGCGTGGATCCTGATGTCTTCTCCAAAGCTGCACTTTACTTGAAACAAAACAGTTGTTCCATTCTCCAATGAGCTCGGGTGAATTTGATATTCACTGACATCCTTCTAGTGGCCATCACTCCCTTTCAGCAGTAACTGCCTCTCCAAGTTCTATGAATTCCCCATTAAGATGCTGTGGTAGGCTAAGTGAAAAAATCATTTAGTACAATCAATTCATTTCAGTGTCCCAAATGGTCTGAATGTCGGGAGCATGCATGCTCGCAGCTGCTGCTGTGGTCTACCTCCTGTCACAGGCAAAAACAAATGACCCTCTTCTTCCCCCCACACCCCCAACCTGTATTGCCTGCATGACAGGGGATCAATCACTCTGCTCCAGAATGGGAAATAGAGCCAGCATTTGAGCATTTTGCAAATTAAACTTTTAATAGAAACCCAATGAAGATGGCTTCAGCAATTTATATTAAGAGCTTATTCTTTTTTAGGGGAAGGGTGCATATGAGTTGGGGCATGGTGAATCTCCATTGTTCTCTAATTTGCCTTTTGAGATACTTGTAGGTTTTGCCAGCCTTGGCATCACTCTTCTCTTTGACATCTGGTATTTCTCTGAATGTTCCTGTTCTGTCATTTGCTTTGTTCAATGGGGTAAAACTGTCTTTCTTTTTTTATAATTCAGGTTATGAGTGTATGTATGGACATATACACATGTATTCAATTCTCTTTTTCCTCTTTCCTCCCCCTTTTATTTATTTTACTTCAAAATAAAGTCACTCTGAACTGATTTGATGTATCCTTTATTGTTTAGAGTTGTGGAGAAAGATTCCCTAACTCACAAAATCACAGAGTTTGAAAGCTGGCAGCATCTTTAGTGGCCATCTTGTCCAACCCCATGCTCTAGAGTACTCCCCTCATAACATACCTTATAAGTAGTCATCCTGCCTTTGTACAGAGACCTCAAAGGAAGGGGAAAATACCAGAGGTGGATTTTTTTCTCACTGAAAAAGGTGGCCCACTAAAGTTTCTCAAGAATTCCCCCAGTGGTCAATTTCATCCATCAACTAAAACTCACATTTGTTGGGAGGCCATAAGGTAGGCAGGGTTGCTTTTTTCCTCCTTTCCCCCTTTTTTGGAGGTTGTTTCAAAATAATTTACTTTATAACTACCAAGTAGGAGTGAGTCTCAGTGGACACATTTCAGGAAAATGTTCTAATTATTGGATTTCTCTTTTCTATTATACTCCCTTTTCCATTCCCTAGCATACCAAAAGGAAAGTGTCTTATTCAGATAGTATTCCACTAGTCATCATGACCATTGGAAAGTACCAGAATTAATGGAAAGACCTGTCCAAGCATCTGGGAAAAAATAAACACAGAGATCTCTTACTAAAAATGTAAAGAATTGGGGCGGAGCCAAGATGGTGGCATAGGAGCAACAACATATCACAGCTCTCACATAGCCACCCCAAAATACCCATAATATATGACTCTAAACTGATCCTAGAACTCCAAAATGCACACAAATATACTTTCCACTAAAGTCAGCTCGGCTATGAGGAACCACATCAGCACTGCGGAAACCAGCCTGGCCTGAAGCCCTGGCTGAGCCCTGGGGGCGGCTGGATGAGAGAGGAGCCGAGCCCCGGCTGGAGCCTCGGGTGAGCGGATTGGCGGTAGCGGCGGCAGTGTTCAGAACTAAGTCAGTGGGACTTGAGTGGTCGTGGGAGAAAAATGGTCTGGCCAAAACGCCTCCAGGGCTGAGAAGCGCAAGGCAGAGGTTCTGCACCCGCCTCTGCATTGCAGCTTCAGTGCCCTCGGCCTGCAGACTGCAGGGGGGACCAAGCAATTGTTCAGAGGCCAAGTGCTCTTGCGTTGACCAGCCTGGATCCAGATCGCAGTCTTGGGCTTTGGTCTTGTGGTCCTTTTTCCTTCAGTGAGCCGGAAGTGGGGGAGGGACCCAGCACCTCCCTGAGAGCTACAGCAGCTGGGAGGACCCCAGCAATTTGGGACAGAACTTTCCCCTCTGGAAGCAGAGCCCCACAGAGATAAAAAAATAAAAATAAAAAAATAAAAAAATAAAAATGTAAAGAATTCCAGACATAGAGAATTGATAGACTAGTGAACTAAGTCATGTAAAACAACTTGAAGTGTCAGCGTATTAAGGATAGTTCCCTTTAAGGATTCCCATTTGGAGTTTTGACCCAAGTGTTACTATCTTCCATACTTCCTGGAGGAGTGGAAGTCCTCAGACTGGCTCATTTATATGACCTACTGTAACTATGGAGTATGAGACAAAGAGGGAAATGGAGCATTCTAAGGGCTTTTGAGATGGGCTCAGGGAATCCTCAGGCATAGGAAAGTTTGCTGTGCTCTGGATGTGTGTGGTGGAGAAGCCTGGGGCAGAGCCTAGATTTAGCAAATTGGGGGGGGGGGGCCTGCTATGAAGGCATAATGGATTTTTTTTTAAAGGATTACCCCCTGCAGGCACGGCACAGCTCATGTCAAGCAATGTTCAATGTGCAGTGAGGCAAATGCCTTAACCCCTTTCTTAACCAAAACTCTGAGGCAATCTGGCATAAAAAATAAAGGGCCCAGCCTTGGGGTCAAGATGTTCTGGGTTCAAAATCTGCCTTTCAAAAGAACGGCTACATGACCATGACAACGTATAGAACGTCTCTTTGTGCCAGGGCACCTCTCCAAGGCAGATTACAAGCAAGTGGTCTATCACCCTTCAGCAAACGTAGAGACAGCTTTCTCACCAGGAGTTCCCTGCATTGATGAACTCACCAGCATAGGGTCCTCCTTCCCATTCACATCCACACTGCCAAATCATAGCTATTCATTTAAAAATATTTGGTTTTAGTTTTCAACATTTACTTCCATAAGCTTTTGAGTTTTAAATCTTCTCCCCATCCCTCACTTCCCCCCTCCCCACGACAGTGTGCAGTCTGATATAGGCTCTATTTATACATTCATATGAAACATATTTTCACATTAGTCATGATGTAAAGAAGAATTAGAACTAATAGAAGGGACCACGAAAAAAATAAACAAAACAACAAGAAAAGGAGAGCGAAGAGTCTGCTTTCATCTGCATTCAGACTCCATAGTTCTTTCTCTGCATGTGGACGGTATTTTCCATCATGAGACTATTGGAGTTATTTTGGATCCTTGCATTGTCGGTAAGAATTAAGTCTTTCGTGCAATGTGTTTGTTACTGTGTACAATGTTCTCCTGGTTCTGCTCACTTCACTCTGCATCAGTTCATATAAGTCTAGGTTTTTCTAAAGTCTGTCAGCTCATCATTTCTTATAGCACAATAGTGTTCCATTACATTCATAGACCACAACTTGTTCAGCCATTCCCCCATTGATGGTAATACCCTCAATTTCCAGTTCTTGGCCACCACAAAAAGATTTGCTATAAATATTTTTGCACATGTGGGTCCTTTTCCTATTTTTATGACCTCTTTGGGATATAGACCTAGAAGTGAAATTACTGGGTCAAAGGGTGTGCACAGTTTTATAGCCCTTTAGGCATAATTCCAAATTGTTTTCTAGAATGCTTGGATCAGTTCACAACTCTACCAACAATGAATTAGTGTTCTAATTTTCCCACATCTTCTCCAACATTGATCATTTTCCTGTTTGGTCATGTTAGTCAATCTGATAGGTGTGATGTGGTACCGCAGAATTATTTTAATTTGCATTTCTTTAATCTATAGTTATTTAAAACATTTTTTCATAATAGCTTTAATTTCTTCATCTGAATATTACCCATTCATATCCTTTGACCGTTTATCAATAGGGGAATGAGTCTGTTTGGACGACAACTAGGTTCCTACTGGATAATGAATGATGAATGAATCTCCTGAAGTGGTTGCACGCATTCAAATTTGTACTATTCAAAGTTACAATTATGTAAAATATGGTAGTTGGCTCCAGTCCCATGGAAATATACATGATGAGGTAGAATAATGCAACTGCTTGAAGGATTCATTATTTGTACTAATCTGGACGTAACTGAAGATGACAATTAAGATTTCTAATAGTTTTAAATTTATTATCTCTAGTACATAAGTGTATGCAACTGAGTAGTTAGTGGCAATTTCCTCCCTGCCCTGAAAACCCTGAGAATAGATCATAGAACTATATTCCTTCTGACCCTCCAATTTCTATACAGGCTTATAAGTTGATTTTGTTAATGAAAAGAAGAATGTATATTAAGCAGGGAGAACATGGGTTGTGTGGTTGTGTGCATTCATAGCACTTAGCTATGTGTCCCATGGCAAATCATTGTACCTCTCTCAGACTCAATTTTCCCATCTGTAAAATGGGGATAATAATCATGTCTATCTCACAGGTAGACTCTAAGCTGGTCTAGCCCTACCTCTCCATTTTACAGATGCGAGAACTGAGGCACAAGTGGTTAAGTCACTTATCTGCAGTGACAATGCCAGAGCCGGGATATTAGCATTTTCTATGCTGCTTTGGCTCTTGGCTGATCCCAGCAGAGAATCACTCCTGAGAGGAGAATTCAAAAATAGAATATCTTCATTCACCTAGCTTGTTATTCAGAACACAATGCTCTGAGCCTTTCCAAACCAGTTGAGGAAATGAAATCTTTGGCAAGTCTATTATTCTTTGTGAGGGCTGTTTGGTGTTTTGGTGTAAAAGGTCTGTTTAAATGTAAAAATAGCAGCTTGGAGTGACAAGACATTGCCTCCCTTATCAAACAGTATCCAGCAAGATGAAGAACATTTAAAACAAGCTCCACAGCCTCACTGCTAGAAGAGTTTGCCAACAACTTGTCCTGCAAATCTAGTTATATAATCAAATGGTACCTTCTTTGGGGCACCTATTTCCTGTCGGGAGGCAGTTAATAGGCTGATGGGCAAGGGCAGGGAAGGATGAACTTGGAAAAGTTCAAGGTGAACAGGCAGGACAGCCTCAAGGGGGATGCCATCACAGTCAGTCAGTCAACAACTATTTATTAAGCCACCAGGGGTGGCTGGGTAGTAGTGGGTAGAGCATCAGGCGTACTAGATTCAGGAAGACCTGAATTCACATCCAGTCTCATACACTTTCTGGCTGTATGACCCTGGGCTAGTCACTTGACCTGTTTATTTTTCTATAAAATGGGGATAATAACACCTGCTTCCTAGGGTTGTTGTGAGGATCAATTGATAAAATATTCATAAAACTCTTAGCACAATGCCTGGCACATAGTAGGTCCTAAATAAATTCTTTGTTCCCTTTTTTCCTTTCCAATTCAGAGTAGGCACCATAAAAAATGTTAGCTCTTATTCCTCCTCCTATGCACCAGGCACTGTGTTAAGCACTGGAAAATACAAAAAGAGTCAAAGAGACAGCCCCTGCCCTCAAGGAGCCCATAGTCTCATGGGAGAGACAGCGTATAAACAACTATGTGCAGACAAGATATAGAGAGGGGAGATTATAGACACTCAAAAGACAGAAGGCATGAGCTGAAAGAGGCCTGGGAAAGGATTCTGGCAGAAGATGGGACTTTAGCTGAGATTTGAAGGAACTCATTCTGTTCAGGAGGCCCTGACACTTCCCATTAACTGGACTGGATGGTTCTCTCTCTCTATTATTCTTTTTTTGCAGGTGGAGAAAGCAGGGCAATTGGGGTTAAGTGACTTGCACAAGGTCACATGGCTAGTAAGTGTTAAGTATCTGATGTCAGATTTGAACTCAGGTCCTCCTGACTCCAGGGCTGATGCTCTGTTTACTACATCACCTAGCCACCCCTCTCTCTATTATTCCTAAAATACTCCCTTTGACTTCCTTTCCCCCATCATTGCCCTTCAGACTCTTAGGGTTGTGATGATTGATTCTTGTATTATTTTTATAATTATTTTGATTACTTGATCCTCATATTTGACTTTTGTCCCCACTCAGTGACAGTGGGTTTAAGGACTGTTACTCTGTTGACTATGTGCATTGGAGTGGGGTGGAGAGAACATTGGATTTAGAGAAAGAGGAGCTTAGCTCTGTCGCTTCCTGCATGTGTGACCTTAGGCTTGTCATTCACATTCTTTGGGTTTCAATTTTGTCTGCTACTAAACAAAGGGGTGGGATTAGGTGGTCTTTCCAGTCCCCTTCTGCCCATTTTCGCAGATTCTATCACTGAGGCAGGGTAGCCGGGTGATGCAAGCACTGGATAGAGTGCTGGATATGGGATCAGGAACATGTGTAGCAGTTCTACTTGCTCACACTCAGGGACTAAATGGTCCTTAAATTGTTTTTGGACTGAATCTAAGATCCTGCTTGTGCTCTATGACCATAGATGTGAGGCCTTTCGCTGTCATGGTGGCCCACCTCTGAACCATCTTGAACTGCATGAGTGCATGGCCAGGAAAGAGGAATGGAAGTGGGGGAGAAGCAGATATAGGCTCATTGTAAGGAAGAAACAATCAAACAACAGATGAAAACTTTCTAACAGGAAAAGTTCTCCCTAAGTAGATTGAGTTGTCTTGGGGTGGGAGACTTGTTCTCATAAAAGTTTAACAACCAGCTCTCCAAAACACAGGACACATTTTTAAGTTTAATTTACATTACCAACAATTTCTCCATCACATTCTTAAGTCTAGACATTGAACAAAATAATAAATCCAGCTTTCATTTGTAGCATTTGCTGATTTTTGAGGTGTACATGCCCATACTAAAAATTTAACAATTGACTCTCTGAAGTCAGAGCTGGCCCCCTGAAGTTAATGAGTTCGGCTCAGGAGGACCTATAACCCTAGAATGACAGATTTAGAACAGAAAGAGACTTCAGGGCGCATCTGGTTCAATCGTTTTATTTTACATATGAGGAAACTGAGGCCCAGAGAGGTTAAGGGAACTTATTAAGGTTATCAAGGTAGCGTCACAGGCAGAATTTGAATCCAGGACCACCCACTCCAGAGCCTTTTAGAATGATTACTTGCTAAACAGATTGAAGAAGTCTAGGGAAGGGAAAGTTTCATTTCTGTTTTTGTATTCTCAACATGCAGCAAAAGCTTGACGCATAGTAGGTATTTCATAACTGCTTCTGATTGATGGTCTGATGGGTTGGACCAGATGGCCTCGGCGTTCCCTTCCAAATCTGAGGTTCTGGTACCCCGTGATCTGAAACAGGCAGGAGCCAGCCTGCTGTAGCATCGCTGTGAACAAGCTGTTATTTTCCCATGATGCATTAACTCCGCAAAGGCTCCTGACTGAGTCTTCTGGCCTCTTCCCCCCTCTCAAAGTATCATTTGCTGGGCTGTGTCCTATTACTGGTGCTTTGATCTTAGTCTGATTACAGGCTGGAAGAGGGTCCGTGCCGTTTGTGCTGATTTAATGCCCGAACAAATGGGATTACTCACAACTTCTCTGAACGGTGCTTCAGGATTCCCCGTGGCCCGGAGGCTGCGCAGGGTTGTGGCTAGTTACTAGACAGACAGAGGGTGGGTTCTGTTGTACATGTCGTGAAATCCATCCCATCCTACCCCGTGACGGGCGTGAACTAAGATCCAGGCAATAATATTAGCTAAAAGATTATGTTATCGCATTGTAGATTTGCAAACCTTAATGTTATATGCAATCATTGTCAGTGACGAGGATTGTATATTATGGTAAGGTTTAAAGCCTTTTCTTTGCTCACATGAACTGGACTCTATAACAACCCTGGGAGGAAGGTGCTAATTGGACTGGATCGTTCTCTCTCTCTATTATTTTTTTTTTTTGCAGGGGGTGGGGAGGAGGCAGGGTAATTGGGGTTAAATGACTTGCCCAAGGTCACATGGCTAGTAAGTGTTAAGTGTCTGCGGTCACATTTGAACTCATGTCCTCCTGACTCCAGGGCCAGTAGTCTATTCACTGCGCTACCTAGCCACCCCTCTCTTTCACAGAGGAGGAAATTGAGACTTTGAACAATGACTTGCCTAGGATCTCAAAGTTAGTAAACATCAGAGCCTGGGTTTAGAACCAGATTTCTCCTGAATCCAAGTCTAATGCCCTAGGCAGCTAGGTGCTGTAATGGGCAAATGTACTAGACTTGATGTTGGGAAGACCTGAGTTCAAATCCTACCTCAGACACTTACTAGCTATGTGATCTAGGCAAGTGACTTAGCAGCTTATGGATGACAATAAAATAGCACAGACCTCATGGGGTTGTTGTCATAAGATCCAAATGACATAACCAATAGAAAGGCCTTAGCAAGCCTTAAAACACTGTTAGATATCATCATTATTTAATTTTATATATATAATGATATAGAGATATATAATTCTAGTATAATAATATAGTACGTTATAATATGTGATATTACAATAATGATAATTTTTCTTTCTGCTATACCATCTATCTGCAAAAAGACAACAAATGCTAGTTAATCATTCAGAGGGGTCACTGTAGGACATGATAGTGGACACAGCCACTAAATTCTTAAGGTAAAGCTGTTGTCCTACCTTAATCCACCCTGGCTAGGCTCCATCTGAAGGCCTGGGCTCTATTCTAGACAACACTCATTGGGAAGGTCATCGACAAACTGGAGGGGGTCCAGAGAATGCTGCCATGATACTAAGGGTAATGGAGACCTGTTTGAGGGTCAGTTGAAAAACTGTGGGGGAGAGTTATGGTTTTCTCTGAGAAGACTGTCTCTATCTCTGTCTCTGTCTCTATCTCTGTCTCTGTCTCTCTGTCTGTCTTTCTGTCTATCTGTCTATCTATTATCTATCTATCTGTCTATCTATCTATCCATCTGTCTATCTATCAATCTCTATCCATCCATCTATCCATTCATTCATCTATCTATCTATCTATCTATCTATCTGTCCATCTGTCTATCTATCTCTATCCATCCATCCATCCATCCATCTATCCATCTATCTATCTATCCATCTCTCTATCTGTCTATCTATCTATCTATCCATCTATCTATCTCTATCCATCCATCTATCCATCCATGTATCCATCCATCCATCCATCCATCCATCCATCCATCTATCCATCTA